>CAJSMF010000061.1:1457492-2186238 GCA_907269125.1 Eristalis pertinax
CTATTGGTGCGAACCGATTCAACATCCGTTCAGTAGTTGTTGAGATTTTCACGTTCAGACAGATAGACTTATAAGGAATGGATATATTTTTTTCCATATTTAATGATGGTTCCTCAATGTATTATGGAATTAAACCGTTCTCATGAACCACTCTATCTATTGGTGAGACCCGATTCAACATCTGTTCACTAGTTGTTGCGATTTTCACGTTCAGACAAATAGACTTACAAGGAATGGATATATTTTTTCCATATTTAATGACGATACCACAATGAACAATGGAAATAAAGCTTCCGCATGCACCACTCTCTCCATTGGAGAAAACCGATTCAACACCCGCTCAGTAGTTGTTGAGATTTTCACGTGCAGACAGATAGACTTACAAGGAATGAATATATTTTTTTCCATATTTAATTATGGTACCTAAATGAGTTATGGAATTAAACCTTTCTCATGAACAACTCTGTCTATTGGTGAGAACCGATTCAACATCTGTTTAGTAGTTGTTGCGATTTTCACGTTCAGACGGATAGACTTAAAATTAATGGATATATTTTTGTCCATATTTAATGATGATACCTCAACGGATTATGGAATTAAACCTTTCTCATGAACCACTCTGTCTATTGGCGAGAACCGATTCAACATCTGTTCAGTAGTTGTTGCGATTTTCACGTTCAGACAGATAGACTTAAAAGGAATGGATATATTTTTGTCCATATTTAATGATGATACCACAATGAACAACGGAAATAAAGCTTCCTCATGCACCCCTCTCTCCATTGGAGAAAACCGATTCAACACCCGCTCAGTAGTTGTTGAGATTTTCACGTTCAGACAGATAGACTTACAAGGAATGAATATATTTTTTTCCATATTTAATTATGGTACCTAAATGAGTTATGGAATTAAACCTTTCTCATGAACCACTCTGTCTATTGGTGAGAACCGATTCAACATCTGTTTAGTAGTTGTTGCGATTTTCACGTTCAGACGGATAGACTTAAAAGGAATGGATATATTTTTGTCCATATTTAATGATGATACCACAATGAACAACGGAAATAAAGCTTCCTCATGCACCCCTCTCTCCATTGGAGAAAACCGACTCAACATCCGTTCAGTAGTTGTTGAGATTTCCACGTTCAGGCAGGGAGACTTACAAGGAATGGAATTATTTTTTCCATATTTAATGATGATACCTCAATCAATTATGGAATTAAGCCTTTCCCATGAAACACTCTGTCTATTGGTGCGAACCGATTCAACAGCCGCTCAGTAGTTGTTGAGATTTTCACGTTCAGACAGATAGACTTACAAGGAATGGATACATTTTTTTCCATATTTAATGATGATACCTAAATCAGCTATGGAATTAAACCTTTCTCATGAACCACTCTGTCTATTGGTGCGAACCGACTCAACATCCGTTTGGTAGTTGTTGAGATTTTCACGTTCAGACAGAGAGACTTATAAGGAATGGATATATTTTTTTCCATATTTAATGATGGTACCTCAATGTATTATGGAATTAAACCGTTCTCATGAACCACTCTGTCTATTGATGAAAACCGATTCAACATCTGTTCAGTAGTTGTTGAGATTTTCACGTTCAGACAGATTTCCATATTTAATGATGATACCTAAATGAGTTATGGAATCAAACCTTTCTCATGAACCACTCTGTCTATTGGTGCGAACCGATTCAACATCCGTTCAGTAGTTGTTGAGATTTTCACGTTCAGACAGATAGACTTATAAGGAATGGATATATTTTTTTCCATATTTAATTATGGTACCTAAATGAGTTATGGAATTAAACCTTTCTCATGAACCACTCTGTCTATTGGTGAGAACCGATTCAACATCTGTTTAGTAGTTGTTGCGATTTTCACGTTCAGACGGATAGACTTAAAAGGAATGGATATATTTTTGTCCATATTTAATGATGATACCACAATGAACAACGGAAATAAAGCTTCCTCATGCACCCCTCTCTCCATTGGAGAAAACCGACTCAACATCCGTTCAGTAGTTGTTGAGATTTCCACGTTCAGACAGGGAGACTTACAAGGAATGGAATTATTTTTTCCATATTTAATGATGATACCTCAATCAATTATGGAATTAAGCCTTTCCCATGAAACACTCTGTCTATTGGTGCGAACCGATTCAACAGCCGCTCAGTAGTTGTTGAGATTTTCACGTTCAGACAGATAGACTTACAAGGAATGGATACATTTTTTTCCATATTTAATGATGATACCTAAATCAGCTATGGAATTAAACCTTTCTCATGAACCACTCTGTCTATTGGTGCGAACCGACTCAACATCCGTTTGGTAGTTGTTGAGATTTTCACGTTCAGACAGAGAGACTTATAAGGAATGGATATATTTTTTTCCATATTTAATGATGGTACCTCAATGTATTATGGAATTAAACCGTTCTCATGAACCACTCTGTCTATTGATGAAAACCGATTCAACATCTGTTCAGTAGTTGTTGAGATTTTCACGTTCAGACAGATTTCCATATTTAATGATGATACCTAAATGAGTTATGGAATCAAACCTTTCTCATGAACCACTCTGTCTATTGGTGCGAACCGATTCAACATCCGTTCAGTAGTTGTTGAGATTTTCACGTTCAGACAGATAGACTTATAAGGAATGGATATATTTTTTTCCATATTTAATGATGGTACCTCAATGTATTATGGAATTAAACCGTTCACATGAACCACTCGTCTATTGGTGAGAACCGATTCAACATCTGTTCAGTAGTTGTTGAGATTTTCACGTTCAGACAGATAGATTTACAAGGAATGGATACATTTTTTTCCATATTTAATGATGATACCTAAATGAGTTATGGAATTAGACCTTTCTCATGAACCACTCTGTCTATTGGTGCGAACCGATTCAACATCCGTTCAGTAGTTGTTGAGATTTTCACGTTCAGACAGATAGACTTACAAGGAATGGATACATTTTGTTCAATATTTAATGATGATACCTAAATGAGTTATGGAATTAAACCTTTCTCATGAACCACTCTGTCTATTGGTGCGAACCGATTCAACATCTGTTCAGTAGTTGTTGCGATTTTCACGTTCAGACGGATAGACTTAAAAGGAATGGATATATTTTTGTCCATATTTAATGATGATACCTCAACGGATTATGTTAACAAACCTTTATCATGAACCACTCTGTCTATTGGTGCGAACCGATTCAACAGCCGCTCAGTAGTTGTTGAGATTTTCACGTTCAGACAGATAGACTTACAAGGAATTTATACATTTTTTTCCATATTTAATGATGATACCTAAATGAGTTATGGAATTAAACCTTTCTCATAAACCACTCTGTCTATTGGTGCGAACCGATTCAACATCTGTTCACTAGTTGTTGCGATTTTCACGTTCAGACAAATAGACTTACAAGGAATGGATATATTTTTTCCATATTTAATGACGATACCACAATGAACAATGGAAATAAAGCTTCCTCATGCACCACTCTCTCCATTGGAGAAAACCGATTCAACACCCGCTCAGTAGTTGTTGAGATTTTCACGTTCAGACAGATATACTTACAAGGAATGGATATATTTTTTTCCATGTTTAATTATGGTACCTAAATGAGTTATGGAATTAAACCTTTCTCATGAACCACTCTGTCTTTTGGTGAGAACCGATTCAACATCTGTTCAGTAGTTGTTGCGATTTTCACGTTCAGGCAGATAGACTTTCAAGGAAGGGATATATTTTTTCCATATTTAATGATGATACCTCAATGAATTATGGAATTAAACCTTTCTCATGAACCACTCTGTCTATTGGTGCGAACCGATTCAACATCCGTTCAGTAGTTGTTGCGATTTTCACGTTCAGGCAGATAGACTTTCAAGGAAGGGATATATTTTTTCCATATTTAATGATGATACCTCAATGAATTATGGAATTAAACCTTTCTCATGAACCACTCTGTCTATTGGTGCGAACCGATTCAACATCCGTTCAGTAGTTGTTGAGATTTTCACGTTCAGACAGATAGACTTACAAGGAATGGATATATTTTTTTCCATATTTAACGACGGTACCTCAGTGTATTATGGAATTAAACCGTTCTCATGAACCACTCTGTCTATTGGTGCGAACCGATTCAACATCCGTTCAGTAGTTGTTGCGATTTTCACGTTCAGACAGATATACTTAAAAGGAATGGATATATTTTTGTCCATATTTAATAATGATACCACAATGAACAACGGAAATAAAGCTTTCTCATGCACCCCTCTCTCCATTGGAGAAAACTGATTCAACACCCGCTCAGTAGTTGTTAAGATTTTCACGTTCAGACAGATAGACTTACAAGGAATGAATATATTTTTTTCCATATTTAATTATGGTACCTAAATGAGTTATGGAATTAAACCTTTCTCATGAACCACTCTGTCTATTGGTGAGAACCGATTCAACATCTGTTTAGTAGTTGTTGCGATTTTCACGTTCAGACGGATAGACTTAAAAGGAATGGATATATTTTTGTCCATATTTAATGATGATACCTCAACGGATTATGGAATTAAACCTTTCTCATGAACCACTCTGTCTATTGGTGAGAACCGATTCAACATCTGTTCAGTAGTTGTTGCGATTTTCACGTTCAGGCAGATAGACTTTCAAGGAAGGGATATATTTTTTCCATATTTAATGATGATACCTCAATGAATTATGGAATTAAACCTTTCTTATGAACCACTCTGTCTATTGGTGCGAACCGATTCAACATCCGTTCAGTAGTTGTTGCGACTTTCACGTTCAGACAGATAGACTTAAAAGGAATGGATATATTTTTGTCCATATTTAATGATGATACCACAATGAACAACGGAAATAAAGCTTCCTCATGCACCCCTCTCTCCATTGGAGAAAACCGATTCAACACCCGCTCAGTAGTTGTTGAGATTTTCACGTTCAGACAGATAGACTTACAAGGAATGAATATATTTTTTTCCATATTTAATTATGGTACCTAAATGAGTTATGGAATTAAACCTTTCTCATGAACAACTCTGTCTATTGGTGAGAACCGATTCAACATCTGTTTAGTAGTTGTTGCGATTTTCACGTTCAGACGGATAGACTTAAAAGGAATGGATATATTTTTGTCCATATTTAATGATGATACCTCAACGGATTATGGAATTAAACCTTTCTCATGAACCACTCTGTCTATTGGCGAGAACCGATTCAACATCTGTTCAGTAGTTGTTGCGATTTTCACGTTCAGACAGATAGACTTAAAAGGAATGGATATATTTTTGTCCATATTTAATGATGATACCACAATGAACAACGGAAATAAAGCTTCCTCATGCACCCCTCTCTCCATTGGAGAAAACCGATTCAACACCCGCTCAGTAGTTGTTGAGATTTTCACGTTCAGACAGATAGACTTACAAGGAATGAATATATTTTTTCCATATTTAATTATGGTACCTAAATGAGTTATGGAATTAAACCTTTCTCATGAACCACTCTGTCTATTGGTGAGAACCGATTCAACATCTGTTTAGTAGTTGTTGCGATTTTCACGTTCAGACGGATAGACTTAAAAGGAATGGATATATTTTTGTCCATATTTAATGATGATACCACAATGAACAACGGAAATAAAGCTTCCTCATGCACCCCTCTCTCCATTGGAGAAAACCGACTCAACATCCGTTCAGTAGTTGTTGAGATTTCCACGTTCAGACAGGGAGACTTACAAGGAATGGAATTATTTTTTCCATATTTAATGATGATACCTCAATCAATTATGGAATTAAGCATTTCCCATGAAACACTCTGTCTATTGGTGCGAACCGATTCAACAGCCGCTCAGTAGTTGTTGAGATTTTCACGTTCAGACAGATAGACTTACAAGGAATGGATACATTTTTTTCCATATTTAATGATGATACCTAAATGAGCTATGGAATTAAACCTTTCTCATGAACCACTCTGTCTATTGGTGCGAACCGACTCAACATCCGTTTGGTAGTTGTTGAGATTTTCACGTTCAGACAGAGAGACTTATAAGGAATGGATATATTTTTTTCCATATTTAATGATGGTACCTCAATGTATTATGGAATTAAACCGTTCTCATGAACCACTCTGTCTATTGATGAGAACCGATTCAACATCTGTTCAGTAGTTGTTGAGATTTTCACGTTCAGACAGATAGACTTACAAGGAATGGATACATTTTTTTCCATATTTAATGATGATACCTAAATGAGTTATGGAATTAAACCTTTCTCATGAACCACTCTGTCTATTGGTGCGAACCGATTCCACATCCGTTCAGTAGTTGTTGAGATTTTCACGTTCAGACAGATAGACTTATAAGGAATGGATATATTTTTTTCCATATTTCATGATGGTACCTCAATGTATTATGGAATTAAACCGTTCTCATGAACCACTCTGTCTATTGCTGCGAACCGATTCAACATCCGTTCAGTAGTTGTTGCGATTTTCACGTTCAGGCAGATAGACTTTCAAGGAAGGGATATATTTTTTCCATATTTAATTATGGTACCTAAATGAGTTATGGAATTAAACCTTTCTCATGAACCACTCTGTCTATTGGTGCGAACCGATTCAACATCCGTTCAGTAGTTGTTGAGATTTTCACGTTCAGACGGATAGACTTAAAAGGAATGGATATATTTTTGTCCATATTTAATGATGATACCTCAACGGATTATGGAATTAAACCTTTCTCATGAACCACTCTGTCTATTGGTGAGAACCGATTCAACATCTGTTCAGTAGTTGTTGCGATTTTCACGTTCAGGCAGATAGACTTTCAAGGAAGGGATATATTTTTTCCATATTTAATGATGATACCTCAATGAATTATGGAATTAAACCGTTCTTATGAACCACTCTGTCTATTGGTGCGAACCGATTCAACATCCGTTCAGTAGTTGTTGCGATTTTCACGTTCAGACAGATAGACTTAAAAGGAATGGATATATTTTTGTCCATATTTAATGATGATACCACAATGAACAACGGAAATAAAGCTTCCTCATGCACCACTCTCTCCATTGGAGAAAACCGATTCAACACCCGCTCAGTAGTTGTTGAGATTTTCACGTTCAGACAGATAGACTTACAAGGAATGAATATATTTTTTTCCATATTTAATTATGGTACCTAAATGAGTTATGGAATTAAACCTTTCTCATGAACAACTCTGTCTATTGGTGAGAACCGATTTAACATCTGTTTAGTAGTTGTTGCGATTTTCACGTTCAGACGGATAGACTTAAAAGGAATGGATATATTTTTGTCCATATTTAATGATGATACCTCAACGGATTATGGAATTAAACCTTTCTCATGAACCACTCTGTCTATTGGTGAGAACCGATTCAACATCTGTTCAGTAGTTGTTGCGATTTTCACGTTCAGACAGATAGACTTAAAAGGAATGGATATATTTTTGTCCATATTTAATGATGATACCACAATGAACAACGGAAATAAAGCTTCCTCATGCACCACTCTCTCCATTGGAGAAAACCGATTCAACACCCGCTCAGTAGTTGTTGAGATTTTCACGTTCAGACAGATAGACTTACAAGGAATGAATATATTTTTTTCCATATTTAATTATGGTACCTAAATGAGTTATGGAATTAAACCTTTCTCATGAACCACTCTGTCTATTGGTGAGAACCGATTCAACATCTGTTTAGTAGTTGTTGCGATTTTCACGTTCAGACGGATAGACTTAAAAGGAATGGATATATTTTTGTCCATATTTAATGATGATACCACAATGAACAACGGAAATAAAGCTTCCTCATGCACCCCTCTCTCCATTGGAGAAAACCGACTCAACATCCGTTCAGTAGTTGTTGAGATTTCCACGTTCAGACAGGGAGACTTACAAGGAATGGAATTATTTTTTCCATATTTAATGATGATACCTCAATCAATTATGGAATTAAGCATTTCCCATGAAACACTCTGTCTATTGGTGCGAACCGATTCAACAGCCGCTCAGTAGTTGTTGAGATTTTCACGTTCAGACAGATAGACTTACAAGGAATGGATACATTTTTTTCCATATTTAATGATGATACCTAAATGAGCTATGGAATTAAACCTTTCTCATGAACCACTCTGTCTATTGGTGCGAACCGACTCAACATCCGTTTGGTAGTTGTTGAGATTTTCACGTTCAGACAGAGAGACTTATAAGGAATGGATATATTTTTTTCCATATTTAATGATGGTACCTCAATGTATTATGGAATTAAACCGTTCTCATGAACCACTCTGTCTATT
Source organism: Eristalis pertinax (assembly GCA_907269125.1). Taxonomy (NCBI): domain Eukaryota; kingdom Metazoa; phylum Arthropoda; class Insecta; order Diptera; family Syrphidae; genus Eristalis; species Eristalis pertinax. The sequence continues at coordinate 1,465,855 of CAJSMF010000061.1, forward strand.
GATGAGAACCGATTCAACATCTGTTCAGTAGTTGTTGAGATTTTCACGTTCAGACAGATAGACTTACAAGGAATGGATACATTTTTTTCCATATTTAATGATGATACCTAAATGAGTTATGGAATTAAACCTTTCTCATGAACCACTCTGTCTATTGGTGCGAACCGATTCCACATCCGTTCAGTAGTTGTTGAGATTTTCACGTTCAGACAGATAGACTTATAAGGAATGGATATATTTTTTTCCATATTTCATGATGGTACCTCAATGTATTATGGAATTAAACCGTTCTCATGAACCACTCTGTCTATTGCTGCGAACCGATTCAACATCCGTTCAGTAGTTGTTGCGATTTTCACGTTCAGGCAGATAGACTTTCAAGGAAGGGATATATTTTTTCCATATTTAATTATGGTACCTAAATGAGTTATGGAATTAAACCTTTCTCATGAACCACTCTGTCTATTGGTGCGAACCGATTCAACATCCGTTCAGTAGTTGTTGAGATTTTCACGTTCAGACGGATAGACTTAAAAGGAATGGATATATTTTTGTCCATATTTAATGATGATACCTCAACGGATTATGGAATTAAACCTTTCTCATGAACCACTCTGTCTATTGGTGAGAACCGATTCAACATCTGTTCAGTAGTTGTTGCGATTTTCACGTTCAGGCAGATAGACTTTCAAGGAAGGGATATATTTTTTCCATATTTAATGATGATACCTCAATGAATTATGGAATTAAACCGTTCTTATGAACCACTCTGTCTATTGGTGCGAACCGATTCAACATCTGTTCAGTAGTTGTTGCGACTTTCACGTTCAGACAGATAGACTTAAAAGGAATGGATATATTTTTGTCCATATTTAATGATGATACCACAATGAACAACGGAAATAAAGCTTCCTCATGCACCCCTCTCTCCATTGGAGAAAACCGATTCAACACCCGCTCAGTAGTTGTTGAGATTTTCACGTTCAGACAGATAGACTTACAAGGAATGAATATATTTTTTTCCATATTTAATTATGGTACCTAAATGAGTTATGGAATTAAACCTTTCTCATGAACAACTCTGTCTATTGGTGAGAACCGATTTAACATCTGTTTAGTAGTTGTTGCGATTTTCACGTTCAGACGGATAGACTTAAAAGGAATGGATATATTTTTGTCCATATTTAATGATGATACCTCAACGGATTATGGAATTAAACCTTTCTCATGAACCACTCTGTCTATTGGTGAGAACCGATTCAACATCTGTTCAGTAGTTGTTGCGATTTTCACGTTCAGACAGATAGACTTAAAAGGAATGGATATATTTTTGTCCATATTTAATGATGATACCACAATGAACAACGGAAATAAAGCTTCCTCATGCACCACTCTCTCCATTGGAGAAAACCGATTCAACACCCGCTCAGTAGTTGTTGAGATTTTCACGTTCAGACAGATAGATTTACAAGGAATGAATATATTTTTTTCCATATTTAATTATGGTACCTAAATGAGTTATGGAATTAAACCTTTCTCATGAACCACTCTGTCTATTGGTGAGAACCGATTCAACATCTGTTTAGTAGTTGTTGAGATTTTCACGTTCAGACGGATAGACTTAAAAGGAATGGATATATTTTTGTCCATATTTAATGATGATACCACAATGAACAACGGAAATAAAGCTTCCTCATGCACCCCTCTCTCCATTGGAGAAAACCGACTCAACATCCGTTCAGTAGTTGTTGAGATTTCCACGTTCAGACAGGGAGACTTACAAGGAATGGAATTATTTTTTCCATATTTAATGATGATACCTCAATCAATTATGGAATTAAGCATTTCCCATGAAACACTCTGTCTATTGGTGCGAACCGATTCAACAGCCGCTCAGTAGTTGTTGAGATTTTCACGTTCAGACAGATAGACTTACAAGGAATGGATACATTTTTTTCCATATTTAATGATGATACCTAAATGAGCTATGGAATTAAACCTTTCTCATGAACCACTCTGTCTATTGGTGCGAACCGAGTCAACATCCGTTTGGTAGTTGTTGAGATTTTCACGTTCAGACAGAGAGACTTATAAGGAATGGATATATTTTTTTCCATATTTAATGATGGTACCTCAATGTATTATGGAATTAAACCGTTCTCATGAACCACTCTGTCTATTGATGAGAACCGATTCAACATCTGTTCAGTAGTTGTTGAGATTTTCACGTTCAGACAGATAGACTTACAAGGAATGGATACATTTTTTTCCATATTTAATGATGATACCTAAATGAGTTATGGAATTAAACCTTTCTCATGAACCACTCTGTCTATTGGTGCGAACCGATTCCACATCCGTTCAGTAGTTGTTGAGATTTTCACGTTCAGACAGATAGACTTATAAGGAATGGATATATTTTTTTCCATATTTCATGATGGTACCTCAATGTATTATGGAACTAAACCGTTCTCATGAACCACTCTGTCTATTGCTGCGAACCGATTCAACATCCGTTCAGTAGTTGTTGCGATTTTCACGTTCAGGCAGATAGACTTTCAAGGAAGGGATATATTTTTTCCATATTTAATTATGGTACCTAAATGAGTTATGGAATTAAACCTTTCTCATGAACCACTCTGTCTATTGGTGCGAACCGATTCAACATCCGTTCAGTAGTTGTTGAGATTTTCACGTTCAGACAGATAGAGTTAAAAGGAATGGATATATTTTTTTCCATATTTAATGATGGTACCTCAATGTATTATGGAATTAAACCGTTCTCATGAACCACTCTGTCTATTTGTGCGAACCGATTCAACATCCGTTCAGTAGTTGTTGAGATTTTCACGTTCAGACAGATAGACTTACAAGGAATGGATATAATTTTTCCATATTTAATGACGACACCACAATGAACAACGGAAATAAAGCTTCCTCATGCACCACTCTCTCCATTGGAGAAAACCGATTCAACACCCGCTCAGTAGTTGTTGAGATTTTCACGTTCAGACAGTTAGACTTACAAGGAATGGAATTATTTTTTCCATATTTAATGATGATACCTCAATCTATTATGGAATTAGGCCTTTCTCATGAACCACTCTGTCTATTGGTGCGAACCGATTCAACAGCCGCTCAGTAGTTGTTGAGATTTTCACGTTCAGACAGATAGACTTACAAGGAATGGATACATTTTTTTCCATATTTAATGATGATACCTATATGAGTTATGGAATTAAACCTTTCTCATGAACCACTCTGTCTATTGGTGCGAACCGATTCAACATCAGTTTGGTAGTTGTTGAGATTTTCACGTTCAGACAGAGAGACTTATAAGGAATGGATATATTTTTTTTTATATTTAATGATGGTACCTCAATGTATTATGGAATTAAACCGTTCTCATGAACCACTCTGTCTATTGATGAGAACCGATTCAACATCTGTTCAGTAGTTGTTGAGATTTTCACGTTCAGACAGATAGACTTACAAGGAATGGATACATTTTTTTCCATATTTAATGATGATACCTAAATGAGTTATGGAATTAAACCTTTCTCATGAACCACTCTGTCTATTGGTGCGAACCGATTCCACATCCGTTCAGTAGTTGTTGAGATTTTCACGTTCAGACAGATAGACTTACAAGGAATGGATATATTTTTTCCATATTTAATTATGGTACCTAAATGAGTTATTGAATAAAACCTTTCTCATGAACCACTCTGTCTATTGGTGAGAACCGATTCAACATCTGTTCAGTAGTTGTTGCGATTTTCATGTTCAGACGGATAGACTTAAAAGGAATGGATATACTTTTGTCCATATATAATGATGATACCTCAACGGATTATGTAAACAAACCTTTCTCATGAACCACTCTGTCTATTGGTGCGAACCGATTCAACATCCGTTCAGTAGTTGTTGAGATTTTCACGTTCAGACAGATAGACTTATAAGGAATGGATATATTTTTTTCCATATTTAATGATGGTTCCTCAATGTATTATGGAATTAAACCGTTCTCATGAACCACTCTATCTATTGGTGAGACCCGATTCAACATCTGTTCACTAGTTGTTGCGATTTTCACGTTCAGACAAATAGACTTACAAGGAATGGATATATTTTTTCCATATTTAATGACGATACCACAATGAACAATGGAAATAAAGCTTCCTCATGCACCACTCTCTCCATTGGAGAAAACCGATTCAACACCCGCTCAGTAGTTGTTGAGATTTTCACGTTCAGACAGATATACTTACAAGGAATGGATATATTTTTTTCCACGTTTAATTATGGTACCTAAATGAGTTATGGAATTAAACCTTTCTCATGAACCACTCTGTCTTTTGGTGAGAACCGATTCAACATCTGTTCAGTAGTTGTTGCGATTTTCACGTTCAGGCAGATAGACTTTCAAGGAAGGGATATATTTTTTCCATATTTAATGATGATACCTCAATGAATTATGGAATTAAACCTTTCTCATGAACCACTCTGTCTATTGGTGCGAACCGATTCAACATCCGTTCAGTAGTTGTTGCGATTTTCACGTTCAGGCAGATAGACTTTCAAGGAAGGGATATATTTTTTCCATATTTAATGATGATACCTCAATGAATTATGGAATTAAACCTTTCTCATGAACCACTCTGTCTATTGGTGCGAACCGATTCAACATCCGTTCAGTAGTTGTTGAGATTTTCACGTTCAGACAGATAGACTTACAAGGAATGGATATATTTTTTTCCATATTTAACGACGGTACCTCAGTGTATTATGGAATTAAACCGTTCTCATGAACCACTCTGTCTATTGGTGCGAACCGATTCAACATCCGTTCAGTAGTTGTTGCGATTTTCACGTTCAGACAGATAGACTTAAAAGGAATGGATATATTTTTGTCCATATTTAATAATGATACCACAATGAACAACGGAAATAAAGCTTTCTCATGCACCCCTCTCTCCATTGGAGAAAACCGATTCAACACCCGCTCAGTAGTTGTTAAGATTTTCACGTTCAGACAGATAGACTTACAAGGAATGAATATATTTTTTTCCATATTTAATTATGGTACCTAAATGAGTTATGGAATTAAACCTTTCTCATGAACCACTCTGTCTATTGGTGAGAACCGATTCAACATCTGTTTAGTAGTTGTTCCGATTTTCACGTTCAGACGGATAGACTTAAAAGGAATGGATATATTTTTGTCCATATTTAATGATGATACCTCAACGGATTATGGAATTAAACCTTTCTCATGAACCACTCTGTCTATTGGTGAGAACCGATTCAACATCTGTTCAGTAGTTGTTGCGATTTTCACGTTCAGGCAGATAGACTTTCAAGGAAGGGATATGTTTTTTCCATATTTAATGATGATACCTCAATGAATTATGGAATTAAACCGTTCTTATGAACCACTCTGTCTATTGGTGCGAACCGATTCAACATCCGTTCAGTAGTTGTTGCGACTTTCACGTTCAGACAGATAGACTTAAAAGGAATGGATATATTTTTGTCCATATTTAATGATGATACCACAATGAACAACGGAAATAAAGCTTCCTCATGCACCCCTCTCTCCATTGGAGAAAACCGATTCAACACCCGCTCAGTAGTTGTTGAGATTTTCACGTTCAGACAGATAGACTTACAAGGAATGAATATATTTTTTTCCATATTTAATTATGGTACCTAAATGAGTTATGGAATTAAACCTTTCTCATGAACAACTCTGTCTATTGGTGAGAACCGATTCAACATCTGTTTAGTAGTTGTTGCGATTTTCACGTTCAGACGGATAGACTTAAAAGGAATGGATATATTTTTGTCCATATTTAATGATGATACCTCAACGGATTATGGAATTAAACCTTTCTCATGAACCACTCTGTCTATTGGCGAGAACCGATTCAACATCTGTTCAGTAGTTGTTGCGATTTTCACGTTCAGACAGATAGACTTAAAAGGAATGGATATATTTTTGTCCATATTTAATGATGATACCACAATGAACAACGGAAATAAAGCTTCCTCATGCACCCCTCTCTCCATTGGAGAAAACCGATTCAACACCCGCTCAGTAGTTGTTGAGATTTTCACGTTCAGACAGATAGACTAACAAGGAATGAATATATTTTTTTCCATATTTAATTATGGTACCTAAATGAGTTATGGAATTAAACCTTTCTCATGAACCACTCTGTCTATTGGTGAGAACCGATTCAACATCTGTTTAGTAGTTGTTGCGATTTTCACGTTCAGGCAGATAGACTTTCAAGGAAGGAATATATTTTTTCCATATTTAATGATGATACCTCAATGAATTATGGAATTAAACCTTTCTCATGAACCACTCTGTCTATTGGTGCGAACCGATTCAACAGCCGTTCAGTAGTTGTTGAGATTTTCACGTTCAGACAGATAGACTTATAAGGAATGGATATAATTTTTTCCATATTTAATGATGGTACCTCAATGTATTATGGAATTAAACAGTTCACATGAACCACTCGTCTATTGGTGAGAACCGATTCAACATCCGTTCAGTAGTTGTTGAGATTTTCACGTTCAGACAGATAGATTTACAAGGAATGGATACATTTTTTTCCATATTTAATGATGATACCTAAATGAGTTATGGAATTAGACCTTTCTCATGAACCACTCTGTCTATTGGTGCGAACCGATTCAATATCCGTTCAGTAGTTGTCGAGATTTTCACGTTCAGACATAGATAGACTTATAAGGAATGGATATATTTTTTTCCATATTTAATGATGGTACCTCAGTGTATTATGGAATTAAACCGTTCTCATGAACCACTCTGTCTATTGGTGCGAACCGATTCAACATCCGTTCAGTAGTTGTTGCGATTTTCACGTTCAGACAGATAGACTTAAAAGGAATGGATATATTTTTGTAGATATTTAATGATGATACCACAATGAACAACGGAAATAAAGCTTCCTCATGCACCCCTCTCTCCATTGGAGAAAACCGATTCAACACCCTCTCAGTAGTTGTTGAAATTTTCACGTTCAGACAGATAGACTTACAAGGAATGAATATATTTTTTTCCATATTTAATTATGGTACCTAAATGAGTTATGGAATTAAACCTTTCTCATGAACCACTCTGTCTATTGGTGAGAACCGATTCAACATCTGTTTAGTAGTTGTTGCGATTTTCACGTTCAGACGGATAGACTTAAAAGGAATGGATATATTTTTGTCCATATTTAATGATGATACCTCAACGGATTATGGAATTAAACCTTTCTCATGAACCACTCTGTCTATTGGTGAGAACCGATTCAACATCTGTTCAGTAGTTGTTGCGATTTTCACGTTCAGACAGATAGACTTACAAGGAATGGATATATTTTTTTCCATATTTAACGACGGTACCTCAATATATTATGGAATTAAACCGTTCTCATGAACCACTCTGTCTATTGGTGCGAACCGATTCAACATCCGTTCAGTAGTTGTTGCGATTTTCACGTTCAGACAGATAGACTTAAAAGGAATGGATATATTTTTGTCCAAATTTAATGATGATACCACAATGAACAACGGAAATAAAGCTTCCTCATGCACCACTCTCTCCATTGGAGAAAACCGATTCAACATCCGTTCAGTAGTTGTTGCGATTTTCACGTTCAGACAGATAGACTTGAAAGGAATGGATATATTTTTGTCCATATTTAATGATGATACCACAATGAACAACGAAAAGCTTCCTCATGCACCACTCTCTCCATTGGAGAAAACCGATTCAACACCCGCTCAGTAGTTGTTGAGATTTTCACGTTCAGACAGATATACTTACAAGGAATGGATATAGTTTTTTCCATATTTAATTATGGTACCTAAATGAGTTATGGAATTAAACCTTTCTCACGAACCACTCTGTCTATTGGTGCGAACCGATTCAACATCCGTTTAGTAGTTGTTGCGATTTTCACGTTCAGACAGATAGACTCACAAGGAAGGGATATATTTTTTCCATATTTAATGACGATACCACAATGAACAACGGAAATAAAGCTACCTCATGCACCACTCTCTCCATTGGAGAAAACAGATTCAACACCCGCTCAGTAGTTGTTGAGATTTTCACGTTCAGACAGATAGACTTGAAAGGAATGGATATATTTTTGTCCATATTTAATGATGATACCACAATGAACAACGCAAAGCTTCCTCATGCACCACTCTCTCCATTGGAGAAAACCGATTCAACACCCGCTCAGTAGTTGTTGAGATTTTCACGTTCAGACAGATATACTTACAAGGAATGGATACATTTTTTTCCATATTTAATTATGGTACCTAAATGAGTTATGGAATTAAACCTTTCTCACGAACCACTCTGTCTATTGGTGCGAACCGATTCAACATCCGTTTAGTAGTTGTTGCGATTTTCACGTTCAGACAGATAGACTTACAAGGAAGGGATATATTTTTTCCATATTTAATGACGATACCACAATGAACAACGGAAATAAAGCTACCTCATGCACCACTCTCTCCATTGGAGAAAACAGATTCAACACCCGCTCAGTAGTTGTTGAGATTTTCACGTTCAGACAGATAGACTTGAAAGGAATGGATATATTTTTGTCCATATTTAATGATGATACCACAATGAACAACGCAAAGCTTCCTCATGCACCACTGTCTCCATTGGAGAAAACCGATTCAACACCCGCTCAGTAGTTGTTGAGATTTTCACGTTCAGACAGATATACTTACAAGGAATGGATATAGTTTTTTCCATATTTAATTATGGTACCTAAATGAGTTATGGAATTAAACCATTCTCACGAACCACTCTGTCTATTGGTGCGAACCGATTCAGCATCCGTTCAGTAGTTGTTGCGATTTTCACGTTCAGACAGATAGACTTACAAGGAAGGGATATATTTTTTCCATATTTAATGACGATACCACAATGAACAACGGAAATAAAGCTACCTCATGCACCACTCTCTCCATTGGAGAAAACAGATTCAACACCCGCTCAGTAGTTGTTGAGATTTTCACGTTCAGACAGATAGACTTGAAAGGAATGGATATATTTTTGTCCATATTTAATGATGATACCACAATGAACAACGAAAAGCTTCCTCATGCACCACTCTCTCCATTGGAGAAAACCGATTCAACACCCGCTCAGTAGTTGTTGAGATTTTCACGTTCAGACAGATATACTTACAAGGAATGGATATAGTTTTTTCCATATTTAATTATGGTACCTAAATGAGTTATGGAATTAAACCTTTCTCACGAACCACTCTGTCTATTGGTGCGAACCGATTCAACATCCGTTTAGTAGTTGTTGCGATTTTCACGTTCAGACAGATAGACTTACAAGGAAGGGATATATTTTTTCCATATTTAATGACGATACCACAATGAACAACGGAAATAAAGCTACCTCATGCACCACTCTCTCCATTGGAGAAAACAGATTCAACACCCGCTCAGTAGTTGTTGAGATTTTCACGTTCAGACAGATAGACTTGAAAGGAATGGATATATTTTTGTCCATATTTAATGATGATACCACAATGAACAACGCAAAGCTTCCTCATGCACCACTCTCTCCATTGGAGAAAACCGATTCAACACCCGCTCAGTAGTTGTTGAGATTTTCACGTTCAGACAGATATACTTACAAGGAATGGATCTATTTTTTTCCATATTTAATTATGGTACCTAAATGAGTTATGGAATTAAACCTTTCTCATGAACCACTCTGTCTATTGGTGAGAACCGATTCAACATCTGTTCAATAGTTGTTGCGATTTTCACGTTCAGACGGATAGACTTAAAAGGAATGGATATATTTTCGTCCATATTTAATGACGATAGCACATTGAACAACGGAAATAAAGCTACCTCATGCACCACTCTCTCCATTGGAGAAAACCGATTCAACACCCGCTCAGTAGTTGTTGAGATTTTCACGTTCAGACAGATAGACGTAGAAGGAATGGATATATTTTTTTCCATATTCAATGATGGTACCTCAATGCATTATGGAGTTAAACCGTTCTCATGAACCACTCTGTCTATTGGTGAGAACCGATTCAACATCTGTTCAGTAGTTGTTGTGATTTTCACGTTCAGACAGATAGACTTAAAAGGAATGGATATATTTTTGTCCATATTTAATGACGATACCACAATGAAATACGGAAATAAAGCTACCTCATGCACCACTCTCTCCATTGGAGAAAACCGATTCAACACCCGCTCAGTAGTTGTTGAGATTTTCACGTTCAGACAGATAGACTTGAAAGGAATAGATATATTTTTGTCCATATTTAATGATGATACCACAATGAACAACGCAAAGCTTCCTCATGCACCACTCTCTCCATTGGAGAAAACCGATTCAACACCCGCTCAGTAGTTGTTGAGATTTTCACGTTCAGACAGATATACTTACAAGGAATGGATATATTTTTTTCCATATTTAATTATGGTACCTAAATGAGTTATGGAATTAAACCTTTCTCATGAACCACTCTGTCTATTGGTGAGAACCGATTCAACATCTGTTCAATAGTTGTTGCGATTTTCACGTTCAGACGGATAGACTTAAAATGAATGGATATATTTTCGTCCATATTTAATGACGATACCACATTGAACAACGGAAATAAAGCTACCTCATGCACCACTCTCGCCATTGGAGAAAACCGATTCAACACCCGCTCAGTAGTTGTTGAGATTTTCACGTTCAGACAGATAGACTTGAAAGGAATGGATATATTTTTGTCCATATTTAATGATGATACCACAATGAACAACGCAAAGCTTCCTCATGCACCACTCTCTCCATTGGAGAAAACTAAACTAAACTGATATACTTACAAGGAATGGATATATTTTTTTCCATATTTAATTATGGTACCTAAATGAGTTATGGAATTAAACCTTTCTCATGAACCACTCCGTCTATTGGTGAGAACCGATTCAACATCTGTTCACTAGTTGTTGCGATTTTCACGTTCAGACAAATAGACTTACAAGGAATGGATATATTTTTTCCATATTTAATGACGATACCACAATGAACAACGGAAATAAAGCTTCCTCATGCACCACTCACTCCATTGGAGAAAACCGATTCAACACCCGCTCAGTAGTTGTTGAGATTTTCACGTTCAGACAGATATACTTACAAGGAATGGATATATTTTTTTCCATGTTTAATTATGGTACCTAAATGAGTTATGGAATTAAAAGTTTCTCATGAACCACTCTGTCTATTGGTGAGAACCGATTCAACATCCGTTCAGTAGTTGTTGCGATTTTCACGTTCAGGCAGATAGACTTTCAAGGAAGGGATATATTTTTTCCATATTTAATGATGATACCTCAATGAATTATGGAATTAAGTCTTTCTCATGAACCACTCTGTCTATTGGTGTGAACCGATTGAGACTTTCACGTTCAGACATATATACTTACAAGGAATGGATATATTTCATTCCATATTTAATTATGATACCTAAATGAGTTATGGAATTAAACCTTTCTCATGAACCACTCTGTCTATTGGTGAGAACCGATTCAACATCTGTTTAGTAGTTGTTGCGATTTTCACGTTCAGACGGATGGACTTAAAAGGAATAGATATATTTTTGTCCATATTTATTGATGATACCACAATGAACAACGGAAATAAAGCTACCTCATGCACCACTCTCTCCATTGGAGAAGACCGATTCAACACCCGCTCAGTAGTTGTTGAGATTTTCACGTTCAGACAGATAGACTTGAAAGGAATGGATATATTTTTGTCCATATTTAATGATGATACCACAATGAACAACGCAAAGCTTCCTCATGCACCACTCTCTCCATTCGAGAAAACCGATTCAACACCCGCTCAGTAGTTGTTGAGATTTTCACGTTCAGACAGATATACTTACAAGGAATGGATATATTTTTTTCCATATTTAATTATGGTACCTAAATGAGTTATGGAATTAAACCTTTCTCATGAACCACTCTGTCTATTGGTGAGAACCGATTTAACATCTGTTCAATAGTTGTTGCGATTTTCACGTTCAGACGGATAGACTTAAAAGGAATGGATATATTTTCGTCCATATTTAATGACGATACCACATTGAACAACGGAAATAAAGCTACCTCATGCACCACTCTCTCCATTGGAGAAAACCGATTCAACACCCGCTCAGTAGTTGTTGAGATTTTCACGTTCAGACAGATAGACTTGAAAGGAATGGATATATTTTTGTCCATATTTAATGATGATACCACAATGAACAACGCAAAGCTTCCTCATGCACCACTCTCTCCATTGGAGAAAACCGATTCAACACCCGCTCAGTAGTTGTTGAGATTTTCACGTTCAGACAGATATACTTACAAGGAATGGATATATTTTTTTCCATATTTAATTATGGTACCTAAATGAGTTATGGAATTAAACCTTTCTCATGAACCACTCTGTCTATTGGTGAGAACCGATTCAACATCTGTTCAATAGTTGTTGCGATTTTCACGTTCAGACGGATAGACTTAAAAGGAATGGATATATTTTCGTCCATATTTAATGACGATACCACATTGAACAACGGAAATAAAGCTACCTCATGCACCACTCTCGCCATTGGAGAAAACCGATTCAACACCCGCTCAGTAGTTGTTGAGATTTTCACGTTCAGACAGATAGACTTGAAAGGAATGGATATATTTTTGTCCATATTTAATGATGATACCACAATGAACAACGCAAAGCTTCCTCATGCACCACTCTTTCCATTGGAGAAAACTAAACTAAACTGATATACTTACAAGGAATGGATATATTTTTTTCCATATTTAATTATGGTACCTAAATGAGTTATGGAATTAAACCTTTCTCATGAACCACTCTGTCTATTGGGGAGAACCGATTCAACATCTGTTCACTAGTTGTTGCGATTTTCACGTTCAGACAAATAGACTTACAAGGAATGGATATATTTTCGTCCATATTTAATGACGATACCACATTGAACAACGGAAATAAAGCTTCCTCATGCACCACTCACTCCATTGGAGAAAACCGATTCAACACCCGCTCAGTAGTTGTTGAGATTTTCACGTTCAGACAGATATACTTACAAGGAATGGATATATTTTTTTCCATGTTTAATTATGGTACCTAAATGAGTTATGGAATTAAAAGTTTCTCATGAACCACTCTGTCTATTGGTGAGAACCGATTCAACATCCGTTCAGTAGTTGTTGCGATTTTCACGTTCAGGCAGATAGACTTTCAAGGAAGGGATATATTTTTTCCATATTTAATGATGATACCTCAATGAATTATGGAATTAAGTCTTTCTCATGAACCACTCTGTCTATTGGTGTGAACCGATTGAGACTTTCACGTTCAGACAGATATACTTACAAGGAATGGATATATTTCATTCCATATTTAATTATGATACCTAAATGAGTTATGGAATTAAACCTTTCTCATGAACCACTCTGTCTATTGGTGAGAACCGATTCAACATCTGTTTAGTAGTTGTTGCGATTTTCACGTTCAGACGGATGGACTTAAAAGGAATAGATATATTTTTGTCCATATTTATTGATGATACCACAACGGATTATGTAAATAAACCTTTCTCATGAACCACTCTGTCTATTGGAGCGAACCGATTCAACATCCGTTCAGTAGTTGTTGCGATTTTCACGTTCGGGCAGATAGACTTTCAAGGAAGGGATATATTTTTTCCATATTTAATGATGATACCTCAATGAATTATGGAATTAAACCTTTCTCATGAACCACTCTGTCTATTGGTGCGAACCGATTCAACATCCGTTCAGTAGTTGTTGAGATTTTCACGTTCAGACAGATAGACTTACAAGGAATGGATATATTTTTTTCCATATTTAATGACGGTACCTCAATGTATTATGGAATTAAACCGTTCTCATGAAACACTCTGTCTATTGGTGCGAACCGATTCAACATCCGTTCAGTAGTTGTTGCGATTTTCACGTTCAGACAGATAGACTTACAAGGAAGGGATATATTTTTTCCATATTTAATGACGATACCACAATGAACAACGGAAATAAAGCTACCTCATGCACCACTCTCTCCATTGGAGAAAAACGATTCAACACCCGCTCAGTAGTTGTTGAGATTTTCACGTTCAGACAGATAGACTTGAAAGGAATGGATATATTTTTGTCCATATTTAATGATGATACCACAATGAACAACGCAAAGCTTCCTCATGCACCACTCTCTCCATTGGAGAAAACCGATTCAACACCCGCTCAGTAGTTGTTGAGATTTTCACGTTCAGACAGATATACTTACAAGGAATGGATATATTTTTTTCCATATTTAATTATGGTACCTAAATGAGTTATGGAATTAAACCTTTCTCACGAACCACTCTGTCTATTGGTGCGAACCGATTCAACATCCGTTTAGTAGTTGTTGCGATTTTCACGTTCAGACAGATAGACTTACAAGGAAGGGATACATTTTTTCCATATTTAATGACGATACCACAATGAACAACGGAAATAAAGCTACCTCATGCACCACTCTCTCCATTGGAGAAAACAGATTCAACACCCGCTCAGTAGTTGTTGAGATTTTCACGTTCAGACAGATAGACTTGAAAGGAATGGATATATTTTTGTCCATATTTAATGATGATACCACAATGAACAACGCAAAGCTTCCTCATGCACCACTCTCTCCATTGGAGAAAACCGATTCAACACCCGCTCAGTAGTTGTTGAGATTTTCACGTTCAGACAGATAGACGTAGAAGGAATGGATATATTTTTTTCCATATTCAATGATGGTACCTCAATGCATTATGGAGTTAAACCGTTCTCATGAACCACTCTGTCTATTGGTGAGAACCGATTCAGCATCTGTTCAGTAGTTGTTGTGATTTTCACGTTCAGACGGATAGACTTAAAAGGAATGGATATATTTTTGTCCATATTTAATGACGATACCACAATGAACAACGGAAATAAAGCTACCTCATGCACCACTCTCTCCATTGGAGAAGACCGATTCAACACCCGCTCAGTAGTTGTTGAGATTTTCACGTTCAGACAGATAGACTTGAAAGGAATAGATATATTTTTGTCCATATTTATTGATGATACCACAACGGATTATGTAAATAAACCTTTCTCATGAACCACTCTGTCTATTGGAGCGAACCGATTCAACATCCGTTCAGTAGTTGTTGCGATTTTCACGTTCGGGCAGATAGACTTTCAAGGAAGGGATATATTTTTTCCATATTTAATGATGATACCTCAATGAATTATGGAATTAAACCTTTCTCATGAACCACTCTGTCTATTGGTGCGAACCGATTCAACATCCGTTCAGTAGTTGTTGAGATTTTCACGTTCAAACTGATAGACTTACAAGGAATGGATATATTTTTTTCCATATTTAATGACGGTACCTCAATGTATTATGGAATTAAACCGTTCTCATGAAACACTCTGTCTATTGGTGCGAACCGATTCAACATCCGTTCAGTAGTTGTTGCGATTTTCACGTTCAGACAGATAGACTTACAAGGAAGGGATATATTTTTTCCATATTTAATGACGATACCACAATGAACAACGGAAATAAAGCTACCTCATGCACCACTCTCTCCATTGGAGAAAAACGATTCAACACCCGCTCAGTAGTTGTTGAGATTTTCACGTTCAGACAGATAGACTTGAAAGGAATGGATATATTTTTGTCCATATTTAATGATGATACCACAATGAACAACGCAAAGCTTCCTCATGCACCACTCTCTCCATTGGAGAAAACCGATTCAACACCCGCTCAGTAGTTGTTGAGATTTTCACGTTCAGACAGATATACTTACAAGGAATGGATATATTTTTTTGCATATTTAATTATGGTACCTAAATGAGTTATGGAATTAAACCTCTCTCATGAACCACTCTGTCTATTGGTGAGAACCGATTTAACATCTGTTCAATAGTTGTTGCGATTTTCACGTTCAGACGGATAGACTTAAAAGGAATGGATATATTTTCGTCCATATTTAATGACGATACCACATTGAACAACGGAAATAAAGCTACCTCATGCACCACTCTCTCCATTGGAGAAAACCGATTCAACACCCGCTCAGTAGTTGTTGAGATTTTCACGTTCAGACAGATAGACTTGAAAGGAATGGATATATTTTTGTCCATATTTAATGATGATACCACAATGAACAACGCAAAGCTTCCTCATGCACCACTCTCTCCATTGGAGAAAACTAAACTAAACTGATATACTTACAAGGAATGGATATATTTTTTTCCATTTTTAATTATGGTACCTAAATGAGTTATGGAATTAAACCTTTCTCATGAACCACTCTGTCTATTGGTGAGAACCGATTCAACATCTGTTCACTAGTTGTTGCGATTTTCACGTTCAGACAAATAGACTTACAAGGAATGGATATATTTTCGTCCATATTTAATGACGATACCACATTGAACAACGGAAATAAAGCTTCCTCATGCACCACTCACTCCATTGGAGAAAACTGATTCAACACCCGCTCAGTAGTTGTTGAGATTTTCACGTTCAGACAGATATACTTAAAAGGAATGGATATATTTTTTTCCATGTTTAATTATGGTACCTAAATGAGTTATGGAATTAAAAGTTTCTCATGAACCACTCTGTCTATTGGTGAGAACCGATTCAACATCCGTTCAGTAGTTGTTGCGATTTTCACGTTCAGGCAGATAGACTTTCAAGGAAGGGATATATTTTTTCCATATTTAATGATGATACCTCAATGAATTACGGAATTAAGTCTTTCTCATGAACCACTCTGTCTATTGGTGTGAACCGATTGAGACTTTCACGTTCAGACAGATATACTTACAAGGAATGGATATATTTCATTCCATATTTAATTATGATACCTAAATGAGTTATGGAATTAAACCTTTCTCATGAACCACTCTGTCTATTGGTGAGAACCGATTCAACATCTGTTTAGTAGTTGTTGCGATTTTCACGTTCAGACGGATGGACTTAAAAGGAATAGATATATTTTTGTCCAAATTTATTGATGATACCACAACGGATTATGTAAATAAACCTTTCTCATGAACCACTCTGTCTATTGGAGCGAACCGATTCAACATCCGTTCAGTAGTTGTTGCGATTTTCACGTTCGGGCAGATAGACTTTCAAGGAAGGGATATATTTTTTCCATATTTAATGATGATACCTCAATGAATTATGGAATTAAACCTTTCTCATGAACCACTCTGTCTATTGGTGCGAACCGATTCAACATCCGTTCAGTAGTTGTTGAGATTTTCACGTTCAGACAGATAGACTTACAAGGAATGGATATATTTTTTTCCATATTTAATGACGGTACCTCAATGTATTATGGAATTAAACCGTTCTCATGAAACACTCTGTCTATTGGTGCGAACCGATTCAACATCCGTTCAGTAGTTGTTGCGATTTTCACGTTCAGACAGATAGACTTACAAGGAAGGGATATATTTTTTCCATATTTAATGACGATACCACAATGAACAACGGAAATAAAGCTACCTCATGCACCACTCTCTCCATAGGAGAAAACAGATTCAACACCCGCTCAGTAGTTGTTGAGATTTTCACGTTCAGACAGAAAGACTTGAAAGGAATGGATATATTTTTGTCCATATTTAATGATGATACCACAATGAACAACGCAAAGCTTCCTCATGCACGACTCTCTCCATTCGAGAAAACCGATTCAACACCCGCTCAGTAGTTGTTGAGATTTTCACGTTCAGACAGATATACTTACAAGGAATGGATATATTTTTTTCCATATTTAATTATGGTACCTAAATGAGTTATGGAATTAAACCTTTCTCATGAACCACTCTGTCTATTGGTGAGAACCGATTTAACATCTGTTCAATAGTTGTTGCGATTTTCACGTTCAGACGGATAGACTTAAAAGGAATGGATATATTTTCGTCCATATTTAATGACGATACCACATTGAACAACGGAAATAAAGCTACCTCATGCACCACTCTCTCCATTGGAGAAAACCGATTCAACACCCGCTCAGTAGTTGTTGAGATTTTCACGTTCAGACAGATAGACTTGAAAGGAATGGATATATTTTTGTCCATATTTAATGATGATACCACAATGAACAACGCAAAGCTTCCTCATGCACCACTCTCTCCATTGGAGAAAACCGATTCAACACCCGCTCAGTAGTTGTTGAGATTTTCACGTTCAGACAGATATACTTACAAGGAATGGATATATTTTTTTCCATATTTAATTATGGTACCTAAATGAGTTATGGAATTAAACCTTTCTCATGAACCACTCTGTCTATTGGTGAGAACCGATTCAACATCTGTTCACTAGTTGTTGCGATTTTCACGTTCAGACAAATAGTCTTACAAGGAATGGATATATTTTTTTCATATTTAATGACGATACCACTTCCTAATGCACCACTCACTCCATTGGAGAGAACCGATTCAACACCCGCTCAGTAGTTGTTGAGATTTTCACGTTCAGACAGATATACTTACAAGGAATGGATATATTTTTTTCCATGTTTAATTATGGTACCTATATGAGTTATGGAATTAAAAGTTTCTCATGAACCACTCTGTCTATTGGTGCGAACCGATTCAACATCCGTTTAGTAGTTGTTGCGATTTTCACGTTCAGACAGATGGACTTGAAAGGAATGGATATATTTTTGTCCATATTTAATGATGATACCAGAATGAACAACGCAAAGCTTCCTCATGCACCACTCTCTCCATTGGAGAAAACCGATTCAACACCCGCTCAGTAGTTGTTGAGATTTTCACGTTCAGACAGATATACTTACAAGGAATGGATATATTTTTTTCCATATTTAATTATGGTACCTAAATGAGTTATGGAATTAAACCTTTCTCATGAACCACTCTGTCTATTGGTGAGAACCGATTCAACATCTGTTCACTAGTTGTTGCGATTTTCACGTTCAGACAAATAGACTTACAAGGAATGGATATATTTTTTCCATATTTAATGACGATACCACTTCCTAATGCACCACTCACTCCATTGGAGAAAACCGATTCAACACCCGCTCAGTAGTTGTTGAGATTTTCACGTTCAGACAGATATACTTACAAGGAATGGATATATTTTTTTCCATGTTTAATTATGGTACCTAAATGAGTTATGGAATTAAAAGTTTCTCATGAACCACTCTGTCTATTGGTGCGAACCGATTCAACATCCGTTTAGTAGTTGTTGCGATTTTCACGTTCAGACAGATAGACTTGAAAGGAATGGATATATTTTTGTCCATATTTAATGATGATACCACAATGAACAACGCAAAGCTTCCTCATGCACCACTCTCTCCATTGGAGAAAACCGATTCAACACCCGCTCAGTAGTTGTTGAGATTTTCACGTTCAGACAGATATACTTACAAGGAATGGATATATTTTTTTCCATATTTAATTATGGTACCTAAATGAGTTATGGAATTAAACCTTTCTCACGAACCACTCTGTCTATTGGTGCGAACCGATTCAACATCCGTTCAGTAGTTGTTGAGATTTTCACGTTCAGACAGATATACTTACAAGGAATGGATATATTTTTTTCCATATTTAATGACGGTACCTCAATGTATTATGGAATTAAACCGTTCTCATGAAACACTCTGTCTATTGGTGCGAACCGATTCAACATCCGTTCAGTAGTTGTTGCGATTTTCACGTTCAGACAGATAGACTTACAAGGAAGGGATATATTTTTTCCATATTTAATGACGATACCACAATGAACAACGGAAATAAAGCTACCTCATGCACCACTCTCTCCATTGGAGAAAAACGATTCAACACCCGCTCAGTAGTTGTTGAGATTTTCACGTTCAGACAGATAGACTTGAAAGGAATGGATATATTTTTGTCCATATTTAAGGATGATACCACAATGAACAACGCAAAGCTTCCTCATGCACCACTCTCTCCATTGGAGAAAACCGATTCAACACCCGCTCAGTAGTTGTTGAGATTTTCACGTTCAGACAGATATACTTACAAGGAATGGATATATTTTTTTCCATATTTAATTATGGTACCTAAATGAGTTATGGAATTAAACCTTTCTCACGAACCACTCTGTCTATTGGTGCGAACCGATTCAACATCCGTTTAGTAGTTGTTGCGATTTTCACGTTCAGACAGATAGACTTACAAGGAAGGGATACATTTTTTCCATATTTAATGACGATACCACAATGAACAACGGAAATAAAGCTACCTCATGCACCACTCTCTCCATTGGAGAAAACAGATTCAACACCCGCTCAGTAGTTGTTGAGATTTTCACGTTCAGACAGATAGACTTGAAAGGAATGGATATATTTTTGTCCATATTTAATGATGATACCACAATGAACAACGCAAAGCTTCCTCATGCACCACTCTCTCCATTGGAGAAAACCGATTCAACACCCGCTCAGTAGTTGTTGAGATTTTCACGTTCAGACAGATAGACGTAGAAGGAATGGATATATTTTTTTCCATATTCAATGATGGTACCTCAATGCATTATGGAGTTAAACCGTTCTCATGAACCACTCTGTCTATTGGTGAGAACCGATTCAACATCAATTTTCACGTGTTCAGTAGTTGTTGTGATTTTCACGTTCAGACGGATAGACTTAAAAGGAATGGATATATTTTTGTCCATATTTAATGACGATACCACAATGAACAACGGAAATAAAGCTACCTCATGCACCACTCTCTCCATTGGAGAAGACCGATTCAACACCCGCTCAGTAGTTGTTGAGATTTTCACGTTCAGACAGATAGACTTGAAAGGAATGGATATATTTTTGTCCATATTTAATGATGATACCACAATGAACAACGCAAAGCTTCCTCATGCACGACTCTCTCCATTCGAGAAAACCGATTCAACACCCGCTCAGTAGTTGTTGAGATTTTCACGTTCAGACAGATATACTTACAAGGAATGGATATATTTTTTTCCATATTTAATTATGGTACCTAAATGAGTTATGGAATTAAACCTTTCTCATGAACCACTCTGTCTATTGGTGAGAACCGATTTAACATCTGTTCAATAGTTGTTGCGATTTTCACGTTCAGACGGATAGACTTAAAAGGAATGGATATATTTTCGTCCATATTTAATGACGATACCACATTGAACAACGGAAATAAAGCTACCTCATGCACCACTCTTTCCATTGGAGAAAACCGATTCAACACCCGCTCAGTAGTTGTTGAGATTTTCACGTTCAGACAGATAGACTTGAAAGGAATGGATATATTTTTGTCCATATTTAATGATGATACCACAATGAACAACGCAAAGCTTCCTCATGCACCACTCTCTCCATTGGAGAAAACCGATTCAACACCCGCTCAGTAGTTGTTGAGATTTTCACGTTCAGACAGATATACTTACAAGGAATGGATATATTTTTTTCCATATTTAATTATGGTACCTAAATGAGTTATGGAATTAAACCTTTCTCATGAACCACTCTGTCTATTGGTGAGAACCGATTCAACATCTGTTCACTAGTTGTTGCGATTTTCACGTTCAGGCAGATATACTTACAAGGAATGGATATATTTTTTCCATATTTAATGACGATACCACTTCCTAATGCACCACTCACTCCATTGGAGAAAACCGATTCAACACCCGCTCAGTAGTTGTTGAGATTTTCACGTTCAGACAGATATACTTACAAGGAATGGATATATTTTTTTCCATGTTTAATTATGGTACCTAAATGAGTTATGGAATTAAAAGTTTCTCATGAACCACTCTGTCTATTGGTGCGAACCGATTCAACATCCGTTTAGTAGTTGTTGCGATTTTCACGTTCAGACAGATAGACTTACAAGGAAGGGATATATTTTTTCCATTTTTAATGACGATACCACAATGAACAACGGAAATAAAGCTACCTCATGCACCACTCTCTCCATTGGAGAAAACAGATTCAACACCCGCTCAGTAGTTGTTGAGATTTTCACGTTCAGACAGATAGACTTGAAAGGAATGGATATATTTTTGTCCATATTTAATGATGATACCACAATGAACAACGCAAAGCTTCCTCATGCACCACTCTCTCCATTGGAGAAAACCGATTCAACACCCGCTCAGTAGTTGTTGAGATTTTCACGTTCAGACAGATAGACGTAGAAGGAATGGATATATTTTTTTCCATATTCAATGATGGTACCTCAATGCATTATGGAGTTAAACCGTTCTCATGAACCACTCTGTCTATTGGTGAGAACCGATTCAACATCTGTTCAGTAGTTGTTGTGATTTTCACGTTCAGACGGATAGACTTAAAAGGAATGGATATATTTTTGTCCATGTTTAATTATGGTACCTAAATGAGTTATGGAATTAAAAGTTTCTCATGAACCACTCTGTCTATTGGTGAGAACCGATTCAACATCCGTTCAGTAGTTGTTGCGATTTTCACGTTCAGGCAGATATACTTACAAGGAATGGATATATTTTTTTCCATGTTTAATTATGGTACCTAAATGAGTTATGGAATTAAAAGTTTCTCATGAACCACTCTGTCTATTGGTGAGAACCGATTCAACATCCGTTCAGTAGTTGTTGCGATTTTCACGTTCAGGCAGATAGACTTTCAAGGAAGGGATATATTTTTTCCATATTTAATGATGATACCTCAATGAATTATGGAATTAAGTCTTTCTCATGAACCACTCTGTCTATTGGTGAGAACCGATTCAACATCCGTTCAGTAGTTGTTGAGATTTTCACGTTCAGACAGATAGACTTGAAAGGAATGGATATATTTTTGTCCATATTTAATGATGATACCACAATGAACAACGCAAAGCTTCCTCATGCACCACTCTCTCCATTGGAGAAAACCGATTCAACACCCGCTCAGTAGTTGTTGAGATTTTCACGTTCAGACAGATAGACGTAGAAGGAATGGATATATTTTTTTCCATATTCAATGATGGTACCTCAATGCATTATGGAGTTAAACCGTTCTCATGAACCACTCTGTCTATTGGTGAGAACCGATTCAACATCAATTTTCACGTGTTCAGTAGTTGTTGTGATTTTCACGTTCAGACGGATAGACTTAAAAGGAATGGATATATTTTTGTCCATATTTAATGACGATACCACAATGAACAACGGAAATAAAGCTACCTCATGCACCACTCTCTCCATTGGAGAAGACCGATTCAACACCCGCTCAGTAGTTGTTGAGATTTTCACGTTCAGACAGATAGACTTGAAAGGAATGGATATATTTTTGTCCATATTTAATGATGATACCACAATGAACAACGCAAAGCTTCCTCATGCACGACTCTCTCCATTCGAGAAAACCGATTCAACACCCGCTCAGTAGTTGTTGAGATTTTCACGTTCAGACAGATATACTTACAAGGAATGGATATATTTTTTTCCATATTTAATTATGGTACCTAAATGAGTTATGGAATTAAACCTTTCTCATGAACCACTCTGTCTATTGGTGAGAACCGATTTAACATCTGTTCAATAGTTGTTGCGATTTTCACGTTCAGACGGATAGACTTAAAAGGAATGGATATATTTTCGTCCATATTTAATGACGATACCACATTGAACAACGGAAATAAAGCTACCTCATGCACCACTCTTTCCATTGGAGAAAACCGATTCAACACCCGCTCAGTAGTTGTTGAGATTTTCACGTTCAGACAGATAGACTTGAAAGGAATGGATATATTTTTGTCCATATATAATGATGATACCACAATGAACAACGCAAAGCTTCCTCATGCACCACTCTCTCCATTGGAGAAAACCGATTCAACACCCGCTCAGTAGTTGTTGAGATTTTCACGTTCAGACAGATATACTTACAAGGAATGGATATATTTTTTTCCATATTTAATTATGGTACCTAAATGAGTTATGGAATTAAACCTTTCTCATGAACCACTCTGTCTATTGGTGAGAACCGATTCAACATCTGTTCACTAGTTGTTGCGATTTTCACGTTCAGGCAGATATACTTACAAGGAATGGATATATTTTTTCCATATTTAATGACGATACCACTTCCTAATGCACCACTCACTCCATTGGAGAAAACCGATTCAACACCCGCTCAGTAGTTGTTGAGATTTTCACGTTCAGACAGATATACTTACAAGGAATGGATATATTTTTTTCCATGTTTAATTATGGTACCTAAATGAGTTATGGAATTAAAAGTTTCTCATGAACCACTCTGTCTATTGGTGCGAACCGATTCAACATCCGTTTAGTAGTTGTTGCGATTTTCACGTTCAGACAGATAGACTTACAAGGAAGGGATATATTTTTTCCATTTTTAATGACGATACCACAATGAACAACGGAAATAAAGCTACCTCATGCACCACTCTCTCCATTGGAGAAAACAGATTCAACACCCGCTCAGTAGTTGTTGAGATTTTCACGTTCAGACAGATAGACTTGAAAGGAATGGATATATTTTTGTCCATATTTAATGATGATACCACAATGAACAACGCAAAGCTTCCTCATGCACCACTCTCTCCATTGGAGAAAACCGATTCAACACCCGCTCAGTAGTTGTTGAGATTTTCACGTTCAGACAGATAGACGTAGAAGGAATGGATATATTTTTTTCCATATTCAATGATGGTACCTCAATGCATTATGGAGTTAAACCGTTCTCATGAACCACTCTGTCTATTGGTGAGAACCGATTCAACATCTGTTCAGTAGTTGTTGTGATTTTCACGTTCAGACGGATAGACTTAAAAGGAATGGATATATTTTTGTCCATGTTTAATTATGGTACCTAAATGAGTTATGGAATTAAAAGTTTCTCATGAACCACTCTGTCTATTGGTGAGAACCGATTCAACATCCGTTCAGTAGTTGTTGCGATTTTCACGTTCAGGCAGATATACTTACAAGGAATGGATATATTTTTTTCCATGTTTAATTATGGTACCTAAATGAGTTATGGAATTAAAAGTTTCTCATGAACCACTCTGTCTATTGGTGAGAACCGATTCAACATCCGTTCAGTAGTTGTTGTGATTTTCACGTTCAGGCAGATAGACTTTCAAGGAAGGGATATATTTTTTCCATATTTAATGATGATACCTCAATGAATTATGGAATTAAGTCTTTCTCATGAACCACTCTGTCTATTGGTGTGAACCGATTGAGACTTTCACGTTCAGACAGATATACTTACAAGGAATGGATATATTTCATTCCATATTTAATTATGATAGCTAAATGAGTTATGGAATTAAACCTTTCTCATGAACCACTCTGTCTATTGGTGAGAACCGATTCAACATCTGTTTAGTAGTTGTTGCGATTTTCACGTTCAGACGGATGGACTTAAAAGGAATTGATATATTTTTGTCCATATTTATTGAGGATACCTCAACGGATTATGTAAATAAACCTTTCTCATGAACCACTCTGTCTATTGGAGCGAACCGATTCAACATCCGTTCAGTAGTTGTTGCGATTTTCACGTTCGGGCAGATAGACTTTCAAGGAAGGGATATATTTTATCCATATTTAATGATGATACCTCAATGAATTATGGAATTAAACCTTTCTCATGAACCACTCTGTCTATTGGTGCGAACCGATTCAACATCCGTTCAGTAGTTGTTGAGATTTTCACGTTCAGACAGATAGACTTACAAGGAATGTATATATTTTTGTCCATATTTAATGATGATACCACAATGAACAACGCCAAGCTTCCTCATGCACCACTCTCTCCATTGGAGAAAACCGATTCAACACCCGCTCAGTAGTTGTTGAGATTTTCACGTTCAGACAGATATACTTACAAGGAATGGATATATTTTTTTCCATGTTTAATTATGGTACCTAAATGAGTTATGGAATTAAAAGTTTCTCATGAACCACTCTGTCTATTGGTGAGAACCGATTCAACATCCGTTCAGTAGTTGTTGCGATTTTCACGTTCAGGCAGATAGACTTTCAAGGAAGGGATATATTTTTTCCATATTTAATGATGATACCTCAATGAATTATGGAATTAAGTCTTTCTCATGAACCACTTTGTCTATTGGTGTGAACCGATTGAGACTTTCACGTTCAGACAGATATACTTACAAGGAATGGATATATTTCATTCCATATTTAATTATGATACCTAAATGAGTTATTGAATTAAACCTTTCTCATGAACCACTCTGTCTATTGGTGAGAACCGATTCAACATCTGTTTAGTAGTTGTTGCGATTTTCACGTTCAGACGGATGGACTTAAAAGGAATAGATATATTTTTGTCCATATTTATTGATGATACCTCAACGGATTATGTAAATAAACCTCTCTCATGAACCACTCTGTCTATTGGAGCGAACCGATTCAACATCCGTTCAGTAGTTGTTGCGATTTTCACGTTCGGGCAGATAGACTTTCAAGGAAGGGATATATTTTTTCATATTTAATGACGGTACCTCAATGTGTTATGGAATTAAACCGTTCTCATGAACCACTCTGTCTATTGGTGCGAACCGATTCAACATCCGTTCAGTAGTTGTTGAGATTTTCACGTTCAGACAGATAGACTTACAAGGAATGGATATATTTTTTCCATATTTAATGACGATACCGCAATGAACAACGGAAATAAAGCTTTGTCATGCACCACTCTCTCCATTGGAAAAAACCGATTTAACAGCCGCTCAGCAGTTGTTGAGATTTCCACGTTGAGACGGATAGACTTACAATTAATTTATATATTTTTCTTCCATATTTAATGATGATACCTCAATGAATTATGGAATTATGCCTTTGTCATGAACCACTCTGTCTTTTGGTGAGAACCGATTCAACATCTGTTCACTAGTTGTTGCGATTTTCACGTTCAGACAAATAGACTTACAAGGAATGGATATATTTTTTCCATATTTAATGACGATACCACAATGAACAACGGAAATAAAGCTACCTCATGCACCACTCTCTCCATTGGAGAAAAACGATTCAACACCCGCTCAGTAGTTGTTGAGATTTTCACGTTCAGACAGATAGACTTGAAAGGAATGGATATATTTTTGTCCATATTTAATGATGATACCACAATGAACAACGCAAAGCTTCCTCATGCACCACTCTCTCCATTGGAGAAAACCGATTCAACACCCGCTCAGTAGTTGTTGAGATTTTCACGTTCAGACAGATATACTTACAAGGAATGGATATATTTTTTTCCATATTTAATTATGGTACCTAAATGAGTTATGGAATTAAACCTTTCTCATGAACCACTCTGTCTATTGGTGAGAACCGATTCAACATCTGTTCACTAGTTGTTGCGATTTTCACGTTCAGACAAATAGACTTACAAGGAATGGATATATTTGTTCCATATTTAATGACGATACCACAATGAACAACGGAAATAAAGCTTCCTCATGCACCACTCACTAAATTGGAGAAAACCGATTCAACACCCGCTCAGTAGTTGTTGAGATTTTCACGTTCAGACAGATATACTTACAAGGAATGGATATATTTTTTTCCATGTTTAATTATGGTACCTAAATGAGTTATGGAATTAAAAGTTTCTCATGAACCACTCTGTCTATTGGTGAGAACCGATTCAACATCCGTTCAGTAGTTGTTGCGATTTTCACGTTCAGGCAGATAGACTTTCAAGGAAGGGATATATTTTTTCCATATTTAATGATGATACCTCAATGAATTATGGAATTAAGTCTTTCTCATGAACCACTTTGTCTATTGGTGTGAACCGATTGAGACTTTCACGTTCAGACAGATATACTTACAAGGAATGGATATATTTCATTCCATATTTAATTATGATACCTAAATGAGTTATTGAATTAAACCTTTCTCATGAACCACTCTGTCTATTAGTGAGAACCGATTCAACATCTGTTTAGTAGTTGTTGCGATTTTCACGTTCAGACGGATGGACTTAAAAGGAATAGATATATTTTTGTCCATATTTATTGATGATACCTCAACGGATTATGTAAATAAACCTCTCTCATGAACCACTCTGTCTATTGGAGCGAACCGATTCAACATCCGTTCAGTAGTTGTTGCGATTTTCACGTTCGGGCAGATAGACTTTCAAGGAAGAGATATATTTTTTCATATTTAATGACGGTACCTCAATGTGTTATGGAATTAAACCGTTCTCATGAACCACTCTGTCTATTGGTGCGAACCGATTCAACATCCGTTCAGTAGTTGTTGAGATTTTCACGTTCAGACAGATAGACTTACAAGGAATGGATATATTTTTTCCATATTTAATGACGATACCGCAATGAACAACGGAAATAAAGCTTTGTCATGCACCACTCTCTCCATTGGAGAAAACCGATTTAACAGCCGCTCAGCAGTTGTTGAGATTTCCACGTTGAGACGGATAGACTTACAATTAATTTATATATTTTTCTTCCATATTTAATGATGATACCTCAATGAATTATGGAATTATGCCTTTCTCATGAACCACTCTGTCTATTGGTGAGAACCGATTCAACATCTGTTCACTAGTTGTTGCGATTTTCACGTTCAGACAAATAGACTTACAAGGAATGGATATATTTTTTCCATATTTAATGACGATACCATAATGAACAACGGAAATAAAGCTACCTCATGCACCACGCTCTCCATTGGAGAAAAACGATTCAACACCTGCTCAGTAGTTGTTGAGATTTTCACGTTCAGACAGATAGACTTGAAAGGAATGGATATATTTTTGTCCATATTTAATGATGATACCACAATGAACAACGCAAAGCTTCCTCATGCACCACTCTCTCCATTGGAGAAAACCGATTCAACACCCGCTCAGTAGTTGTTGAGATTTTCACGTTCAGACAGATATACTTACAAGGAATGGATATATTTTTTTCCATATTTAATTATGGTACCTAAATGAGTTATGGAATTAAACCTTTCTCACGAACCACTCTGTCTATTGGTGCGAACCGATTCAACATCCGTTTAGTAGTTGTTGCGATTTTCACGTTCAGACAGATAGACTTACAAGGAAGGGATATATTTTTTCCATATTTAATGACGATACCACAATGAACAACGCAAAGCTTCCTCATGCACCACTCTCTCCATTGGAGAAAACCGATTCAACACCCGCTCAGTAGTTGTTGAGATTTTCACGTTCAGACAGATAGACTTGAAAGGAATGGATATATTTTTGTCCATATTTAATGATGATACCACAATGAACAACGCAAAGCTTCCTCATGCACCACTCTCTCCATTGGAGAAAACCGATTCAACACCCGCTCAGTAGTTGTTGAGATTTTCACGTTCAGACAGATATACTTACAAGGAATGGATATATTTTTTTCCATATTTAATTATGGTACCTAAATGAGTTATGGAATTAAACCTTTCTCATGAACCACTCTGTCTATTGGTGAGAACCGATTCAACATCTGTTCACTAGTTGTTGCGATTTTCACGTTCAGACAAATAGACTTACAAGGAATGGATATATTTTTTCCATATTTAATGACGATACCACAATGAACAACGGAAATAAAGCTTCCTCATGCACCACTCACTCCATTGGAGAAAACCGATTCAACACCCGCTCAGTAGTTGTTGAGATTTTCACGTTCAGACAGATATACTTACAAGGAATGGATATATTTTTTTCCATGTTTAATTATGGTACCTAAATGAGTTATGGAATTAAAAGTTTCTCATGAACCACTCTGTCTATTGGTGAGAACCGATTCAACATCCGTTCAGTAGTTGTTGCGATTTTCACGTTCAGGCAGATAGACTTTCAAGGAAGGGATATATTTTTTCCATATTTAATGATGATACCTCAATGAATTATGGAGTTAAGTCTTTCTTATGAATAACTCTGTCTATTGGTGTGAACCGATTGAGACTTTCACGTTCAGACAGATATACTTACAAGGAATGGATATATTTCATTCCATATTTAATTATGGTACCTAAATGAGTTATGGAATTAAACCTTTCTCATGAACCACTCTGTCTATTGGTGCGAACCGATTCAACATCCGTTCAGTAGTTGTCGAGATTTTCACGTTCAGACAGATAGAGTTAAAAGGAATGGATATATTTTTTTCCATATTTAATGATGGAACCTCGATGTATTATAGAATTAAACCGTTCTCATGAACCACTCTGTCTATTTGTGCGAACCGATTCAACATCCGTTCAGTAGTTGTTGAGATTTTCACGTTCAGACAGATAGACTTACAAGGAATGGATACATTTTTTTCCATATTTAATGATGATACCTAAATGAGTTATGGAATTAAGTTTTTCTCATGAACCACTCTGTCTATTGGTGCGAACCGATTCAACATCCGTTCAGTAGTTGTTGAGATTTTCACGTTCAGACAGATAGACTTACAAGGAATGGATACATTTTATTCCATATTTAATGATGATACCTAAATCAGTTATGGAATTAAACCTTTCTCATGAACCACTCTGTCTATTGGTGAGAACCGATTCAACATCCGTTCAGTAGTTGTTGCGATTTTCACGTTCAGGCAGATAGACTTTCAAGGAAGGGATATATTTTTTCCATATTTAATGATGATACCTCAATGAATTATGGAGTTAAGTCTTTCTTATGAATAACTCTGTCTATTGGTGTGAACCGATTGAGACTTTCACGTTCAGACAGATATACTTACAAGGAATGGATATATTTCATTCCATATTTAATTATGATACCTAAATGAGTTATGGAATTAAACCTTTCTCATGAAAAACTCTGTCTATTGGTGAGAACCGATTCAACATCTGTTTAGTAGTTGTTGCGATTTTCACGTTCAGACGGATGGACTTAAAAGGAATAGATATATTTTTGTCCATATTTATTGATGATACCTCAACGGATTATGTAAATAAACCTTTCTCATGAACCACTCTGTCTATTGGAGCGAACCGATTCAACATCCGTTCAGTAGTTGTTGCGATTTTCACGTTCGGGCAGATAGACTTTCAAGGAAGGGATATATTTTTTCCATATTTAATGATGATACCTCAATGTATTATGGAATTAAACCGTTCTCATGAACCACTCTGTCTATTGGTGCGAACCGATTCAACTTCCGTTCAGTAGTTGTTGCGATTTTCACGTTCAGACAGATAGACTTACAAGGAATGGATATATTTTTTTCATATTTAATTATGGTACCTAAATGAGTTATGGAATTAAACCTTTCTCATGAACCACTCTGTCTATTGGTGCGAACCGATTCAACATCCGTTCAGTAGTTGTCGAGATTTTCACGTTCAGGCAGATAGAGTTAAAAGGAATGGATATATTTTTTTCCATATTTAATGATGGAACCTCGATGTATTATGGAATTAAACCGTTCTCATGAACCACTCTGTCTATTTGTGCGAACCGATTCAACATCCGTTCAGTAGTTGTTGAGATTTTCACGTTCAGACAGATAGACTTACAAGGAATGGATACATTTTTTTCCATATTTAATGATGATACCTAAATGAGTTATGGAATTAAGTTTTTCTCATGAACCACTCTGTCTATTAGTGCGAACCGATTCAACATCCGTTCAGTAGTTGTTGAGATTTTCACGTTCAGACAGATAGACTTACAAGGAATGGATACATTTTATTCCATATTTAATGATGATACCTAAATCAGTTATGGAATTAAACCTTTCTCATGAACCACTCTGTCTATTGGTGCGAACCGATTCCACATCCGTTCAGTAGTTGTTGAGATTTTCACGTTCAGACAGATAGACTTATAAGGAATGGATATATTTTTTTCCATATTTAATGATGGTACCTCAATGTATTATGGAATTAAACCGTTCTCATGAACCACTCTGTCTATTGCTGCGAACCGATTCAACATCCGTTCAGTAGTTGTTGCGATTTTCACGTTCAGGCAGATAGACTTTCAAGGAAGTTATATATTTTTTCCATATTTAATGATGATACCTCAATGAACTATGGAATTAAACCTTTCTCATGAACCACTCTGTCCAGTGGTGCGAACCGATTCAACATCCGTTCAGTAGTTGTTGAGATTTTCACGTTCAGACAGATAGACTTACAAGGAATGGATATATTTTTTTCCATATTTAATGAAGGTACCTCAATGTATTATGGAATTAAACCGTTCTCATGAACCACCCTGTCTATTGGTGCGAACCGATTCACCTTCCGTTCAGTAGTTGTTGAGATTTTCTAGTTCAGACATGATTTAATGATGATACCTCAACGGATTATGTAAATAAACCTTTCTCATGAACCACTCTGTCTATTGGTGCGAACCGATTCAACATCCGTTCAGTAGTTGTTGAGATTTTCACGTTCACACAGATAGACTTAGCAGGAATGGATATATTTTTTCCATATTTGATGACGATACCACAATGAACAACGGAAATAAAGCTTCCTCGTGCACCACTGTCTCCTTTGGAGAAAACCGATTCAACACCCGCTCAGTAGTTGTTGAGATTTTCACGTTCAGACAGATATACTTACAAGGAATGGATATATTTTTTCCATATTTAATTATGGTACCTCAATGAGTTATGGAATTAAACCTTTCTCATGAACCACTCTGTCTATTGGTGAGAACCGATTCAACATCTGTTCAGTAGTTGTTGCGATTTTCACGTTCAGACGGATAGACTAAAAAGGAATGGATATATTTTTGTCCATATTTAATGATGATACCTCAACGGATTATGTAAATAAACCTTTCTCATGAACCACTCTGTCTATTGGTGCGAACCGATTCAACATCCGTTCAGTAGTTGTGGAGATTTTCACGTTCAGACAGATAGAGTTAAAAGGAATGGATATATTTTTTTCCATATTTAATGATGGTACCTCGATGTATTATGGAATTAAACCGTTCTCATGAACCACTCTGTCTATTTGTGCGAACCGATTCAACATCCGTTCAGCAGTTGTTGAGATTTTCACGTTCAGAGAGATAGACTTATAAGGAAGGGATATATTTTTTCCATATTTAATAATGATACCACTATGAACAACGCAAATAAAGCTTTCTCATGCACCACTCTCTCCATTGGAGAAAACCGATTCAACACCCGCTCAGTAGTTGTTGAGATTTTCACGTTCAGACAGGGAGACTCACAAGGAATGGAATTATTTTTTCCATATTTAATGATGATACCTCAATCAATTATGGAATTAAGCCTTTCTCATGAACCGCTCTGTCTATTGGTGCGAACCGATTCAACAGCCGCTCAGTAGTTGTTGAGATTTTCACGTTCAGACAGATAGACTTACAAGGAATGGATATATTTTTTTCCATATTTAATGATGGTACCTAAATGAGTTATGGGATTAAACCTTTCTCATGAACCACTCTGTTTATTGGTGCGAACCGATTCAACATCCGTTCAGTAGTTGTTGAGATTTTCATGTTCAGACAGATAGACTTACAATTAATGGATACATTTTATTCCATATTAAATGATGATACCTAAATGAGTTATGGGATTAAACCTTTCTCATGAACCACTCTGTTTATTAGTGCGAACCGATTCAACATCCGTTCAGTAGTTGTTGAGATTTTCATGTTCAGACAGATAGACTTATAAGGAATGGATATATTTGTTTCCATATTTAATGATGGTACCTCAATGTATTATGGAATTAAACCGTTCTCATGAACCACTCTGTCTATTGCTGCGAACCGATTCAACATCCGTTCAGTAGTTGTTGCGATTTTCAC
This sequence comes from Eristalis pertinax, assembly GCA_907269125.1. Lineage (NCBI taxonomy): Eukaryota > Metazoa > Arthropoda > Insecta > Diptera > Syrphidae > Eristalis > Eristalis pertinax. Next base: position 1,499,811 of record CAJSMF010000061.1, read on the forward strand.
GTTCAGGCAGATAGACTTTCAAGGAAGTTATATATTTTTTCCATATTTAATGATAAATGAATCAATGAATTATGGAATTAAACCTTTCTCATGAACCACTCTGTCTATTGGTGCGAACCGATTCAACATCCGTTCAGTAGTTGTTGAGATTTTCACGTTCAGACAGATAGAGTTAAAAGGAATGGATATATTTTTTTCCATATTTAATGATGGTACCTCGATGTATTATGGAATTAAACCGTTCTCATGAACCACTCTGTCTATTTGTGCGAACCGATTCAACATCCGTTCAGCAGTTGTTGAGATTTTTACGTTTAGAGAAATAGACTTATAAGGAAGGGATATATTTTTTCCATATTTAATAATGATACCACTATGAACAACGCAAATAAAGCTTTCTCATGCACCACTCTCTCCATTGGAGAAAAACGATTCAACACCCGCTCAGTAGTTGTTGAGATTTTCACGTTCAGACAGGGAGACTCACAAGGAATGGAATTATTTTTTCCATATTTAATGATGATACCTCAATCAATTATGGAATTAAGCCTTTCTCATGAACCGCTCTGTCTATTGGTGCGAACCGATTCAACAGCCGCTCAGTAGTTGTTGAGATTTTCACGTTCAGACAGATAGACTTACAAGGAATGGATACATTTTTTTCCATATTTAATGATGATACCTAAATGAGTTATGGAATTAAACCTTTCTCATGAACCACTCTGTCTATTGGTGCGAACCGATTCAACATCCGTTCAGTAGTTGTTGAGATTTTCACGTTCAGACAGATAGACTTATAAGGAATGGATATATTTTTTTCCATATTTAATGATGGTACCTAAATGAGTTATGGGATTAAACCTTTCTCATGAACCACTCTGTTTATTGGTGCGAACCGATTCAACATCCGTTCAGTAGTTGTTGAGATTTTCATGTTCAGACAGATAGACTTACAAGGAATGGATACATTTTATTCCATATTAAATGATGATACCAAAATGAGTTATGGGATTAAACCTTTCTCATGAACCACTCTGTTTATTGGTGCGAACCGATTCAACATCCGTTCAGTAGTTGTTGAGATTTTCATGTTCAGACAGATAGACTTATAAGGAATGGATATATTTGTTTCCATATTTAATGATGGTACCTCAATGTATTATGGAATTAAACCGTTCTCATGAACCACTCTGTCTATTGCTGCGAACCGATTCAACATCCGTTCAGTAGTTGTTGCGATTTTCACGTTCAGGCAGATAGACTTTCAAGGAAGTTATATATTTTTTCCATATTTAATGATGATACCTCAATGAATTATGGAATTAAACCTTTCTCATGAACCACTCTGTCTATTGGTGAGAACCGATTCAACATCTGTTCAGTAGTTGTTGCGATTTTCACGTTCAGGCAGATAGACTTTCAAGGAAGGGATATATTTTTTCCATATTTAATGATGATACCTCAATGAATTATGGAATTAAACCTTTCTCATAAACCACTCTGTCTATTGGTGCGAACCGATTCAACATCCGTTCAGTAGTTGTTGAGATTTTCACGTTCAGACAGATAGACTTACAAGGAATGGATATATTTTTTTCCATATTTAATGACGGTACCTCAATGTATTATTGAATTAAACCGTTCTCATGAACCACTCTGTCTATTGGTGCGAACCGATTCAACAGCCGCTCAGTAGTTGTTGAGATTTTCACGTTCAGACAGATAGACTTACAAGGAATGGATACATTTTTTTCCATATTTAATGATGATACCTAAATGAGTTATGGAATTAAACCTTTCTCATGAACCACTCTGTCTATTGGTGCGAACCGATTCAACATCCGTTCAGTAGTTGTTGCGATTTTCACGTTCAGGCAGATAGACTTTCAAGGAAGTTATATATTTTTTCCATATTTAATGATAAATGAATCAATGAATTATGGAATTAAACCTTTCTCATGAACCACTCTGTCTATTGGTGCGAACCGATTCAACATCCGTTCAGTAGTTGTTGAGATTTTCACGTTCAGACAGATAGAGTTAAAAGGAATGGATATATTTTTTTCCATATTTAATGATGGTACCTCGATGTATTATGGAATTAAACCGTTCTCATGAACCACTCTGTCTATTTGTGCGAACCGATTCAACATCCGTTCAGCAGTTGTTGAGATTTTTACGTTTAGAGAAATAGACTTATAAGGAAGGGATATATTTTTTCCATATTTAATAATGATACCACCATGAACAACGCAAATAAAGCTTTCTCATGCACCACTCTCTCCATTGGAGAAAAACGATTCAACACCCGCTCAGTAGTTGTTGAGATTTTCACGTTCAGACAGGGAGACTCACAAGGAATGGAATTATTTTTTCCATATTTAATGATGATACCTCAATCAATTATGGAATTAAGCCTTTCTCATGAACCGCTCTGTCTATTGGTGCGAACCGATTCAACAGCCGCTCAGTAGTTGTTGAGATTTTCACGTTCAGACAGATAGACTTACAAGGAATGGATACATTTTTTTCCATATTTAATGATGATACCTAAATGAGTTATGGAATTAAACCTTTCTCATGAACCACTCTGTCTATTGGTGCGAACCGATTCAACATCCGTTCAGTAGTTGTTGAGATTTTCACGTTCAGACAGATAGACTTACAAGGAATGGATATATTTTTTTCCATATTTAATGATGGTACCTAAATGAGTTATGGGATTAAACCTTTCTCATGAACCACTCTGTTTATTGGTGCGAACCGATTCAACATCCGTTCAGTAGTTGTTGAGATTTTCATGTTCAGACAGATAGACTTACAAGGAATGGATACATTTTATTCCATATTAAATGATGATACCAAAATGAGTTATGGGATTAAACCTTTCTCATGAACCACTCTGTTTATTGGTGCGAACCGATTCAACATCCGTTCAGTAGTTGTTGAGATTTTCATGTTCAGACAGATAGACTTATAAGGAATGGATATATTTGTTTCCATATTTAATGATGGTACCTCAATGTATTATGGAATTAAACCGTTCTCATGAACCACTCTGTCTATTGCTGCGAACCGATTCAACATCCGTTCAGTAGTTGTTGCGATTTTCACGTTCAGGCAGATAGACTTTCAAGGAAGTTATATATTTTTTCCATATTTAATGATGATACCTCAATGAATTATGGAATTAAACCGTTCTCATGAACCACTCTGTCTATTGGTGAGAACCGATTCAACATCTGTTCAGTAGTTGTTGCGATTTTCACGTTCAGGCAGATAGACTTTCAAGGAAGGGATATATTTTTTCCATATTTAATGATGATACCTCAATGAATTATGGAATTAAACCTTTCTCATAAACCACTCTGTCTATTGGTGCGAACCGATTCAACATCCGTTCAGTAGTTGTTGAGATTTTCACGTTCAGACAGATAGACTTACAAGGAATGGATATATTTTTTTCCATATTTAATGACGGTACCTCAATGTATTATTGAATTAAACCGTTCTCATGAACCACTCTGTCTATTGGTGCGAACCGATTCAACAGCCGCTCAGTAGTTGTTGAGATTTTCACGTTCAGACAGATAGACTTACAAGGAATGGATACATTTTTTTCCATATTTAATGATGATACCTAAATGAGTTATGGAATTAAACCTTTCTCATGAACCACTCTGTCTATTGGTGCGAACCGATTCAACATCCGTTCAGTAGTTGTTGAGATTTTCACGTTCAGACAGATAGACTTATAAGGAATGGATATATTTTTTTCCATATTTAATGATGGTACCTAAATGAGTTATGGGATTAAACCTTTCTCATGAACCACTCTGTTTATTGGTGCGAACCGATTCAACATCCGTTCAGTAGTTGTTGAGATTTTCATGTTCAGACAGATAGACTTACAATTAATGGATACATTTTATTCCATATTAAATGATGATACCTAAATGAGTTATGGGATTAAACCTTTCTCATGAACCACTCTGTTTATTGGTGCGAACCGATTCAACATCCGTTCAGTAGTTGTTGAGATTTTCATGTTCAGACAGATAGACTTATAAGGAATGGATATATTTGTTTCCATATTTAATGATGGTACCTCAATGTATTATGGAATTAAACCGTTCTCATGAACCACTCTGTCTATTGCTGCGAACCGATTCAACATCCGTTCAGTAGTTGTTGCGATTTTCACGTTCAGGCAGATAGACTTTCAAGGAAGTTATATATTTTTTCCATATTTAATGATGATACCTCAATGAATTATGGAATTAAACCTTTCTCATGAACCACTCTGTCTATTTGTGCGAACCGATTCAACATCCGTTCAGCAGTTGTTGAGATTTTCACGTTCAGAGAAATAGACTTATAAGGAAGGGATATATTTTTTCCATATTTAATAATGATACCACTATGAACAACGCAAATAAAGCTTTCTCATGCACCACTCTCTCCATTGGAGAAAAACGATTCAACACCCGCTCAGTAGTTGTTGAGATTTTCACGTTCAGACAGGGAGACTCACAAGGAATGGAATTATTTTTTCCATATTTAATGATGATACCTCAATCAATTATGGAATTAAGCCTTTCTCATGAACCGCTCTGTCTATTGGTGCGAACCGATTCAACAGCCGCTCAGTAGTTGTTGAGATTTTCACGTTCAGACAGATAGAGTTAAAAGGAATGGATATATTTTTTTCCATATTTAATGATGGTACCTCGATGTATTATGGAATTAAACCGTTCTCATGAATCACTCTGTCTATTTGTGCGAACCGATTCAACATCCGTTCAGCAGTTGTTGAGATTTTCACGTTCAGAGAAATAGACTTATAAGGAAGGGATATATTTTTTCCATATTTAATAATGATACCACTATGAACAACGCAAATAAAGCTTTCTCATGCACCACTCTCTCCATTGGAGAAAAACGATTCAACACCCGCTCAGTAGTTGTTGAGATTTTCACGTTCAGACAGGGAGACTCACAAGGAATGGAATTATTTTTTCCATATTTAATGATGATACCTCAATCAATTATGGAATTAAGCCTTTCTCATGAACCGCTCTGTCTATTGGTGCGAACCGATTCAACAGCCGCTCAGTAGTTGTTGAGATTTTCACGTTCAGACAGATAGACTTACAAGGAATGGATACATTTTTTTCCATATTTAATGATGATACCTAAATGAGTTATGGAATTAAACCTTTCTCATGAACCACTCTGTCTATTGGTGCGAACCGATTCAACATCCGTTTAGTAGTTGTTGAGATTTTCACGTTCAGACAGATAGACTTATAAGGAATGGATATATTTTTTTCCATATTTAATGATGGTACCTAAATGAGTTATGGGATTAAACCTTTCTCATGAACCACTCTGTTTATTGGTGCGAACCGATTCAACATCCGTTCAGTAGTTGTTGAGATTTTCATGTTCAGACAGATAGACTTACAAGGAATGGATACATTTTATTCCATATTAAATGATGATACCAAAATGAGTTATGGGATTAAACCTTTCTCATGAACCACTCTGTCTATTGGTGCGAACCGATTCAACATCCGTTCAGTAGTTGTTGAGATTTTCATGTTCAGACAGATAGACTTATAAGGAATGGATATATTTGTTTCCATATTTAATGATGGTACCTCAATGTATTATGGAATTAAACCGTTCTCATGAACCACTCTGTCTATTGCTGCGAACCGATTCAACATCCGTTCAGTAGTTGTTGCGATTTTCACGTTCAGGCAGATAGACTTTCAAGGAAGTTATATATTTTTTCCATATTTAATGATGATACCTCAATGAATTATGGAATTAAACCTTTCTCATGAACCACTCTGTCTATTGGTGAGAACCGATTCAACATCTGTTCAGTAGTTGTTGCGATTTTCACGTTCAGGCAGATAGACTTTCAAGGAAGGGATATATTTTTTCCATATTTAATGATGATACCTCAATGAATTATGGAATTAAACCTTTCTCATAAACCACTCTGTCTATTGGTGCGAACCGATTCAACATCCGTTCAGTAGTTGTTGAGATTTTCACGTTCAGACAGATAGACTTACAAGGAATGGATATATTTTTTTCCATATTTAATGACGGTACCTCAATGTATTATTGAATTAAACCGTTCTCATGAACCACTCTGTCTATTGGTGCGAACCGATTCAACAGCCGCTCAGTAGTTGTTGAGATTTTCACGTTCAGACAGATAGACTTACAAGGAATGGATACATTTTTTTCCATATTTAATGATGATACCTAAATGAGTTATGGAATTAAACCTTTCTCATGAACCACTCTGTCTATTGGTGCGAACCGATTCAACATCCGTTCAGTAGTTGTTGAGATTTTCACGTTCAGACAGATAGACTTATAAGGAATGGATATATTTTTTTCCATATTTAATGATGGTACCTAAATGAGTTATGGGATTAAACCTTTCTCATGAACCACTCTGTTTATTGGTGCGAACCGATTCAACATCCGTTCAGTAGTTGTTGAGATTTTCATGTTCAGACAGATAGACTTACAATTAATGGATACATTTTATTCCATATTAAATGATGATACCTAAATGAGTTATGGGATTAAACCTTTCTCATGAACCACTCTGTTTATTGGTGCGAACCGATTCAACATCCGTTCAGTAGTTGTTGAGATTTTCATGTTCAGACAGATAGACTTATAAGGAATGGATATATTTGTTTCCATATTTAATGATGGTACCTCAATGTATTATGGAATTAAACCGTTCTCATGAACCACTCTGTCTATTGCTGCGAACCGATTCAACATCCGTTCAGTAGTTGTTGCGATTTTCACGTTCAGGCAGATAGACTTTCAAGGAAGTTATATATTTTTTCCATATTTAATGATGATACCTCAATGAATTATGGAATTAAACCTTTCTCATGAACCACTCTGTCTATTGGTGCGAACCGATTCAACATGCGTTCAGTAGTTGTTGAGATTTTCACGTTCAGACAGATAGAGTTAAAAGGAATGGATATATTTTTTTCCATATTTAATGATGGTACCTCGATGTATTATGGAATTAAACCGTTCTCATGAATCACTCTGTCTATTTGTGCGAACCGATTCAACATCCGTTCAGCAGTTGTTGAGATTTTCACGTTCAGAGAAATAGACTTATAAGGAAGGGATATATTTTTTCCATATTTAATAATGATACCACTATGAACAACGCAAATAAAGCTTTCTCATGCACCACTCTCTCCATTGGAGAAAAACGATTCAACACCCGCTCAGTAGTTGTTGAGATTTTCACGTTCAGACAGGGAGACTCACAAGGAATGGAATTATTTTTTCCATATTTAATGATGATACCTCAATCAATTATGGAATTAAGCCTTTCTCATGAACCGCTCTGTCTATTGGTGCGAACCGATTCAACAGCCGCTCAGTAGTTGTTGAGATTTTCACGTTCAGACAGATAGACTTACAAGGAATGGATACATTTTTTTCCATATTTAATGATGATACCTAAATGAGTTATGGAATTAAACCTTTCTCATGAACCACTCTGTCTATTGGTGCGAACCGATTCAACATCCGTTCAGTAGTTGTTGAGATTTTCACGTTCAGACAGATAGACTTATAAGGAATGGATATATTTTTTTCCATATTTAATGATGGTACCTAAATGAGTTATGGGATTAAACCTTTCTCATGAACCACTCTGTTTATTGGTGCGAACCGATTCAACATCCGTTCAGTAGTTGTTGAGATTTTCATGTTCAGACAGATAGACTTACAAGGAATGGATACATTTTATTCCATATTAAATGATGATACCTAAATGAGTTATGGGATTAAACCTTTCTCATGAACCACTCTGTTTATTGGTGCGAACCGATTCAACATCCGTTCAGTAGTTGTTGAGATTTTCATGTTCAGACAGATAGACTTATAAGGAATGGATATATTTGTTTCCATATTTAATGATGGTACCTCAATGTATTATGGAATTAAACCGTTCTCATGAACCACTCTGTCTATTGCTGCGAACCGATTCAACATCCGTTCAGTAGTTGTTGCGATTTTCACGTTCAGGCAGATAGACTTTCAAGGAAGTTATATATTTTTTCCATATTTAATGATGATACCTCAATGAATTATGGAATTAAACCTTTCTCATGAACCACTCTGTCTATTGGTGAGAACCGATTCAACATCTGTTCAGTAGTTGTTGCGATTTTCACGTTCAGGCAGATAGACTTTCAAGGAAGGGATATATTTTTTCCATATTTAATGATGATACCTCAATGAATTATGGAATTAAACCTTTCTCATAAACCACTCTGTCTATTGGTGCGAACCGATTCAACATCCGTTCAGTAGTTGTTGAGATTTTCACGTTCAGACAGATAGACTTACAAGGAATGGATATATTTTTTTCCATATTTAATGACGGTACCTCAATGTATTATTGAATTAAACCGTTCTCATGAACCACTCTGTCTATTGGTGCGAACCGATTCAACATCCGTTCAGTAGTTGTTGCGATTTTCACGTTCAGACAGATAGACTTACAAGGAAGGGATATATTTTTTCCATATTTAATGACGATACCACAATGAACAACGGAAATAAAGCTACCTCATGCACCACTCTCTCCATTGGAGAAAAACGATTCAACACCCGCTCAGTAGTTGTTGAGATTTTCACGTTCAGACAGATAGACTTGAAAGGAATGGATATATTTTTGTCCATATTTAATGATGATACCACAATGAACAACGCAAAGCTTCCTCATGCACCACTGTCTCCATTGGAGAAAACCGATTCAACACCCGCTCAGTAGTTGTTGAGATTTTCACGTTCAGACAGATATACTTACAAGGAATGGATATAGTTTTTTCCATATTTAATTATGGTACCTAAATGAGTTATGGAATTAAACCTTTCTCACGAACCACTCTGTCTATTGGTGCGAACCGATTCAACATCCGTTTAGTAGTTGTTGCGATTTTCACGTTCAGACAGATAGACTTACAAGGAAGGGATATATTTTTTCCATATTTAATGACGATACCACAATGAACAACGGAAATAAAGCTACCTCATGCACCACTCTCTCCATTGGAGAAAACAGATTCAACACCCGCTCAGTAGTTGTTGAGATTTTCACGTTCAGACAGATAGACTTGAAAGGAATGGATATATTTTTGTCCATATTTAATGATGATACCACAATGAACAACGCAAAGCTTCCTCATGCACCACTCTCTCCATTGGAGAAAACCGATTCAACACCCGCTCAGTAGTTGTTGAGATTTTCACGTTCAGACAGATATACTTACAAGGAATGGATATAGTTTTTTCCATATTTAATTATGGTACCTAAATGAGTTATGGAATTAAACCTTTCTCACGAACCACTCTGTCTATTGGTGCGAACCGATTCAACATCCGTTTAGTAGTTGTTGCGATTTTCACGTTCAGACAGATAGACTTACAAGGAAGGGATATATTTTTTCCATATTTAATGACGATACCACAATGAACAACGGAAATAAAGCTACCTCATGCACCACTCTCTCCATTGGAGAAAACAGATTCAACACCCGCTCAGTAGTTGTTGAGATTTTCACGTTCAGACAGATAGACTTGAAAGGAATATATATATTTTTGTCCATATTTAATGATGATACCACAATGAACAACGCAAAGCTTCCTCATGCACCACTCTCTCCATTGGAGAAAACCGATTCAACACCCGCTCAGTAGTTGCTGAGATTTTCACGTTCAGACAGATATACTTACAAGGAATGGATCTATTTTTTTCCATATTTAATTATGGTACCTAAATGAGTTATGGAATTAAACCTTTCTCATGAACCACTCTGTCTATTGGTGAGAACCGATTCAACATCTGTTCAATAGTTCTTGCGATTTTCACGTTCAGACGGATAGACTTAAAAGGAATGGATATATTTTCGTCCATATTTAATGACGATACCACATTGAACAACGGAAATAAAGCTACCTCATGCACCACTCTCTCCATTGGAGAAAACCGATTCAACACCCGCTCAGTAGTTGTTGAGATTTTCACGTTCAGACAGATAGACGTAGAAGGAATGGATATATTTTTTTCCATATTCAATGATGGTACCTCAATGCATTATGGAGTTAAACCGTTCTCATGAACCACTCTGTCTATTGGTGAGAACCGATTCAACATCTGTTCAGTAGTTGTTGTGATTTTCACGTTCAGACAGAAGGACTTAAAAGGAATGGATATATTTTTGTCCATATTTAATGACGATACCAGATTGAACAACGGAAATAAAGCTACCTCATGCACCACTCTCTCCATTGGAGAAAACCGATTCAACACCCGCTCAGTAGTTGTTGAGATTTTCACGTTCAGACAGATAGACTTGAAAGGAATGGATATATTTTTGTCCATATTTAATGATGATACCACAATGAACAACGCAAAGCTTCCTCATGCACCACTCTCTCCATTGGAGAAAACCGATTCAACACCCGCTCAGTAGTTGTTGAGATTTTCACGTTCAGACAGATATACTTACAAGGAATGGATATATTTTTTTCCATATTTAATTATGGTACCTAAATGAGTTATGGAATTAAACCTTTCTCATGAACCACTCTGTCTATTGGTGAGAACCGATTCAACATCTGTTCAATAGTTGTTGCGATTTTCACGTTCAGACGGATAGACTTAAAAGGAATGGATATATTTTCGTCCATATTTAATGACGATACCAGATTGAACAACGGAAATAAAGCTACCTCATGCACCACTCTCTCCATTGGAGAAAACCGATTCAACACCCGCTCAGTAGTTGTTGAGATTTTCACGTTCAGACAGATAGACTTGAAAGGAATGGATATATTTTTGTCCATATTTAATGATGATACCACAATGAACAACGCAAAGCTTCCTCATGCACCACTCTCTCCATTGGAGAAAACCGATTCAACACCCGCTCAGTAGTTGTTGAGATTTTCACGTTCAGACAGATATACTTACAAGGAATGGATATATTTTTTTCCATATTTAATTATGGTACCTAAATGAGTTATGGAATTAAACCTTTCTCATGAACCACTCTGTCTATTGGTGAGAACCGATTCAACATCTGTTCACTAGTTGTTGCGATTTTCACGTTCAGACAAATAGACTTACAAGGAATGGATATATTTTTTCCATATTTAATGACGATACCACAATGAACAACGGAAATAAAGCTTCCTCATGCACCACTCACTCCATTGGAGAAAACCGATTCAACACCCGCTCAGTAGTTGTTGAGATTTTCACGTTCAGACAGATATACTTACAAGGAATGGATATATTTTTTTCCATGTTTAATTATGGTACCTAAATGAGTTATGGAATTAAAAGTTTCTCATGAACCACTCTGTCTATTGGTGAGAACCGATTCAACATCCGTTCAGTAGTTGTTGCGATTTTCACGTTCAGGCAGATAGGCTTTCAAGGAAGGGATATATTTTTTCCATATTTAATGATGATACCTCAATGAATTATGGAATTAAGTCTTTCTTATGAATAACTCTGTCTATTGGTGTGAACCGATTGAGACTTTCACGTTCAGACAGATATACTTACAAGGAATGGATATATTTCATTCCATATTTAATTATGATACCTAAATGAGTTATGGAATTAAACCTTTCTCATGAAAAACTCTGTCTATTGGTGAGAACCGATTCAACATCTGTTTAGTAGTTGTTGCGATTTTCACGTTCAGACGGATGGACTTAAAAGGAATAGATATATTTTTGTCCATATTTATTGATGATACCTCAACGGATTATGTAAATAAACCTTTCTCATGAACCACTCTGTCTATTGGAGCGAACCGATTCAACATCCGTTCAGTAGTTGTTGCGATTTTCACGTTCGGGCAGATAGACTTTCAAGGAAGGGATATATTTTTTCCATATTTAATGATGATACCTCAATGTATTATGGAATTAAACCGTTCTCATGAACCACTCTGTCTATTGGTGCGAACCGATTCAACTTCCGTTCAGCAGTTGTTGCGATTTGCACGTTCAGACAGATAGACTTACAAGGAATGGATATATTTTTTTCATATTTAATGACGATACCACAATGAACAACGGAAATAAAGCTTCCTCATGCACCACTCACTCCATTGGAGAAAACCGATTCAACACCCGCTCAGTAGTTGTTGAGATTTTCACGTTCAGACAGATATACTTACAAGGAATGGATATATTTTTTTCCATGTTTAATTATGGTACCTAAATGAGTTATGGAATTAAAAGTTTCTCATGAACCACTCTGTCTATTGGTGAGAACCGATTCAACATCCGTTCAGTAGTTGTTGCGATTTTCACGTTCAGGCAGATAGACTTTCAAGGAAGGGATATATTTTTTTTATATTTAATGATGATACCTCAATGAATTATGGAATTAAGTCTTTCTCATGAACCACTCTGTCTATTGGTGAGAACCGATTCAACATCTGTTCACTAGTTGTTGCGATTTTCACGTTCAGACAAATAGACTTACAAGGAATGGATATATTTTTTCCATATTTAATGACGATACCACAATGAACAACGGAAATAAAGCTACCTCATGCACCACTCTCTCCATTGGAGAAAAACGATTCAACACCTGCTCAGTAGTTGTTGAGATTTTCACGTTCAGACAGATAGACTTGAAAGGAATGGATATATTTTTGTCCATATTTAATGATGATACCACAATGAACAACGCAAAGCTTCCTCATGCACCACTCTCTCCATTGGAGAAAACCGATTCAACACCCGGTCAGTAGTTGTTGAGATTTTCACGTTCAGACAGATATACTTACAAGGAATGGATATATTTTTTTCCATATTTAATTATGGTACCTAAATGAGTTATGGAATTAAACCTTTCTCACGAACCACTCTGTCTATTGGTGCGAACCGATTCAACATCCGTTTAGTAGTTGTTGCGATTTTCACGTTCAGACAGATAGACTTACAAGGAAGGGATATATTTTTTCCATATTTAATGACGATACCACAATGAACAACGCAAAGCTTCCTCATGCACCACTCTCTCCATTGGAGAAAACCGATTCAACACCCGCTCAGTAGTTGTTGAGATTTTCACGTTCAGACAGATAGACGTAGAAGGAATGGATATATTTTTTTTCCATATTCAATGATGGTACCTCAATGCATTATGGAGTTAAACCGTTCTCATGAACCACTCTGTCTATTGGTGAGAACCGATTCAACATCTGTTCAGTAGTTGTTGTGATTTTCACGTTCAGACGGATAGACTTAAAAGGAATGGATATATTTTTGTCCATATTTAATGACGATACCACAATGAACAACGGAAATAAAGCTACCTCATGCACCACTCTCTCCATTGGAGAAAACCGATTCAACACCCGCTCAGCAGTTGTTGAGATTTTCACGTTCAGACAGATAGACTTGAAAGGAATGGATATATTTTTGTCCATATTTAATGATGATACCACAATGAACAACGGAAATAAAGCTTCCTCATGCACCCCTCTCTCCATTGGAGAAAACCGATTCAACACCCGCTCAGTAGTTGTTGAGATTTTCACGTTCAGACAGATATACTTACAAGGAATGGATATATTTTTTTCCATATTTAATTATGGTACCTAAATGAGTTATGGAATTAAACCTTTCTCATGAACCACTCTGTCTATTGGTGAGAACCGATTCAACATCTGTTCAATAGTTGTTGCGATTTTCACGTTCAGACGGATAGACTTAAAAGGAATGGATATATTTTCGTCCATATTTAATGACGATACCACATTGAACAACGGAAATAAAGCTACCTCATGCACCACTCTCTCCATTGGAGAAAACCGATTCAACACCCGCTCAGTAGTTGTTGAGATTTTCACGTTCAGACAGATAGACTTGAAAGGAATGGATATATTTTTGTCCATATTTAATGATGATACCACAATGAACAACGCAAAGCTTCCTCATGCACCACTCTCTCCATTGGAGAAAACCGATTCAACACCCGCTCAGTAGTTGTTGAGATTTTCACGTTCAGACAGATATACTTACAAGGAATGGATATATTTTTTTCCATATTTAATTATGGTACCTAAATGAGTTATGGAATTAAACCTTTCTCATGAACCACTCTGTCTATTGGTGAGAACCGATTCAACATCTGTTCAATAGTTGTTGCGATTTTCACGTTCAGACGGATAGACTTAAAAGGAATGGATATATTTTCGTCCATATTTAATGACGATACCAGATTGAACAACGGAAATAAAGCTACCTCATGCACCACTCTCTCCATTGGAGAAAACCGATTCAACACCCGCTCAGTAGTTGTTGAGATTTTCACGTTCAGACAGATAGACTTGAAAGGAATGGATATATTTTTGTCCATATTTAATGATGATACCACAATGAACAACGCAAAGCTTCCTCATGCACCACTCTCTCCATTGGAGAAAACCGATTCAACACCCGCTCAGTAGTTGTTGAGATTTTCACGTTCAGACAGATATACTTACAAGGAATGGATATATTTTTTTCCATATTTAATTATGGTACCTAAATGAGTTATGGAATTAAACCTTTCTCATGAACCACTCTGTCTATTGGTGAGAACCGATTCAACATCTGTTCACTAGTTGTTGCGATTTTCACGTTCAGACAAATAGACTTACAAGGAATGGATATATTTTTTCCATATTTAATGACGATACCACAATGAACAACGGAAATAAAGCTTCCTCATGCACCACTCACTCCATTGGAGAAAACCGATTCAACACCCGCTCAGTAGTTGTTGAGATTTTCACGTTCAGACAGATATACTTACAAGGAATGGATATATTTTTTTCCATGTTTAATTATGGTACCTAAATGAGTTATGGAATTAAAAGTTTCTCATGAACCACTCTGTCTATTGGTGAGAACCGATTCAACATCCGTTCAGTAGTTGTTGCGATTTTCACGTTCAGGCAGATAGACTTTCAAGGAAGGGATATATTTTTTCCATATTTAATGATGATACCTCAATGAATTATGGAATTAAGTCTTTCTTATGAATAACTCTGTCTATTGGTGTGAACCGATTGAGACTTTCACGTTCAGACAGATATACTTACAAGGAATGGATATATTTCATTCCATATTTAATTATGATACCTAAATGAGTTATGGAATTAAACCTTTCTCATGAAAAACTCTGTCTATTGGTGAGAACCGATTCAACATCTGTTTAGTAGTTGTTGCGATTTTCACGTTCAGACGGATGGACTTAAAAGGAATAGATATATTTTTGTCCATATTTATTGATGATACCTCAACGGATTATGTAAATAAACCTTTCTCATGAACCACTCTGTCTATTGGAGCGAACCGATTCAACATCCGTTCAGTAGTTGTTGCGATTTTCACGTTCGAGCAGATAGACTTTCAAGGAAGGGATATATTTTTTCCATATTTAATGATGATACCTCAATGTATTATGGAATTAAACCGTTCTCATGAACCACTCTGTCTATTGGTGCGAACCGATTCAACTTCCGTTCAGTAGTTGTTGCGATTTGCACGTTCAGACAGATAGACTTACAAGGAATGGATATATTTTTTTCATATTTAATGACGATACCACAATGAACAACGGAAATAAAGCTTCCTCATGCACCACTCACTCCATTGGAGAAAACCGATTCAACACCCGCTCAGTAGTTGTTGAGATTTTCACGTTCAGACAGATATACTTACAAGGAATGGATATATTTTTTTCCATGTTTAATTATGGTACCTAAATGAGTTATGGAATTAAAAGTTTCTCATGAACCACTCTGTCTATTGGTGAGAACCGATTCAACATCCGTTCAGTAGTTGTTGCGATTTTCACGTTCAGGCAGATAGACTTTCAAGGAAGGGATATATTTTTTTTATATTTAATGATGATACCTCAATGAATTATGGAATTAAGTCTTTCTCATGAACCACTCTGTCTATTGGTGAGAACCGATTCAACATCTGTTCACTAGTTGTTGCGATTTTCACGTTCAGACAAATAGACTTACAAGGAATGGATATATTTTTTCCATATTTAATGACGATACCACAATGAACAACGGAAATAAAGCTACCTCATGCACCACTCTCTCCATTGGAGAAAAACGATTCAACACCTGCTCAGTAGTTGTTGAGATTTTCACGTTCAGACAGATAGACTTGAAAGGAATGGATATATTTTTGTCCATATTTAATGATGATACCACAATGAACAACGCAAAGCTTCCTCATGCACCACTCTCTCCATTGGAGAAAACCGATTCAACACCCGGTCAGTAGTTGTTGAGATTTTCACGTTCAGACAGATATACTTACAAGGAATGGATATATTTTTTTCCATATTTAATTATGGTACCTAAATGAGTTATGGAATTAAACCTTTCTCACGAACCACTCTGTCTATTGGTGCGAACCGATTCAACATCCGTTCAGTAGTTGTTGCGATTTTCACGTTCAGACAGATAGACTTACAAGGAAGGGATATATTTTTTCCATATTTAATGACGATACCACAATGAACAACGCAAAGCTTCCTCATGCACCACTCTCTCCATTGGAGAAAACCGATTCAACACCCGCTCAGTAGTTGTTGAGATTTTCACGTTCAGACAGATAGACGTAGAAGGAATGGATATATTTTTTTTCCATATTCAATGATGGTACCTCAATGCATTATGGAGTTAAACCGTTCTCATGAACCACTCTGTCTATTGGTGAGAACCGATTCAACATCTGTTCAGTAGTTGTTGTGATTTTCACGTTCAGACAGATAGACTTAAAAGGAATGGATATATTTTTGTCCATATTTAATGACGATACCACAATGAACAACGGAAATAAAGCTACCTCATGCACCACTCTCTCCATTGGAGAAAACCGATTCAACACCCGCTCAGTAGTTGTTGAGATTTTCACGTTCAGACAGATAGACTTGAAAGGAATGGATATATTTTTGTCCATATTTAATGATGATACCACAATGAACAACGCAAAGCTTCCTCATGCACCACTCTCTCCATTGGAGAAAACCGATTCAACACCCGCTCAGTAGTTGTTGAGATTTTCATGTTCAGACAGATATACTTACAAGGAATGGATATATTTTTTTCCATATTTAATTATGGTACCTAAATGAGTTATGGAATTAAACCTTTCTCATGAACCACTCTGTCTATTGGTGAGAACCGATTCAACATCTGTTCAATAGTTGTTGCGATTTTCACGTTCAGACGGATAGACTTAAAAGGAATGGATATATTTTCGTCCATATTTAATGACGATACCACATTGAACAACGGAAATAAAGCTACCTCATGCACCACTCTCTCCATTGGAGAAAACCGATTCAACACCCGCTCAGTAGTTGTTGAGATTTTCACGTTCAGACAGATAGACTTGAAAGGAATGGATATATTTTCGTCCATATTTAATGATGATACCACAATGAACAACGCAAAGCTTCCTCATGCACCACTCTCTCCATTGGAGAAAACCGATTCAACACCCGCTCAGTAGTTGTTGAGATTTTCACGTTCAGACAGATATACTTACAAGGAATGGATATATTTTTTTCCATATTTAATTATGGTACCTAAATGAGTTATGGAATTAAACCTTTCTCATGAACCACTCTGTCTATTGGTGAGAACCGATTCAACATCTGTTCACTAGTTGTTGCGATTTTCACGTTCAGACAAATAGACTTACAAGGAATGGATATATTTTTTCCATATTTAATGACGATACCACAATGAACAACGGAAATAAAGCTTCCTCATGCACCACTCACTCCATTGGAGAAAACCGATTCAACACCCGCTCAGTAGTTGTTGAGATTTTCACGTTCAGACAGATATACTTACAAGGAATGGATATATTTTTTTCCATGTTTAATTATGGTACCTAAATGAGTTATGGAATTAAAAGTTTCTCATGAACCACTCTGTCTATTGGTGAGAACCGATTCAACATCCGTTCAGTAGTTGTTGCGATTTTCACGTTCAGGCAGATAGACTTTCAAGGAAGGGATATATTTTTTCCATATTTAATGATGATACCTCAATGAATTATGGAATTAAGTCTTTCTTATGAATAACTCTGTCTATTGGTGTGAACCGATTGAGACTTTCACGTTCAGACAGATATACTTACAAGGAATGGATGTATTTCATTCCATATTTAATTATGATACCTAAATGAGTTATGGAATTAAACCTTTCTCATGAAAAACTCTGTCTATTGGTGAGAACCGATTCAACATCTGTTTAGTAGTTGTTGCGATTTTCACGTTCAGACGGATGAACTTAAAAGGAATAGATATATTTTTGTCCATATTTATTGATGATACCTCAACGGATTATGTAAATAAACCTTTCTCATGAACCACTCTGTCTATTGGAGCGAACCGATTCAACATCCGTTCAGTAGTTGTTGCGATTTTCACGTTCGGGCAGATAGACTTTCAAGGAAGGGATATATTTTTTCCATATTTAATGATGATACCTCAATGTATTATGGAATTAAACCCTTCTCATGAACCACTCTGTCTATTGGTGCGAACCGATTCAACTTCCGTTCAGTAGTTGTTGCGATTTTCACGTTCAGACAGATAGACTTACAAGGAATGGATATATTTTTTTCCATATTTAATTATGGTACCTAAATGAGTTATGGAATTAAACCTTTCTCATGAACAAGGAAGGGATATATTTTTTCCATATTTAATGACGATACCACAATGAACAACGGAAATAAAGCGACCTCATGCACCACTCTCTCCATTGGAGAAAACCGATTCAACACCCGCTCAGTAGTTGTTGAGATTTTCACGTTCAGACAGATAGACTTGAAAGGAATGGATATATTTTTGTCCATATTTAATGATGATACCACAATGCACAACGCAAAGCTTCCTCATGCACCACTGTCTCCATTGGAGAAAACCGATTCAACACCCGCTCAGTAGTTGTTGAGATTTTCACGTTCAGACAGATATACTTACAAGGAATGGATATATTTTTTTCCATATTTAATTATGGTACCTAAATGAGTTATGGAATTAAACCTTTCTCATGAACCACTCTGTCTATTGGTGAGAACCGATTCAACATCTGTTCACTAGTTGTTGCGATTTTCACGTTCAGACAAATAGACTTACAAGGAATGGATATATTTTTTTCATATTTAATGACGATACCACAATGAACAACGGAAATAAAGCTTCCTCATGCACCACTCACTCCATTGGAGAAAACCGATTCAACACCCGCTCAGTAGTTGTTGAGATTTTCACGTTCAGACAGATATACTTACAAGGAATGGATATATTTTTTTCCATGTTTAATTATGGTACCTAAAAGAGTTATGGAATTAAAAGTTTCTCATGAACCACTCTGTCTATTGGTGACAACCGATTCAACATCCGTTCAGTAGTTGTTGCGATTTTCACGTTCAGGCAGATAGACTTTCAAGGAAGGGATATATTTTTTTTATATTTAATGATGATACCTCAATGAATTATGGAATTAAGTCTTTCTCATGAACCACTCTGTCTAGTGGTGTGAACCGATTGAGACTTTCACGTTCAGACAGATATACTTACAAGGAATGGATATATTTCTTTCCATATTTAATTATGATACCTAAATGAGTTATGAAATTAAACCTTTCTCATGAACCACTCTGTCTATTGGTGAGAACCGATTCAACATCTGTTTAGTAGTTGTTGCGATTTTCACGTTCAGACGGATGGACTTAAAAGGAATAGATATATTTTTGTCCATATTTATTGATGATACCTCAACGGATTATGTAAATAAACCTTTCTCATGAACCACTCTGTCTATTGGAGCGAACCGATTCAACATCCGTTCAGTAGTTGTTGCGATTTTCACGTTCGGGCAGATAGACTTTCAAGGAAGGGATATATTTTTTCCATATTTAATGATGATACCTCAATGAATTATGGAATTAAACCTTTCTCATGAACCACTCTGTCTATTGGTGCGAACCGATTCAACATCCGTTCAGTAGTTGTTGAGATTTTCACGTTCAGACAGATAGACTTACAAGGAATGGATATATTTTTTTCCATATTTAATGACGGTACCTCAATGTATTATGGAATTAAACCGTTCTCATGAACCACTCTGTCTATTGGTGCGAACCGATTCAACATCCGTTCAGTAGTTGTTGCGATTTTCACGTTCAGACAGATAGACTTACAAGGAAGGGATATATTTTTTCCATATTTAATGACGATACCACAATGAACAACGGAAATAAAGCGACCTCATGCACCACTCTCTCCATTGGAGAAAACCGATTCAACACCCGCTCAGTAGTTGTTGCGATTTTCAAGTTCAGACAGATATACTTACAAGGAATGGATATATTTTTTTCCATGTTTAATTATGGTACCTAAATGAGTTATGGAATTAAAAGTTTCTCATGAACCACTCTGTCTATTGGTGAGAACCGATTCAACATCCGTTCAGTAGTTGTTGCGATTTTCACGTTCAGGCAGATAGACTTTCAAGGAAGGGATATATTTTTTCCATATTTAATGATGATACCTCAATGAATTATGGAATTAAGTCTTTCTTATGAATAACTCTGTCTATTGGTGTGAACCGATTGAGACTTTCACGTTCAGACAGATATACTTACAAGGAATGGATATATTTCATTCCATATTTAATTATGATACCTAAATGAGTTATGGAATTAAACCTTTCTCATGAAAAACTCTGTCTATTGGTGAGAACCGATTCAACATCTGTTTAGTAGTTGTTGCGATTTTCACGTTCAGACGGATGGACTTAAAAGGAATAGATATATTTTTGTCCATATTTATTGATGATACCTCAACGGATTATGTAAATAAACCTTTCTCATGAACCACTCTGTCTATTGGAGCGAACCGATTCAACATCCGTTCAGTAGTTGTTGCGATTTTCACGTTCGGGCAGATAGACTTTCAAGGAAGTGATATAGTTTTTCCATATTTAATGATGATACCTCAATGTATTATGGAATTAAACCGTTCTCATGAACCACTCTGTCTATTGGTGCGAACCGATTCAACATCCGTTCAGTAGTTGTTGCGATTTTCACGTTCAGACAGATAGACTTACAAGGAAGGGATATATTTTTTCCATATTTAATGACGATACCACAATGAACAACGGAAATAAAGCGACCTCATGCACCACTCTCTCCATTGGAGAAAACCGATTCAACACCCGCTCAGTAGTTGTTGAGATTTTCACGTTCAGACAGATAGACTTGAAAGGAATGGATATATTTTTGTCCATATTTAATGATGATACCACAATGAACAACGCAAAGCTTCCTCATGCACCACTGTCTCCATTGGAGAAAACCGATTCAACACCCGCTCAGTTGTTGTTGAGATTTTCACGTTCAGACAGATATACTTACAAGGAATGGATATATTTTTTTCCATATTTAATTATGGTACCTAAATGAGTTATGGAATTAAACCTTTCTCATGAACCACTCTGTCTATTGGTGAGAACCGATTCAACATCTGTTCACTAGTTGTTGCGATTTTCACGTTCAGACAAATAGACTTACAAGGAATGGATATATTTTTTTCATATTTAATGACGATACCACAATGAACAACGGAAATAAAGCTTCCTCATGCACCACTCACTCCATTTGAGAAAACCGATTCAACACCCGCTCAGTAGTTGTTGAGATTTTCACGTTCAGACAGATATACTTACAAGGAATGGATATATTTTTTTCCATGTTTAATTATGGCACCTAAATGAGTTATGGAATTAAAAGTTTCTCATGAACCACTCTGTCTATTGGTGAGAACCGATTCAACATCCGTTCAGTAGTTGTTGCGATTTTCACGTTCAGGCAGATAGACTTTCAAGGAAGGGATATATTTTTTTTATATTTAATGATGATACCTCAATGAATTATGGAATTAAGTCTTTCTCATGAACCACTCTGTCTATTGGTGTGAACCGATTGAGACTTTCACGTTCAGACAGATATACTTACAAGGAATGGATATATTTCTTTCCATATTTAATTATGATACCTAAATGAGTTATGAAATTAAACCTTTCTCATGAACCACTCTGTCTATTGGTGAGAACCGATTCAACATCTGTTTAGTAGTTGTTGCGATTTTCACGTTCAGACGGATGGACTTAAAAGGAATAGATATATTTTTGTCCATATTTATTGATGATACCTCAACGGATTATGTAAATAAACCTTTCTCATGAACCACTCTGTCTATTGGAGCGAACCGATTCAACATCCGTTCAGTAGTTGTTGCGATTTTCACGTTCGGGCAGATAGACTTTCAAGGAAGGGATATATTTTTTCCATATTTAATGATGATACCTCAATGAATTATGGAATTAAACCTTTCTCATGAACCACTCTGTCTATTGGTGCGAACCGATTCAACATCCGTTCAGCAGTTGTTGAGATTTTCACGTTCAGACAGATAGACTTACAAGGAATGGATATATTTTTTTCCATATTTAATGACGGTACCTCAATGTATTATGGAATTAAACCGTTCTCATGAACCACTCTGTCTATTGGTGCGAACCGATTCAACATCCGTTCAGTAGTTGTTGCGATTTTCACGTTCAGACAGATAGACTTACAAGGAAGGGATATATTTTTTCCATATTTAATGACGATACCACAATGAACAACGGAAATAAAGCGACCTCATGCACCACTCTCTCCATTGGAGAAAACCGATTCAACACCCGCTCAGTAGTTGTTGAGATTTTCACGTTCAGACAGATAGACTTGAAAGGAATGGATATATTTTTGTCCATATTTAATGATGATACCACAATGAACAACGCAAAGCTTCCTCATGCACCACTGTCTCCATTGGAGAAAACCGATTCAACACCCGCTCAGTAGTTGTTGAGATTTTCACGTTCAGACAGATATACTTACAAGGAATGGATATATTTTTTTCCATGTTTAATTATGGTACCTAAATGAGTTATGGAATTAAAAGTTTCTCATGAACCACTCTGTCTATTGGTGAGAACCGATTCAACATCCGTTCAGTAGTTGTTGCGATTTTCACGTTCAGGCAGATAGACTTTCAAGGAAGGGATATATTTTTTTTATATTTAATGATGATACCTCAATGAATTATGGAATTAAGTCTTTCTCATGAACCACTCTGTCTATTTGTGTGAACCGATTGAGACTTTCACGTTCAGACAGATATACTTACAAGGAATGGATATATTTCTTTCCATATTTAATTATGATACCTAAATGAGTTATGAAATTAAACCTTTCTCATGAACCACTCTGTCTATTGGTGAGAACCGATTCAACATCTGTTTAGTAGTTGTTGCGATTTTCACGTTCAGACGGATGGACTTAAAAGGAATAGATATATTTTTGTCCATATTTATTGATGATACCTCAACGGATTATGTAAATAAACCTTTCTCATGAACCACTCTGTCTATTGGAGCGAACGGATTCAACATCCGTTCAGTAGTTGTTGCGATTTTCACGTTCGGGCAGATAGACTTTCAAGGAAGGGATATATTTTTTCCATATTTAATGATGAAACCTCAATGAATTATGGAATTAAACCTTTCTCATGAACCACTCTGTCTATTGGTGCGAACCGATTCAACATCCGTTCAGTAGTTGTTGAGATTTTCACGTTCAGACAGATAGACTTACAAGGAATGGATATATTTTTTTCCATATTTAATGACGGTACCTCAATGTATTATGGAATTAAACCGTTCTCATGAACCACTCTGTCTATTGGTGCGAACCGATTCAACATCCGTTCAGTAGTTGTTGCGATTTTCACGTTCAGACAGATAGACTTACAAGGAAGGGATATATTTTTTCCATATTTAATGACGATACCACAATGAACAACGGAAATAAAGCGACCTCATGCACCACTCTCTCCATTGGAGAAAACCGATTCAACACCCGCTCAGTAGTTGTTGAGATTTTCACGTTCAGACAGATAGACTTACAAGGAAGGGATATATTTTTTCCATATTTAATGACGATACCACAATGAACAACGGAAATAAAGCGACCTCATGCACCACTCTCTCCATTGGAGAAAACCGATTCAACACCCGCTCAGTAGTTGTTGAGATTTTCACGTTCAGACAGATAGACTTGAAAGGAATGGATATATTTTTGTCCATATTTAATGATGATACCACAATGAACAACGCAAAGCTTCCTCATGCACCACTGTCTCCATTGGAGAAAACCGATTCAACACCCGCTCAGTAGTTGTTGAGATTTTCACGTTCAGACAGATATACTTACAAGGAATGGATATATTTTTTTCCATGTTTAATTATGGTACCTAAATGAGTTATGGAATTAAAAGTTTCTCATGAACCACTCTGTCTATTGGTGAGAACCGGTTCAACGTCCGTTCAGTAGTTGTTGCGATTTTCACGTTCAGGCAGATAGACTTTCAAGGAAGGGATATATTTTTTTCATATTTAATGACGATACCACAATGAACAACGGAAATAAAGCTTCCTCATGCACCACTCACTCCATTGGAGAAAACCGATTCAACACCCGCTCAGTAGTTGTTGAGATTTTCACGTTCAGACAGATATACTTACAAGGAATGGATATATTTTTTTCCATGTTTAATTATGGTACCTAAATGAGTTATGGAATTAAAAGTTTCTCATGAACCACTCTGTCTATTGGTGAGAACCGATTCAACATCCGTTCAGTAGTTGTTGCGATTTTCACGTTCAGGCAGATAGACTTTCAAGGAAGGGATATATTTTTTTTATATTTAATGATGATACCTCAATGAATTATGGAATTAAGTCTTTCTCATGAACCACTCTGTCTATTGGTGTGAACCGATTGAGACTTTCACGTTCAGACAGATATACTTACAAGGAATGGATATATTTCTTTCCATATTTAATTATGATACCTAAATGAGTTATGGAATTAAACCTTTCTCATGAACCACTCTGTCTATTGGTGAGAACCGATTCAACATCTGTTTAGTAGTTGTTGCGATTTTCACGTTCAGACGGATGGACTTAAAAGGAATAGATATATTTTTGTCCATATTTATTGATGATACCTCAACGGATTATGTAAATAAACCTTTCTCATGAACCACTCTGTCTATTGGAGCGAACCGATTCAACATCCGTTCAGTAGTTGTTGCGATTTTCACGTTCAGGCAGATAGACTTTCAAGGAAGGGATATATTTTTTCCATATTTAATGATGATACCTCAATGAATTATGGAATTAAACCTTTCTCATGAACCACTCTGTCTATTGGTGCGAACCGATTCAACATCCGTTCAGTAGTTGTTGAGATTTTCACGTTCAGACAGATAGACTTACAAGGAATGGATATATTTTTTTCCATATTTAATGACGGTACCTCAATGTATTATGGAATTAAACCGTTCTCATGAACCACTCTGTCTATTGGTGCGAACCGATTCAACATCCGTTCAGTAGTTGTTGCGATTTTCACGTTCAGACAGATAGACTTACAAGGAAGGGATATATTTTTTCCATATTTAATGACGATACCACAATGAACAACGGAAATAAAGCGACCTCATGCACCACTCTCTCCATTGGAGAAAACCGATTCAACACCCGCTCAGTAGTTGTTGAGATTTTCACGTTCAGACAGATAGACTTGAAAGGAATGGATATATTTTTGTCCATATTTAATGATGATACCACAATGAACAACGCAAAGCTTCCTCATGCACCACTGTCTCCATTGGAGAAAACCGATTCAACACCCGCTCAGTAGTTGTTGAGATTTTCACGTTCAGACAAATATACTTACAAGGAATGGATATATTTTTTTCCATATTTAATTATGGTACCTAAATGAGTTATGGAACTAAACCTTTCTCATGAACCACTCTGTCTATTGGTGAGAACCGATTCAACATCTGTTCACTAGTTGTTGCGATTTTCACGTTCAGACAAATAGACTTACAAGGAATGGATATATTTTTTTCATATTTAATGACGATACCACAATGAACAACGGTAATAAAGCTTCCTCATGCACCACTCACTCCATTGGAGAAAACCGATTCAACACCCGCTCAGTAGTTGTTGAGATTTTCACGTTCAGACAGATATACTTACAAGGAATGGATATATTTTTTTCCATGTTTAATTATGGTACCTAAATGAGTTATGGAATTAAAAGTTTCTCATGAACCACTCTGTCTATTGGTGAGAACCGATTCAACATCCGTTCAGTAGTTGTTGCGATTTTCACGTTCAGGCAGATAGACTTTCAAGGAAGGGATATATTTTTTTTATATTTAATGATGATACCTCAATGAATTATGGAATTAAGTCTTTCTCATGAACCACTCTGTCTATTGGTGTGAACCGATTGAGACTTTCACGTTCAGACAGATATACTTACAAGAAATGGATATATTTCTTTCCATATTTAATTATGATACCTAAATGAGTTATGGAATTAAACCTTTCTCAAGAACCACTCTGTCTATTGGTGAGAACCGATTCAACATCTGTTTAGTAGTTGTTGCGATTTTCACGTTCAGACGGATGGACTTAAAAGGAATAGATATATTTTTGTCCATATTTATTGATGATACCTCAACGGATTATGTAAATAAACCTTTCTCATGAACCACTCTGTCTATTGGAGCGAACCGATTCAACATCCGTTCAGTAGTTGTTGCGATTTTCACGTTCGGGCAGATAGACTTTCAAGGAAGGGATATATTTTTTCCATATTTAATGATGATACCTCAATGAATTATGGAATTAAACCTTTCTCATGAACCACTCTGTCTATTGGTGCGAACCGATTCAACATCCGTTCAGTAGTTGTTGAGATTTTCACGTTCAGACAGATAGACTTACAAGGAAGGGATATATTTTTTCCGTATTTAATGATGATACCACAATGAACAACGCAAAGCTTCCTCATGCACCACTCTCTCCATTGGAGAAAACCGATTCAACACCCGCTCAGTAGTTGTTGAGATTTTCATGTTCAGACAGATATACTTACAAGGAATGGATATATTTTTTTCCATATTTAATTATGGTACCTAAATGAGTTATGGAATTAAACCTTTCTCATGAACCACTCTGTCTATTGGTGAGAACCGATTCGACATCTGTTTAGTAGTTGTTGCGATTTTCACGTTCAGACGGATAGACGTAGAAGGAATGGGTATATTTTTGTCCATATTTAATGATGATACCTCAACGGATTATGTAATTAAACCGTTCTCATGAACCACTCTGTCTATTTGTGCGAACCGATTCAACATCCGTTCAGTAGTTGTTGAGATTTTTACGTTCAGACAGATAAACTTACAAGGAATGGATATATTTTTTTCCATATTTAATGATGGTACCTCAATGTATTATGTAATTAAACCGTTCTCATGAACCACTCTGTCTATTGGTGCGAACCGATTCAACATCCGTTCAGTAGTTGTTGCGATTTTCACGTTCAGATAGATAGACTTACAAGGAATGGATATATTTTTTCCATATTTAATGACGATACCACAATGAACAACGGAAATAAAGCTTCCTCATGCACCACTCTCTCCATTGGAGAAAACCGATTTAACACCCGCTCAGTAGTTGTTGAGATTTTCACGTTCAGACAGATAGACGTAGAAGGAATGGATATATTTTTTCCATATTTAATGATGGTACCTCAATGTATTATGGAGTTAAACCGTTCTCAAGAACCACTCTGTCTATTGGTGAGAACCGATTCAACATCTGTTCAGTAGTTGTTGCGATTTTCACGTTCAGACGGATAGACTTAAAAGGAATGGATATATTTTTGTCCATATTTAATGATGATACCACAATGAACAACGCAAAGCTTCCTCATGCACCACTCTCTCCATTGGAGAAAACCGATTCAACACCCGCTCAGTAGTTGTTGAGATTTTTACGTTCAGACAGATATACTTACAAGGAATTTATATATTTTTTTTTCCATATTTAATTATGGTACCTAAATGAGTTATGGAATTAAACCTTTCTCATGAACCACTCTGTCTATTGGTGAGAACCGATTCGACATCTGTTTAGTAGTTGTTGCGATTTTCACGTTCAGACGGATAGGCTTAAAAGGAATGGATATATTTTTGTCTATATTTAATGATGATACCTCAACGGATTATGTAAATAAACCTTTCTCATGAACCACTCTGTCTATTGGTGCGAACCGATTCAACATCCGTTCAGTAGTTGTTGCGATTTTCACGTTCAGGCAGATAGACTTTCAAGGAAGGGATATATTTTTTCCATATTTAATGATGATACCTCAATGAATTATGGAATTAAACCTTTCTCATGAACCACTCTGTCTATTGGTGCGAACCGATTCAACATCCGTTCAGTAGTTGTTGAGATTTTCACGTTCAGACAGATAGACTTACAAGGAATGGATATATTTTTTTCCATATGTAATGACGGTACCTCAATGTTTTATGGAATTAAACCGTTCTTATGAACTACTCTGTCTATTGGTGCGAACCGATTCAACATCCGTTCAGTAGTTGTTGAGATTTTCGCGTTCAGACAGATAGACTTAAAAGGAATGGATATATTTTTGTCCATATTTAATGATGATACCACAATGAACAACGCAAATAAAGCTTCCTCATGCACCACTCTCTCCATTGGAGAAAACCGATTCAACACCCGCTCAGTAGTTGTTGAGACTTTCACGTTCAGACAGATATACTTACAAGAAATGGATATATTTTTTTCCATATTTAATTATGGTACCTAAATGAGTTATGGAATTAAACCTTTCTCATGAACCACTCTGTCTATTGGTGAGAACCGATTCAACATCTGTTCAGTAGTTGTTGCGATTTTCATGCTCAGACGGATAGATTTAAAAGGAATGGATATATTTTTGTCCATATTTAATGATGATACCTCAACGGATTATGTAAATAAACCTTTCTCATGAACCACTCTGTCTATTGGTGCGAACCGATTCAACACCCGCTCAGTAGTTGTTGAGATTTTCACGTTCAGGCAGATAGACTTACAAGGAATGGATATATTTTTTTCCATATTTAATGATGGTACCTCAATGTATTATGGAATTAAACTGTTCTCATGAACCACTCTGTCTATTTGTGCGAACCGATTCAACATCTTTTCAGTAGTTGTTGCGATTTTCACGTTCAGACAGATAGACTTAAAAGGAATGGATATATTTTTGTCCATATTTAATGATGATACCTCAACGGATTATGTAAATAAACCTTTCTCATGAACCACTCTGTCTATTGGTGCGAACCGATTCAACATCCATTCAGTAGTTGATGAGATTTTCACGTTCAGACAGATAGACTTACAAGGAATGGATATATTTTTTTCCATATTTAATGATGGTACCTCAATGTATTATGGAATTAAACCGTTCTCATGAACCACTCTGTCTATTGGTGCGAACCGATTCAACATCCGTTCAGTAGTTGTTGCGATTTTCACGTTCAGACAGATAGACTTACAAGGAATGGATATATTTTTGTCCATATTTAATGATGATACCACAATGAACAACGCAAATAAAGCTTCCTCATGCACCACTCTCTCCATTGCAGAAAACCGACTCAACACCCGCTCAGTAGTTGTTGAGATTTTCACGTTCAGACAGATAGACGTAGAAGGAATGGATATATTTTTGTCCATATTTAATGATGGTACCTCAATGTATTGTGGAATTAAACCGTTCTCATGAACCACTCTGTCTATTTGTGCGAACCGATTCAACATCCGTTCAGTAGTTGTTGAGATTTTCGCGTTCAGACAGATAGACTTACAAGGAAGGGATTTATTTTTTCCATATTTAATGCTGATACCACAATGAACAACGCAAATAAAGCTTCCTCATGCACCACTCTCTCCATTGGAGAAAGCCGATTCAACACCCGCTCAGTAGTTGTTGAGATTTTCACGTTCAGGCAGATAGACTTACAAGGAAGGGACATATTTTTTCCATATTTAATGATGATACCTAAATGAGTTATCGAATTAAGCCTTTCTCATAAACCACTCTGTCTATTGGTGCGAACCGATTCATTACCCGCTCAGTAGTTGTTGAGATTTTCACGTTCAGACGATAGACTTACAAGGAATGGATACATTTTTTTCCATATTTAATGATGATACCTAAATGAGTTATGGAATTAAACCTTTCTCCTGAACCTCTCCGTCTATTGGTGCGAACCGATTCAACATCCGTTCAGTAGTTGTTGGGATTTTCACGTTCAGGCAGATAGACTTACAAGGAAGGGATATATTTTTTCCATATTTAATGATGATACCACAATGAACAACGGAAATAAAGCTTCCTCATGCACCACTCTCTCCATTGGAGAAAACCGATTCAACACCCGCACAGTAGTTGTTGAGATTTTCACGCTCAGACAGATATACTTACAAGGAATGGATATATATTTTTCCATATTTAATTATGGTACCTAAATGAGTTATGGAATTAAACGTTTCTCATGAACCACTCTGTCTATCGGTGAGAACAGATTCAACATCTGTTTAGTAGTTGTTGCGATTTTCACGTTCAGACAGATAGACTTAAAAGGAATGGATATATTTTTTTCAATATTTAATGATGATACCTCAACGGATTATGTAAATAAACCTTTCTCATGAACCACTCTGTCTATTGGTGCGAACTGATTCAACATCCGTTCAGTAGTTGTTGAGATTTTCACGTTCAGACAGATAGACTTACAAGGAATGGATATATCTTTTTCCATATTTAATGATAGTACCTCAATGTATTATGGAATTAAACCGTTCTCATGAACCACTCTGTCTATTGGTGCGAACCGATTCTACATCTGTTCAGTAGTTGTTGCGATTTTCACGTTCAGACAGATAGACTTAAAAGGAATGAATATATTTTTGTCCATATTTAATGATGATACCTCAACGGATTATGTAAATAAACCTTTCTCATGAACCACTCTGTCTGTTGGTGCGAACCGATTCAACATCCGTTCAGTAGTTGTTGAGATTTTCACGTTCAGACAGATAGACTTACAAGGAATGGATATATTTTTTCCATATTTAATGACGATACAACAATGAACAACAAAAATAAAGCTTCCTCATGCACCACTCTCTCCATTGGAGAAAACCGATTCAACACCCGCTCAGTAGTTGTTGAGATTTTCACGTTCAGACAGATATACTTACAAGGAATGGATATATTTTTTCCATATTTAATGTAGTTGTTGCGATTTTCACGTTCAGACAGATAGACTTAAAAGGAATGGATATATTTTTGTCCATATTTAATGATGATACCTCAGCGGATTATGTAAATGAACCTTTCTCATGAACCACTCTGTCTATTGGTTCGAACCGATTCAACATCCGTTCAGTAGTTGTTGAGATTTTCACGTTCAGACAGATAGACTTACAAGGAATGGATATATTTATTTCCATATTTGATGATGGTACATCAATGTATTATGGAATTAAAGCGTTCTCATGAACCACTCTGTCTATTGGTGTGAACCGATTCAACATCCGTTCAGTAGTTGTTGCGATTTTCACGTTCAGACAGATAGACTTACAAGGAATGGATATATTTTTTTTCCATATTTAATGATGATACCTAAATGAGTTATGGAATTAAACCTTTCTCATGAACCACTCTGTCTATTGGTGCGAAACGATTCAACATCCGTTCAGTAGTTGTTGAGATTTTCACGTTCAGACAGATAGACTTGTAAGGAAGGTATATATTTTTTCCATATTTAATAATGATACCACAATGAACAACGGAAATAAAGCTTCCTCATGCACTCTCTCCATTGGAGAAAACCGATTCAACTAACGCTCAGTAGTTGTTGAGATTTTCACGTTCAGACAGATATACTTAAAATGAATGGATATATTTTTGTCCATATTTAATGATGATACCTCAACGGATTATGTAAATAAACCTTTCTCATGAACCACTCTGTCTATTGGTGCGAACCGATTCAACATCCGTTCAGTAGTTGTTGAGATTTTCACGTTCAGACAGATAGACTTACAAGGAATGGATATATTTATTTCCATATTTGACGATGGTACATCAATGTATTATGGAATTAAACCGTTCTCATGAACCACTCTGTCTATTGGTGCGAACCGATTCAACATCCGTTCACTTTCAGACAGATAGACTTACAAGGAAGGGATATATTTTTGTCCATATTTAATGATGATACCTCAACGGATTATGTAAATAAACCTTTCTCATGAACCACTCTGTCTATTGCTGCGAACCGATTCAACACCCGGTCAGTAGTTGTTGAGATTTTCACTTTCAGACAGATAGACTTACAAGGAAGGTATATACTTTTTCCATATTTAATGACGATACCACAATGAACAACGGATGAGATTGGTGCTTCCTCATGCACCACTCTCTCCATTGGAGAAAACCGATTCAACGCCCGGTCAGTAGTTGTTGAGATTTTCACGTTCAGACAGATATACTTACAAGGAATGGATATATTTTTTTCCATATTTAATTATGGTACCTAAATGAGTTATGGAATTAAACCTTTCTCATGAACCACTCTGTCTATTGGTGAGAACCGATTCAACATCTGTTCAGTAGTTGTTGCGATTTTCACGTTCAGGCAGATAGACTTTCAAGGAAGTTATATATTTTTTCCATACTTAATGATGATACCTCAATGAATTATGGAATTAAACCTTTCTCATGAACCACTCTGTCTATTGGTGCGAACCGATTCAACATCC
The DNA here is from genome assembly GCA_907269125.1 of Eristalis pertinax. Lineage (NCBI taxonomy): Eukaryota > Metazoa > Arthropoda > Insecta > Diptera > Syrphidae > Eristalis > Eristalis pertinax. Next base: position 1,532,795 of record CAJSMF010000061.1, read on the forward strand.
GTTCAGTAGTTGTTGAGATTTTCACGTTCGGACAGATAGACTTACAAGGAATGGATATATTTTTTTCCATATTTAATGACGGTACCTCAATGTATTATGGAATTAAACCGTTCTCATGAACCACTCTGTCTACTGGTGCGAACCGATTCAACTTCCGTTCAGTAGTTGTTGAGATTTTCTCGTTCAGACAGATAGACTTATAAGGAATGGATATATTTTTTTCCATATTTAATGATGGTACCTCAATGTATTATGGAATTAAACCGTTCTCATGAACCACTCTGTCTATTGGTGAGAACCGATTCAACATCTGTTCAGTAGTTGTTGAGATTTTCACGTTCAGACAGATAGACTTTTATAGGAATGGATACATTTTTTTCCATATTTAATGATGATACCTCAACGGATTATGTAAATAAACCTTTCTCATGAACCAATCTGTCTATTGGTGCGAACCGATTCAACATCCGTTCAGTAGTTGTTGAGATTTTCGCGTTCAGATAGATAGACTTACAAGGACGGGATATATTTTTGTCAATATTTAATGATGATACCTCAACGGATTATGTAAATAAACCTTTCTCATGAACCACTCTGTCTATTGGTGCGAACCGATTCAATATCCGTTCAGTAGTTGTTGAGATTTTCACGTTCAGACAGATAGACTTACCAAGAATGGATATATTTTTTCCATATTTGATGACGATACCACAATGAACAACGGAAATAAAGCTTCCTCGTGCACCACTCTCTCCATTAGAGAAAACCGATTCAACACCCGCTCAGTAGTTGTTGAGATTTTCACGTTCAGACAGATATACTTACAAGGAATGGATATATTTTTTCCATATTTAATTATGGTACCTAAATGAGTTATGGAATTAAACCTTTCTCATGAACCACTCTGTCTATTGGTGCGAACCGATTCAACATCCGTTCAGTAGTTGTTGAGATTTTCACGTTCAGACAGATAGACTTATAAGGAATGGATATATTTTTTTCCATATTTAATGATGGTACCTAAATGAGTTATGGGATTAAACCTTTCTCATGAACCACTCTGTTTATTGGTGCGAACCGATTCAACATCCGTTCAGTAGTTGTTGAGATTTTCACGTTCAGACAGATATTGTTAAAAGGAATTTATATATTTTTTTCCATATTTAATGATGGTACCTCGATGTATTATAGAATTAAACCGTTCTCATGAACCACTCTGTCTACTTGTGCGAACCGATTCAACATCCGTTCAGTAGGTGGTGAGATTTTCACGTTCAGACAGATAGACTTACAAGGAATGGATATATTTTTTCCATATTTAATTATGGTACCTAAATGAGTTATGGAATTAAACCTTTCTCATGAACCACTCTGTCTATTGGTGCGAACCGATTCAACATCCGTTCAGTAGTTGTTGAGATTTTCACGTTCAGACAGATAGAGTTAAAAGGAATGGATATATTTTTTTCCATATTTAATGATGGAACCTCGATGTATTATGGAATTAAACCGTTCTCATGAACCACTCTGTCTATTTGTGCGAACCGATTCAACATCCGTTCAGTAGTTGTTGAGATTTTCACGTTCAGACAGATAGACTTACAAGGAATGGATACATTTTTTTCCATATTTAATGATGATACCTAAATGAGTTATGGAATTAAGTTTTTCTCATGAACCACTCTGTCTATTGGTGCGAACCGATTCAACATCCGTTCAGTAGTTGTTGAGATTTTCACGTTCAGACAGATAGACTTACAAGGAATGGATACATTTTATTCCATATTTAATGATGATACCTAAATCAGTTATGGAATTAAACCTTTCTCATGAACCACTCTGTCTATTGGTGCGAACCGATTCCACATCCGTTCAGTAGTTGTTGAGATTTTCACGTTCAGACAGATAGACTTATAAGGAATGGATATATTTTTTTCCATATTTAATGATGGTACCTCAATGTATTATGGAATTAAACCGTTCTCATGAACCACTCTGTCTATTGCTGCGAACCGATTCAACATCCGTTCAGTAGTTGTTGCGATTTTCACGTTCAGGCAGATAGACTTTCAAGGAAGTTATATATTTTTTCCATATTTAATGATGATACCTCAATGAATTATGGAATTAAACCTTTCTCATGAACCACTCTGTCCATTGGTGCGAATCGATTCAACATCCGTTCAGTAGTTGTTGAGATTTTCACGTTCAGACAGATAGACTTACAAGGAATGGATATATTTTTTTCCATATTTAATGACGGTACCTCAATGTATTATGGAATTAAACCGTTCTCATGAACCACCCTGTCTATTGGTGCGAACCGATTCAACTTCCGTTCAGTAGTTGTTGAGATTTTCTAGTTCAGACAGATAGACTTATAAGGAATGGATATATTTTTTTCCATATTTAATGATGGTACCTCAATGTATTATGGAATTAAACCGTTCTCATGAACCACTCTGTCTATTGGTGAGAACCGATTCAACATCTGTTCAGTAGTTGTTGAGATTTTCACGTTCAGAGAGATAGACTTTTATAGGAATGGATACATTTTGTTCCATATTTAATGATGATACCTCAACGGATTATGTAAATAAACCTTTCTCATGAACCACTCTGTCTATTGGTGCGAACCGATTCAACATCCGTTCAGTAGTTGTTGAGATTTTCACATTCAGATAGCTAGACTTACAAGGAATGGATATATTTTTGTCCATATTTAATGATGATACCTCAACGGATTATGTAAATAAACCTTTCTCATGAACCACTCTGTCTATTGGTGCGAACCGATTCAACATCCGTTCAGTAGTTGTTGAGATTTTCACGTTCAGACAGATAGAGTTAAAAGGAATGAATATATTTTTTTCCATATTTAATGATGGTACCTCGATGTATTATGGAATTAAACCGTTCTCATGAACCACTCTGTCTATTTGTGCGAACCGATTCAACATCCGTTCAGCAGTTGTAGAGATTTTCACGTTCAGACAGATAGACTTATAAGGAAGGGATATATTTTTTCCATATTTAATAATGATACCACTATGAACAACGCAAATAAAGCTTTCTCATGCACCACTCTCTCCATTGGAGAAAACCGATTCAACACCCGCTCAGTAGTTGTTGAGATTTTCACGTTCAGACAGGGAGACTCACAAGGAATGGAATTATTTTTTCCATATTTAATGATGATACCTCAATCAATTATGGAATTAAGCCTTTCTCATGAACCGCTCAGTCTATTGGTGCGAACCGATTCAACAGCCGCTCAGTAGTTGTTGAGATTTTCACGTTCAGACAGATAGACTTACAAGGAATGGAAACATTTTTTTCCATATTTAATGATGATACCTAAATGAGTTATGGAATTAAACCTTTCTCATGAACCACTCTGTCTATTGGTGCGAACCGATTCAACATCCGTTCAGTAGTTGTTGAGATTTTCACGTTCAGACAGATAGACTTATAAGGAATGGATATATTTTTTTCCATATTTAATGATGGTACCTAAATGAGTTATGGGATTAAACCTTTCTCATGAACCACTCTGTTTATTGGTGTGAACCGATTCAACATCCGTTCAGTAGTTGTTGAGATTTTCATGTTCAGACAGATAGACTTACAAGGAATGGATACATTTTTTTCCATATTTAATGATGATACCTAAATGAGTTATGGAATTAAACCTTTCTCATGAACCACTCTGTCTATTGGTTCGAACCGATTCCACATCCGTTCAGTAGTTGTTGAGATTTTCACGTTCAGACAGATAGACTTATAAGGAATGGATATATTTGTTTCCATATTTAATGATGGTACCTCAATGTATTATGGAATTAAACATTTCTCATGAACCACTCTGTCTATTGCTGCGAACCGATTCAACATCCGTTCAGTAGTTGTTGCGATTTTCACGTTCAGGCAGATAGACTTTCAAGGAAGTTATATATTTTTTCCATATTTAATGATGATACCTCAATGAATTATGGAATTAAACCTTTCTCATGAACCACTCTGTCTATTGGTGCGAACCGATTCAACATCCGTTCAGTAGTTGTTGAGATTTTCTCGTTCAGACAGATAGACTTATAAGGAATGGATATATTTTTTTCCATATTTAATGATGGTACCTCAATGTATTATGGAATTAAACCGTTCTCATGAACCACTCTGTCTATTGGTGAGAACCGATTCAACATCTGTTCAGTAGTTGTTGAGATTTTCACGTTCAGACAGATAGACTTTTATAGGAATGGATACATTTTTTTCCATATTTAATGATGATACCTCAACGGATTATGTAAATAAACCTTTCTCATGATTTTCACGTTCAGACAGATAGACTTATAAGGAATGGATATATTTTTTTCCATATTTAATGATGGTACCTAAATGAGTTATGGGATTAAACCTTTCTCATGAACCACTCTGTCTATTGGTGAGAACCGATTCAACATCTGTTCAGTAGTTGTTGAGATTTTCACGTTCAGAGAGATAGACTTTTATAGGAATGGATACATTTTGTTCCATATTTAATGATGATACCTCAACGGATTATGTAAATAAACCTTTCTCATGAACCACTCTGTCTATTGGTGCGAACCGATTCAACATCCGTTCAGTAGTTGTTGAGATTTTCACGTTCAGATAGATAGACTTACAAGGAATGGATATATTTTTGTCCATATTTAATGATGATACCTCAACGGATTATGTAAATAAACCTTTCTCATTAACCACTCTGTCTATTGGTGCGAACCGATTCAACATCCGTTCAGTAGTTGTTGAGATTTTCACGTTCAGACAGATAGACTTAGCAGGAATGGATATATTTTTTCCATATTTGATGACGATACCACAATGAACAACGGAAATAAAGCTTCCTCGTGCACCACTGTCTCCATTGGAGAAAACCGATTCAACACCCGCTCAGTAGTTGTTGAGATTTTCACGTTCAGACAGATATACTTACAAGGAATGGATATATTTTTTCCATATTTAATTATGGTACCTCAATGAGTTATGGAATTAAACCTTTCTCATGAACCACTCTGTCTATTGGTGAGAACCGATTCAACATCTGTTCAGTAGTTGTTGCGATTTTCACGTTCAGACGGATAGACTAAAAAGGAATGGATATATTTTTGTCCATATTTAATGATGATACCTCAACGGATTATGTAAATAAACCTTTCTCATGAACCACTCTGTCTATTGGTGCGAACCGATTCAACATCCGTTCAGTAGTTGTTGAGATTTTCACGTTCAGACAGATAGAGTTAAAAGGAATGGATATATTTTTTTTCCATATTTAATGATGGTACCTCGATGTATTATGGAATTAAACCGTTCTCATGAACCACTCTGTCTATTGGTGCGAACCGATTCAACATCCGTTCAGTAGTTGTTGAGATTTTCACGTTCAGACAGATAGACTTATAAGGAATGGATATATTTTTTTCCATATTTAATGATGGTACCTAAATGAGTTATGGGACTAAACCTTTCTCATGAACCACTCTGCTTATTGGTGCGAACCGATTCAACATCCGTTCAGTAGTTGTTGAGATTTTCATGTTCAGACAGATAGACTTACAATTAATGGATACATTTTATTCCATATTAAATGATGATACCTAAATGAGTTATGGGATTAAACCTTTCTCATGAACCACTCTGTTTATTGGTGCGAACCGATTCAACATCCGTTCAGTAGTTGTTGAGATTTTCATGTTCAGACAGATAGACTTATAAGGAATGGATATATTTGTTTCCATATTTAATGATGGTACCTCAATGTATTATGGAATTAAACCGTTCTCATGAACCACTCTGTCTATTGCTGCGAACCGATTCAACATCCGTTCAGTAGTTGTTGCGATTTTCACGTTCAGGCAGATAGACTTTCAAGGAAGTTATATATTTTTTCCATATTTAATGATGATACCTCAATGAATTATGGAATTAAACCTTTCTCATGAACCACTCTGTCTATTGGTGCGAACCGATTCAACATCCGTTCAGTAGTTGTTGAGATTTTCACGTTCAGACAGATAGAGTTAAAAGGAATGGATATATTTTTTTCCATATTTAATGATGGTACCTCGATGTATTATGGAATTAAACCGTTCTCATGAACCACTCTGTCTATTTGTGCGAACCGATTCAACATCCGTTCAGCAGTTGTTGAGATTTTCACGTTCAGAGAAATAGACTTATAAGGAAGGGATATATTTTTTCCATATTTAATAATGATACCACTATGAACAACGCAAATAAAGCTTTCTCATGCACCACTCTCTCCATTGGAGAAAAACGATTCAACACCCGCTCAGTAGTTGTTGAGATTTTCACGTTCAGACAGGGAGACTCACAAGGAATGGAATTATTTTTTCCATATTTAATGATGATACCTCAATCAATTATGGAATTAAGCCTTTCTCATGAACCGCTCTGTCTATTGGTGCGAACCGATTCAACAGCCGCTCAGTAGTTGTTGAGATTTTCACGTTCAGACAGATAGACTTACAAGGAATGGATACATTTTTTTCCATATTTAATGATGATACCTAAATGAGTTATGGAATTAAACCTTTCTCATGAACCACTCTGTCTATTGGTGCGAACCGATTCAACATCCGTTCAGTAGTTGTTGAGATTTTCACGTTCAGACAGATAGACTTATAAGGAATGGATATATTTTTTTCCATATTTAATGATGGTACCTAAATGAGTTATGGGATTAAACCTTTCTCATGAACCACTCTGTTTATTGGTGCGAACCGATTCAACATCCGTTCAGTAGTTGTTGAGATTTTCATGTTCAGACAGATAGACTTACAAGGAATGGATACATTTTATTCCATATTAAATGATGATACCAAAATGAGTTATGGGATTAAACCTTTCTCATGAACCACTCTGTCTATTGGTGCGAACCGATTCAACATCCGTTCAGTAGTTGTTGAGATTTTCATGTTCAGACAGATAGACTTATAAGGAATGGATATATTTGTTTCCATATTTAATGATGGTACCTCAATGTATTATGGAATTAAACCGTTCTCATGAACCACTCTGTCTATTGCTGCGAACCGATTCAACATCCGTTCAGTAGTTGTTGCGATTTTCACGTTCAGGCAGATAGACTTTCAAGGAAGTTATATATTTTTTCCATATTTAATGATGATACCTCAATGAATTATGGAATTAAACCTTTCTCATGAACCACTCTGTCTATTGGTGAGAACCGATTCAACATCTGTTCAGTAGTTGTTGCGATTTTCACGTTCAGGCAGATAGACTTTCAAGGAAGGGATATATTTTTTCCATATTTAATGATGATACCTCAATGAATTATGGAATTAAACCTTTCTCATAAACCACTCTGTCTATTGGTGCGAACCGATTCAACATCCGTTCAGTATTGTTGAGATTTTCACGTTCAGACAGATAGACTTACAAGGAATGGATATATTTTTTTCCATATTTAATGACGGTACCTCAATGTATTATTGAATTAAACCGTTCTCATGAACCACTCTGTCTATTGGTGCGAACCGATTCAACATCCGTTCAGTAGTTGTTGCGATTTTCACGTTCAGACAGATAGACTTACAAGGAAGGGATATATTTTTTCCATATTTAATGACGATACCACAATGAACAACGGAAATAAAGCTACCTCATGCACCACTCTCTCCATTGGAGAAAAACGATTCAACACCCGCTCAGTAGTTGTTGAGATTTTCACGTTCAGACAGATAGACTTGAAAGGAATGGATATATTTTTGTCCATATTTAATGATGATACCACAATGAACAACGCAAAGCTTCCTCATGCACCACTGTCTCCATTGGAGAAAACCGATTCAACACCCGCTCAGTAGTTGTTGAGATTTTCACGTTCAGACAGATATACTTACAAGGAATGGATATAGTTTTTTCCATATTTAATTATGGTACCTAAATGAGTTATGGAATTAAACCTTTCTCACGAACCACTCTGTCTATTGGTGCGAACCGATTCAACATCCGTTTAGTAGTTGTTGCGATTTTCACGTTCAGACAGATAGACTTACAAGGAAGGGATATATTTTTTCCATATTTAATGACGATACCACAATGAACAACGGAAATAAAGCTACCTCATGCACCACTCTCTCCATTGGAGAAAACAGATTCAACACCCGCTCAGTAGTTGTTGAGATTTTCACGTTCAGACAGATAGACTTGAAAGGAATGGATATATTTTTGTCCATATTTAATGATGATACCACAATGAACAACGCAAAGCTTCCTCATGCACCACTCTCTCCATTGGAGCAAACCGATTCAACACCCGCTCAGTAGTTGTTGAGATTTTCACGTTCAGACAGATATACTTACAAGGAATGGATATAGTTTTTTCCATATTTAATTATGGTACCTAAATGAGTTATGGAATTAAACCTTTCTCACGAACCACTCTGTCTACTGGTGCGAACCGATTCAACATCCATTTAGTAGTTGTTGCGATTTTCACGTTCAGACAGATAGACTTACAAGGAAGGGATATATTTTTTCCATATTTAATGACGATACCACAATGAACAACGGAAATAAAGCTACCTCATGCACCACTCTCTCCATTGGAGAAAACAGATTCAACACCCGCTCAGTAGTTGTTGAGATTTTCACGTTCAGACAGATAGACTTGAAAGGAATATATATATTTTTGTCCATATTTAACGATGATACCACAATGAACAACGCAAAGCTTCCTCATGCACCACTCTCTCCATTGGAGAAAACCGATTCAACACCCGCTCAGTAGTTGCTGAGATTTTCACGTTCAGACAGATATACTTACAAGGAATGGATCTATTTTTTTCCATATTTAATTATGGTACCTAAATGAGTTATGGAATTAAACCTTTCTCATGAACCACCCTGTCTATTGGTGAGAACCGATTCAACATCTGTTCAATAGTTCTTGCGATTTTCACGTTCAGACGGATAGACTTAAAAGGAATGGATATATTTTCGTCCATATTTAATGACGATACCACATTGAACAACGGAAATAAAGCTACCTCATGCACCACTCTCTCCATTGGAGAAAACCGATTCAACACCCGCTCAGTAGTTGTTGAGATTTTCACGTTCAGACAGATAGACGTAGAAGGAATGGATATATTTTTTTCCATATTCAATGATGGTACCTCAATGCATTATGGAGTTAAACCGTTCTCATGAACCACTCTGTCTATTGGTGAGAACCGATTCAACATCTGTTCAGTAGTTGTTGTGATTTTCACGTTCAGACAGAAGGACTTAAAAGGAATGGATATATTTTTGTCCATATTTAATGACGATACCACAATGAAATACGGAAATAAAGCTACCTCATGCACCACTCTCTCCATTGGAGAAAACCGATTCAACACCCGCTCAGTAGTTGTTGAGATTTTCACGTTCAGACAGATAGACTTGAAAGGAATAGATATATTTTTGTCCATATTTAATGATGATACCACAATGAACAACGCAAAGCTTCCTCATGCACCACTCTCTCCATTGGAGAAAACCGATTCAACACCCGCTCAGTAGTTGTTGAGATTTTCACGTTCAGACAGATATACTTACAAGGAATGGATATATTTTTTTCCATATTTAACTATGGTACCTAAATGAGTTATGGAATTAAACCTTTCTCATGAACCACTCTGTCTATTGGTGAGAACCGATTCAACATCTGTTCAATAGTTGTTGCGATTTTCACGTTCAGACGGATAGACTTAAAAGGAATGGATATATTTTCGTCCATATTTAATGACGATACCACATTGAACAACGGAAATAAAGCTACCTCATGCACCACTCTCGCCATTGGAGAAAACCGATTCAACACCCGCTCAGTAGTTGTTGAGATTTTCACGTTCAGACAGATAGACTTGAAAGGAATGGATATATTTTTGTCCATATTTAATGATGATACCACAATGAACAACGCAAAGCTTCCTCATGCACCACTCTCTCCATTGGAGAAAACTAAACTAAACTGATATACTTACAAGGAATGGATATATTTTTTTCCATATTTAATTATGGTACCTAAATGAGTTATGGAATTAAACCTTTCTCATGAACCACTCTGTCTATTGGTGAGAACCGATTCAACATCTGTTCACTAGTTGTTGCGATTTTCACGTTCAGACAAATAGACTTACAAGGAATGGATATATTTTTTCCATATTTAATGACGATACCACAATGAACAACGGAAATAAAGCTTCCTCATGCACCACTCACTCCATTGGAGAAAACCGATTCAACACCCGCTCAGTAGTTGTTGAGATTTTCACGTTCAGACAGATATACTTACAAGGAATGGATATATTTTTTTCCATGTTTAATTATGGTACCTAAATGAGTTATGGAATTAAAACTTTCTCATGAACCACTCTGTCTATTGGTGAGAACCGATTCAACATCCGTTCAGTAGTTGTTGCGATTTTCACGTTGAGGCAGATAGACTTTCAAGGAAGGGATATATTTTTTCCATATTTAATGATGATACCTCAATGAATTATGGAATTAAGTCTTTCTCATGAACCACTCTGTCTATTGGTGTGAACCGATTGAGACTTTCACGCTCAGACAGATATACTTACAAGGAATGGATATATTTCATTCCATATTTAATTATGATACCTAAATGAGTTATGGAATTAAACCTTTCTCATGAACCACTCTGTCTATTGGTGAGAACCGATTCAACATCTGTTTAGTAGTTGTTGCGATTTTCACGTTCAGATGGATGGACTTAAAAGGAATAGATATATTTTTGTCCATATTTATTGATGATACCACAATGAACAACGGAAATAAAGCTACCTCATGCACCACTCTCTCCATTGGAGAAGACCGATTCAACACCCGCTCAGTAGTTGTTGAGATTTTCACGTTCAGACAGATAGACTTGAAAGGAATGGATATATTTTTGTCCATATTTAATGATGATACCACAATGAACAACGCAAAGCTTCCTCATGCACCACTCTCTCCATTCGAGAAAACCGATTCAACACCCGCTCAGTAGTTGTTGAGATTTTCACGTTCAGACAGAAATACTTACAAGGAATGGATATATTTTTTTCCATATTTAATTATGGTACCTAAATGAGTTATGGAATTAAACCTTTCTCATGAACCACTCTGTCTATTGGTGAGAACCGATTTAACATCTGTTCAATAGTTGTTGCGATTTTTACGTTCAGACGGATAGACTTAAAAGGAATGGATATATTTTCGTCCATATTTAATGACGATACCACAATGAACAACGGAAATAAAGCTTCCTCATGCACCACTCACTCCATTGGAGAAAACCGATTCAACACCCGCTCAGTAGTTGTTGAGATTTTCACGTTCAGACAGATATACTTACAAGGAATGGATATATTTCATTCCATATTTAATTATGATACCTAAATGAGTTATGGAATTAAACCTTTCTCATGAACCACTCTGTCTATTGGTGAGAACCGATTCAACATCTGTTTAGTAGTTGTTGCGATTTTCACGTTCAGATGGATGGACTTAAAAGGAATAGATATATTTTTGTCCATATTTATTGATGATACCACAATGAACAACGGAAATAAAGCTACCTCATGCACCACTCTCTCCATTGGAGAAGACCGATTCAACACCCGCTCAGTAGTTGTTGAGATTTTCACGTTCAGACAGATAGACTTGAAAGGAATGGATATATTTTTGTCCATATTTAATGATGATACCACAATGAACAACGCAAAGCTTCCTCATGCACCACTCTCTCCATTCGAGAAAACCGATTCAACACCCGCTCAGTAGTTGTTGAGATTTTCACGTTCAGACAGAAATACTTACAAGGAATGGATATATTTTTTTCCATATTTAATTATGGTACCTAAATGAGTTATGGAATTAAACCTTTCTCATGAACCACTCTGTCTATTGGTGAGAACCGATTTAACATCTGTTCAATAGTTGTTGCGATTTTCACGTTCAGACGGATAGACTTAAAAGGAATGGATATATTTTCGTCCATATTTAATGACGATACCACATTGAACAACGGAAATAAAGCTACCTCATGCACCACTCTCTCCATTGGAGAAAACCGATTCAACACCCGCTCAGTAGATGTTGAGATTTTCACGTTCAGACAGATAGACTTGAAAGGAATGGATATATTTTTGTCCATATTTAATGATGATACCACAATGAACAACGCAAAGCATCATGCACCACTCTCTCCATTGGAGAAAACCGATTCAACACCCGCTCAGTAGTTGTTGAGATTTTCACGTTCAGACAGATATACTTACAAGGAATGGATATATTTTTTTCCATATTTAATTATGGTACCTAAATGAGTTATGGAATTAAACCTTTCTCATGAACCACTCTGTCTATTGGTGAGAACCGATTCAACATCTGTTCAATAGTTGTTGCGATTTTCACGTTCAGACGGATAGACTTAAAAGGAATGGATATATTTTCGTCCATATTTAATGACGATACCACATTGAACAACGGAAATAAAGCTACCTCATGCACCACTCTCGCCATTGGAGAAAACTGATTCAACACCCGCTCAGTAGTTGTTGAGATTTTCACGTTCAGACAGATAGACTTGAAAGGAATGGATATATTTTTGTCCATATTTAATGATGATACCACAATGAACAACGCAAAGCTTCCTCATGCACCACTCTCTCCATTGGAGAAAACTAAACTAAACTGATATACTTACAAGGAATGGATATATTTTTTTCCATATTTAATTATGGTACCTAAATGAGTTATGGAATTAAACCTTTCTCATGAACCACTCTGTCTATTGGTGAGAACCGATTCAACATCTGTTCACTAGTTGTTGCGATTTTCACGTTCAGACAAATAGACTTACAAGGAATGGATATATTTTCGTCCATATTTAATGACGATACCACATTGAACAACGGAAATAAAGCTTCCTCATGCACCACTCACTCCATTGGAGAAAACCGATTCAACACCCGCTCAGTAGTTGTTGAGATTTTCACGTTCAGACAGATATACTTACAAGGAATGGATATATTTTTTTCCATGTTTAATTATGGTACCTAAATGAGTTATGGAATTAAAAGTTTCTCATGAACCACTCTGTCTATTGGTGAGAACCGATTCAACATCCGTTCAGTAGTTGTTGCGATTTTCACGTTCAGGCAGATAGACTTTCAAGGAAGGGATATATTTTTTCCATATTTAATGATGATACCTCAATGAATTATGGAATTAAGTCTTTCTCATGAACCACTCTGTCTATTGGTGTGAACCGATTGAGACTTTCACGTTCAGACAGATATACTTACAAGGAATGGATATATTTCATTCCATATTTAATTATGATACCTAAATGAGTTATGGAATTAAACCTTTCTCATGAACCACTCTGTCTATTGGTGAGAACCGATTCAACATCTGTTTAGTAGTTGTTGCGATTTTCACGTTCAGACGGATGGACTTAAAAGGAATAGATATATTTTTGTCCATATTTATTGATGATACCACAATGAACAACGGAAATAAAGCTACCTCATGCACCACTCTCTCCATTGGAGAAGACCGATTCAACACCCGCTCAGTAGTTGTTGAGATTTTCACGTTCAGACAGATAGACTTGAAAGGAATGGATATATTTTTGTCCATATTTAATGATGATACCACAATGAACAACGCAAAGCTTCCTCATGCACCACTCTCTCCATTCGAGAAAACCGATTCAACACCCGCTCAGTAGTTGTTGAGATTTTCACGTTCAGACAGAAATACTTACAAGGAATGGATATATTTTTTTCCATATTTAATTATGGTACCTAAATGAGTTATGGAATTAAACCTTTCTCATGAACCACTCTGTCTATTGGTGAGAACCGATTTAACATCTGTTCAATAGTTGTTGCGATTTTCACGTTCAGACGGATAGACTTAAAAGGAATGGATATATTTTCGTCCATATTTAATGACGATACCACATTGAACAACGGAAATAAAGCTACCTCATGCACCACTCTCTCCATTGGAGAAAACCGATTCAACACCCGCTCAGTAGTTGTTGAGATTTTCACGTTCAGACAGATAGACTTGAAAGGAATGGATATATTTTTGTCCATATTTAATGATGATACCACAATGAACAACGCAAAGCTTCCTCATGCACCACTCTCTCCATTGGAGAAAACCGATTCAACACCCGCTCAGTAGTTGTTGAGATTTTCACGTTCAGACAGATATACTTACAAGGAATGGATATATTTTTTTCCATATTTAATTATGGTACCTAAATGAGTTATGGAATTAAACCTTTCTCATGAACCACTCTGTCTATTGGTGAGAACCGATTCAACATCTGTTCAATAGTTGTTGCGATTTTCACGTTCAGACGGATAGACTTAAAAGGAATGGATATATTTTCGTCCATATTTAATGACGATACCACATTGAACAACGGAAATAAAGCTACCTCATGCACCACTCTCGCCATTGGAGAAAACCGATTCAACACCCGCTCAGTAGTTGTTGAGATTTTCACGTTCAGACAGATAGACTTGAAAGGAATCGATATATTTTTGTCCATATTTAATGATGATACCACAATGAACAACGCAAAGCTTCCTCATGCACCACTCTCTCCATTGGAGAAAACTAAACTAAACTGATATACTTACAAGGAATGGATATATTTTTTTCCCTATTTAATTATGGTACCTAAATGAGTTATGGAATTAAACCTTTCTCATGAACCACTCTGTCTATTGGTGAGAACCGATTCAACATCTGTTCACTAGTTGTTGCGATTTTCACGTTCAGACAAATAGACTTACAAGGAATGGATATATTTTCGTCCATATTTAATGACGATACCACATTGAACAACGGAAATAAAGCTTCCTCATGCACCACTCACTCCATTGGAGAAAACCGATTCAACACCCGCTCAGTAGTTGTTGAGATTTTCACGTTCAGACAGATATACTTACAAGGAATGGATATATTTTTTTCCATGTTTAATTATGGTACCTAAATGAGTTATGGAATTAAAAGTTTCTCATGAACCACTCTGTCTATTGGTGAGAATCGATTCAACATCCGTTCAGTAGTTGTTGCGATTTTCACGTTCAGGCAGATAGACTTTCAAGGAAGGGATATATTTTTTCCATATTTAATGATGATACCTCAATGAATTATGGAATTAAGTCTTTCTCATGAACCACTCTGTCTATTGGTGTGAACCGATTGAGACTTTCACGTTCAGACAGATATACTTACAAGGAATGGATATATTTCATTCCATATTTAATTATGATACCTAAATGAGTTATGGAATTAAACCTTTCTCATGAACCACTCTGTCTATTGGTGAGAACCGATTCAACATCTGTTTAGTAGTTGTTGCGATTTTCACGTTCAGACGGATGGACTTAAAAGGAATAGATATATTTTTGTCCATATTTATTGATGATACCACAATGAACAACGGAAATAAAGCTACCTCATGCACCACTCTCTCCATTGGAGAAGACCGATTCAACACCCGCTCAGTAGTTGTTGAGATTTTCACGTTCAGACAGAAATACTTACAAGGAATGGATATATTTTTTTCCATATTTAATTATGGTACCTAAATGAGTTATGGAATTAAACCTTTCTCATGAACCACTCTGTCTATTGGTGAGAACCGATTTAACATCTGTTCAATAGTTGTTGCGATTTTCACGTTCAGACGGATAGACTTAAAAGGAATGGATATATTTTCGTCCATATTTAATGACGATACCACATTGAACAACGGAAATAAAGCTACCTCATGCACCACTCTCTCCATTGGAGAAGACCGATTCAACACCCGCTCAGTAGTTGTTGAGATTTTCACGTTCAGACAGATAGACTTGAAAGGAATGGATATATTTTTGTCCATATTTAATGATGATACCACAATGAACAACGCAAAGCTTCCTCATGCACCACTCTCTCCATTCGAGAAAACCGATTCAACACCCGCTCAGTAGTTGTTGAGATTTTCACGTTCAGACAGATATACTTACAAGGAATGGATATATTTTTTTCCATATTTAATTATGGTACCTAAATGAGTTATGGAATTAAACCTTTCTCATGAACCACTCTGTCTATTGGTGAGAACCGATTTAACATCTGTTCAATAGTTGTTGCGATTTTCACGTTCAGACGGATAGACTTAAAAGGAATGGATATATTTTCGTCCATATTTAATGACGATACCACATTGAACAACGGAAATAAAGCTACCTCATGCACCACTCTCTCCATTGGAGAAAACCGATTCAACACCCGCTCAGTAGTTGTTGAGATTTTCACGTTCAGACAGATAGACTTGAAAGGAATGGATATATTTTTGTCCATATTTAATGATGATACCACAATGAACAACGCAAAGCTTCCTCATGCACCACTCTCTCCATTGGAGAAAACCGATTCAACACCCGCTCAGTAGTTGTTGAGATTTTCACGTTCAGACAGATATACTTACAAGGAATGGATATATTTTTTTCCATATTTAATTATGGTACCTAAATGAGTTATGGAATTAAACCTTTCTCATGAACCACTCTGTCTATTGGTGAGAACCGATTCAACATCTGTTCAATAGTTGTTGCGATTTTCACGTTCAGACGGATAGACTTAAAAGGAATGGATATATTTTCGTCCATATTTAATGACGATACCACATTGAACAACGGAAATAAAGCTACCACATGCACCACTCTCGCCATTGGAGAAAACCGATTCAACACCCGCTCAGTAGTTGTTGAGATTTTCACGTTCAGACAGATAGACTTGAAAGGAATGGATATATTTTTGTCCATATTTAATGATGATACCACAATGAACAACGCAAAGCTTCCTCATGCACCACTCTCTCCATTGGAGAAAACTAAACTAAACTGATATACTTACAAGGAATGGATATATTTTTTTCCCTATTTAATTATGGTACCTAAATGAGTTATGGAATTAAACCTTTCTCATGAACCACTCTGTCTATTGGTGAGAACCGATTCAACATCTGTTCACTAGTTGTTGCGATTTTCACGTTCAGACAAATAGACTTACAAGGAGTGGATATATTTTCGTCCATATTTAATGACGATACCACATTGAACAACGGAAATAAAGCTTCCTCATGCACCACTCACTCCATTGGAGAAAACCGATTCAACACCCGCTCAGTAGTTGTTGAGATTTTCACGTTCAGACAGATATACTTACAAGGAATGGATATATTTTTTTCCATGTTTAATTATGGTACCTAAATGAGTTATGGAATTAAAAGTTTCTCATGAACCACTCTGTCTATTGGTGAGAATCGATTCAACATCCGTTCAGTAGTTGTTGCGATTTTCACGTTCAGGCAGATAGACTTTCAAGGAAGGGATATATTTTTTCCATATTTAATGATGATACCTCAATGAATTATGGAATTAAGTCTTTCTCATGAACCACTCTGTCTATTGGTGTGAACCGATTGAGACTTTCACGTTCAGACAGATATACTTACAAGGAATGGATATATTTCATTCCATATTTAATTTTGATACCTAAATGAGTTATGGAATTAAACCTTTCTCATGAACCACTCTGTCTATTGGTGAGAACCGATTCAACATCTGTTTAGTAGTTGTTGCGATTTTCACGTTCAGACGGATGGACTTAAAAGGAATAGATATATTTTTGTCCATATTTATTGATGATACCACAATGAACAACGGAAATAAAGCTACCTCATGCACCACTCTCTCCATTGGAGAAGACCGATTCAACACCCGCTCAGTAGTTGTTGAGATTTTCACGTTCAGACAGATAGACTTGAAAGGAATGGATATATTTTTGTCCATATTTAATGATGATACCACAATGAACAACGCAAAGCTTCCTCATGCACCACTCTCTCCATTCGAGAAAACCGATTCAACACCCGCTCAGTAGTTGTTGAGATTTTCACGTTCAGACAGAAATACTTACAAGGAATGGATATATTTTTTTCCATATTTAATTATGGTACCTAAATGAGTTATGGAATTAAACCTTTCTCATGAACCACTCTGTCTATTGGTGAGAACCGATTTAACATCTGTTCAATAGTTGTTGCGATTTTCACGTTCAGACGGATAGACTTAAAAGGAATGGATATATTTTCGTCCATATTTAATGACGATACCACATTGAACAACGGAAATAAAGCTACCTCATGCACCACTCTCTCCATTGGAGAAAACCGATTCAACACCCGCTCAGTAGTTGTTGAGATTTTCACGTTCAGACAGATAGACTTGAAAGGAATGGATATATTTTTGTCCATATTTAATGATGATACCACAATGAACAACGCAAAGCTTCCTCATGCACCACTCTCTCCATTGGAGAAAACCGATTCAACACCCGCTCAGTAGTTGTTGAGATTTTCACGTTCAGACAGATATACTTACAAGGAATGGATATATTTTTTTCCATATTTAATTATGGTACCTAAATGAGTTATGGAATTAAACCTTTCTCATGAACCACTCTGTCTATTGGTGAGAACCGATTCAACATCTGTTCAATAGTTGTTGCGATTTTCACGTTCAGACGGATAGACTTAAAAGGAATGGATATATTTTCGTCCATATTTAATGACGATACCACATTGAACAACGGAAATAAAGCTACCTCATGCACCACTCTCGCCATTGGAGAAAACCGATTCAACACCCGCTCAGTAGTTGTTGAGATTTTCACGTTCAGACAGATAGACTTGAAAGGAATTGATATATTTTTGTCCATATTTAATGATGATACCACAATGAACAACGCAAAGCTTCCTCATGCACCACTCTCTCCATTGGAGAAAACTAAACTAAACTGATATACTTACAAGGAATGGATATATTTTTTTCCATATTTAATTATGGTACCTAAATGAGTTATGGAATTAAACCTTTCTCATGAACCACTCTGTCTATTGGTGAGAACCGATTCAACATCTGTTCACTAGTTGTTGCGATTTTCACGTTCAGACAAATAGACTTACAAGGAATGGATATATTTTCGTCCATATTTAATGACGATACCACATTGAACAACGGAAATAAAGCTTCCTCATGCACCACTCACTCCATTGGAGAAAACCGATTCAACACCCGCTCAGTAGTTGTTGAGATTTTCACGTTCAGACAGATATACTTACAAGGAATGGATATATTTTTTTCCATGTTTAATTATGGTACCTAAATGAGTTATGGAATTAAAAGTTTCTCATGAACCACTCTGTCTATTGGTGAGAACCGATTCAACATCCGTTCAGTAGTTGTTGCGATTTTCACGTTCAGGCAGATAGACTTTCAAGGAAGGGATATATTTTTTCCATATTTAATGATGATACCTCAATGAATTATGGAATTAAGTCTTTCTCATGAACCACTCTGTCTATTGGTGTGAACCGATTGAGACTTTCACGTTCAGACAGATATACTTACAAGGAATGGATATATTTCATTCCATATTTAATTATGATACCTAAATGAGTTATGGAATTAAACCTTTCTCATGAACCACTCTGTCTATTGGTGAGAACCGATTCAACATCTGTTTAGTAGTTGTTGCGATTTTCACGTTCAGACGGATGGACTTAAAAGGAATAGATATATTTTTGTCCATATTTATTGATGATACCACAACGGATTATGTAAATAAACCTTTCTCATGAACCACTCTGTCTATTGGAGCGAACCGATTCAACATCCGTTCAGTAGTTGTTGCGATTTTCACGTTCGGGCAGATAGACTTTCAAGGAAGGGATATATTTTTTCCATATTTAATGATGATACCTCAATGAATTATGGAATTAAACCTTTCTCATGAACCACTCTGTCTATTGGTGCGAACCGATTCAACATCCGTTCAGTAGTTGTTGAGATTTTCACGTTCAGACAGATAGACTTACAAGGAATGGATATATTTTTTTCCATATTTAATGACGGTACCTCAATGTATTATGGAATTAAACCGTTCTCATGAAACACTCTGTCTATTGGTGCGAACCGATTCAACATCCGTTCAGTAGTTGTTGCGATTTTCACGTTCAGACAGATAGACTTACAAGGAAGGGATATATTTTTTCCATATTTTATGACGATACCACAATGAACAACGGAAATAAAGCTACCTCATGCACCACTCTCTCCATTGGAGAAAAACGATTCAACACCCGCTCAGTAGTTGTTGAGATTTTCACGTTCAGACAGATAGATTTGAAAGGAATGGATATATTTTTGTCCATATTTAATGATGATACCACAATGAACAACGCAAAGCTTCCTCATGCACCACTCTCTCCATTGGAGAAAACCGATTCAACACCCGCTCAGTAGTTGTTGAGATTTTCACGTTCAGACAGATATACTTACAAGGAATGGATATATTTTTTTTCCATATTTAATTATGGTACCTAAATGAGTTATGGAATTAAACCTTTCTCACGAACCACTCTGTCTATTGGTGCGAACCGATTCAACATCCGTTTAGTAGTTGTTGCGATTTTCACGTTCAGACAGATAGACTTACAAGGAAGGGATACATTTTTTCCATATTTAATGACGATACCACAATGAACAACGGAAATAAAGCTACCTCATGCACCACTCTCTCCATTGGAGAAAACAGATTCAACACCCGCTCAGTAGTTGTTGAGATTTTCACGTTCAGACAGATAGACTTGAAAGGAATGGATATATTTTTGTCCATATTTAATGATGATACCACAATGAACAACGCAAAGCTTCCTCATGCACCACTCTCTCCATTGGAGAAAACCGATTCAACACCCGCTCAGTAGTTGTTGAGATTTTCACGTTCAGACAGATAGACGTAGAAGGAATGGATATATTTTTTTCCATATTCAATGATGGTACCTCAATGCATTATGGAGTTAAACCGTTCTCATGAACCACTCTGTCTATTGGTGAGAACCGATTCAACATCTGTTCAGTAGTTGTTGTGATTTTCACGTTCAGACGGATAGACTTAAAAGGAATGGATATATTTTTGTCCATGTTTAATTATGGTACCTAAATGAGTTATGGAATTAAAAGTTTCTCATGAACCACTCTGTCTATTGGTGAGAACCGATTCAACATCCGTTCAGTAGTTGTTGCGATTTTCACGTTCAGGCAGATATACTTACAAGGAATGGATATATTTTTTTCCATGTTTAATTATGGTACCTAAATGAGTTATGGAATTAAAAGTTTCTCATGAACCACTCTGTCTATTGGTGAGAACAGATTCAACATCCGTTCAGTAGTTGTTGCGATTTTCACGTTCAGGCAGATAGACTTTCAAGGAAGGGATATATTTTTTCCATATTTAATGATGATACCTCAATGAATTATGGAATTAAGTCTTTCTCATGAACCACTCTGTCTATTGGTGTGAACCGATTGAGACTTTCACGTTCAGACAGATATACTTACAAGGAATGGATATATTTCATTCCATATTTAATTATGATACCTAAATGAGTTATGGAATTAAACCTTTCTCATGAACCACTCTGTCTATTGGTGAGAACCGATTCAACATCTGTTTAGTAGTTGTTGCGATTTTCACGTTCAGACGGATGGACTTAAAAGGAATAGATATATTTTTGTCCATATTTATTGAGGATACCTCAACGGATTATGTAAATAAACCTTTCTCATGAACCACTCTGTCTATTGGAGCGAAACGATTCAACATCCGTTCAGTAGTTGTTGCGATTTTCACGTTCGGGCAGATAGACTTTCAAGGAAGGGATATATTTTATCCATATTTAATGATGACACCTCAATGAATTATGGAATTAAACCTTTCTCATGAACCACTCTGTCTATTGGTGCGAACCGATTCAACATCCGTTCAGTAGTTGTTGAGATTTTCACGTTCAGACAGATAGACTTACAAGGAATGGATATATTTTTGTCCATATTTAATGATGATACCACAATGAACAACGCCAAGCTTCCTCATGCACCACTCTCTCCATTGGAGAAAACCGATTCAACACCCGCTCAGTAGTTGTTGAGATTTTCACGTTCAGACAGATATACTTACAAGGAATGGATATATTTTTTTCCATATTTAATTATGGTACCTAAATGAGTTATGGAATTAAACCTTTCTCATGAACCACTCTGTCTATTGGTGAGAACCGATTCAACATCTGTTCACTAGTTGTTGCGATTTTCACGTTCAGACAAATAGACTTACAAGGAATGGATATATTTGTTCCATATTTAATGACGATACCACAATGAACAACGGAAATAAAGCTTCCTCATGCACCACTCACTAAATTGGAGAAAACCGATTCAACACCCGCTCAGTAGTTGTTGAGATTTTCACGTTCAGACAGATATACTTACAAGGAATGGATATATTTTTTTCCATGTTTAATTATGGTACCTAAATGAGTTATGGAATTAAAAGTTTCTCATGAACCACTCTGTCTATTGGTGAGAACCGATTCAACATCCGTTCAGTAGTTGTTGCGATTTTCACGTTCAGGCAGATAGACTTTCAAGGAAGGGATATATTTTTTCCATATTTAATGATGATACCTCAATGAATTATGGAATTAAGTCTTTCTCATGAACCACTTTGTCTATTGGTGTGAACCGATTGAGACTTTCACGTTCAGACAGATATACTTACAAGGAATGGATATATTTCATTCCATATTTAATTATGATACCTAAATGAGTTATTGAATTAAACCTTTCTCATGAACCGCTCTGTCTATTGGTGAGAACCGATTCAACATCTGTTTAGTAGTTGTTGCGATTTTCACGTTCAGACGGATGGACTTAAAAGGAATAGATATATTTTTGTCCATATTTATTGATGATACCTCAACGGATTATGTAAATAAACCTCTCTCATGAACCACTCTGTCTATTGGAGCGAACCGATTCAACATCCGTTCAGTAGTTGTTGCGATTTTCACGTTCGGGCAGATAGACTTTCAAGGAAGGGATATATTTTTTCATATTTAATGACGGTACCTCAATGTGTTATGGAATTAAACCGTTCTCATGAACCACTCTGTCTATTGGTGCGAACCGATTCAACATCCGTTCAGTAGTTGTTGAGATTTTCACGTTCAGACAAATAGACTTACAAGGAATGGATATATTTTTTCCATATTTAATGACGATACCGCAATGAACAACGGAAATAAAGCTTTGTCATGCACCACCCTCTCCATTGGAGAAAACCGATTTAACAGCCGCTCAGCAGTTGTTGAGATTTCCACGTTGAGACGGATAGACTTACAATTAATTTATATATTTTTCTTCCATATTTAATGATGATACCTCAATGAATTATGGAATTATGCCTTTCTCATGAACCACTCTGTCTATTGGTGAGAACCGATTCAACATCTGTTCACTAGTTGTTGCGATTTTCACGTTCAGACAAATAGACTTACAAGGAATGGATATATTTTTTCCATATTTAATGACGATACCACAATGAACAACGGAAATAAAGCTACCTCATGCACCACTCTCTCCATTGGAGAAAAACGATTCAACACCCGCTCAGTAGTTGTTGAGATTTTCACGTTCAGACAGATAGACTTGAAAGGAATGGATATATTTTTGTCCATATTTAATGATGATACCACAATGAACAACGCAAAGCTTCCTCATGCACCACTCTCTCCATTGGAGAAAACCGATTCAACACCCGCTCAGTAGTTGTTGAGATTTTCACGTTCAGACAGATATACTTACAAGGAATGGATATATTTTTTTCCATATTTAATTATGGTACCTAAATGAGTTATGGAATTAAACCTTTCTCATGAACCACTCTGTCTATTGGTGAGAACCGATTCAACATCTGTTCACTAGTTGTTGCGATTTTCACGTTCAGACAAATAGACTTACAAGGAATGGATATATTTGTTCCATATTTAATGACGATACCACAATGAACAACGGAAATAAAGTTTCCTCATGCACCACTCACTAAATTGGAGAAAACCGATTCAACACCCGCTCAGTAGTTGTTGAGATTTTCACGTTCAGACAGATATACTTACAAGGAATGGATATATTTTTTTCCATGTTTAATTATGGTACCTAAATGAGTTATGGAACTAAAAGTTTCTCATGAACCACTCTGTCTATTGGTGAGAACCGATTCAACATCCGTTCAGTAGTTGTTGCGATTTTCACGTTCAGGCAGATAGACTTTCAAGGAAGGGATATATTTTTTCCATATTTAATGATGATACCTCAATGAATTATGGAATTAAGTCTTTCTCATGAACCACTTTGTCTATTGGTGTGAACCGATTGAGACTTTCACGTTCAGACAGATATACTTACAAGGAAGGGATATATTTTTTCCATATTTAATTATGATACCTAAATGAGTTATTGAATTAAACCTTTCTCATGAACCACTCTGTCTATTGGTGAGAACCGATTCAACATCTGTTTAGTAGTTGTTGCGATTTTCACGTTCAGACGGATGGACTTAAAAGGAATAGATATATTTTTGTCCATATTTATTGATGATACCTCAACGGATTATGTAAATAAACCTCTCTCATGAACCACTCTGTCTATTGGAGCGAACCGATTCAACATCCGTTCAGTAGTTGTTGCGATTTTCACGTTCGGGCAGATAGACTTTCAAGGAAGGGATATATTTTTTCATATTTAATGACGGTACCTCAATGTGTTATGGAATTAAACCGTTCTCATGAACCACTCTGTCTATTGGTGCGAACCGATTCAACATCCGTTCAGTAGTTGTTGAGATTTTCACGTTCAGACAGATAGACTTACAAGGAATGGATATATTTTTTCCATATTTAATGACGATACCGCAATGAACAACGGAAATAAAGCTTTGTCATGCACCACTCTCTCCATTGGAGAAAACCGATTTAACAGCCGCTCAGCAGTTGTTGAGATTTCCACGTTGAGACGGATAGACTTACAATTAATTTATATATTTTTCTTCCATATTTAATGATGATACCTCAATGAATTATGGAATTATGCCTTTCTCATGAACCACTCTGTCTATTGGTGAGAACCGATTCAACATCTGTTCTTTAGTTGTTGCGATTTTCACGTTCAGACAAATAGACTTACAAGGAATGGATATATTTTTTCCATATTTAATGAGGATACCACAATGAACAACGGAAATAAAGCTACCTCATGCACCACTCTCTCCATTGGAGAAAAACGATTCAACACCTGCTCAGTAGTTGTTGAGATTTTCGCGTTCAGACAGATAGACTTGAAAGGAATGGATATATTTTTGTCCATATTTAATGATGATACCACAATGAACAACGCAAAGCTTCCTCATGCACCACTCTCTCCATTGGAGAAAACCGATTCAACACCCGCTCAGTAGTTGTTGAGATTTTCACGTTCAGACAGATATACTTACAAGGAATGGATATATTTTTTTCCATATTTAATTATGGTACCTAAATGAGTTATGGAATTAAACCTTTCTCACGAACCACTCTGTCTATTGGTGCGAACCGATTCAACATCCGTTTAGTAGTTGTTGCGATTTTCACGTTCAGACA
This sequence comes from Eristalis pertinax, assembly GCA_907269125.1. Lineage (NCBI taxonomy): Eukaryota > Metazoa > Arthropoda > Insecta > Diptera > Syrphidae > Eristalis > Eristalis pertinax. The sequence continues at coordinate 1,558,497 of CAJSMF010000061.1, forward strand.
GATAGACTTACAAGGAAGGGATATATTTTTTCCATATTTAATGACGATACCACAATGAACAACGCAAAGCTTCCTCATGCACCACTCTCTCCATTGGAGAAAACTGATTCAACACCCGCTCAGTAGTTGTTGAGATTTTCACGTTCAGACAGATAGACGTAGAAGGAATGGATATATTTTTTTTCCATATTCAATGATGGTACCTCAATGCATTATGGAGTTAAACCGTTCTCATGAACCACTCTGTCTATTGGTGAGAACCGATTCAACATCTGTTCAGTAGTTGTTGTGATTTTCACGTTCAGACGGATAGACTTAAAAGGAATGGATATATTTTTGTCCATATTTAATGACGATACCACAATGAACAACGGAAATAAAGCTACCTCATGCACCACTCTCTCCATTGGAGAAAACCGATTCAACACCCGCTCAGTAGTTGTTGAGATTTTCACGTTCAGACAGATAGACTTGAAAGGAATGGATATATTTTTGTCCATATTTAATGATGATACCACAATGAACAACGCAAAGCTTCCTCATGCACCACTCTCTCCATTGGAGAAAACCGATTCAACACCCGCTCAGTAGTTGTTGAGATTTTCACGTTCAGACAGATATACTTACAAGGAATGGATATATTTTTTTCCATATTTAATTATGGTACCTAAATGAGTTATGGAATTAAACCTTTCTCATGAACCACTCTGTCTATTGGTGAGAACCGATTCAACATCTGTTCAATAGTTGTTGCGATTTTCACGTTCAGACGGATAGACTTAAAAGGAATGGATATATTTTCGTCCATATTTAATGACGATACCACATTGAACAACGGAAATAAAGCTACCTCATGCACCACTCTCTCCATTGGAGAAAACCGATTCAACACCCGCTCAGTAGTTGTTGAGATTTTCACGTTCAGACAGATAGACTTGAAAGGAATGGATATATTTTTGTCCATATTTAATGATGATACCACAATGAACAACGCAAAGCTTCCTCATGCACCACTCTCTCCATTGGAGAAAACCGATTCAACACCAGCTCAGTAGTTGTTGAGATTTTCACGTTCAGACAGATATACTTACAAGGAATGGATATATTTTTTTCCATATTTAATTATGGTACCTAAATGAGTTATGGAATTAAACCTTTCTCATGAAACACTCTGTCTATTGGTGAGAACCGATTCAACATCTGTTCACTAGTTGTTGCGATTTTCACGTTCAGACAAATAGACTTACAAGGAATGGATATATTTTTTCCATATTTAATGACGATACCACAATGAACAACGGAAATAAAGCTTCCTCATGCACCACTCACTCCATTGGAGAAAACCGATTCAACACCCGCTCAGTAGTTGTTGAGATTTTCACGTTCAGACAGATATACTTACAAGGAATGGATATATTTTTTTCCATGTTTAATTATGGTACCTAAATGAGTTATGGAATTAAAAGTTTCTCACGAACCACTCTGTCTATTGGTGAGAACCGATTCAACATCCGTTCAGTAGTTGTTGCGATTTTCACGTCCAGGCAGATAGACTTTCAAGGAAGGGATATATTTTTTCCATATTTAATGATGATACCTCAATGAATTATGGAATTAAGTCTTTCTTATGAATAACTCTGTCTATTGGTGTGAACCGATTGAGACTTTCACGTTCAGACAGATATACTTACAAGGAATGGATATATTTCATTCCATATTTAATTATGATACCTAAATGAGTTATGGAATTAAACCTTTCTCATGAAAAACTCTGTCTATTGGTGAGAACCGATTCAACATCTGTTTAGTAGTTGTTGCGATTTTCACGTTCAGACGGATGGACTTAAAAGGAATAGATATATTTTTGTCCATATTTATTGATGATACCTCAACGGATTATGTAAATAAACCTTTCTCATAAACCACTCTGTCTATTGGAGCGAACCGATTCAACATCCGTTCAGTAGTTGTTGCGATTTTCACGTTCGGGCAGATAGACTTTCAAGGAAGTTATATATTTTTTCCATATTTAATGATGATACCTCAATGTATTATGGAATTAAACCGTTCTCATGAACCACTCTGTCTATTGGTGCGAACCGATTCAACTTCCGTTCAGTAGTTGTTGCGATTTTCACGTTCAGACAGATAGACTTACAAGGAAGGGATATATTTTTTCCATATTTAATGACGATACCACAATGAACAACGGAAATAAAGCGACCTCATGCACCACTCTCTCCATTGGAGAAAACCGATTCAACACCCGCTCAGTAGTTGTTGAGATTTTCACGTTCAGACAGATAGACTTGAAAGGAATGGATATATTTTTGTCCATATTTAATGATGATACCACAATGAACAACGCAAAGCTTCCTCATGCACCACTGTCTCCATTGGAGAAAACCGATTCAACACCCGCTCAGTAGTTGTTGAGATTTTCACGTTCAGACAGATATACTTACAAGGAATGGATATATTTTTTTCCATATTTAATTATGGTACCTAAATGAGTTATGGAATTAAACCTTTCTCATGAACCACTCTGTCTATTGGTGAGAACCGATTCAACATCTGTTCACTAGTTGTTGCGATTTTCACGTTCAGACAAATAGACTTACAAGGAATGGATATATTTTTTTCATATTTAATGACGATACCATAATGAACAACGGAAATAAAGCTTCCTCATGCACCACTCACTCCATTGGAGAAAACCGATTCAACACCCGCTCAGTAGTTGTTGAGATTTTCACGTTCAGACAGATATACTTACAAGGAATGGATATATTTTTTTCCATGTTTAATTATGGTACCTAAATGAGTTATGGAATTAAAAGTTTCTCATGAACCACTCTGTCTATTGGTGAGAACCGATTCAACATCCGTTCAGTAATTGTTGCGATTTTCACGTTCAGGCAGATAGACTTTCAAGGAAGGGATATATTTTTTTTATATTTAATGATGATACCTCAATGAATTATGGAATTAAGTCTTTCTCATGAACCACTCTGTCTATTGGTGTGAACCGATTGAGACTTTCACGTTCAGACAGATATACTTACAAGGAATGGATATATTTCTTTCCATATTTAATTATGATACCTAAATGAGTTATGAAATTAAACCTTTCTCATGAACCACTCTGTCTATTGGTGAGAACCGATTCAACATCTGTTTAGTAGTTGTTGCGATTTTCACGTTCAGACGGATGGACTTAAAAGGAATAGATATATTTTTGTCCATATTTATTGATGATACCTCAACGGATTATGTAAATAAACCTTTCTCATGAACCACTCTGTCTATTGGAGCGAACCGATTCAACATCCGTTCAGTAGTTGTTGCGATTTTCACGTTCGGGCAGATAGACTTTCAAGGAAGGGATATATTTTTTCCATATTTAATGATGATACCTCAATGAATTATGGAATTAAACCTTTCTCATGAACCACTCTGTCTATTGGTGCGAACCGATTCAACATCCGTTCAGTAGTTGTTGAGATTTTCACGTTCAGACAGATAGACGTAGAAGGAATGGATATATTTTTTTTCCATATTCAATGATGGTACCTCAATGCATTATGGAGTTAAACCGTTCTCATGAACCACTCTGTCTATTGGTGAGAACCGATTCAACATCTGTTCAGTAGTTGTTGTGATTTTCACGTTCAGACGGATAGACTTAAAAGGAATGGATATATTTTTGTCCATATTTAATGACGATACCACAATGAACAACGGAAATAAAGCTACCTCATGCACCACTCTCTCCATTGGAGAAAACCGATTCAACACCCGCTCAGTAGTTGTTGAGATTTTCACGTTCAGACAGATAGACTTGAAAGGAATGGATATATTTTTGTCCATATTTAATGATGATACCACAATGAACAACGCAAAGCTTCCTCATGCACCACTCTCTCCATTGGAGAAAACCGATTCAACACCCGCTCAGTAGTTGTTGAGATTTTCACGTTCAGACAGATAGACGTAGAAGGAATGGATATATTTTTTTTCCATATTCAATGATGGTACCTCAATGCATTATGGAGTTAAACCGTTCTCATGAACCACTCTGTCTATTGGTGAGAACCGATTCAACATCTGTTCAGTAGTTGTTGTGATTTTCACGTTCAGACGGATAGACTTAAAAGGAATGGATATATTTTTGTCCATATTTAATGACGATACCACAATGAACAACGGAAATAAAGCTACCTCATGCACCACTCTCTCCATTGGAGAAAACCGATTCAACACCCGCTCAGTAGTTGTTGAGATTTTCACGTTCAGACAGATAGACTTGAAAGGAATGGATATATTTTTGTCCATATTTAATGATGATACCACAATGAACAACGCAAAGCTTCCTCATGCACCACTCTCTCCATTGGAGAAAACCGATTCAACACCCGCTCAGTAGTTGTTGAGATTTTCATGTTCAGACAGATATACTTACAAGGAATGGATATATTTTTTTCCATATTTAATTATGGTACCTAAATGAGTTATGGAATTAAACCTTTCTCATGAACCACTCTGTCTATTGGTGAGAACCGATTCAACATCTGTTCAATAGTTGTTGCGATTTTCACGTTCAGACGGATAGACTTAAAAGGAATGGATATATTTTCGTCCATATTTAATGACGATACCACATTGAACAACGGAAATAAAGCTACCTCATGCACCACTCTCTCCATTGGAGAAAACCGATTCAACACCCGCTCAGTAGTTGTTGAGATTTTCACGTTCAGACAGATAGACTTGAAAGGAATGGATATATTTTTGTCCATATTTAATGATGATACCACAATGAACAACGCAAAGCTTCCTCATGCACCACTCTCTCTATTGGAGAAAACCGATTCAACACCAGCTCAGTAGTTGTTGAGATTTTCACGTTCAGACAGATATACTTACAAGGAATGGATATATTTTTTTCCATATTTAATTATGGTACCTAAATGAGTTATGGAATTAAACCTTTCTCATGAAACACTCTGTCTATTGGTGAGAACCGATTCAACATCTGTTCACTAGTTGTTGCGATTTTCACGTTCAGACAAATAGACTTACAAGGAATGGATATATTTTTTCCATATTTAATGACGATACCACAATGAACAACGGAAATAAAGCTTCCTCATGCACCACTCACTCCATTGGAGAAAACCGATTCAACACCCGCTCAGTAGTTGTTGAGATTTTCACGTTCAGACAGATATACTTACAAGGAATGGATATATTTTTTTCCATGTTTAATTATGGTACCTAAATGAGTTATGGAATTAAAAGTTTCTCACGAACCACTCTGTCTATTGGTGAGAACCGATTCAACATCCGTTCAGTAGTTGTTGCGATTTTCACGTTCAGGCAGATAGACTTTCAAGGAAGGGATATATTTTTTCCATATTTAATGATGATACCTCAATGAATTATGGAATTAAGTCTTTCTTATGAATAACTCTGTCTATTGGTGTGAACCGATTGAGACTTTCACGTTCAGACAGATATACTTACAAGGAATGGATATATTTCATTCCATATTTAATTATGATACCTAAATGAGTTATGGAATTAAACCTTTCTCATGAAAAACTCTGTCTATTGGTGAGAACCGATTCAACATCTGTTTAGTAGTTGTTGCGATTTTCACGTTCAGACGGATGGACTTAAAAGGAATAGATATATTTTTGTCCATATTTATTGATGATACCTCAACGGATTATGTAAATAAACCTTTCTCATAAACCACTCTGTCTATTGGAGCGAACCGATTCAACATCCGTTCAGTAGTTGTTGCGATTTTCACGTTCGGGCAGATAGACTTTCAAGGAAGGGATATATTTTTTCCATATTTAATGATGATACCTCAATGTATTATGGAATTAAACCGTTCTCATGAACCACTCTGTCTATTGGTGCGAACCGATTCAACTTCCGTTCAGTAGTTGTTGCGATTTTCACGTTCAGACAGATAGACTTACAAGGAAGGGATATATTTTTTCCATATTTAATGACGATACCACAATGAACAACGGAAATAAAGCGACCTCATGCACCACTCTCTCCATTGGAGAAAACCGATTCAACACCCGCTCAGTAGTTGTTGAGATTTTCACGTTCAGACAGATAGACTTGAAAGGAATGGATATATTTTTGTCCATATTTAATGATGATACCACAATGAACAACGCAAAGCTTCCTCATGCACCACTCTCTCCATTGGAGAAAACCGATTCAACACCAGCTCAGTAGTTGTTGAGATTTTCACGTTCAGACAGATATACTTACAAGGAATGGATATATTTTTTTCCATATTTAATTATGGTACCTAAATGAGTTATGGAATTAAACCTTTCTCATGAACCACTCTGTCTATTGGTGAGAACCGATTCAACATCTGTTCACTAGTTGTTGCGATTTTCACGTTCAGACAAATAGACTTACAAGGAATGGATATATTTTTTCCATATTTAATGACGATACCACAATGAACAACGGAAATAAAGCTTCCTCATGCACCACTCACTCCATTGGAGAAAACCGATTCAACACCCGCTCAGTAGTTGTTGAGATTTTCACGTTCAGACAGATATACTTACAAGGAATGGATATATTTTTTTCCATGTTTAATTATGGTACCTAAATGAGTTATGGAATTAAAAGTTTCTCACGAACCACTCTGTCTATTGGTGAGAACCGATTCAACATCCGTTCAGTAGTTGTTGCGATTTTCACGTTCAGGCAGATAGACTTTCAAGGAAGGGATATATTTTTTCCATATTTAATGATGATACCTCAATGAATTATGGAATTAAGTCTTTCTTATGAATAACTCTGTCTATTGGTGTGAACCGATTGAGACTTTCACGTTCAGACAGATATACTTACAAGGAATGGATATATTTCATTCCATATTTAATTATGATACCTAAATGAGTTATGGAATTAAACCTTTCTCATGAAAAACTCTGTCTATTGGTGAGAACCGATTCAACATCTGTTTAGTAGTTGTTGCGATTTTCACGTTCAGACGGATGGACTTAAAAGGAATAGATATATTTTTGTCCATATTTATTGATGATACCTCAACGGATTATGTAAATAAACCTTTCTCATAAACCACTCTGTCTATTGGAGCGAACCGATTCAACATCCGTTCAGTAGTTGTTGCGATTTTCACGTTCGGGCAGATAGACTTTCAAGGAAGGGATATATTTTTTCCATATTTAATGATGATACCTCAATGTATTATGGAATTAAACCGTTCTCATGAACCACTCTGTCTATTGGTGCGAACCGATTCAACTTCCGTTCAGTAGTTGTTGCGATTTTCACGTTCAGACAGATAGACTTACAAGGAAGGGATATATTTTTTCCATATTTAATGACGATACCACAATGAACAACGGAAATAAAGCGACCTCATGCACCACTCTCTCCATTGGAGAAAACCGATTCAACACCCGCTCAGTAGTTGTTGAGATTTTCACGTTCAGACAGATAGACTTGAAAGGAATGGATATATTTTTGTCCATATTTAATGATGATACCACAATGAACAACGCAAAGCTTCCTCATGCACCACTGTCTCCATTGGAGAAAACCGATTCAACACCCGCTCAGTAGTTGTTGAGATTTTCACGTTCAGACAGATATACTTACAAGGAATGGATATATTTTTTTCCATATTTAATTATGGTACCTAAATGAGTTATGGAATTAAACCTTTCTCATGAACCACTCTGTCTATTGGTGAGAACCGATTCAACATCTGTTCACTAGTTGTTGCGATTTTCACGTTCAGACAAATAGACTTACAAGGAATGGATATATTTTTTTCATATTTAATGACGATACCATAATGAACAACGGAAATAAAGCTTCCTCATGCACCACTCACTCCATTGGAGAAAACCGATTCAACACCCGCTCAGTAGTTGTTGAGATTTTCACGTTCAGACAGATATACTTACAAGGAATGGATATATTTTTTCCATGTTTAATTATGGTACCTAAATGAGTTATGGAATTAAAAGTTTCTCATGAACCACTCTGTCTATTGGTGAGAACCGATTCAACATCCGTTCAGTAATTGTTGCGATTTTCACGTTCAGGCAGATAGACTTTCAAGGAAGGGATATATTTTTTTTATATTTAATGATGATACCTCAATGAATTATGGAATTAAGTCTTTCTCATGAACCACTCTGTCTATTGGTGTGAACCGATTGAGACTTTCACGTTCAGACAGATATACTTACAAGGAATGGATATATTTCTTTCCATATTTAATTATGATACCTAAATGAGTTATGAAATTAAACCTTTCTCATGAACCACTCTGTCTATTGGTTAGAACCGATTCAACATCTGTTTAGTAGTTGTTGCGATTTTCACGTTCAGACGGATGGACTTAAAAGGAATAGATATATTTTTGTCCATATTTATTGATGATACCTCAACGGATTATGTAAATAAACCTTTCTCATGAACCACTCTGTCTATTGGAGCGAACCGATTCAACATCCGTTCAGTAGTTGTTGCGATTTTCACGTTCGGGCAGATAGACTTTCAAGGAAGGGATATATTTTTTCCATATTTAATGATGATACCTCAATGAATTATGGAATTAAACCTTTCTCATGAACCACTCTGTCTATTGGTGCGAACCGATTCAACATCCGTTCAGTAGTTGTTGAGATTTTCACGTTCAGACAGATAGACTTACAAGGAATGGATATATTTTTTTCCATATTTAATGACGGTACCTCAATGTATTATGGAATTAAACCGTTCTCATGAACCACTCTGTCTATTGGTGCGAACCGATTCAACATCCGTTCAGTAGTTGTTGCGATTTTCACGTTCAGACAAATAGACTTACAAGGAATGGATATATTTTTTTCATATTTAATGACGATACCATAATGAACAACGGAAATAAAGCTTCCTCATGCACCACTCACTCCATTGGAGAAAACCGATTCAACACCCGCTCAGTAGTTGTTGAGATTTTCACGTTCAGACAGATATACTTACAAGGAATGGATATATTTTTTTCCATGTTTAATTATGGTACCTAAATGAGTTATGGAATTAAAAGTTTCTCATGAACCACTCTGTCTATTGGTGAGAACCGATTCAACATCCGTTCAGTAATTGTTGCGATTTTCACGTTCAGGCAGATAGACTTTCAAGGAAGGGATATATTTTTTTATATTTAATGATGATACCTCAATGAATTATGGAATTAAGTCTTTCTCATGAACCACTCTGTCTATTGGTGTGAACCGATTGAGACTTTCACGTTCAGACAGATATACTTACAAGGAATGGATATATTTCTTTCCATATTTAATTATGATACCTAAATGAGTTATGAAATTAAACCTTTCTCATGAACCACTCTGTCTATTGGTGAGAACCGATTCAACATCTGTTTAGTAGTTGTTGCGATTTTCACGTTCAGACGGATGGACTTAAAAGGAATAGATATATTTTTGTCCATATTTATTGATGATACCTCAACGGATTATGTAAATAAACCTTTCTCATGAACCACTCTGTCTATTGGAGCGAACCGATTCAACATCCGTTCAGTAGTTGTTGCGATTTTCACGTTCGGGCAGATAGACTTTCAAGGAAGGGATATATTTTTTCCATATTTAATGATGATACCTCAATGAATTATGGAATTAAACCTTTCTCATGAACCACTCTGTCTATTGGTGCGAACCGATTCAACATCCGTTCAGTAGTTGTTGAGATTTTCACGTTCAGACAGATAGACTTACAAGGAATGGATATATTTTTTTCCATATTTAATGACGGTACCTCAATGTATTATGGAATTAAACCGTTCTCATGAACCACTCTGTCTATTGGTGCGAACCGATTCAACATCCGTTCAGTAGTTGTTGCGATTTTCACGTTCAGACAGATAGACTTACAGGGAAGGGATATATTTTTTCCATATTTAATGACGATACCACAATGAACAACGGAAATAAAGCGACCTCATGCACCACTCTCTCCATTGGAGAAAACCGATTCAACACCCGCTCAGTAGTTGTTGAGATTTTCACGTTCAGACAGATAGACTTGAAAGGAATGGATATATTTTTGTCCACATTTAATGATGATACCACAATGAACAACGCAAAGCTTCCTCATGCACCACTGTCTCCATTGGAGAAAACCGATTCAACACCCGCTCAGTAGTTGTTGAGATTTTCACGTTCAGACAGATATACTTACAATTAATGGATATATTTTTTTCCATATTTAATTATGGTACTTAAATGAGTTATGGAATTAAACCTTTCTCATGAACCACTCTGTCTATTGGTGAGAACCGATTCAACATCTGTTCACTAGTTGTTGCGATTTTCACGTTCAGACAAATAGACTTACAAGGAATGGATATATTTTTTTCATATTTAATGACGATAGCACAATGAACAACGCAAATAAAGCTTCCTCATGCACCACTCACTCCATTGGAGAAAACCGATTCAACACCCGCTCAGTAGTTGTTGAGATTTTCACGTTCAGACAGATATACTTACAAGGAATGGATATATTTTTTTCCATGTTTAATTATGGTACCTAAATGAGTTATGGAATTAAAAGTTTCTCATGAACCACTCTGTCTATTGGTGAGAACCGATTCAACATCCGTTCAGTAGTTGTTGCGATTTTCACGTTCAGGCAGATAGACTTTCCAGGAAGGGATATATTTTTTTTATATTTAATGATGATACCTCAATGAATTATGGAATTAAGTCTTTCTCATGAACCACTCTGTCTATTGGTGTGAACCGATTGAGACTTTCACGTTCAGACAGATATACTTACAAGGAATGGATATATTTCTTTCCATATTTAATTATGATACCTAAATGAGTTATGAAATTAAACCTTTCTCATGAACCACTCTGTCTATTGGTGAGAACCGATTCAACATCTGTTTAGTAGTTGTTGCGATTTTCACGTTCAGACGGATGGACTTAAAAGGAATAGATATATTTTTGTCCATATTTATTGATGATACCTCAACGGATTATGTAAATAAACCTTTCTCATGAACTACTCTGTCTATTGGAGCGAACCGATTCAACATCCGTTCAGTAGTTGTTGCGATTTTCACGTTCGGGCAGATAGACTTTCAAGGAAGGGATATATTTTTTTCCATATTTAATGACGGTACCTCAATGAATTATGGAATTAAACCTTTCTCATGAACCACTCTGTCTATTGGTGCGAACCGATTCAACATCCGTTCAGTAGTTGTTGAGATTTTCACGTTCAGACAGATAGACTTACAAGGAAAGGATATATTTTTTTCCATATTTAATGACGGTACCTCAATGTATTATGGAATTAAACCGTTCTCATGAACCACTCTGTCTATTGGTGCGAACCGATTCAACATCCGTTCAGTAGTTGTTGCGATTTTCACGTTCAGACAGATAGACTTACAAGGAAGGGATATATTTTTTCCATATTTAATGACGATACCACAATGAACAACGGAAATAAAGCGACCTCATGCACCATTCTCTCCATTGGAGAAAACCGATTCAACACCCGCTCAGTAGTTGTTGAGATTTTCACGTTCAGACAGATAGACTTGAAAGGAATGGATATATTTTTGTCCATATTTAATGATGATACCACAATGAACAACGCAAAGCTTCCTCATGCACCACTGTCTCCATTGGAGAAAACCGATTCAACACCCGCTCAGTAGTTGTTGAGATTTTCACGTTCAGACAGATATACTTACAAGGAATGGATATATTTTTTTCCATATTTAATTATGGTACCTAAATGAGTTATGGAATTAAACCTTTCTCATGAACCACTCTGTCTATTGGTGAGAACCGATTCAACATCTGTTCACTAGTTGTTGCGATTTTCACGTTCAGACAAATAGACTTACAAGGAATGGATATATTTTTTTCATATTTAATGACGATACCACAATGAACAACGGAAATAAAGCTTCCTCATGCACCACTCACTCCATTGGAGAAAACCGATTCAACACCCGCTCAGTAGTTGTTGAGATTTTCACGTTCAGACAGATATACTTACAAGGAATGGATATATTTTTTTCCATGTTTAATTATGGTACCTAAATGAGTTATGGAATTAAAAGTTTCTCATGAACCACTCTGTCTATTGGTGAGAACCGATTCAACATCCGTTCAGTAGTTGTTGCGATTTTCACGTTCAGGCAGATAGACTTTCAAGGAAGGGATATATTTTTTTTATATTTAATGATGATACCTCAATGAATTATGGAATTAAGTCTTTCTCATGAACCACTCTGTCTATTGGTGTGAACCGATTGAGACTTTCACGTTCAGACAGATATACTTACAAGGAATGGATATATTTCTTTCCATATTTAATTATGATACCTAAATGAGTTATGGAATTAAACCTTTCTCATGAACCACTCTGTCTATTGGTGAGAACCGATTCAACATCTGTTTAGTAGTTGTTGCGATTTTCACGTTCAGACGGATGGACTTAAAAGGAATAGATATATTTTTGTCCATATTTATTGATGATACCTCAACGGATTATGTAAATAAACCTTTCTCATGAACCACTCTGTCTATTGGAGCGAACCGATTCAACATCCGTTCAGTAGTTGTTGCGATTTTCACGTTCGGGCAGATAGACTTTCAAGGAAGGGATATATTTTTTCCATATTTAATGATGATACCTCAATGAATTATGGAATTAAACCTTTCTCATGAACCACTCTGTCTATTGGTGCGAACCGATTCAACATCCGTTCAGTAGTTGTTGAGATTTTCACGTTCAGACAGATAGACTTACAAGGAATGGATATATTTTTTTCCATATTTAATGACGGTACCTCAATGTATTATGGAATTAAACCGTTCTCATGAACCACTCTGTCTATTGGTGCGAACCGATTCAACATCCGTTCAGTAGTTGTTGCGATTTTCACGTTCAGACAGATAGACTTACAAGGAAGGCATATATTTTTTCCATATTTAATGACGATACCACAATGAACAACGGAAATAAAGCGACCTCATGCACCACTCTCTCCATTGGAGAAAACCAATTCAACACCCGCTCAGTAGTTGTTGAGATTTTCACGTTCAGACAGATAGACTTGAAAGGAATGGATATATTTTTGTCCATATTTAATGATGATACCACAATGAACAACGCAAAGCTTCCTCATGCACCACTGTCTCCATTGGAGAAAACCGATTCAACACCCGCTCAGTAGTTGTTGAGATTTTCACGTTCAGACAAATATACTTACAAGGAATGGATATATTTTTTTCCATATTTAATTATGGTACCTAAATGAGTTATGGAATTAAACCTTTCTCATGAACCACTCTGTCTATTGGTGAGAACCGATTCAACATCTGTTCACTAGTTGTTGCGATTTTCACGTTCAGACAAATAGACTTACAAGGAATGGATATATTTTTTCCATATTTAATGACGATACCACAATGAACAACGGAAATAAAGCTTCCTCATGCACCACTCACTCCATTGGAGAAAACCAATTCAACACCCGCTCAGTAGTTGTTGAGATTTTCAGGTTCAGACAGATATACTTACAAGGAATGGATATATTTTTTTCCATGTTTAATTATGGTACCTAAATGAGTTATGGAATTAAAAGTTTCTCATGAACCACTCTGTCTATTGGTGAGAACCGATTCAACATCCGTTCAGTAGTTGTTGCGATTTTCACGTTCGGGCAGATAGACTTTCAAGGAAGGGATATATTTTTTCCATATTTAATGATAATACCTCAATGAATTATGGAATTAAACCTTTCTCATGAACCACTCTGTCTATTGGTGCGAACCGATTCAACATCCGTTCAGTAGTTGTTGAGATTTTCACGTTCAGACAGATAGACTTACAAGGAAGGGATATATTTTTTCCGTATTTAATGACGATACCACAATGAACAACGGAAATAAAGCTACCTCATGCACCACTCTCTCCATTGGAGAAAACCGATTCAACACCCGCTCAGTAGTTGTTGAGATTTTCACGTTCAGACAGATAGACTTGAAAGAAATGGATATATTTTCGTCCATATTTAATGATGATACCACAATGAACAACGCAAAGCTTCCTCATGCACCACTCTCTCCATTGGAGAAAACCGATTCAACACCCGCTCAGTAGTTGTTGAGATTTTCATGTTCAGCCAGATATACTTACAAGGAATGGATATATTTTTTTCCATATTTAATTATGGTACCTAAATGAGTTATGGAATTAAACCTTTCTCATGAACCACTCTGTCTATTGGTGAGAACCGATTCAACATCTGTTTAGTAGTTGTTGCGATTTTCACGTTCAGACGGATAGACGTAGAAGGAATGGATATATTTTTGTCCATATTTAATGATGATACCTCAACGGATTATGTAATTAAACCGTTCTCATGAACCACTCTGTCTATTTGTGCGAACCGATTCAACATCCGTTCAGTAGTTGTTGAGATTTTTACGTTCAGACAGATAAACTTACAAGGAATGGATATATTTTTTTCCATATTTAATGATGGTACCTCAATGTATTATGTAATTAAACCGTTCTCATGAACCACTCTGTCTATTGGTGCGAACCGATTCAACATCCGTTCAGTAGTTGTTGCGATTTTCACGTTCAGATAGATAGACTTACAAGGAATGGATATATTTTTTCCATATTTAATGACGATACCACAATGAACAACGGAAATAAAGCTTCCTCATGCACCACTCTCTCCATTGGAGAAAACCGATTTAACACCCGCTCAGTAGTTGTTGAGATTTTCACGTTCAGACAGATAGACGTAGAAGGAATGGATATATTTTTTCCATATTTAATGATGGTACCTCAATGTATTATGGAGTTAAACCGTTCTCAAGAACCACTCTGTCTATTGGTGAGAACCGATTCAACATCTGTTCAGTAGTTGTTGCGATTTTCACGTTCAGACGGATAGACTTAAAAGGAATGGATATATTTTTGTCCATATTTAATGATGATACCACAATGAACAACGCAAAGCTCCCTCATGCACCACTCTCTCCATTGGAGAAAACCGATTCAACACCCGCTCAGTAGTTGTTGAGATTTTTACGTTCAGACAGATATACTTAAAAGGAATTTATATATATTTTTTTCCATATTTAATTATGGTACCTAAATGAGTTATGGAATTAAACCTTTCTCATGAACCACTCTGTCTATTGGTGAGAACCGATTCGACATCTGTTTAGTAGTTGTTGCGATTTTCACGTTCAGACGGATAGGCTTAAAAGGAATGGATATATTTTTGTCCATATTTAATGATGATACCTCAACGGATTATGTAAATAAACCTTTCTCATGAACCACTCTGTCTATTGGTGCGAACCGATTCAACATCCGTTCAGTAGTTGTTGCGATTTTCACGTTCAGGCAGATAGACTTTCAAGGAAGGGATATATTTTTTCCATATTTAATGATGATACCTCAATGAATTATGGAATTAAACCTTTCTCATGAACCACTCTGTCTATTGGTGCGAACCGATTCAACATCCGTTCAGTAGTTGTTGAGATTTTCACGTTCAGACAGATAGACTTACAAGGAATGGATATATTTTTTTCCATATGTAATGACGGTACCTCAATGTTTTATGGAATTAAACCGTTCTCATGAACTACTCTGTCTATTGGTGCGAACCGATTCAACATCCGTTCAGTAGTTGTTGAGATTTTCGCGTTCAGACAGATAGACTTAAAAGGAATGGATATATTTTTGTCCATATTTAATGATGATACCACAATGAACAACGCAAATAAAGCTTCCTCATGCACCACTCTCTCCATTGGAGAAAACCGATTCAACACCCGCTCAGTAGTTGTTGAGACTTTCACGTTCAGACAGATATAATTACAAGAAATGGATATATTTTTTTCCATATTTAATTATGGTACCTAAATGAGGTATTTAATTAAACCTTTCTCATGAACCACTCTGTCTATTGGTGAGAACCGATTCAACATCTGTTCAGTAGTTGTTGCGATTTTCATGCTCAGACGGATAGATTTAAAAGGAATGGATATATTTTTGTCCATATTTAATGATGATACCTCAACGGATTATGTAAATAAACCTTTCTCATGAACCACTCTGTCTATTGGTGCGAACCGATTCAACATCTGTTCAGTAGTTGTTGCGATTTTCACGTTCAGACCGATAGACTTAAAAGGAATGGATATATTGTTGTCCATATTTAATGATGATACCTCAACGGATTATGTAAATAAACCTTTCTCATGAACCACTCTGTCTATTGGTGCGAACCGATTCAACACCCGCTCAGTAGTTGTTGAGATTTTCACGTTCAGGCAGATAGACTTACAAGGAATGGATATATTTTTTTCCATATTTAATGATGGTACCTCAATGTATTATGGAATTAAACCGTTCTCATGAACCACTCTGTCTATTTGTGCGAACCGATTCAACATCTGTTCAGTAGTTGTTGCGATTTTCACGTTCAGACAGATAGACTTAAAAGGAATGGATATATTTTTGTCCATATTTAATGATGATACCTCAACGGATTATGTAAATAAACCTTTCTCATGAACCACTCTGTCTATTGGTGCGAACCGATTCAACATCCGTTCAGTAGTTGATGAGATTTTCACGTTCAGACAGATAGACTTACAAGGAATGGATATATTTTTTTCCATATTTAATGATGGTACCTCAATGTATTATGGAATTAAACCGTTCTCATGAACCACTCTGTCTATTGGTGCGAACCGATTCAACATCCGTTCAGTAGTTGTTGCGATTTTCACGTTCAGACAGATAGACTTACAAGGAATGGATATATTTTTGTCCATATTTAATGATGATACCACAATGAACAACGCAAATAAAGCTTCCTCATGCACCACTCTCTCCATTGGAGAAAACCGACTCAACACCCGCTCAGTAGTTGTTGAGATTTTCACGTTCAGACAGATAGACTTACAAGGAAGGGACATATTTTTTCCATATTTAATGATGATACCTAAATGAGTTATCGAATTAAGCCTTTCTCATAAACCACTCTGTCTATTGGTGCGAACCGATTCATTACCCGCTCAGTAGTTGTTGAGATTTTCACGTTCAGACGATAGACTTACAAGGAATGGATACATTTTTTTCCATATTTAATGATGATACCTAAATGAGTTATGGAATTAAACCTTTCTCCTGAACCTCTCCGTCTATTGGTGCGAACCGATTCAACATCCGTTCAGTAGTTGTTGAGATTTTCACGTTCAGGCAGATAGACTTACAAGGAAGGGATATATTTTTTCCATATTCAATGATGATACCACAATGAACAACGGAAATAATGCTTCCTCATGCACCACTCTCTCCATTGGAGAAAACCGATTCAACACCCGCTCAGTAGTTGTTGAGATTTTCACGCTCAGACAGATATACTTACAAGGAATGGATATATATTTTTCCATATTTAATTATGGTACCTAAATGAGTTATGGAATTAAACCTTTCTCATGAACCACTCTGTCTATTGGTGCGAACTGATTCAACATCCGTTCAGTAGTTGTTGAGATTTTCACGTTCAGACAGATAGACTTACAAGGAATGGATATATCTTTTTCCATATTTAATGATAGTACCTCAATGTATTATGGAATTAAACCGTTCTCATGAACCACTCTGTCTATTGGTGCGAACCGATTCTACATCTGTTCAGTAGTTGTTGCGATTTTCACGTTCAGACAGATAGACTTAAAAGGAATGAATATATTTTTGTCCATATTTAGTGATGATACCTCAACGGATTATGTAAATAAACCTTTCTCATGAACCACTCTGTCTGTTGGTGCGAACCGATTCAACATCCGTTCAGTAGTTGTTGAGATTTTCACGTTCAGACAGATAGACTTACAAGGAATGGATATATTTTTTCCATATTTAATGACGATACAACAATGAACAACAAAAATAAAGCTTCCTCATGCACCACTCTCTACATTGGAGAAAACCGATTCAACACCCGCTCAGTAGTTGTTGAGATTTTCACGTTCAGACAGATATACTTACAAGGAATGGATATATTTTTTCCATATTTAATGTAGTTGTTGCGATTTTCACGTTCAGACAGATAGACTTAAAAGGAATGGATATATTTTTGTCCATATTTAATGATGATACCTCAGCGGATTATGTAAATGAACCTTTCTCATGAACCACTCTGTCTATTGGTTCGAACCGATTCAACATCCGTTCAGTAGTTGTTGAGATTTTCACGTTCAGACAGATAGACTTACAAGGAATGGATATATTTATTTCCATATTTAATGATGATACCACAATGAACAACGCAAATAAAGCTTCCTCATGCACCACTCTCTCCATTGGAGAAAACCGATTCAACACCCGCTCAGTAGTTGTTGAGACTTTCACGTTCAGACAGATATACTTACAAGAAATGGATATATTTTTTTCCATATTTAATTATGGTACCTAAATGAGGTATTTAATTAAACCTTTCTCATGAACCACTCTGTCTATTGGTGAGAACCGATTCAACATCTGTTCAGTAGTTGTTGCGATTTTCATGCTCAGACGGATAGATTTAAAAGGAATGGATATATTTTTGTCCATATTTAATGATGATACCTCAACGGATTATGTAAATAAACCTTTCTCATGAACCACTCTGTCTATTGGTGCGAACCGATTCAACATCTGTTCAGTAGTTGTTGCGATTTTCACGTTCAGACCGATAGACTTAAAAGGAATGGATATATTGTTGTCCATATTTAATGATGATACCTCAACGGATTATGTAAATAAACCTTTCTCATGAACCACTCTGTCTATTGGTGCGAACCGATTCAACACCCGCTCAGTAGTTGTTGAGATTTTCACGTTCAGGCAGATAGACTTACAAGGAATGGATATATTTTTTTCCATATTTAATGATGGTACCTCAATGTATTATGGAATTAAACTGTTCTCATGAACCACTCTGTCTATTTGTGCGAACCGATTCAACATCTGTTCAGTAGTTGTTGCGATTTTCACGTTCAGACAGATAGACTTAAAAGGAATGGATATATTTTTGTCCATATTTAATGATGATACCTCAACGGATTATGTAAATAAACCTTTCTCATGAACCACTCTGTCTATTGGTGCGAACCGATTCAACATCCGTTCAGTAGTTGATGAGATTTTCACGTTCAGACAGATAGACTTACAAGGAATGGATATATTTTTTTCCATATTTAATGATGGTACCTCAATGTATTATGGAATTAAACCGTTCTCATGAACCACTCTGTCTATTGGTGCGAACCGATTCAACATCCGTTCAGTAGTTGTTGCGATTTTCACGTTCAGACAGATAGACTTACAAGGAATGGATATATTTTTGTCCATATTTAATGATGATACCACAATGAACAACGCAAATAAAGCTTCCTCATGCACCACTCTCTCCATTGGAGAAAACCGACTCAACACCCGCTCAGTAGTTGTTGAGATTTTCACGTTCAGACAGATAGACGTAGAATAAATGGATATATTTTTGTCCATATTTAATGATGGTACCTCAATGTATTGTGGAATTAAACCGTTCTCATGAACCACTCTGTCTATTTGTGCGAACCGATTCAACATCCGTTCAGTAGTTGTGGAGATTTTCGCGTTCAGACAGATAGACTTACAAGGAAGGGATTTATTTTTTCCATATTTAATGCTGATACCACAATGAACAACGCAAATAAAGCTTCCTCATGCACCACTCTCTCCATTGGAGAAAGCCGATTCAACACCCGCTCAGTAGTTGTTGAGATTTTCACGTTCAGGCAGATAGACTTACAAGGAAGGGACATATTTTTTCCATATTTAATGATGATACCTAAATGAGTTATCGAATTAAGCCTTTCTCATAAACCACTCTGTCTATTGGTGCGAACCGATTCATTACCCGCTCAGTAGTTGTTGAGATTTTCACGTTCAGACGATAGACTTACAAGGAATGGATACATTTTTTTCCATATTTAATGATGATACCTAAATGAGTTATGGAATTAAACCTTTCTCCTGAACCTCTCCGTCTATTGGTGCGAACCGATTCAACATCCGTTCAGTAGTTGTTGAGATTTTCACGTTCAGGCAGATAGACTTACAAGGAAGGGATATATTTTTTCCATATTCAATGATGATACCACAATGAACAACGGAAATAATGCTTCCTCATGCACCACTCTCTCCATTGGAGAAAACCGATTCAACACCCGCTCAGTAGTTGTTGAGATTTTCACGCTCAGACAGATATACTTACAAGGAATGGATATATATTTTTCCATATTTAATTATGGTACCTAAATGAGTTATGGAATTAAACCTTTCTCATGAACCACTCTGTCTATTGGTGCGAACTGATTCAACATCCGTTCAGTAGTTGTTGAGATTTTCACGTTCAGACAGATAGACTTACAAGGAATGGATATATCTTTTTCCATATTTAATGATAGTACCTCAATGTATTATGGAATTAAACCGTTCTCATGAACCACTCTGTCTATTGGTGCGAACCGATTCTACATCTGTTCAGTAGTTGTTGCGATTTTCACGTTCAGACAGATAGACTTAAAAGGAATGAATATATTTTTGTCCATATTTAGTGATGATACCTCAACGGATTATGTAAATAAACCTTTCTCATGAACCACTCTGTCTGTTGGTGCGAACCGATTCAACATCCGTTCAGTAGTTGTTGAGATTTTCACGTTCAGACAGATAGACTTACAAGGAATGGATATATTTTTTCCATATTTAATGACGATACAACAATGAACAACAAAAATAAAGCTTCCTCATGCACCACTCTCTACATTGGAGAAAACCGATTCAACACCCGCTCAGTAGTTGTTGAGATTTTCACGTTCAGACAGATATACTTACAAGGAATGGATATATTTTTTCCATATTTAATGTAGTTGTTGCGATTTTCACGTTCAGACAGATAGACTTAAAAGGAATGGATATATTTTTGTCCACATTTAATGATGATACCTCAGCGGATTATGTAAATGAACCTTTCTCATGAACCACTCTGTCTATTGGTTCGAACCGATTCAACATCCGTTCAGTAGTTGTTGAGATTTTCACGTTCAGACAGATAGACTTACAAGGAATGGATATATTTATTTCCATATTTGATGATGGCACATCAATGTATTATGGAATTAAAGCGTTCTCATGAACCACTCTGTCTATTGGTGTGAACCGATTCAACATCCGTTCAATAGTTGTTGCGATTTTCACGTTCAGACAGATAGACTTACAAGGAATGGATATATTTTTTTTCCATATTTAATGATGATACCTAAATGAGTTATGGAATTAAACCTTTCTCATGAACCACTCTGTCTATTGGTGCGAAACGATTCAACATCCGTTCAGTAGTTGTTGAGATTTTCACGTTCAGACAGATAGACTTGTAAGGAAGGTATATATTTTTTCCATATTTAATAATGATACCACAATGAACAACGGAAATAAAGCTTCCTCATGCACTCTCTCCATTGGAGAAACCCGATTCAACTCCCGCTCAGTAGTTGTTGAGATTTTCACGTTCAGACAGATATACTTAAAATGAATGGATATATTTTTGTCCATATTTAATGATGATACCTCAACGGATTATGTAAATAAACCTTTCTCATGAACCACTCTGTCTATTGGTGCGAACCGATTCAACATCCGTTCAGTAGTTGTTGAGATTTTCACGTTCAGACAGATAGACTTACAAGGAATGGATATATTTATTTCCATATTTGACGATGGTACATCAATGTATTATGGAATTAAACCGTTCTCACGAACCACTCTGTCTATTGGTGCGAACCGATTCAACATCCGTTCACTTTCAGACAGATAGACTTACAAGGAAGGGATATATTTTTGTCCATATTTAATGATGATACCTCAACGGATTATGTAAATAAACCTTTCTCATGAACCACTCTGTCTATTGCTGCGAACCGATTCAACACCCGGTCAGTAGTTGTTGAGATTTTCACTTTCAGACAGATAGACTTACAAGGAAGGTATATACTTTTTCCATATTTAATGACGATACCACAATGAACAACGGATGAGATTGGTGCTTCCTCATGCACCACTCTCTCCATTGGAGAAAACCGATTCAACGCCCGGTCAGTAGTTGTTGAAATTTTCACGTTCAGACAGATATACTTACAAGGAATGGATATATTTTTTTCCATATTTAATTATGGTACCTAAATGAGTTATGGAATTAAACATTTCTCATGAACCACTCTGTCTATTGGTGAGAACCGATTCAACATCTGTTCAGTAGTTGTTGCGATTTTCACGTTCAGGCAGATAGACTTTCAAGGAAGTTATATATTTTTTCCATATTTAATGATGATACCTCAATGAATTATGGAATTAAACCTTTCTCATGAACCACTCTGTCTATTGGTGCGAACCGATTCAACATCCGTTCAGTAGTTGTTGAGATTTTCACGTTCGGACAGATAGACTTACAAGGAATGGATATATTTTTTTCCATATTTAATGACGGTACCTCAATGTATTATGGAATTAAACCGTTCTCATGAACCACTCTGTCTACTGGTGCGAACCGATTCAACTTCCGTTCAGTAGTTGTTGAGATTTTCTCGTTCAGACAGATAGACTTATAAGGAATGGATATATTTTTTTCGATATTTAATGATGGTACCTCAATGTATTATGGAATTAAACCGTTCTCATGAACCACTCTGTCTATTGGTGAGAACCGATTCAACATCTGTTCAGTAGTTGTTGAGATTTTCACGTTCAGACAGATAGACTTTTATAGGAATGGATACATTTTTTTCCATATTTAATGATGATACCTCAACGGATTATGTAAATAAACCTTTCTCATGAACCACTCTGTCTATTGGTGCGAACCGATTCAACATCCGTTCAGTAGTTGTTGAGATTTTCACGTTCAGATAGATAGACTTACAAGGAATGGATATATTTTTGTCAATATTTAATGATGATACCTCAACGGATTATGTAAATAAACCTTTCTCATGAACCACTCTGTCTATTGGTGCGAACCGATTCAACATCCGTTCAGTAGTTGTTGAGATTTTCACGTTCAGACAGATAGACTTACCAAGAATGGATATATTTTTTCCATATTTGATGACGATACCACAATGAACAACTTAAATAAAGCTTCCTCGTGCACCACTCTCTCCATTAGAGAAAACCGATTCAACACCCGCTCAGTAGTTGTTGAGATTTTCACGTTCAGACAGATATACTTACAAGGAATGGATATATTTTTTCCATATTTAATTATGGTACCTAAATGAGTTATGGAATTAAACCTTTCTCATGAACCACTCTGTCTATTGGTGCGAACCGATTCAACATCCGTTCAGTAGTTGTTGAGGTTTTTTACGTTCAGACAGATAGGGTTAAAAGGAATGTATATATTTTTTTCCATATTTAATGATGGTACCTCGATGTATTATGGAATTAAACCGTTCTCATGAACCACTCTGTCTATTTGTGCGAACCGATTCAACATCCGTTCAGTAGTTGTTGAGATTTTCACGTTCAGACAGATAGACTTATAAGGAAGGGATATATTTTTTCCCATATTTAATAATGATACCACATGCACCACTCTCTCCATTGGAGAAAACCGATTCAACACCCGCTCAGTAGTTGTTGAGATTTTCACGTTCAGACAGATAGACGTAGAAGGAATGGATATATTTTTTTCCATATTTAATGATGGTACCTCAATGTATTATGGAATTAAACCGTTCTCATGAACCACTCTGTCTATTTGTGCGAACGGATTCAACATCCATTCAGTAGTTGTTGAGATTTTCACGTTCAGACAGATAGACTTACAAGGAATGGATATATTTTTTCCATATTTAATGACGACACCACAATGAACAACGGAAATAAAGCTTCCTCATGCACCACTCTCTCCATTGGAGAAAACCAATTCAACACCCGCTCAGTAGTTGTTGAGATTTTCACGTTCAGACAGGGAGACTTACAAGGAATGGAATAATTTTTCCATATTTAATGATGATACCTCAATCAATTATGGAATTAAGCCTTTCTCATGAACCACTCTGTCTATTGGTGCGAACCGATTCAACAGCCGCTCAGTAGTTGTTGAGATTTTCACGTTCAGACAGATAGACTTACAAGGAATGGATACATTTTTTTCCATATTTAATGATGATACCTAAATGAGTTATGGAATTAAACCTTTCTCATGAACCACTCTGTCTATTGGTGCGAACCGATTCAACATCCGTTCAGTAGTTGTTGAGATTTTCACGTTCAGACAGATAGACTTATAAGGAATGGATATATTTTTTTCCATATTTAATGATGGTACCTAAATGAGTTATGAGATTAAACCTTTCTCATGAACCACTCTGTTTATTGGTGCGAACCGATTCAACATCCGTTCAGTAGTTGTTGAGATTTTCACGTTCAGACAGATAGAGTTAAAAGGAATTTATATATTTTTTTCCATATTTAATGATGGTACCTCGATGTATTATAGAATTAAACCGTTCTCATGAACCACTCTGTCTATTTGTGCGAACCGATTCAACATCCGTTCAGTAGTTGTTGAGATTTTCACGTTCAGACAGATAGACTTACAAGGAATGGATATATTTTTTCCATATTTAATTATGGTACCTAAATGAGTTATGGAATTAAACCTTTCTCATGAACCACTCTGTCTATTGGTGCGAACCGATTCAACATCCGTTCAGTAGTTGTTGAGATTTTCACGTTCAGACAGATAGAGTTAAAAGGAATGGATATATTTTTTTCCATATTTAATGATGGAACCTCGATGTATTATGGAATTAAACCGTTCTCATGAACCACTCTGTCTATTTGTGCGAACCGATTCAACATCCGTTCAGTAGTTGTTGAGATTTTCACGTTCAGACAGATATACTTACAAGGAATGGATATATTTTTTCCATATTTAATTATGGTACCTAAATGAGTTATGGAATTAAACCTTTCTCATGAACCACTCTGTCTATTGGTGCGAACCGATTCAACATCCGTTCAGTAGTTGTTGAGATTTTCACGTTCAGACAGATAGACTTACAAGGAATGGATACATTTTTTTCCATATTTAATGATGATACCTAAATGAGTTATGGAATTAAGTTTTTCTCATGAACCACTCTGTCTATTGGTGCGAACCGATTCAACATCCGTTCAGTAGTTGTTGAGATTTTCACGTTCAGACAGATAGACTTACAAGGAATGGATACATTTTATTCCATATTTAATGATGATACCTAAATCAGTTATGGAATTAAACCTTTCTCATGAACCACTCTGTCTATTGGTGCGAACCGATTCCACATCCGTTCAGTAGTTGTTGAGATTTTCGCGTTCAGACAGATAGACTTATAAGGAATGGATATATTTTTTTCCATATTTAATGATGGTACCTCAATGTATTATGGAATTAAACCGTTCTCATGAACCACTCTGTCTATTGCTGCGAACCGATTCAACATCCGTTCAGTAGTTGTTGCGATTTTCACATTCAGGCAGATAGACTTTCAAGGAAGTTATATATTTTTTCCATATTTAATGATGATACCTCAATGAACTATGGAATTAAACCTTTCTCATGAACCACTCTGTCCATTGGTGCGAACCGATTCAACATCCGTTCAGTAGTTGTTGAGATTTTCACGTTCAGACAGATAGACTTACAAGGAATGGATGTATTTTTTTCCATATTTAATGACGGTACCTCAATGTATTATGGAATTAAACCGTTCTCATGAACCACCCTGTCTATTGGTGCGAAACGATTCAACTTCCGTTCAGTAGTTGTTGAGATTTTCTAGTTCAGACAGATAGACTTATAAGGAATGGATATATTTTTTTCCATATTTAATGATGGTACCTCAATGTATTATGGAATTAAACCGTTCTCATGAACCACTCTGTCTATTGGTGAGAACCGATTCAACATCTGTTCAGTAGTTGTTGAGATTTTCACGTTCAGAGAGATAGACTTTTATAGGAATGGATACATTTTGTTCCATATTTAATGATGATACCTCAACGGATTATGTAAATAAACCTTTCTCATGAACCACTCTGTCTATTGGTGCGAACCGATTCAACATCCGTTCAGTAGTTGTTGAGATTTTCACGTTCAGATAGATAGACTTACTAGGAATGGATATATTTTTGTCCATATTTAATGATGATACCTCAACGGATTATGTAAATAAACCTTTCTCATGAACCACTCTGTCTATTGGTGCGAACCGATTCAACATCCGTTCAGTAGTTGTTGAGATTTTCACGTTCAGACAGATAGACTTAGCAGGAATGGATATATTTTTTCCATATTTGATGACGATACCACAATGAACAACGGAAATAAAGCTTCCTCGTGCACCACTGTCTCCATTGGAGAAAACCGATTCAACACCCGCTCAGTAGTTGTTGAGATTTTCACGTTCAGACAGATATACTTACAAGGAATGGATATATTTTTTCCATATTTAATTATGGTACCTCAATGAGTTATGGAATTAAACCTTTCTCATGAACCACTCTGTCTATTGGTGAGAACCGATTCAACATCTGTTCAGTAGTTGTTGCGATTTTCACGTTCAGACGGATAGACTAAAAAGGAATGGATATATTTTTGTCCATATTTAATGATGATACCTCAACGGATTATGTAAATAAACCTTTCTCATGAACCACTCTGTCTATTGGTGCGAACCGATTCAACATCCGTTCAGTAGTTGTTGAGATTTTCACGTTCAGACAGATAGAGTTAAAGGAATGGATATATTTTTTTCCATATTTAATGATGGTACCTCGATGTATTATGGAATTAAACCGTTCTCATGAACCACTCTGTCTATTTGTGCGAACCGATTCAACATCCGTTCAGCAGTTGTAGAGATTTTCACGTTCAGACAGATAGACTTATAAGGAAGGGATATATTTTTTCCATATTTAATAATGATACCACTATGAACAACGCAAATAAAGCTTTCTCATGCACCACTCTCTCCATTGGAGAAAACCGATTCAACACCCGCTCAGTAGTTGTTGAGATTTTCACGTTCAGACAGGGAGACTCACAAGGAATGGAATTATTTTTTCCATATTTAATGATGATACCTCAATCAATTATGGAATTAAGCCTTTCTCATGAACCGCTCAGTCTATTGGTGCGAACCGATTCAACAGCCGCTCAGTAGTTGTTGAGATTTTCACGTTCAGACAGATAGACTTACAAGGAATGGAAACATTTTTTTCCATATTTAATGATGATACCTAAATGAGTTATGGAATTAAACCTTTCTCATGAACCACTCTGTCTATTGGTGCGAACCGATTCAACATCCGTTCAGTAGTTGTTGAGATTTTCACGTTCAGACAGATAGACTTATAAGGAATGGATATATTTTTTTCCATATTTAATGATGGTACCTAAATGAGTTATGGGATTAAACCTTTCTCATGAACCACTCTGTTTATTGGTGTGAACCGATTCAACATCCGTTCAGTAGTTGTTGAGATTTTCATGTTCAGACAGATAGACTTACAAGGAATGGATACATTTTTTTCCATATTTAATGATGATACCTAAATGAGTTATGGAATTAAACCTTTCTCATGAACCACTCTGTCTATTGGTTCGAACCGATTCCACATCCGTTCAGTAGTTGTTGAGATTTTCACGTTCAGACAGATAGACTTATAAGGAATGGATATATTTGTTTCCATATTTAATGATGGTACCTCAATGTATTATGGAATTAAACCGTTCTCATGAACCACTCTGTCTATTGCTGCGAACCGATTCAACATCCGTTCAGTAGTTGTTGCGATTTTCACGTTCAGGCAGATAGACTTTCAAGGAAGTTATATATTTTTTCCATATTTAATGATGATACCTCAATGAATTATGGAATTAAACCTTTCTCATGAACCACTCTGTCTATTGGTGCGAACCGATTCAACATCCGTTCAGTAGTTGTTGAGATTTTCTCGTTCAGACAGATAGACTTATAAGGAATGGATATATTTTTTTCTATATTTAATGATGGTACCTCAATGTATTATGGAATTAAACCGTTCTCATGAACCACTCTGTCTATTGGTGAGAACCGATTCAACATCTGTTCAGTAGTTGTTGAGATTTTCACGTTCAGACAGATAGACTTTTATAGGAATGGATACATTTTTTTCCATATTTAATGATGATACCTCAACGGATTATGTAAATAAACCTTTCTCATGATTTTCACGTTCAGACAGATAGACTTATAAGGAATGGATATATTTTTTTCCATATTTAATGATGGTACCTAAATGAGTTATGGGATTAAACCTTTCTCATGAACCACTCTGTCTATTGGTGAGAACCGATTCAACATCTGTTCAGTAGTTGTTGAGATTTTCACGTTCAGAGAGATAGACTTTTATAGGAATGGATACATTTTGTTCCATATTTAATGATGATACCTCAACGGATTATGTAAATAAACCTTTCTCATGAACCACTCTGTCTATTGGTGCGAACCGATTCAACATCCGTTCAGTAGTTGTTGAGATTTTCACGTTCAGATAGATAGACTTACAAGGAATGGATATATTTTTGTCCATATTTAATGATGATACCTCAACGGATTATGTAAATAAACCTTTCTCATGAACCACTCTGTCTATTGGTGCGAACCGATTCAACATCCGTTCAGTAGTTGTTGAGATTTTCACGTTCAGACAGATAGACTTAGCAGGAATGGATATATTTTTTCCATATTTGATGACGATACCACAATGAACAACGGAAATAAAGCTTCCTCGTGCACCACTGTCTCCATTGGAGAAAACCGATTCAACACCCGCTCAGTAGTTGTTGAGATTTTCACGTTCAGACAGATATACTTACAAGGAATGGATATATTTTTTCCATATTTAATTATGGTACCTCAATGAGTTATGGAATTAAACCTTTCTCATGAACCACTCTGTCTATTGGTGAGAACCGATTCAACATCTGTTCAGTAGTTGTTGAGATTTTCACGTTCAGAGAGATAGACTTTTATAGGAATGGATACATTTTGTTCCATATTTAATGATGATACCTCAACGGATTATGTAAATAAACCTTTCTCATGAACCACTCTGTCTATTGGTGCGAACCGATTCAACATCCGTTCAGTAGTTGTTGAGATTTTCACGTTCAGACAGATAGAGTTAAAAGGAATGGATATATTTTTTTCCATATTTAATGATGGTACCTCGATGTATTATGGAATTAAACCGTTCTCATGAACCACTCTGTCTATTTGTGCGAACCGATTCAACATCCGTTCAGCAGTTGTTAAGATTTTCACGTTCAGAGAGATAGACTTATAAGGAAGGGATATATTTTTTCCATATTTAATAATGATACCACTATGAACAACGCAAATAAAGCTTTCTCATGCACCACTCTCTCCATTGGAGAAAACCGATTCAACACCCGCTAAGTAGTTGTTGAGATTTTCACGTTCAGACAGGGAGACTTACAAGGAATGGAATTATTTTTTCCATATTTAATGATGATACCTCAATCAATTATGGAATTAAGCCTTTCTCATGAACCGCTCTGTCTATTGGTGCGAACCGATTCAACAGCCGCTCAGTAGTTGTTGAGATTTTCACGTTCAGACAGATAGACTTACAAGGAATGGATATATTTTTTCCATATTTAATTATGGTACCTCAATGAGTTATGGAATTAAACCGTTCTCATGAACCACTCTGTCTATTGCTGCGAACCGATTCAACATCCGTTCAGTAGTTGTTGCGATTTTCACGTTCAGGCAGATAGACTTTCAAGGAAGTTATATATTTTTTCCATATTTAATGATGATACCTCAATGAATTATGGAATTAAACCTTTCTCATGAACCACTCTGTCTATTGGTGCGAACCGATTCAACATCCGTTCAGTAGTTGTTGAGATTTTCTCGTTCAGACAGATAGACTTATAAGGAATGGATATATTTTTTTCCATATTTAATGATGGTACCTCAATGTATTATGGAATTAAACCGTTCTCATGAACCACTCTGTCTATTGGTGAGAACCGATTCAACATCTGTTCAGTAGTTGTTGAGATTTTCACGTTCAGACAGATAGACTTTTATAGGAATGGATACATTTTTTTCCATATTTAATGATGATACCTCAACGGATTATGTAAATAAACCTTTCTCATGATTTTCACGTTCAGACAGATAGACTTATAAGGAATGGATATATTTTTTTCCATATTTAATGATGGTACCTAAATGAGTTATGGGATTAAACCTTTCTCATGAACCACTCTGTCTATTGGTGAGAACCGATTCAACATCTGTTCAGTAGTTGTTGAGATTTTCACGTTCAGAGAGATAGACTTTTATAGGAATGGATACATTTTGTTCCATATTTAATGATGATACCTCAACGGATTATGTAAATAAACCTTTCTCATGAACCACTCTGTCTATTGGTGCGAACCGATTCAACATCCGTTCAGTAGTTGTTGAGATTTTCACGTTCAGATAGATAGACTTACAAGGAATGGATATATTTTTGTCCATATTTAATGATGATACCTCAACGGATTATGTAAATAAACCTTTCTCATGAACCACTCTGTCTATTGGTGCGAACCGATTCAACATCCGTTCAGTAGTTGTTGAGATTTTCACGTTCAGACAGATAGACTTAGCAGGAATGGATATATTTTTTCCATATTTGATGACGATACCACAATGAACAACGGAAATAAAGCTTCCTCGTGCACCACTGTCTCCATTGGAGAAAACCGATTCAACACCCGCTCAGTAGTTGTTGAGATTTTCACGTTCAGACAGATATACTTACAAGGAATGGATATATTTTTTCCATATTTAATTATGGTACCTCAATGAGTTATGGAATTAAACCTTTCTCATGAACCACTCTGTCTATTGGTGAGAACCGATTCAACATCTGTTCAGCAGTTGTTAAGATTTTCACGTTCAGAGAGATAGACTTTTATAGGAATGGATACATTTTGTTCCATATTTAATGATGATACCTCAACGGATTATGTAAATAAACCTTTCTCATGAACCACTCTGTCTATTGGTGCGAACCGATTCAACATCCGTTCAGTAGTTGTTGAGATTTTCACGTTCAGACAGATAGAGTTAAAAGGAATGGATATATTTTTTTCCATATTTAATGATGGTACCTCGATGTATTATGGAATTAAACCGTTCTCATGAACCACTCTGTCTATTTGTGCGAACCGATTCAACATCCGTTCAGCAGTTGTTAAGATTTTCACGTTCAGAGAGATAGACTTATAAGGAAGGGATATATTTTTTCCATATTTAATAATGATACCACTATGAACAACGCAAATAAAGCTTTCTCATGCACCACTCTCTCCATTGGAGAAAACCGATTCAACACCCGCTCAGTAGTTGTTGAGATTTTCACGTTCAGACAGGGAGACTTACAAGGAATGGAATTATTTTTTCCATATTTAATGATGATACCTCAATCAATTATGGAATTAAGCCTTTCTCATGAACCGCTCTGTCTATTGGTGCGAACCGATTCAACAGCCGCTCAGTAGTTGTTGAGATTTTCACGTTCAGACAGATAGACTTACAAGGAATGGATACATT
Organism: Eristalis pertinax; assembly: GCA_907269125.1. Taxonomy (NCBI): domain Eukaryota; kingdom Metazoa; phylum Arthropoda; class Insecta; order Diptera; family Syrphidae; genus Eristalis; species Eristalis pertinax. The sequence goes on from CAJSMF010000061.1 coordinate 1,590,356, forward strand.
TTTTTCCATATTTAATGATGATACCTAAATGAGTTATGGAATTAAACCTTTCTCATGAACCACTCTGTCTATTGGTGCGAACCGATTCAACATCCGTTCAGTAGTTGTTGAGATTTTCACGTTCAGACAGATAGACTTATAAGGAATGGATATATTTTTTTCCATATTTAATGATGGTACCTAAATGAGTTATGGGATTAAACCTTTCTCATGAACCACTCTGTTTATTGGTGCGAACCGATTCAACATCCGTTCAGTAGTTGTTGAGATTTTCATGTTCAGACAGCTAGACTTACAAGGAATGGATACATTTTATTCCATATTAAATGATGATACCTAAATGAGTTATGGGATTAAACCTTTCTCATGAACCACTCTGTTTATTGGTGCGAACCGATTCAACATCCGTTCAGTAGTTGTTGAGATTTTCATGTTCAGACAGATAGACTTATAAGGAATGGATATATTTGTTTCCATATTTAATGATGGTACCTCAATGTATTATGGAATTAAACCGTTCTCATGAACCACTCTGTCTATTGCTGCTAACCGATTCAACATCCGTTCAGTAGTTGTTGCGATTTTCACGTTCAGGCAGATAGACTTTCAAGGAAGTTATATATTTTTTCCATATTTAATGATGATACCTCAATGAATTATGGAATTAAACCTTTCTCATGAACCACTCTGTCTATTGGTGCGAACCGATTCAACATCCGTTCAGTAGTTGTTGAGATTTTCACGTTCAGACAGATAGAGTTAAAAGGAATGGATATATTTTTTTCCATATTTAATGATGGTACCTCGATGTATTATGGAATTAAACCGTTCTCATGAACCACTCTGTCTATTTGTGCGAACCGATTCAACATCCGTTCAGCAGTTGTTGAGATTTTCACGTTCAGAGAGATAGACTTATAAGGAAGGGATATATTTTTTCCATATTTAATAATGATACCACTATGAACAACGCAAATAAAGCTTTCTCATGCACCACTCTCTCCATTGGAGAAAAACGATTCAACACCCGCTCAGTATTTGTTGAGATTTTCACGTTCAGACAGGGAGACTCACAAGGAATGGAATTATTTTTTCCATATTTAATGATGATAAATCAATCAATTATGGAATTAAGCCTTTCTCATGAACCGCTCTGTCTATTGGTGCGAACCGATTCAACAGCCGCTCAGTAGTTGTTGAGATTTTCACGTTCAGACAGATAGACTTACAAGGAATGGATACATTTTTTTTTCATATTTAATGATGATACCTAAATGAGTTATGGAATTAAACCTTTCTCATGAACCACTCTGTCTATTGGTGCGAACCGATTCAACATCCGTTCAGTAGTTGTTGAGATTTTCACGTTCAGACAGATAGACTTATAAGGAATGGATATATTTTTTTCCATATTTAATGATGGTACCTAAATGAGTTATGGGATTAAACCTTTCTCATGAACCACTCTGTTTATTGGTGCGAACCGATTCAACATCCGTTCAGTAGTTGTTGAGATTTTCATGTTCAGACAGATAGACTTACAAGGAATGGATACATTTTATTCCATATTAAATGATGATACCTAAATGAGTTATGGGATTAAACCTTTCTCATGAACCACTCTGTTTATTGGTGCGAACCGATTCAACATCCGTTCAGTAGTTGTTGAGATTTTCATGTTCAGACAGATAGACTTATAAGGAATGGATATATTTGTTTCCATATTTAATGATGGTACCTAAATGAGTTATGGAATTAAACCGTTCTCATGAACCACTCTGTCTATTGCTGCGAACCGATTCAACATCCGTTCAGCAGTTGTTGCGATTTTCACGTTCAGGCAGATAGACTTTCAAGGAAGTTATATATTTTTTCCATATTTAATGATGATACCTCAATGAATTATGGAATTAAACCTTTCTCATGAACCACTCTGTCTATTGGTGCGAACCGATTCAACATCCGTTCAGTAGTTGTTGAGATTTTCTCGTTCAGACAGATAGACTTATAAGGAATGGATATATTTTTTTCCATATTTAATGATGGTACCTCAATGTATTATGGAATTAAACCGTTCTCATGAACCACTCTGTCTATTGGTGAGAACCGATTCAACATCTGTTCAGTAGTTGTTGAGATTTTCACGTTCAGACAGATAGACTTTTATAGGAATGGATACATTTTTTTCCATATTTAATGATGATACCTCAACGGATTATGTAAATAAACCTTTATCATGATTTTCACGTTCAGACAGATAGACTTATAAGGAATGGATATATTTTTTTCCATATTTAATGATGGTACCTAAATGAGTTATGGGATTAAACCTTTCTCATGAACCACTCTGTTTATTGGTGCGAACCGATTCAACATCCGTTCAGTAGTTGTTGAGATTTTCATGTTCAGACAGATAGACTTACAAGGAATGGATACATTTTTTTCCATATTTAATGATGATACCTAAATGAGTTATGGAATTAAACCTTTCTCATGAACCACTCTGTCTATTGGTGAGAACCGATTCAACACCTGTTCAGTAGTTGTTGCGATTTTCACGTTCAGACAGATAGACTTTAAAGCAATGGATATATTTTTGTCCATATTTAATAATGGTACCTCAACGGATTATGTAAATAAACCTTTCTCATGAACCACTCTGTCTATTGGTGAGAACCGATTCCACACCCGCTCAGTAGGTGTTGAGATTTTCACGTTCAGACAGATATACTTACAAGGAATGGATACATTTTTTTCCATATTTAATTATGGTACCTAAATGAGTTATGGAATTAAACCTTTCTCATGAACCAGTCTGTCTATTGGTGGGAACCGCTTCAACATCTGTTCAATAGTTGTTGCGATTTTCACGTTCAGACAGATAGACTTAAAAGGAATGGATCTGATTTTGTCCATATTTAATGATGATACCTCAACGGATTATGTAAATGAACCTTTCTCATGAACCACTCTGTCTATTGGTTCGAGCCGATTCAACATCCGTTCAGTAGTTGTTGAGATTTTCACGTTCAGACAGATAGACTTACAAGGAATGGATATATTTATTTCCATATTTGATGATAGTACATCAATGTATTATGGAATTAAAGCGTTCTCATGAACCACTCTGTCTATTGGTGCGAACCGATTCAACATCCGTTCAGTAGTTGTTGAGATTTTCACTTTCAGACAGATAGACTTACAAGGAAGGGATATATTTTTTTAAATATTTAATAATGATACCACAATGAACAACGGAAATAAAGCTTCCTCATGCACCACTCTCTCCATTGGAGAAAACCGATTCAACACCCGCTCAGTACTTGTTGAGATTTTCACGTTCAGACAGATATACTTACAAGGAATGGATATATTTTTTTCCATATTTAATTATGGTACCTAAATGAGTTATGGAATTAAACCTTTCTCATGAACCACTCTGTCTATTGGTGAGAACCGATTCAACATCTATTCAGTAGTTGTTGCGATTTTCACGTTCAGACAGATAGACTTAAAAGGAATGGATATATTTTTGTCCATAAATAATGATGATACCTCAACAAATTATGTCCATAAACCTTTCTCATGAACCACTCTGTCTATTGGTGCGAACCGATTCAACACCCGCTTAGTAGTTGTTGATATTTTCAAGTTCAGACGGATAGACTTACAAGGAATGGACATATTTTTTCAATATTTAATGATGATACCTAAATGAGTTATGGAATTAAACCTTTCTCATGAACCACTCTGTCTATTGGTGCGAACCGATTCAACGTCCGTTCAGTAGTTGTTGAGATTTTCGCGTCCTCGATGTATTATGGAATTAAACCGTTCTCATGAACCACTCTGTCTATTTGTGCGAACCGATTCAACATCCGTTCAGCAGTTGTTGAGATTTTCACGTTCAGAGAGATAGACTTATAAGGAAGGGATATATTTTTTCCATATTTAATAATGATACCACTATGAACAACGCAAATAAAGCTTTCTCATGCACCACTCTCTCCATTGGAGAAAAACGATTCAACACCCGCTCAGTAGTTGTTGAGATTTTCACGTTCAGACAGGGAGACTCACAAGGAATGGAATTATTTTTTCCATATTTAATGATGATACCTCAATCAATTATGGAATTAAGCCTTTCTCATGAACCGCTCTGTCTATTGGTGCGAACCGATTCAACAGCCGCTCAGTAGTTGTTGAGATTTTCACGTTCAGACAGATAGACTTACAAGGAATGGATACATTTTTTTTTCATATTTAATGATGATACCTAAATGAGTTATGGAATTAAACCTTTCTCATGAACCACTCTGTCTATTGGTGCGAACCGATTCAACATCCGTTCAGTAGTTGTTGAGATTTTCACGTTCAGACAGATAGACTTATAAGGAATGGATATATTTTTTTCCATATTTAATGATGGTACCTAAATGAGTTATGGGATTAAACCTTTCTCATGAACCACTCTGTTTATTGGTGCGAACCGATTCAACATCCGTTCAGTAGTTGTTGAGATTTTCATGTTCAGACAGATAGACTTACAAGGAATGGATACATTTTATTCCATATTAAATGATGATACCTAAATGAGTTATGGGATTAAACCTTTCTCATGAACCACTCTGTTTATTGGTGCGAACCGATTCAACATCCGTTCAGTAGTTGTTGAGATTTTCATGTTCAGACAGATAGACTTATAAGGAATGGATATATTTGTTTCCATATTTAATGATGGTACCTCAATGTATGATGGAATTAAACCGTTCTCATGAACCACTCTGTCTATTGCTGCGAACCGATTCAACATCCGTTCAGTAGTTGTTGCGATTTTCACGTTCAGGCAGATAGACTTTCAAGGAAGTTATATATTTTTTCCATATTTAATGATGATACCTCAATGAATTATGGAATTAAACCTTTCTCATGAACCACTCTGTCTATTGGTGCGAACCGATTCAACATCCGTTCAGTAGTTGTTGAGATTTTCTCGTTCAGACAGATAGACTTATAAGGAATGGATATATTTTTTTCCATATTTAATGATGGTACCTCAATGTATTATGGAATTAAACCGTTCTCATGAACCACTCTGTCTATTGGTGAGAACCGATTCAACATCTGTTCAGTAGTTGTTGAGATTTTCACGTTCAGACAGATAGACTTTTATAGGAATGGATACATTTTTTTCCATATTTAATGATGATACCTCAACGGATTATGTAAATAAACCTTTCTCATGATTTTCACGTTCAGACAGATAGACTTATAAGGAATGGATATATTTTTTTCCATATTTAATGATGGTACCTAAATGAGTTATGGGATTAAACCTTTCTCATGAACCACTCTGTTTATTGGTGCGAACCGATTCAACATCCGTTCAGTAGTTGTTGAGATTTTCATGTTCAGACAGATAGACTTACAAGGAATGGATACATTTTTTTCCATATTTAATGATGGTACCTAAATGAGTTATGGAATTAAACCGTTCTCATGAACCACTCTGTCTATTGGTGAGAACCGATTCAACATCTGTTCAGTAGTTGTTGAGATTTTCACGTTCAGACAGATAGACTTTTATAGGAATGGATACATTTTTTTCCATATTTAATGATGATACCTCAACGGATTATGTAAATAAACCTTTCTCATGATTTTCACGTTCAGACAGATAGACTTATAAGGAATGGATATATTTTTTTCCATATTTAATGATGGTACCTAAATGAGTTATGGAATTAAACCTTTCTCATGAACCACTCTGTCTATTGGTGAGAACCGATTCAACACCTGTTCAGTAGTTGTTGCGATTTTCACGTTCAGACAGATAGACTTAAAAGCAATGGATATATTTTTGTCCATATTTAATGATGGTACCTCAACGGATTATGTAAATAAACCTTTCTCATGAACCACTCTGTCTATTGGTGAGAACCGATTCCACACCCGCTCAGTAGGTGTTGAGATTTTCACGTTCAGACAGATATACTTACAAGGAATGGATACATTTTTTTCCATATTTAATTATGGTACCTAAATGAGTTATGGAATTAAACCTTTCTCATGAACCAGTCTGTCTATTGGTGGGAACCGCTTCAACATCTGTTCAGTAGTTGTTGCGATTTTCACGTTCAGACAGATAGACTTAAAAGGAATGGATCTATTTTTGTCCATATTTAATGATGATACCTCAACGGATTATGTAAATGAACCTTTCTCATGAACCACTCTGTCTATTGGTTCGAACCGATTCAACATCCGTTCAGTAGTTGTTGAGATTTTCACGTTCAGACAGATAGACTTACAAGGAATGGATATATTTATTTCCATATTTGATGATAGTACATCAATGTATTATGGAATTAAAGCGTTCTCATGAACCACTCTGTCTATTGGTGCGAACCGATTCAACATCCGTTCAGTAGTTGTTGAGATTTTCACTTTCAGACAGATAGACTTACAAGGAAGGGATATATTTTTTTAAATATTTAATAATGATACCACAATGAACAACGGAAATAAAGCTTCCTCATGCACCACTCTCTCCATTGGAGAAAACCGATTCAACACCCGCTCAGTACTTGTTGAGATTTTCACGTTCAGACAGATATACTTACAAGGAATGGATATATTTTTTTCCATATTTAATTATGGTACCTAAATGAGTTATGGAATTAAACCTTTCTCATGAACCACTCTGTCTATTGGTGAGAACCGATTCAACATCTATTCAGTAGTTGTTGCGATTTTCACGTTCAGACAGATAGACTTAAAAGGAATGGATATATTTTTGTCCATAAATAATGATGATACCTCAACAAATTATGTACATAAACCTTTCTCATGAACCACTCTGTCTATTGGTGCCAACCGATTCAACACCCGCTTAGTAGTTGTTGATATTTTCAAGTTCAGACGGATAGACTTACAAGGAATGGACATATTTTTTCAATATTTAATGATGATACCTAAATGAGTTATGGAATTAAACCTTTCTCATGAACCACTCTGTCTATTGGTGCGAACCTATTCAACGTCCGTTCAGTAGTTGTTGATATATATTTAATGACGATACCACAATGAACAACCGAAATAAAGCTTTCTCATGCACCACTCTCTCCATTAGAGAAAACAGATTCAACACCCGCTCAGTAGTTGTTGAGATTTTCACGTTCAGACAGATATACTTACAAGGAATGGATACATTTTTTTCCATATTTAATTATGGTACCTAAATGAGTTATGGAATTAAACCTTTCTCATGAACCAGTCTGTCTATTGGTGAGAACCGCTTCAACATCTGTTCAGTAGTTGTTGCGATTTTCACGTTCAGACAGATAGACTTACAAGGAATGGATATATTTATTTCCATATTTGATGATGGTACGTCAATGTATTATGGAATTAAACCGTTCCCATGAACCACTCTGTCTATTGGTGCGAACCGATTCAACATCCGTTCACTTTCAGACAGATAGACTTACAAGGAAGGGATATATTTTTGTCCATATTTAATGATGATACCTCAACGGATTATGTAAATAAACCTTTCTCATGAACCACTCTGTCTATTGCTGCGAACCGATTCAACACCCGGTCAGTAGTTGTTGAGATTTTCACTTTCAGACAGATAGACTTACAAGGAAGGTATATATTTTTTCCATATTTAATGACGATACCACAATGAACAACGGATGAGATTGGTGCTTCCTCATGCACCACTCTCTCCATTGGAGAAAACCGATTCAACGCCCGGTCAGTAGTTGTTGAGATTTTCACGTTCAGACAGATATACTTACAAGGAATGGATATATTTTTTTCCATATTTAATTATGGTACCTAAATGAGTTATGGAATTAAACCTTTCTCATGAACCACTCTGTCTATTGGTGAGAACCGATTCAACATCTGTTCAGTAGTTGTTGCGATTTTCACGTTCAGACAGATAGACTTAAAAGGAATGGTTATATTTTTGTCCATATTTAATGATGATAATTCAACGGATTATGTAAATAAACCTTTCTCATGAACCACTCTGTCTATTGGTGGATAGACTTACAAGGAATGGATATATTTTTTTCCATATTTAATGATGATACCTAAATGAGTTATGGAATTAAACCTTTCTCATGAACCACTCTGTCTATTGGTGAGAACCGATTCAACTGTTCAGTAGTTGTTGCGATTTTCACGTTCAGACAGATAGACTTAAAAGCAATGGATATATTTTTGTCCATATTTAATGATGATACCCCAACGGATTATGTAAATAAACCTTTCTCATGAACCACTCTGTCTATTGGTGAGAACCGATTCCACACCCGCTCAGTAGTTGTTGAGATTTTCACGTTCAGGCAGATAGACTTACAAGGAAGGGATATATTTTTTTCATATTTAATGACGATACCACAATGGACAACGGAAATAAAGCTTCCTCATGCACCACTCTCTCTATTGGAGAAAACCGATTCAACACCCGCTCAGTAGTTGTTGAGATTTTCACGTTCAGACAGATATACTTACAAGGAATGGATATTTTTTTTCCGTATTTAATTATGGTACCTAAATGAGTTATGGAATTAAACCTTTCTCATGAACTACTCTGTCTATTGGTGAGAACCGATTCAACATCTGTTCAGTAGTTGTTGCGATTTTCACGTTCAGACAGATAGACTTAAAAGGAATGGATATATTTTTGTCCATATTTAATGATGATACCTAAATGAGTTATGGAATTAAACCTTTCTCATGAACCACTTTGTCTAATGGTGTGAACCGATTTAATATCCGTTCAGTAGTTGTTGAGATTTTCACGTTCAGGCAGATAGACTTACAAGGAATTGATATACTTTTTCCATATTTAATGCTGATACCACAATGAACAACGCAAACAAAGCTTCCTCATGCACCACTCTCATGCTGATACCACAATGAACAACGCAAATAAAGCTTCCTCATGCACCACTCTCTCCATTGGAGGAATCCGATTCAACACCCGCTCAGTAGTTGTTGCGATTTTCACGTTCAGACAGATAGACTTAAAAGGAATGGATATATTTTTGTCCATATTTAATGATGATACCTCAACGGATTATGTAAATAAACCTTTCTCATGAACCACTCTGTCTATTGGTGCGAACCGATTCAACATCCGTTCAGTAGTTGTTGCGATTTTCACGTTCAGACAGATAGACTTACAAGGAAGGGATATATTTTTTCCATATTTACTGACGATACCACAATGAACAACGGAAATAAAGCTTCCTCATGCACCACTCTCTCCATTGGAGAAAACCGATTCAACACCCGCTCAGTAGTTGTTGAGATTTTCACGTTCAGGCAGATAGACTTACAAGGAAGGGATATATTTTTTCCATATTTAATGCTGATACCACAATGAACAACGAAATGAACAACGAAAATAAAGCTTCCTCATGCACCACTCTCTCCATTGCAGATAACCGATTCAACATCCGTTCAGTAGTTGTTGAGATTTTCGCGTTCAGACAGATAGACTTACAAGGAAGGGATTTATTTTTTCCATATTTAATGCTGATACCACCATGAACAACGCAAATAAAGCTTTCTCATGCACCACTCCCTCCATTGGAGAAAACCGATTCAACACCCGCTCAGTAGTTGTTGAGATTTTCACGTTCAGACAGATAGATTTACAAGGAATGGATATATTTTTTTCCATATTTAATGATGATACCTAAATGAGTTATGGAACTAAACCTTTCTCATGAACCACTCTGTCTATTGGTGCGAACCGATTCAATATCCGTTCAGTAGTTGTTGAGATTTTCACGTACGGACAGATAGACTTACAAGGAATGTATATATTTTTTTCCATATTTAATGATGATACCTAAATGAGTTATGGAATTTAACCTTTATCATGAACCACTCTGTCTATTGGTGAGAACCGATTCAACATCTGTTCAGTAGTTTTTGCGATTTTCACGTTCAGACAGATATACTTACAAGGAATATATATATTTTTTTCCATATTTAATTATGGTTCCTAAATGAGTTATGGAATTAAACCTTTCTCATGAACCATTCTGTCTATTGGTGCGTACCGATTCAACATCTGTTCAGTAGTTGTTGCGATTTTCACGTTCAGACAGATAGACTTAAAAGGAATGGATATATTTTTGTCCATATTTAATGATGACCTCAACGGTTAATGTAAATAAACCTTTCTCATGAACCACTCTGTCTATTGGTTCGAACCGATTCAACATCCGTTCAGTAGTTGTTGAGATTTTCACGTTCAGGCAGATAGACTTACAAGGAAGGGACATATTTTTTCCATATTTAATGACGATACCACAATGAACAACGCAAATAAAGCTTCCTCATGCACCACTCTCTCCATTGGAGAAAACCGATTCAACACCCGCTCAGTAGTTGTTGAGATTTTCACGTTCAGGCAGATAGACTTACAAGGAAGGGATATATTTTTTCCATATTTAATGCTGATGCCACAATGAACAACGGAAATAAAGCTTCCTCATGCACCACTCTCTCCATTGGAGAAAACCGATTCAACATCCGTTCAGTAGTTGTTGCGATTTTCACGTTCAGACAGATAGACTTAAAAGGAATGGATATATTTTTGTAAATATTTAATGATGATACCACAATGAACAACGGAAATAAAGCTTCCTCATGCAACACTCTCTCCATTGGAGAAAACCGATTCAGTAGTTGTTGAGATTTTCACGTTCAGACAGATATACTTACAAGGAATGGATATATTTTTTTTCCATATTTAATTATGGTACCTAAATGAGTTATGGAATTAAACCTTTCTCATGAACCACTCTGTCTATTGGTGAGAACCGATTCAACATCTGTTTAGTAGTTGTTGCGATTTTCACGTTCAGACGGATGGACTTAAAAGGAATAGATATATTTTTGTCCATATTTAATGATGATACCTCAACGGATTATGTAAAAAAACCTTTCTCATGAACCACTCTGTTTATTGGAGCGAACCGATTCAACATCCGTTCAGTAGTTGTTGCGATTTTCACGTTCAGGCAGATAGACTTTCATGGAAGGGATATATTTTTTCCATATTTAATGATGATACCTCAATGAATTATGGAATTAAACCTTTCTCATGAACCACTCTGTCTATTGGTGCGAACCGATTCAACATCCGTTCAGTAGTTGTTGAGATTTTCACGTTCAGACAGATAGACTTACAAGGAATGGATATATTTTTTTCCATATGTAATGACGGTACCTCAATGTATTATGGAATTAAACCGTTCTCATGAACCACTCTGTCTATTGGTGCGAACCGATTCAACATCCGTTCAGTAGTTGTTGCGATTTTCACGTTCAGACAGATAGACTTACAAGGAAGGGATATATTTTTTCCATATTTAATGACGATACCACAATGAACAACGGAAATAAAGCTACCTCATGCACCACTCTCTCCATTGGAGAAAACCGATTCAACACCCGCTCAGTAGTTGTTCAGATTTTCACGTTCAGACAGATAGACTTGAAAGGAATGGATATATTTTTGTCCATATTTAATGATGATACCACAATGAACAACGCAAAGCTTCCTCATGCACCACTCTCTCCATTGGAGAAAACCGATTCAACACCCGCTCAGTAGTTGTTGAGATTTTCACGTTCAGACAGATATGCTTACAAGGAATGGATATATTTTTTTCCATATTTAATTATGGTACCTAAATGAGTTATGGAATTAAACCTTTCTCATGAACCACTCTGTCTATTGGTGAGAACCGATTCAACATCTGTTTAGTAGTTGTTGCGATTTTCACGTTCAGACGGATAGACTTAGAAGGAATGGATATATTTTTGTCCATATTTAATGATGATACCTCAACGGATTATGTAAATAAACCTTTCTCATGAACCACTCTGTCTATTGGTGCGAACCGATTCAACATCCGTTCAGTAGTTGTTGCGATTTTCACGTTCAGGCAGATAGACTTTCAATGAAGGGATATATTTTTTCCATATTTAATGATGATACCTCAATGAATTATGGAATTAAACCTTTCTCATGAACCACTCTGTCTATTGGTGCGAACCGATTCTACATCTGTTCAGTAGTTGTTGCGATTTTCACGTTCAGACAGATAGACTTAAAAGGAATGGATATATTTTTGTCCATATTTAATGATGATACCTCAACGGATTATGTAAATAAGCCTTTCTCATGAACCACTCTGTCTGTTGGGGCGAACCGATTCAACATCCGTTCAGTAGTTGTTGAGATTTTCACGTTCAGACAGATAGACTTACAAGGAATGGATATATTTTTTTCCATATTTAATGATGGTACCTCAACGGATTATGTAAATAAACCTTTCTCATGAACCACTCTGTCTATTGGTACGAACTGATTCAACATCCGTTCAGTAGTTGTTGCGATTTTCACGTTCAGGCAGATAGACTTTCAAGGAAGGGATATATTTTTTCCATATTTAATGATGATACCTCAATGAATTATGGAATTAAACCTTTCTCATGAACCACTCTGTCTATTTGTGCGAACCGATTCAACATCCGTTCAGTAGTTGTTGAGATTTTCGCGTTCAGACAGATAGACTTAAAAGGAATGGATATATTTTTGTCCATATTTAATGATGATACCACAATGAACAACGCAAATAAAGCTTCCTCATGCACCACTCTCTCCATTGGAGAAAACCGATTCAACACCCGCTCAGTAGTTGTTGAGATTTTCACGTTCAGACAGATATACTTACAAGAAATGGATATATTTTTTTCCATATTTAATTATGGTACCTAAATGAGTTATGGAATTAAACCTTTCTCATGAACCACTCTGTCTATTGGCGAGAACCGATTCAACATCTGTTCAGTAGTTGTTGCGTTTTTCATGCTCAGACGGATAGATTTAAAAGGAATGGATATATTTTTGTCCATATTTAATGATGATACCTCAACGGATTATGTAAATAAACCTTTCTCATGAACCACTCTGTCTATTGGTGCGAACCGATTCAACATCCGTTCAGTAGTTGTTGCGATTTTCACGTTCAGGCAGATAGACTTTCAAGGAAGGGATATATTTTTTCCATATTTAGTGATAATACCTCAACGGATTATGTAAATAAACCTTTCTCATGAACCACTCTGTCTATCGGTGCGAACCGATTCAACATCTGTTCAGTAGTTGTTGCGATTTTCACGTTCAGACAAATAGACTTACAAGGAATGGATATATTTTTTTCCATATTTAATGATGCTACCTCAATTTATTATGGAATTAAACCGTTCTCATGAACCACTCTGTCTATTTGTGCGAACCGATTCAACATCTGTTCAGTAGTTGTTGCGATTTTCACGTTCAGGCAGATAGACTTACAAGGAAGGGACATATTTCTTCCATATTTAATGATGATACCTAAATGAGTTATGGAATTAAACCTTTCTCATGAACCACTCTGTCTATTGGTGGGAACCGATTCAACATCCGTTCAGTAGTTGTTGAGATTTTCACGTTCAGACCGATAGACTTACAAGGAATGGATATATTTTTTTCCATGTTTAATGATGGTACCTCAATGTATTATGGAATTACACCGTTCTCATGAACCACTCTGTCTATTGGTGCGAACCGATTCAACATCCGGTCAGTAGTTGTTGCGATTTTCACGTTCAGACAGATAGACTTACAAGGAAGGGATATATTTTTTCCAAATTTAATGATGATACCTCAATGAATTATGGAATTAAACCTTTCTCATGAACCACTCTGTCTATTTGTGCGAACCGATTCAACATCCGTTGTTGAGATTTTCGCGTTCAGACAGATAGACTTAAAAGGAATGGATATATTTTTGTCCATATTTAATGATGATACCACAATGAACAACGCAAATAAAGCTTCCTCATGCACCACTCTCTCCATTGGAGAAAACCGATTCAACACCCGCTCAGTAGTTGTTGAGATTTTCACGTTCAGACAGATATACTTACAAGAAATGGATATATTTTTTTCCATATTTAATTATGGTACCTAAATGAGTTATGGAATTAAACCTTTCTCATGAACCACTCTGTCTATTGGTGAGAACCGATTCAACATCTGTTCAGTAGTTGTTGCGATTTTCATGCTCAGACGGATAGATTTAAAAGGAATGGATATATTTTTGTCCATATTTAATGATGATACCTCAACGGATTATGTAAATAAACCTTTCTCATGAACCACTCTGTCTATTGGTGCGAACCGATTCAACATCCGTTCAGTAGTTGTTGAGATTTTCACGTTCAGACCGATAGACTTACAAGGAATGGATATATTTTTTTCCATATTTAATGATGGTACCTCAATATATTATGGAATTAAACCGTTCTCATGAACCACTCTGTCTATTTGTGCGAACCGATTCAACATCTGTTCAGTAGTTGTTGCGATTTTCATGTTCAGACAGATAGACTTAAAAGGAATGGATATATTTTTGTCCATATTTAATGATGATACCTCAACGGATTATGTAAATAAACCTTTCTCATGAACCACTCTGTCTATTGGTGCGAACCGATTCAACATCCGTTCAGTAGTTGATGAGATTTTCACGTTCAGACAGATAGACTTACAAGGAATGGATATATTTTTTTCCATATTTAATGATGGTACCTCAATCTATTATGGAATTAAACCGTTCTCATGAACCACTCTGTCTATTGGTGCGAACCGATTCAACATCCGGTCAGTAGTTGTTGCGATTTTCACGTTCAGACAGATAGACTTACAAGGAAGGGATCAATTTTTTCCAAATTTAATGATGATACCTCAATGAATTATGGCATTAAACCTTTCTCATGAACCACTCTGTCTATTTGTGCGAACCGATTCAACATCCGTTCAGTAGTTGTTGAGATTTTCGCGTTCAGACGGATAGATTTAAAAGGAATGGATATATTTTTGTCCATATTTAATGATGATACCTCAACGGATTATGTAAATAAACCTTTCTCATGAACCACTCTGTCTATTGGTGCGAACCGATTCAACATCCGTTCAGTAGTTGTTGAGATTTTCACGTTCAGACCGATAGACTTACAAGGAATGGATATATTTTTTTCCATATTTAATGATGGTACCTCAATTTATTATGGAATTAAACCGTTCTCATGAACCACTCTGTCTATTTGTGCGAACCGATTCAACATCTGTTCAGTAGTTGTTGCGATTTTCACGTTCAGACAGATAGACTTAAAATAAATGGATATATTTTTGTCCATATTTAATGATGATACCTCAACGGATTATGTAAATAAACCTTTCGCATGAACCACTCTGTCTATTGGTGCGAACCGATTCAACATCCGTTCAGTAGTTGATTGAGATTTTCACGTTCAGACAGATAGACTTACAAGGAATGGATATATTTTTTTCCATATTTAATGATGGTACCTCAATGTATTATGGAATTAAACCGTTCTCATGAACCACTCTGTCTATTGGTGCGAACCGATTCAACATCCGTTCAGTAGTTATTGCGATTTTCACGTTCAGACAGATATACTTACAAGGAAGGGATATATTTTTTCCATATTTAATGACGATACCACAATGAACAATGGAAATAAAGCTTCCTCATGCACCACTCTCTCCATTGGAGAAAACCGATTCAACACCCGCTCAGTAGTTGTTGAGATTTTCACGTTCAGACAGATATACTTACAAGGAATGGATATATTTTTTCCATATTTAATTATGGTACCTAAATGAGTTATGGAATTAAACCTTTCTCATGAACCACTCTGTCTATTGGTGAGAACCGATTCAACATCTGTTCAGTAGTTGTTGCGTTTTTCATGCTCAGACGGATAGATTTAAAAGGAATGGATATATTTTTGTCCATATTTAATGATGATACCTCAACGGATTATGTAAATAAACCTTTCTCATGAACCACTCTGTCTATTGGTGCGAACCGATTCAACATCCGTTCAGTAGTTGTTGCGATTTTCACGTTCAGGCAGATAGACTTTCAAGGAAGGGATATATTTTTTCCATATTTAGTGATAATACCTCAACGGATTATGTAAATAAACCTTTCTCATGAACCACTCTGTCTATTGGTGCGAACCGATTCAACATCTGTTCAGTAGTTGTTGCGATTTTCACGTTCAGACAAATAGACTTACAAGGAATGGACATATTTCTTCCATATTTAATGATGATACCTAAATGAGTTATGGAATTAAACCTTTCTCATGAACCACTCTGTCTATTGGTGGGAACCGATTCAACAACCGTTCAGTAGTTGTTGAGATTTTCACGTTCAGACCGATAGACTTACAAGGAATGGATATATTTTTTTCCATATTTAATGATGGTACCTCAATGTATTATGGAATTAAACCGTTCTCATGAACCACTCTGTCTATTGGTGCGAACCGATTCAACATCCGGTCAGTAGTTGTTGCGATTTTCACGTTCAGACAGATAGACTTACAAGGAAGGGATATATTTTTTACAAATTTAATGATGATACCTCAATGAATTATGGAATTAAACCTTTCTCATGAACCACTCTGTCTATTTGTGCGAACCGATTCAACATCCGTTCAGTAGTTGTTGAGATTTTCGCGTTCAGACAGATAGACTTAAAAGGAATGGATATATTTTTGTCCATATTTAATGATGATACCACAGTGAACAACGCAAATAAAGCTTCCTCATGCACCACTCTCTCCATTGGAGAAAACCGATTCAACACCCGCTCAGTAGTTGTTGAGATTTTCACGTTCAGACAGATATACTTACAAGAAATGGATATATCTTTTTCCATATTTAATTATGGTACCTAAATGAGTTATGGAATTAAACCTTTCTCATGAACCACTCTGTCTATTGGTGAGAACCGATTCAACATCTGTTCAGTAGTTGTTGCGATTTTCATGCTCAGACGGATAGATTTAAAAGGAATGGATATATTTTTGTCCATATTTAATGATGATACCTCAACGGATTATGTAAATAAACCTTTCTCATGAACCACTCTGTCTATTGGTGCGAACCGATTCAACATCCGTTCAGTAGTTGTTGAGATTTTCACGTTCAGACCGATAGACTTACAAGGAATGGATATATTTTTTTCCATATTTAATGATGGTACCTCAATTTATTATGGAATTAAACCGTTCTCATGAACCACTCTGTCTATTTGTGCGAACCGATTCAACATCTGTTCAGTAGTTGTTGCGATTTTCACGTTCAGACAGATAGACTTAAAAGGAATGGATATATTTTTGTCCATATTTAATGATGATACCTCAACGGATTATGTAAATAAACCTTTCTCATGAACCACTCTGTCTATTGGTGCGAACCGATTCAACATCCGTTCAGTAGTTGATGAGATTTTCACGTTCAGACAGATAGACTTACAAGGAATGGATATATTTTTTTCCATATTTAATGATGGTACCTCAATCTATTATGGAATTAAACCGTTCTCATGAACCACTCTGTCTATTGGTGCGAACCGATTCAACATCCGCTCAGTAGTTGTTGAGATGTTCACGTTCAGACAGATATACTTACAAGAAATGGATATATTTTTTTCCATATTTAATTATGGTACCTAAATGAGTTATGGAATTAAACCTTTCTCATGAACCACTCTGTCTATTGGTGAGAACCGATTCAACATCTGTTCAGTAGTTGTTGCGATTTTCATGCTCAGACGGATAGATTTAAAAGGAATGGATATATTTTTGTCCATATTTAATGATGATACCTCAACGGATTATGTAAATAAACCTTTCTCATGAACCACTCTGTCTATTGGTGCGAACCGATTCAACATCCGTTCAGTAGTTGTTGAGATTTTCACGTTCAGACCGATAGACTTACAAGGAATGGATATATTTTTTTCCATATTTAATGATGGTACCTCAATTTATTATGGAATTAAACCGTTCTCATGAACCACTCTGTCTATTTGTGCGAACCGATTCAACATCTGTTCAGTAGTTGTTGCGATTTTCAAGTTCAGACAGATAGACTTAAAATAAATGGATATATTTTTGTCCATATTTAATGATGATACCTCAACGGATTATGTAAATAAACCTTTCGCATGAACCACTCTGTCTATTGGTGCGAACCGATTCAACATCCGTTCAGTAGTTGATGAGATTTTCACGTTCAGCAGATAGACTTACAAGGAATGGATATATTTTTTTCCATATTTAATGATGGTACCTCAATGTATATATTGGTGCGAACCGATTCAACATCCGTTCAGTAGTTGTTGCGATTTTCACGTTCAGACAGATATACTTACAAGGAAGGGATATATTTTTTCCATATTTAATGACGATACCACAATGAACAATGGAAATAAAGCTTCCTCATGCACCACTCTCTCCATTGGAGAAAACCGATTCAACACCCGCTCAGTAGTTGTTGAGATTTTCACGTTCAGACAGATATACTTACAAGGAATGGATATATTTGTTTAATTAATGATGCTACCTCAATTTATTATGGAATTAAACCGTTCTCATGAACCACTCCGTCTATTTGTGCGAACCGATTCAACATCTGTTCAGTAGTTGTTGCGATTTTCACGTTCAGGCAGATAGACTTACATGGAAGGGACATATTTCTTCCATATTTAATGATGATACCTAAATGAGTTATGGAATTAAACCTTTCTCATGAACCACTCTGTCTATTGGTGGGAACCGATTCAACATCCGTTCAGTAGTTGTTGAGATTTTCACGTTCAGACTGATAGACTTACAAGGAATGGATATATTTTTTTCCATATTTAATGATGGTACCTCAATGTATTATGGAATTAAACCGTTCTCATGAACCACTCTGTCTATTGGTGCGAACCGATTCAACATCCGGTCAGTAGTTGTTGCGATTTTCACGTTCAGACAGATAGACTTACAAGGAAGGGATATATTTTTTCCAAATTTAATGATGATACCTCAATGAATTATGGAATTAAACCTTTCTCATGAACCACTCTGTCTATTTGTGCGAACCGATTCAACATCCGTTCAGTAGTTGTTGAGATTTTCGCGTTCAGACAGATAGACTTAAAAGGAATGGATATATTTTTGTCCATATTTAATGATGATACCACAATGAACAACGCAAATAAAGCTTCCTCATGCACCACTCTCTCCATTGGAGAAAACCGATTCAACACCCGCTCAGTAGTTGTTGAGATTTTCACGTTCAGACAGATATACTTACAAGAAATGGATATATTTTTTTCCATATTTAATTATGGTACCTAAATGAGTTATGGAATTAAACCTTTCTCATGAACCACTCTGTCTATTGGTGAGAACCGATTCAACATCTGTTCAGTAGTTGTTGCGATTTTCATGCTCAGACGGATAGATTTAAAAGGAATGGATATATTTTTGTCCATATTTAATGATGATACCTCAACGGATTATGTAAATAAACCTTTCTCATGAACCACTCTGTCTATTGGTGCGAACCGATTCAACATCCGTTCAGTAGTTGTTGAGATTTTCACGTTCAGACCGATAGACTTACAAGGAATGGATATATTTTTTTCCATATTTAATGATGGTACCTCAATTTATTATGGAATTAAACCGTTCTCATGAACCACTCTGTCTATTTGTGCGAACCGATTCAACATCTGTTCAGTAGTTGTTGCGATTTTCAAGTTCAGACAGATAGACTTAAAATAAATGGATATATTTTTGTCCATATTTAATGATGATACCTCAACGGATTATGTAAATAAACCTTTCGCATGAACCACTCTGTCTATTGGTGCGAACCGATTCAACATCCGTTCAGTAGTTGATGAGATTTTCACGTTCAGCAGATAGACTTACAAGGAATGGATATATTTTTTTCCATATTTAATGATGGTACCTCAATGTATATATTGGTGCGAACCGATTCAACATCCGTTCAGTAGTTGTTGCGATTTTCACGTTCAGACAGATATACTTACAAGGAAGGGATATATTTTTTCCATATTTAATGACGATACCACAATGAACAATGGAAATAAAGCTTCCTCATGCACCACTCTCTCCATTGGAGAAAACCGATTCAACACCCGCTCAGTAGTTGTTGAGATTTTCACGTTCAGACAGATATACTTACAAGGAATGGATATATTTGTTTAATGAATGATGCTACCTCAATTTATTATGGAATTAAACCGTTCTCATGAACCACTCCGTCTATTTGTGCGAACCGATTCAACATCTGTTCAGTAGTTGTTGCGATTTTCACGTTCAGGCAGATAGACTTACAAGGAAGGGACATATTTCTTCCATATTTAATGATGATACCTAAATGAGTTATGGAATTAAACCTTTCTCATGAACCACTCTGTCTATTGGTGGGAACCGATTCAACATCCGTTCAGTAGTTGTTGAGATTTTCACGTTCAGACCGATAGACTTACAAGGAATGGATATATTTTTTTCCATATTTAATGATGGTACCTCAATGTATTATGGAATTAAACCGTTCTCATGAACCACTCTGTCTATTGGTGCGAACCGATTCAACATCCGGTCAGTAGTTGTTGCGATTTTCACGTTCAGACAGATAGACTTACAAGGAAGGGATATATTTTTTCCAAATTTAATGATGATACCTCAATGAATTATGGAATTAAACCTTTCTCATGAACCACTCTGTCTATTTGTGCGAACCGATTCAACATCCGTTCAGTAGTTGTTGAGATTTTCGCGTTCAGACAGATAGACTTAAAAGGAATGGATATATTTTTGTCCATATTTAATGATGATACCACAATGAACAACGCAAATAAAGCTTCCTCATGCACCACTCTCTCCATTGGAGAAAACCGATTCAACACCCGCTCAGTAGTTGTTGAGATTTTCACGTTCAGACAGATATACTTACAAGAAATGGATATATTTTTTTCCATATTTAATTATGGTACCTAAATGAGTTATGGAATTAAACCTTTCTCATGAACCACTCTGTCTATTGGTGAGAACCGATTCAACATCTGTTCAGTAGTTGTTGCGATTTTCATGCTCAGACGGATAGATTTAAAAGGAATGGATATATTTTTGTCCATATTTAATGATGATACCTCAACGGATTATGTAAATAAACCTTTCTCATGAACCACTCTGTCTATTGGTGCGAACCGATTCAACATCCGTTCAGTAGTTGTTGAGATTTTCACGTTCAGACCGATAGACTTACAAGGAATGGATATATTTTTTTCCATATTTAATTATGGTACCTCAATTTATTATGGAATTAAACCGTTCTCATGAACCACTCTGTCTATTGGTGCGAACCGATTCAACATCCGGTCAGTAGTTGTTGCGATTTTCACGTTCAGGCAGATAGACTTACAAGGAAGGGACATATTTCTTCCATATTTAATGATGATACCTAAATGAGTTATGGAATTAAACCTTTCTCATGAACCACTCTGTCTATTGGTGGGAACCGATTCAACATCCGTTCAGTAGTTGTTGAGATTTTCACGTTCAGACCGATAGACTTACAAGGAATGGATATATTTTTTTCCATATTTAATGATGGTACCTCAATGTATTATGGAATTAAACCGTTCTCATGAACCACTCTGTCTATTGGTGCGAACCGATTCAACATCCGGTCAGTAGTTGTTGCGATTTTCACGTTCAGACAGATAGACTTACAAGGAAGGGATATATTTTTTCCAAATTTAATGATGATACCTCAATGAATTATGGAATTAAACCTTTCTCATGAACCACTCTGTCTATTTGTGCGAACCGATTCAACATCCGTTCAGTAGTTGTTGAGATTTTCGCGTTCAGACAGATAGACTTAAAAGGAGTGGATATATTTTTGTCCATATTTAATGATGATACCACAATGAACAACGCAAATAAAGCTTCCTCATGCACCACTCTCTCCATTGGAGAAAACCGTTTCAACACCCGCTCAGTAGTTGTTGAGATTTTCACGTTCAGACAGATATACTTACAAGAAATGGATATATTTTTTTCCATATTTAATTATGGTACCTAAATGAGTTATGGAATTAAACCTTTCTCATGAACCACTCTGTCTATTGGTGAGAACCGATTCAACATCTGTTCAGTAGTTGTTGCGATTTTCATGCTCAGACGGATAGATTTAAAAGGAATGGATATATTTTTGTCCATATTTAATGATGATACCTCAACGGATTATGTAAATAAACCTTTCTCATGAACCACTCTGTCTATTGGTGCGAACCGATTCAACATCCGTTCAGTAGTTGATGAGATTTTCACGTTCAGACAGATAGACTTACAAGGAATGGATATATTTTTTTCCATATTTAATGATGGTACCTCAATCTATTATGGAATTAAACCGTTCTCATGAACCACTCTGTCTATTGGTGCGAACCGATTCAACATCCGGTCAGTAGTTGTTGCGATTTTCACGTTCAGACAGATAGACTTACAAGGAAGGGATATATTTTTTCCAAATTTAATGATGATACCTCAATGAATTATGGAATTAAACCTTTCTCATGAACCACTCTGTCTATTTGTGCGAACCGATTCAACATCCGTTCAGTAGTTGTTAAGATTTTCGCGTTCAGACAGATAGACTTAAAAGGAATGGATATATTTCTGTCCATATTTAATGATGATACCACAATGAACAACGCAAATAAAGCTTCCTCATGCACCACTCTCTCCATTGGCGAAAACCGATTCAACACCCGCTCAGTAGTTGTTGAGATTTTCACGTTCAGACAGATATACTTACAAGAAATGGATATATTTTTTTCCATATTTAATTATGGTACCTAAATGAGTTATGGAATTAAACCTTTCTCATGAACCACTCTGTCTATTGGTGAGAACCGATTCAACATCTGTTCAGTAGTTGTTGCGATTTTCATGCTCAGACGGATAGATTTAAAAGGAATGGATATATTTTTGTCCATATTTAATGATGATACCTCAACGGATTATGTAAATAAACCTTTCTCATGAACCACTCTGTCTATTGGTGCGAACCGATTCAACATCCGTTCAGTAGTTGTTGAGATTTTCACGTTCAGACCGATAGACTTACAACGAATGGATATATTTTTTTCCATATTTAATGATGGTACCTCAATTTATTATGGAATTAAACCGTTCTCATGAACCACTCTGTCTATTTGTGCGAACCGATTCAACATCTGTTCAGTAGTTGTTGCGATTTTCACGTTCAGACAGATAGACTTAAAATAAATGGATATATTTTTGTCCATATTTAATGATGATACCTCAACGGATTATGTAAATAAACCTTTCGCATGAACCACTCTGTCTATTGGTGCGAACCGATTCAACATCCGTTCAGTAGTTGATGAGATTTTCACGTTCAGACAGATAGACTTACAAGGAATGGATATATTTTTTTCCATATTTAATGATGGTACCTCAATGTATATATTGGTGCTAACCGATTCAACATCCGTTCAGTAGTTGTTGCGATTTTCACGTTCAGACAGATATACTTACAAGGAAGGGATATATTTTTTCCATATTTAATGACGATACCACAATGAACAATGGAAATAAAGCTTCCTCATGCACCACTCTCTCCATTGGAGAAAACCGATTCAACACCCGCTCAGTAGTTGTTGAGATTTTCACGTTCAGACAGATATACTTCCAAGGAATGGATATATTTTTTCCATATTTAAATATGGTACCTAAATGAGTTATGGAATTAAACCTTTCTCATGAACCACTCTGTCTATTGGTGAGAACCGATTCAACATCTGTTCAGTAGTTGTTGCGATTTTCACGTTCAGACAGATAGCCTTACAAGGAATGGATATATTTTTTTCCATGTTTAATTATGGTACCTAAATGAGTTATGGAATGAAACCTTTATCATGAACCACTCTGTCTATTGGTGCGAACCGATTCAACACCCGCTCAGTAGTTGTTCAGATTTTCACGTTCAGACAGATAGACTTACAAGGAATGGATATATTTTTGTCCATATTTAATGATGATACCTCAACGGATTATGTAAATAAACCTTTCTCATGAACCACTCTGTCTATTGGTGCGAACCAATTCAACATCCGTTCAGTAGTTGTTGAGATTTTCACGTTCAGACAGATAGAGTTAAAAGGAATGGATATATTTTTTTCCGTATTTAATGATGGTACCTCAATGTATTATGGAATTAAACCGTTCTCATGAACCGCTCTGTCTATTGGTGCAAACCGATTCAACATCCGTTCAGTAGTTGTTGCGATTTTCACGTTCAGATACATAGACTTACAAGGAATGGATATATTCTTTCTATATTTAATGACGATACCACAATGAACAACGGAAATAAAGCTTCCTCATGCACCACTCTCTCCATTGGAGAAAACCGATTCAACACCCGCTCAGTAGTTGTTGAGATTTTCACGTTCAGACAGATATACTTACAAGGAATGGATATATTTTTTCCATATTTAATGTAGTTGTTGCGATTTTCACGTTCAGACAGATAGACTTAAAAGGAATGGATATATTTTTGTCCATATTTAATGATGATAGCTCAACGGATTATGTAAATGAACCTTTCTCATGAACCACTCTGTCTATTGGTTCGAACCGATTCAACATCCGTTCAGTAGTTGTTGAGATTTTCACGTTCAGACAGATAGACTTACAAGGAATGGATATATTTATATCCATATTTGATGATGGTACATCAATGTATTATGGAATTAAACCGTTCTCATGAACCACTCTGTCTATTGGTGCGAACCGATTCAACATCCGTTCAGTAGTTGTTGCGATTTTCACTTTCAGACAGATAGACTTACAAGGAAGGGATATATTTTTTGCCATATTTAATGATGATACCTCAACGGATTATGTAAATAAACCTTTCTCATGAACCACTCTGTCTATTGGTGCGAACCGATTCAACACCCGGTCAGTAGTTGTTGAGATTTTCACTTTCAGACAGATAGACTTACAAGAAAGGGATATATTTTTTCCATATTTAATGACGATACCACAATGAACAACGGAAATAAAGCTTCCTCATGCACCACTCTCTCCATTGGAGAAAACCGATTCAACGCCCGCTCAGTTGTTGTTGAGATTTTCATGTTCTGACGGATATACTTACAAGGAATGGATATATTTTTTTCCATATTTAAGTATGGTACCTAAATGAGTTATGGAATTAAAAATTTCTCATGAACCACTCTGTCTATTGGTGAGAACCGATTCAACATCTGTCCAGTAGTTGTTGCGATTTTCACGTTCAGACAGATAGACTTAAAAGGAATGGATATATTTTTGTCCATATTTAATTATGATACCTCAACGGATTATGTAAATAAACCTTTCTCATGAACCACTCTGTCTATTGGTGCGAACCGATTCAACACCCGCTCAGTAGTTGTTCAGATTTTCACGTTCAGACAGATAGACTTACAAGGAATGGATATATTTTTTTTTCATATTTAATGATGATACCTAAATGAGTTATGGAATTAAGCCTTTCTCATGAACCACTCTGTCTATTGGTGCTAAACGATTCAACATCCGTTCAGTAGTTGTTGAGATTTTCACGTTCAGACAGATAGACTTGTAAGGAAGGTATATATTTTTTCCATATTTAATAATGATACCACAATGAACAACGGAAATAAAGCTTCCTCATGCACCACTCTCTCCATTGGAGAAAACCGAATCAACACCCGCTCAGTAGTTGTTGAGACGTTCACGTTCAGACAGATATACTTACAAGGAATGGATATATTTTTTTCCATGTTTAATTATGGTACCTAAATGAGTTATGGAATGAAACCTTTATCATGAACCATTCTGTCTATTTGTGAGAACCGATTCAACATCTGTTCGGTAATTGTTGAGATTTTCACGTTCAGACAGATAGACTTACAAGGAATGGATATATTTTTTTCCATATTTGACGATTTTACATCAATGTATTATGGAATTAAACCGTTCTCATGAACCACTCTGTCTATTGGTGCGAACCGATTCAACATCCGTTCAGTAGTTGTTGCGATTTTCACTTTCAGACAGATAGACTTACAAGGAAGGGATATATTTTTGTTCATATTTAATGATGATACCTCAACGGATTATGTAAATAAACCTTTCTCATGAACCACTCTGTCTATTGGTGCGAACCGATTCAACATCCGTTCAGTAATTGTTGAGATTTTCACGTTCAGACAGATAGACTTACAAGGAATGGATATATTTTTTTCCATATTTGACGATTTTACATCAATGTATTATGGAATTAAACCGTTCTCATGAACCACTCTGTCTATTGGTGCGAACCGATTCAACATCCGTTCAGTAGTTGTTGCGATTTTCACTTTCAGACAGATAGACTTACAAGGAAGGGATATATTTTTGTTCATATTTAATGATGATACCTCAACGGATTATGTAAATAAACCTTTCTCATGAACCACTCTGTCTATTGGTGCGAACCGATTCAACACCCGGTCAGTAGTTGTTGAGATTTTCACTTTCAGACAGATAGACTTACAAGGAATGGATATATTTTTTTCCATAGTTAATGCCGGTACCTCAATGTATTATGGAATTAAACCGTTCTCATGAACCACTCTGTCTATTGGTGCGAACCGATTCAACATCCGTTCAGTAGTTGTTGCGATTTTCACCTTCAGACAGATAGACTTACAAGGAAGGGATATATTTTTTCCATATTTAATGACGATACAACAATGAACAACGGAAATAAAGCTTCCTCATGCACCACTCTGTCCATTGGAGAAAACCGATTCAACACCCGCTCAGTAGTTGTTGAGATTTTCACGTTCAGACAGATGGACTTAAAAGGAATGGATATATTTTTGTCCATATTTAATGATGATACCTCAACGGATTATGTAAATGAACCTTTCTCATGAACCACTCTGTCTATTGGTTCGAACCGATTCAACATCCGTTCAGTAGTTGTTGAGATTTTCACGTTCAGACAGATAGACTTACAAGGAATGGATATATTTATTTCCATATTTGATGATGGTACATCAATGTATTATGGAATTAAACCTTTCTCATGAACCACTCTGTCTATTGGTGCGAACCGATTCAACATCCGTTCAGTAGTTGTTGCGATTTTCACTTTCAGACAGATAGACTTACAAGGAAGGGATATATTTTTTTCCATATTTAATGATGATACCTCAACGGATTATGTAAATAATCCTTTCTCATGAACCACTCTGTCTATTGGTGCGAACCGATTCAACACCCGGTCAGTAGTTGTTGAGATTTTCACTTTCAGACAGATGGACTTACAAGGAAGGGATAAATTTTTTTTTTCATGTTTAATGACGATACCACAATGAGCAACGGAAATTAAGCTTCCTCATGCACCACTCTCTACATTGGAGAAAACCGATTCAACGCCCGCTCAGTAGTTGTTGAGATTTTCACGTTCAGACAGATATACTTACAAGGAATGGATATATTTTTTTCCATATTTAATAATGGTACCTAAATGAGTTATGGAATTAAAACTTTCTCATGAACCACTCTGTCTATTGGTGAGAACCGATTCAACATCTGTTCAGTAGTTATTGCGATTTTCACGTTCAGACAGATAGACTTAAAAGGAATGGATATATTTTTGTCCATATTTAATTATGATACCTCAACGGATTATGTAAATAAACCTTTCTCATGAACCACTCTGTCTATTGGTGCGAACCGATTCAACACCCGCTCAGTAGTTGTTGAGATTTTCACGTTCAGACAGATAGACTTACAAGGAATGGATATATTTTTTTTCCATATTTAATAATGATACCTAAATGAGTTATGGAATTAAGCCTTTCTCATGAACCACACTGTCTATTGGTGCGAAACGATTCAATATCCGTTCAGTAGTTGTTGAGATTTTCACGTTTAGACAGATAGACTTGTAAGGAAGGTATATATTATTTCCATATTTAATAATGATAGCACAATGAACAACGGAAATAAAGCTTCCTCATGCACCACTCTCTCCATTGGAGAAAACCGATTCAACACCCGCTCAGTAGTTGTTGAGACTTTCACGTTCAGACAGATATACTTACAAGGAATGGATATATTTTTTTCTATGTTTAATTATGGTACCTAAATGAGTTAAGGAATTAAACCTTTATCATGAACCACTCTGTCTATTGGTGCGAACCGATTCAACATCCGTTCAGTAATTGTTGAGATTTTCACGTTCAGACAGATAGACTTACAAGGAATGGATATATTTTTTTCCATATTTGACGATGGTACATCAATGTATTATGGAATTAAACCGTTCTCATGAACCACTCTGTCTATTTGTGCGAACCGATTCAACATCCGTTCAGTAGTTGTTGCGATTTTCACCTTCAGACAGATAGACTTACAAGGAAGGGATATATTTTTTCCATATTTAATAATGATACCACAATGAAC
The DNA here is from genome assembly GCA_907269125.1 of Eristalis pertinax. Classification (NCBI taxonomy): domain Eukaryota; kingdom Metazoa; phylum Arthropoda; class Insecta; order Diptera; family Syrphidae; genus Eristalis; species Eristalis pertinax. The sequence goes on from CAJSMF010000061.1 coordinate 1,618,871, forward strand.
AACGGAAATAAAGCTTCCTCATGCACCACTATCTCCATTGGAGAAAACCGATTCAACACCCGCTCAGTAGTTGTTGAGATTTTCACGTTCAGACAGATATACTTACAAGGAATGGATATATTTTTTTCCATATTTAATTATGGTACCTAAATGAGTTATGGAATTAAACCTTTCTCATGAACCACTCTGTCTATTGGTGAGAACCGATTCAACATCTGTTCAGTAATTGTTGCGATTTTCACGTTCAGACAGATAGACTTAAAAGGAATTCATATATTTTTGTCCATATTTAATGATGATACCTCAACGGATTATGTAAATAAACCTTTCTCATGAACCACTCTGTCTATTGGTGTGAACCGATTCAACACCCGCTCAGTAGTTGTTGATATTTTCAAGTTCAGACGGATAGACTTACAAGGAATGGACATATTTTTTTCAATATTCAATGATGATACCTAAATGAGTTATGGAATTAAACCTTTCTCATGAACCACTCTGTCTATTGGTGCGAACCGATTCAACATCCGTTCAGTAGTTGTTGAGATTTTCACGTTCAGGCAGATAGACTTACAAGGAAGGGATATATTTTTTCCATATTTAATGACGATACCACAATGAACAACGGAAATAAAGCTTCCTCATGCACCACTCTCTCCATTGGAGAAAACAGATTCAACACCCGCTCAATAGTTGTTGAGATTTTCACGTTCAGACAGATATACTTACAAGGAATGGATATATTTTTTTCCATATTTAATTATGGTACCTAAATGCGTTATGGAATTAAACCTTTCTCATGAACCAGTCTGTCTATTGGTGAGAACCGCTTCAACATCTGTTCAGTAGTTGTTGCGATTTTCACGTTCAATTTGGTGAGAACCGATTCAACATCCGTTCAGTAGTTGTTGAGATTTTCACGTTCAGGCAGATGGACTTTCAAGGAAGGGATACATTTTTTCCATATTTAATGATGATACCTCAATGAATTATGGAATTAAAGCTTTCTCATGAACCACTCTGTCTATTGGTGCGAACCGATTCAACATCCGTTCAGTAGGTGTTAAGATTTTCACGTTCAGACAGATAGACTTACAAGGAAGGGATATATTTTTTCCATATTTAATGACGATACCACAATGAACAACGGAAATAAAGCTTCCTCATGCACCCTCTCTCCATTGGAGAAAACCAATTCAACACCCGCTCAGTAGTTGTTGAGATTTTCACGTTCAGACAGATATACTTACAAGGAATGGATATATTTTTTTCCATATTTAATTATGGTACCTAAATGAGTTATGGAATTAAACCTTTCTCATGAACCACTCTGTCTATTGGTGAGAACCGATTCAACATCTGTTCAGTAGTTGTTGCGATTTTCACGTTCAGACAGATAGACTTAAAAGGAATGGATATATTTTTGTCCATATTTAATGATGATACCTCAACGGATTATGTAAATAAACCTTTCTCATGAACCACTCTGTCTATTGGTGAGAACCGATTCAACACCCGCTCAGTAGTTGTTGAGATTTTCACGTTCAGACAGATAGACTTACAAGGAATGGATATATTTTTTTCCATATTTAATGATGATACCTAAATGAGTTATGGAATCAAACCTTTGTCATGAACCTCTCTGTCTATTGGTGCGAACCGATTCAACATCCGTTTAGTAGTTGTTGAGATTTTCACGTTCAGGCAGATAGACTTACAAGGAAGGGATATATTTTTTTCATATTTAATGACGATACCACAATGGACAACGGAAATAAAGCTTCCTCATGCACCACTCTCTCTATTGGAGAAAACCGATTCAACACCCGCTCAGTAGTTGTTGAGATTTTCACGTTCAGACAGATAGACTTAAAAGGAAGGGATATATTTTTTCCATATTTAATGCTGATACCACAATGAACAACGCAAACAAAGCTTCCTCATGCACCACTCTCATGCTGATACCACAATGAACAACGCAAATAAAGCTTCCTCATGCACCACTCTCTCCATTGGAGGAATCCGATTCAACACACGCTCAGTAGTTGTTGAGATTTTCACGTTCAGGCAAATAGACTTACAAGGAAGGGATATATTTTTTCCATATTTAATGATGATACCTTAATGAGTTATGGAATTAAACCGTTCCCATGAACCACTCTGTCTAATGGTGTGAACCGATTCAACATCCGTTTAGTAGTTGTTGAGATTTTCACGTTCAGGCAGATAGACTTACAAGGAAGGGATATATTTTTTTCATATTTAATGACGATACCACAATGGACAACGGAAATAAAGCTTCCTCATGCACCACTCTCTCTATTGGAGAAAACCGATTCAACACCCGCTCAGTAGTTGTTGAGATTTTCACGTTCAGACAGATTTACTTACAAGGAATGGATATATTTTTTTCCATATTTAATGATGATACCTAAATGAGTTATGGAATTAGACCTTTCTCATGAACTACTCTGTCTATTGGTGAGAACCGATTCAACATCTGTTCAGTAGTTGTTGAGATTTTCACGTTCAGGCAGATGGACTTTCAATTAAGGGATACATTTTTTCCATATTTAATGATGATACCTCAATGAATTATGGAATTAAAGCTTTCTCATGAACCACTCTGTCTATTGGTGCGAACCGATTCAACATCCGTTCAGTAGGTGTTAAGATTTACACGTTCAGACAGATAGACTTACAAGGAAGGGATATATTTTTTCCATATTTATTGACGATAGCACAATGAACAACGGAAATAAAGCTTCCTCATGCACCCTCTCTCCATTGGAGAAAACCAATTCAACACCCGCTCAGTAGTTGTTGAGATTTTCACGTTCAGACAGATATACTTACAAGGAATGGATATATTTTTTTCCATATTTAATTATGGTACCTAAATGAGTTATGGAATTAAACCTTTCTCATGAACCACTCTGTCTATTGGTGAGAACCGATTCAACATCTGTTCAGTAGTTGTTGCGATTTTCACGTTCAGACAGATAGACTTAAAAGGAATGGATATATTTTTGTCCATATTTTATGATGATACCTCAACGGATTATGTAAATAAACCTTACTCATGAACCACTCTGTCTATTGGTGAGAAACGATTCAACACCCGCTCAGTAGTTGTTGAGATTTTCACGTTCAGACAGATATACTTACAAGTAATGGATATATTTATTTCCATATTTAATTATGGTACCTAAATGAGTTATGGAATTAAACCTTTCTCATGAACCACTCTGTCTATTGGTGAGAACCGATTCAACATCTGTTCAGTAGTTGTTGCGATTTTCACGTTCAGACAGATAGACTTAAAAGGAATGGATATATTTTTGTCCATATTTAATGATGATACCTCAACGGATTATGTAAATAAACCTTTCTCATGAACCACTCTGTCTATTGGTGCGAACCGATTCAACATCCGTTCAGTAGGTGTTAAGATTTTCACGTTCAGACAGATAGACTTACAAGGAAGGGATATATTTTTTCCATATTTAATGACGATAGCACAATGAACAACGGAAATAAAGCTTCCTCATGCACCCTCTCTCCATTGGAGAAAACCAATTCAACACCCGCTCAGTAGTTGTTGAGATTTTCACGTTCAGACAGATATACTTACAAGGAATGGATATATTTTTTTCCATATTTAATTATGGTACCTAAATGAGTTATGGAATTAAACCTTTCTCATGAACCACTCTGTCTATTGGTGCGAACCGATTCAACATCCGTTCAGTAGTTGCTGAGATTTTCACGTTCAGACAGATAGACTTAAAAGGAAGGGATATATTTTTTCCATATTTAATGACGATAGCACAATGAACAACGGAAATAAAGCTTCCTCATGCACCCTCTCTCCATTGGAGAAAACCAATTCAACACCCGCTCAGTAGTTGTTGAGATTTTCACGTTCAGACAGATATACTTACAAGGAATGGATATATTTTTTTCCATATTTAATTATGGTACCTAAATGAGTTATGGAATTAAACCTTTCTCATGAACCACTCTGTCTATTGGTGCGAACCGATTCAACATCCGTTCAGTAGTTGCTGAGATTTTCACGTTCAGACAGATAGACTTAAAAGGAAGGGATATATTTTTTCCATATTTAATGCTGATACCACAATGAACAACGCAAACAAAGCTTCCTCATGCACCACTCTCATGCTGATACCACAATGAACAACGCAAATAAAGCTTCCTCATGCACCACTCTCTCCATTGGAGGAATCCGATTCAACACACGCTCAGTAGTTGTTGAGATTTTCAGGTTCAGGCAAGTAGACTTACAAGGAAGGGATATATTTTTTCCATATTTAATGATGATACCTTAATGAGTTATGGAACTAAACCGTTCTCATGAACCACTCTGTCTAATGGTGTGAACCGATTCAACATCCGTTTAGTAGTTGTTGAGATTTTCACGTTCAGGCAGATAGACTTACAAGGAAGGGATATATTTTTTTCATATTTAATGACGATACCACAATGGACAACGGAAATAAAGCTTCCTCATGCACCACTCTCTCTATTGGAGAAAACCGATTCCACACCCGCTCAGTAGTTGTTGAGATTTTCACGTTCAGACAGATGTACTTACAAGGAATGGATATATTTTTTTCCATATTTAATGATGATACCTAAATGAGTTATGGAATTAGACCTTTCTCATGAACTACTCTGTCTATTGGTGAGAACCGATTCAACATCTGTTCAGTAGTTGTTGCGATTTTCACGTTCAGACAGATAGACTTACAAGGAAGGGATATATTTTTTCCATATTTAATGCTGATACCACAATGAACAACGCAAACAAAGCTTCCTCATGCACCACTCTCATGCTGATACCACAATGAACAAAGCAAATAAAGCTTCCTCATGCACCACTCTCTCCATTGGAGGAATCCGATTCAACACCCGCTCAGTAGTTGTTGCGATTTTCACGTTCAGACAGATAGACTTAAAAGGAATGGATATATTTTTGTCCATATTTAATGATGATACCTCAACGGATTATGTAAATAAACCTTTCTCATGAACCACTCTGTCTATTGGTGCGAACCGATTCAACGTCCGTTCAGTAGTTGTTGAGATTTTCACGTTCAGACATATAGACTTACAAGGAATCGATATATTTTATTCCATATTTGATGATGGTACATCAACGTATTATGGAATTAAACCGTTCTCATGATACCACTCTGTCTACTGGTGCGAACCGATTCAACATCCGTTCAGTAGTTGTTGCGATTTTCACGTTCAGACATATAGACTTACAAGGAAGGGATATATTTTTTCCATATTTAATGACGATACCACAATGAACAACGGAAATAAAGCTTCCTCATGCACCACTCTCTCCATTGGAGAAAACCGATTCAACACCCGCTCAGTAGTTGTTGAGATTTTCACGTTCAGGCAGATAGACTTACAAGGAATGGATATATTTTTTCCATATTTAATTCTGATACCACAATGAACGACGCAAATAAAGCTTCCTCATGCACCACTCTCTCCATTCGAGAAAACCGATTCAACACCCGCTCAGTAGTTGTTGAGATTTTCACGTTCAGACAGATAGATTTACAAGGAATGGATATATTTTTTCCATATTTAATGCTGATGCCACAATGAACAACGCAAATAAAGCTTCCTCATGCACCACTCTCTCCATTGGAGAAAACCGATTCAACATCCGTTCAGTAGTTGTTGAGATTTTCGCGTTCAGACAGATAGACTAACAAGGAAGGGATTTATTTTTTCCGTATTTCCTCATGCACCACTCTCTCCATTGGAGAAAACCGATTCAACACACGCTCAGTAGTTGTTGAGATTTTCAGGTTCAGGCAAATAGACTTACAAGGAAGGGATATATTTTTTCCATATTTAATGATGATACCTTAATGAGTTATGGAATTAAACCGTTCTCATGAACCACTCTGTCTAATGGTGTGAACCGATTCAACATCCGTTTAGTAGTTGTTGAGATTTTCACGTTCAGGCAGATAGACTTACAAGGAAGGGATATATTTTTTTCATATTTAATGACGATACCACAATGGACAACGGAAATAAAGCTTCCTCATGCACCACTCTCTCTATTGGAGAAAACCGATTCCACACCCGCTCAGTAGTTGTTGAGATTTTCACGTTCAGACAGATGTACTTACAAGGAATGGATATATTTTTTTCCATATTTAATGATGATACCTAAATGAGTTATGGAATTAGACCTTTCTCATGAACTACTCTGTCTATTGGTGAGAACCGATTCAACATCTGTTCAGTAGTTGTTGCGATTTTCACGTTCAGACAGATAGACTTACAAGGAAGGGATATATTTTTTCCATATTTAATGCTGATACCACAATGAACAACGCAAACAAAGCTTCCTCATGCACCACTCTCATGCTGATACCACAATGAACAACGCAAATAAATCTTCCTCATGCACCACTCTCTCCATTGGAGGAATCCGATTCAACACCCGCTCAGTAGTTGTTGCGATTTTCACGTTCAGACAGATGTACTTACAAGGAATGGATATATTTTTTTCCATATTTAATGATGATACCTAAATGAGTTATGGAATTAGACCTTTCTCGTGAACTACTCTGTCTATTGGTGCGAACCGATTCAACGTCCGTTCAGTAGTTGTTGAGATTTTCACGTTCAGACATATAGACTTACAAGGAATCGATATATTTTATTCCATATTTGATGATGGTACATCAACGTATTATGGAATTAAACCGTTCTCATGATACCACTCTGTCTACTGGTGCGAACCGATTCAACATCCGTTCAGTAGTTGTTGCGATTTTCACGTTCAGACATATAGAAACCGATTCAACACCCGCTCAGTAGTTGTTGAGATTTTCACGTTCAGACAGATAGATTTACAAGGAATGGATATATTTTTTCCATATTTAATGCTGATGCCACAATGAACAACGCAAATAAAGCTTCCTCATGCACCACTCTCTCCATTGGAGAAAACCGATTCAACATCCGTTCAGTAGTTGTTGAGATTTTCGCGTTCAGACAGATAGACTAACAAGGAAGGGATTTATTTTTTCCGTATTTCCTCATGCACCACTCTCTCCATTGGAGAAAACCGATTCAACACACGCTCAGTAGTTGTTGAGATTTTCACGTTCAGGCAAATAGACTTACAAGGAAGGGATATATTTTTTCCATATTTAATGATGATACCTAAATGAGTTATGGAATTAAAGCGTTCTCATGAACCACTCTGTCTAAGGGTGCGAACCGATTCAACATCCGTTTAGTAGTTGTTGAGACTTTCACGTTCAGGCAGATAGACTTTCAAGGAAGGGATATATTTTTTCCATATTTAATGCTGATACCACAATGAACAACGCCAATAAAGCTTCCTCATGCACCACTCTCTCCGTTGGAGAAAACCGATTCAACACCCGCTCAGTAGTTGTTGAGATTTTCACGTTCAGACAAATAGACTTAGAAGGAATGGATATATTTTTTTCCATATTTAATGATGGTACCTCAACGTATTATGGAATTAAACCGTTCTCATGAACTACTCTGTCTATTTGTGTTAACCGATTCAACATCCGTTCAGTAGTTGTTGAGATTTTCACTTTCAGACAGATAGACTTACAAGGAATGGATATATGTTTTTCCATATTTAATGATGATACCTAAATGAGTTATGGAATTAAACCTTTCTCATGAACCACTCTGTCTATCGGTGCGAACCGATTCAACATCCGTTCATTAGTTGTTGAGATTTTCGCGTTCAGACAGATAGACTTATAAGGAATGGATATATTTTTTTCCATATTTAATGATGGTACCTCAATGTATTATGGAATTAAACCGTTCTCATGAACCACTCTGTCTATTTGTGCGAACCGTTTCAACATCCGTTCAGTAGTTGTTGAGATTTTCACGTTCAGACTGATAGACTTACAAGGAATGGACATATTTTTTTCCATATTTAATGATGATACCTAAATGAGTTATGGAATTAAACCTTTCTCATGAACCACTCTGTCTATTGGTGCGAACCGATTCAACATCAGTTCAGTAGTTGTTGAGATTTTCTCTTTCAAGCAGATAGACTTACAAGGAAGGGATATATTTTTTCCATATTTAATGACGATACCACAATGAACAATGCAAATAAAGCTTCCTCATGCACCACTCTCTCCATTGGAGAAAACCGATTCAACACCCGCTCAGTAGTTGTTGAGATTTTCACGATCAGGCAGATAGACTTACAAGGAAGGGATATATTTTTTCCATATTTAATGCTGATGCCACAATGAACAACGCAAATAAAGCTTCCTCATGCACCACTCTCTCCATTGGAGAAAACCGATTCAACACCCGCTCAGTAGTTGTTGAGATTTTCACGTTCAGGCAAATAGACTTACAAGGAAGGGATTAATTTTTTTTATATTTAATGATGATACCTAAATGAGTTATGGAATTAAACCTTTCTCATGAACCACTCTGTCTATTCACTCTCTGTCTATTCAACATCCGCTTAGTAGTTGTTGAGATTTTCACGTTCAGACAGATAGACTTACAAGGAATGGATATATTTGTTTCCATATTTAATGATGATACCTCAATGAATTATGGAATAAAACCTTTCTCATGAACCACTCTCTCCATTGGAGAAAACCGATTCAACACCCGCTCAGTAGTTGTTGAGATTTTCACGTTCAGACAAATAGACTTAGAAGGAATGGATATATTTTTTTCCATATTTAATTATGGTACCTAAATGAGTTATGGAATTAAACCTTTCTCATGAACCACTCTGTCTATTGGTGAGAACCGATTCAACATCTGTTCAGTAGTTGTTGCGATTTTCACGTTCAGACAGATAGACTTAAAAGGAATGGATATATTTTTGTCCATATTTAATGATGATACCTCAACGGATTATGTAAATAAACCTTTCTCATGAACCACTCTGTCTATTGGTGAGAAACGATTCAACACCCGCTCAGTAGTTGTTGAGATTTTCACGTTCAGACAGATATACTTACAAGGAATGGATATATTTTTTTCCATATTTAATTGTGGTACCTTAATGAGTTATGGAATTAAACCTTTCTCATGAACCACTCTGTCTATTGGTGAGAACCGATTCAACATCTGTTCAGTAGTTGTTCCGATTTTCACGTTCAGACAGATAGACTTAAAAGGAATGGATATATTTTTGTCCATATTTAATGATGGTACCTCAACGGATTATGTAAATAAACCTTTCTCATGAACCACTCTGTCTATTGGTGAGAAACGATTCAACACCCGCTCAGTAGTTGTTGAGATTTTCACGTTCAGACAGATATACTTACAAGGAATGGATATATTTTTTTCCATATTTAATTATGGTACCTTAATGAGTTATGGAATTAAACCTTTCTCATGAACCACTCTGTCTATTGGTGAGAACCGATTCAACATCTGTTCAGTAGTTGTTCCGATTTTCACGTTCAGACAGATAGACTTAAAAGGAATGGATATATTTTTGTCCATATTTAATGATGATACCTCAACGGATTATGTAAATAAACCTTTCTCATGAACCACTCTGTCTATTGGTGCGAACCGATTCAACATCCGTTCAGTAGTTGCTGAGATTTTCACGTTCAGACAGATAGACTTAAAAGGAAGGGATATATTTTCCTAAATGAGTTATGGAATTAGACCTTTCTCATGAACTACTCTGTCTATTGGTGAGAACCGATTCAACATCTGTTCAGTAGTTGTTGCGATTTTCACGTTCAGACAGATAGACTTACAAGGAAGGGTTATATTTTTTCCATATTTAATGCTGATACCACAATGAACAACGCAAACAAAGCTTCCTCATGCACCACTCTCATGCTGATACCACAATGAACAACGCAAATAAAGCTTCCTCATGCACCACTCTCTCCATTGGAGGAATCCGATTCAACACCCGCTCAGTAGTTGTTGCGATTTTCACGTTCAGACAGATAGACTTACAAGGAAGGGATATATTTTTTCCATATTTAATGACGATACCACAATGAACAACGGAAATAAAGCTTCCTCATGCACCACTCTCTCCATTGGAGAAAACCGATTCAACACCCGCTCAGTAGTTGTTGAGATTTTCACGTTCAGGCAGATAGACTTACAAGGAATGGATATATTTTTTCCATATTTAATTCTGATACCACAATGAACAACGCAAATAAAGCTTCCTCATGCACCACTCTCTCCATTCGAGAAAACCGATTCAACACCCGCTCAGTAGTTGTTGAGATTTTCACGTTCAGACAGATAGATTTACAAGGAATGGATATATTTTTTTCCATATTTAATGCTGATGCCACAATGAACAACGCAAATAAAGCTTCCTCATGCACCACTCTCTCCATTGGAGAAAACCGATTCAACATCCGTTCAGTAGTTGTTGAGATTTTCGCGTTCAGACAGATAGAATAACAAGGAAGGGATTTATTTTTTCCGTATTTCCTCATGCACCACTCTCTCCATTGGAGAAAACCGATTCAACACACGCTCAGTAGTTGTTGAGATTTTCACGTTCAGGCAAATAGACTTACAAGGAAGGGATATATTTTTTCCATATTTAATGATGATACCTAAATGAGTTATGGAATTAAAGCGTTCTCATGAACCACTCTGTCTAATGGTGCGAACCAATTCAACATCCGTTTAGTAGTTGTTGCGATTTTCACGTTCAGGCAGATAGACTTTCAAGGAAGGGATATATTTTTTCCATATTTAATGCTGATACCACAATGAACAACGCAAATAAAGCTTCCTCATGCACCACTCTCTCCATTGGAGAAAACCGATTCAACACCCGCTCAGTAGTTGTTGAGATTTTCACGTTCAGGCAGATAGACTTACAAGGAAGGGATATATTTTTTCCATATTTAATGCTGATGCCACAATGAACAACGCAAATAAAGCTTCCTCATGCACCACTCTCTCCATTGGAGAAAACCGATTCAACACCCGCTCAGTAGTTGTTGAGATTTTCACGTTCAGACAGATAGACTTACAAGGAATGGATATATGTTTTTCCATATTTAATGATGATACCTAAATGAGTTATGGAATTAAACCTTTCTCATGAACCACTCTGTCTATCGGTGCGAACCGATTCAACATCCGTTCATTAGTTGTTGAGATTTTCGCGTTCAGACAGATAGACTTATAAGGAATGGATATATTTTTTTCCATATTTAATGATGGTACCTCAATGCATTATGGAATTAAACCGTTCTCATGAACCACTCTGTCTATTTGTGCGAACCGTTTCAACATCCGTTCAGTAGTTGTTGAGATTTTCACGTTCAGACTGATAGACTTACAAGGAATGGACATATTTTTTTCCATATTTAATGATGATACCTAAATGAGTTATGGAATTAAACCTTTCTCATGAACCACTCCGTCTATTGGTGCGAACCGATTCAACATCAGTTCAGTAGTTGTTGAGATTTTCACGTTCAGGCAGATAGACTTACAAGGAATGGATATATTGTTGGCCATATTTAATGATGATACCTCAACGGATTATGTAAATAAACCTTTCTCATGAACCACTCTGTCTATTGGTGCGAACCGATTCAACATCCATTCAGTAGTTGTTGAGATTTTCACGTTCAGACAGATAGACTTAGAAGGAATGGATATATTTTTTTCCATATTTTATGATGGTACCTCAATGTATTATGGAAATAAACCGTTCTCATGAACCACTCTGTCTATTTGTGCGAACCGATTCAACATCCGTTCAGTAGTTGTTGAGATTTTCACGTTCAGACAGATAGATTTACAAGGAATGGATATATTTTTTCCATATTTAATGCTGATGCCACAATGAACAACGCAAATAAAGCTTCCTCATGCACCACTCTCTCCATTGGAGAAAACCGATTCAACACCCGCTCAGTAGTTGTTGAGATTTTCACGTTCAGGCAAATAGACTTACAAGGAAGGGATTAATTTTTTTTATATTTAATGATGAAACCTAAATGAGTTATGGAATTAAACCTTTCTCATGAACCACTCTCTCCATTGGAGAAAACCGATTCAACACCCGCTCAGTAGTTGTTGAGATTTTCACGTTCAGACAGATAGACTTAGAAGGAATGGATATATTTTTTTCCATATTTTATGATGGTACCTCAATGTATTATGGAAATAAACCGTTCTCATGAACCACTCTGTCTATTTGTGCGAACCGATTCAACATCCGTTCAGTAGTTGTTGAGATTTTCACGTTCAGACAGATAGACTTACAAGGAATGGATATATGTTTTTCCATATTTAATGATGATACCACAATGAACAACGCAAATAAAGCTTCCTCATGCACCACTCTCTCCATTCGAGAAAACCGATTCAACACCCGCTCAGTAGTTGTTGAGATTTTCACGTTCAGGCAGATAGACTTACAAGGAATGGATATATTTTTTTCCATATTTAATTCTGATACCACAATGAACAACGCAAATAAAGCTTCCTCATGCACCACTCTCTCCATTCGAGAAAACCGATTCAACACCCGCTCAGTAGTTGTTGAGATTTTCACGTTCAGACAGATAGATTTACAAGGAATGGATATATTTTTTCCATATTTAATGCTGATGCCACAATGAACAACGCAAATAAAGCTTCCTCATGCACCACTCTCTCCATTGGAGAAAACCGATTCAACATACGTTCAGTAGTTGTTGAGATTTTCGCGTTCAGACAGATAGAATAACAAGGAAGGGATTTATTTTTTCCGTATTTCCTCATGCACCACTATCTCCATTGGAGAAAACCGATTCAACACACGCTCAGTAGTTGTTGAGATTTTCACGTTCAGGCAAATAGACTTAGAAGGAATGGATATATTTTTTCCATATTTAATGATGATACCTAAATGAGTTATGGAATTAAAGCGTTCTCATGAACCACTCTGTCTAATGGTGCGAACCGATTCAACATCCGTTTAGTAGTTGTTGAGAATTTCACGTTCAGGCAGATAGACTTTCAAGGAAGGGATATATTTTTTCCATATTTAATGCTGATACCACAATGAACAACGCAAATAAAGCTTCCTCATGCACCACTCTCTCCATTGGAGAAAACCGATTCAACACCCGCTCAGTAGTTGTTGAGATTTTCACGTTCAGACAAATAGACTTAGAAGGAATGGATATATTTTTTTCCATACCAGATACCACAATGAACAATGCAAATAAAGCTTCCTCACGCACCACTCTCTCCATTGGAGAAAACCGATTCAACACCCGCTCAGTAGTTGTTGAGATTTTCACGTTCAGGCAGATAGACTTACAAGGAAGGGATATATTTTTTCCATATTTAATGCTGATGCCACAATGAACAACGCAAATAAAGCTTCCTCATGCACCACTCTCTCCATTGGAGAAAACCGATATATGTTTTTCCATATTTAATGATGATACCTAAATGAGTTATGGAATTAAACCTTTCTCATGAACCACTCTGTCTATCGGTGCGAACCGATTCAACATCCGTTCATTAGTTGTTGAGATTTTCGCGTTCAGACAGATAGACTTATAAGGAATGGATATATTTTTTTCCATATTTAATGATGGTACCTCAATGTATTATGGAATTAAACCGTTCTCATGAACCACTCTGTCTATTTGTGCGAAGCGTTTCAACATCCGTTCAGTAGTTGTTGAGATTTTCACGTTCAGACTGATAGACTTACAAGGAATGGACATATTTTTTTCCATATTTAATGATGATACCTAAATGAGTTATGGAATTAAACCTTTCTCATGAACCACTCTGTCTATTGGTGCGAACCGATTCAACATCAGTTCAGTAGTTGTTGAGATTTTCACGTTCAGGCAGATAGACTTACAAGGAAGGGATATATTTTTTCCATATTTAATGACGATACCACAATGAACAATGCAAATAAAGCTTCCTCATGCACCACTCTCTCCATTGGAGAAAACCGATTCAACACCCGCTCAGTAGTTGTTGAGATTTTCACGTTCAGGCAGATAGACTTACAAGGAAGGGATATATTTTTTCCATATTTAACGCTGATGCCACAATGAACAACGCAAATAAAGCTTCCTCATGCACCACTCTCTCCATTGGAGAAAACCGATTCAACACCCGCTCAGTAGTTGTTGAGATTTTCACGTTCAGGCAAATGATGATACCTCAACGGATTATGTAAATAAACCTTTCTCATGAACCACTCTGTCTATTGGTGCGAACCGATTCAACACCCGCTCAGTAGTTGTTGAGATTTTCACATTCAGACAGATAGACGTACAAGTAATGGATATATTTTTTTCCATATTAAATGATGATACCTAAATGAGTTATGGAATTAAACCTTTCTCATGAACCACTCTGTCTATTGGTGCGAACCGATTCAACATCCATTCAGTAGTTGTTGAGATTTTCACGTTCAGACAGATAGACTTAGAAGGAATGGATATATTTTTTTCCATATTTTATGATGGTACCTCAATGTATTATGGAAATAAACCGTTCTCATGAACCACTCTGTCTATTTGTGCGAACCGATTCAACATCCGTTCAGTAGTTGTTGAGATTTTCACGTTCAGACAGATAGACTTACAAGGAATGGATATATGTTTTTCCATATTTAATGATGATACCACAATGAACAACGCAAATAAAGCTTCCTCATGCACCACTCTCTCCATTCGAGAAAACCGATTCAACACCCGCTCAGTAGTTGTTGAGATTTTCACGTTCAGGCAGATAGACTTACAAGGAATGGATATATTTTTTTCCATATTTAGTTCTGATACCACAATGAACAACGCAAATAAAGCTTCCTCATGCACCACTCTCTCCATTCGAGAAAACCGATTCAACACCCGCTCAGTAGTTGTTGAGATTTTCACGTTCAGACAGATAGATTTACAAGGAATGGATATATTTTTTCCATATTTAATGCTGATGCCACAATGAACAACGCAAATAAAGCTTCCTCATGCACCACTCTCTCCATTGGAGAAAACCGATTCAACACCCGCTCAGTAGTTGTTGAGATTTTCACGTTCAGGCAAATAGACTTACAAGGAAGGGATTAATTTTTTTTATATTTAATTATGGTACCTAAATGAGTTATGGAATTAAACCTTTCTCATGAACCACTCTCTCCATTGGAGAAAACCGATTCAACACCCGCTCAGTAGTTGTTGAGATTTTCACGTTCAGACAGATAGACTTAGAAGGAATGGATATATTTTTTTCCATATTTTATGATGGTACCTCAATGTATTATGGAAATAAACCGTTCTCATGAACCACTCTGTCTATTTGTGCGAACCGATTCAACATCCGTTCAGTAGTTGTTGAGATTTTCACGTTCAGACAGATAGACTTACAAGGAATGGATATATGTTTTTCCATATTTAATGATGATACCACAATGAACAACGCAAATAAAGCTTCCTCATGCACCACTCTCTCCATTCGAGAAAACCGATTCAACACCCGCTCTGTAGTTGTTGAGATTTTCACGTTCAGGCAGATAGACTTACAAGGAATGGATATATTTTTTTCCATATTTAATTCTGATACCACAATGAACAACGCAAATAAAGCTTCCTCATGCACCACTCTCTCCATTCGAGAAAACCGATTCAACACCCGCTCAGTAGTTGTTGAGATTTTCACGTTCAGACAGATAGATTTACAAGGAATGGATATATTTTTTCCATATTTAATGCTGATGCCACAATGAACAACGCAAATAAAGCTTCCTCATGCACCACTCTCTCCATTGGAGAAAACCGATTCAACATACGTTCAGTAGTTGTTGAGATTTTCGCGTTCAGACAGATAGAATAACAAGGAAGGGATTTATTTTTTCCGTATTTCCTCATGCACCACTCTCTCCATTGGAGAAAACCGATTCAACACACGCTCAGTAGTTGTTGAGATTTTCACGTTCAGGCAAATAGACTTAGAAGGAATGGATATATTTTTTCCATATTTAATGATGATACCTAAATGAGTTATGGAATTAAAGCCTTCTCATGAACCACTCTGTCTAATGGTGCGAACCGATTCAACATCCGTTTAGTAGTTGTTGAGAATTTCACGTTCAGGCAGATAGACTTTCAAGGAAGGGATATATTTTTTCCATATTTAATGCTGATACCACAATGAACAACGCAAATAAAGCTTCCTCATGCACCACTCTCTCCATTGGAGAAAACCGATTCAACACCCGCTCAGTAGTTGTTGAGATTTTCACGTTCAGACAAATAGACTTAGAAGGAATGGATATATTTTTTTCCATACCAGATACCACAATGAACAATGCAAATAAAGCTTCCTCACGCACCACTCTCTCCATTGGAGAAAACCGATTCAACACCCGCTTAGTAGTTGTTGAGATTTTCACGTTCAGGCAGATAGACTTACAAGGAAGGGATATATTTTTTCCATATTTAATGCTGATGCCACAATGAACAACGCAAATAAAGCTTCCTCATGCACCACTCTCTCCATTGGAGAAAACCGATATATGTTTTTCCATATTTAATGATGATACCTAAATGAGTTATGGAATTAAACCTTTCTCATGAACCACTCTGTCTATCGGTGCGAACCGATTCAACATCCGTTCATTAGTTGTTGAGATTTTCGCGTTCAGACAGATAGACTTATAAGGAATGGATATATTTTTTTCCATATTTAATGACGATACCACAATGAACAATGCAAATAAAGCTTCCTCATGCACCACTCTCTCCATTGGAGAAAACCGATTCAACACCCGCTCAGTAGTTGTTGAGATTTTCACGTTCAGGCAGATAGACTTACAAGGAAGGGATATATTTTTTCCATATTTAACGCTGATGCCACAATGAACAACGCAAATAAAGCTTCCTCATGCACCACTCTCTCCATTGGAGAAAACCGATTCAACACCCGCTCAGTAGTTGTTGAGATTTTCACGTTCAGGCAAATAGACTTACAAGGAAGGGATTAATTTTTTTTATATTTAATGATGAAACCTAAATGAGTTATGGAATTAAACCTTTCTCATGAACCACTCTCTCCATTGGAGAAAACCGATTCAACACCCGCTCAGTAGTTGTTGAGATTTTCACGTTCAGACAGATAGACTTAGAAGGAATGGATATATTTTTCTCCATATTTTATGATGGTACCTCAATGTATTATGGAAATAAACCGTTCTCATGAACCACTCTGTCTATTTGTGCGAACCGATTCAACATCCGTTCAGTAGTTGTTGAGATTTTCACGTTCAGACAGATAGACTTACAAGGAATGGATATATGTTTTTCCATATTTAATGATGATACCTAAATGAGTTATGGATTTAAACCTTTCTCATGAACCACTCTGTCTATCGGTGCGAACCGATTCAACATCCGTTCATTAGTTGTTGAGATTTTCACGTTCAGACAGATAGACTTAGAAGGAATGGATATATTTTTTTCCATATTTAATGATGGTACCTCAACGTATTATGGAATTAAACCGTTCTCATGAACCACTCTGTCTATTTGAGCGAACCGATTCAACATCCGTTCAGTAGTTGTTGAAATTTTCACGTTCAGACAGATAGACTTACAAGGAATGGATATATTTTTTTCCATATTTAATGATGATACCTAAATGAGTTATGGAATTAAACCTTTCTCATGAACCACACTGTCTATTGGTGAGAACCGATTCAACATCTGTTCAGTAGTTGTTGCGATTTTCACGTTCAGACAGATAGACTTAAAAGGAATGGATATATTTTTGTCCATATTTAATGATGATACCTCAACGGATTTTGTAAATAAACCTTTCTCATGAACTACTTTGTCTATTGGTGCGAACCGATTCAACATCCGTTCAGTCGTTGTTGAGATTTTCACGTTCAGGCAGATAGACTTTCAAGAAACGGATATATTTTTTCCATATTTAATGATGATACCTCAATGAATTATGGAATTAAGCCTTTCTCATGAACCACTCTGTCTATTGGTGCGAACCGATTCAACATCCGTTCAGTAGTTGTTGAGATGTTTGGGGTCAGACAGATAGACTTACGAGGAAGGGATTTATTTTTTTCATATTTAATGCTGATACCACAATGAACAACGCAAATAAAGCTTCCTCATGCACCACTCTCTCCATTGGAGAACACCGATTCAACACCCGCTCAGTAGTTGTTGAGATTTTCACGTTCAGGCAGATAGACTTACAAAGAAGGAATATATTTTTTCCATATTTAATGATGATACCTAAATGAGTTATGGAATTAAACCTTTCTCATGAACCAATCTGTCTATTGGTGCGAACCGATTCAACATCCGTTCAGTAGTTGTTGAGATTTTCACGTTCAGACAGATAGACTTACAAGGAATGGATATATGTTTTTCCATATTTAATGATGATACCTAAATGAGTTATGGAATTAAACCTTTCTCATGAACCACTCTGTCTATCGGTGCGAACCGATTCAACATCCGTTCATTAGTTGTTGAGATTTTCGCGTTCAGACAGATAGACTTACAAGGAAGGGATTTATTTTTTCCATATTTAATGCTGATACCACAATGAACAACGCAAATAAAGCTTCCTCATGCACCACTCTCTCCATTGGAGAAAACCGATTTAACACCCGCTCAGTAGTTGTTGAGATTTTCACGTTCAGACAGATAGACTTACAAGGAATGGATATATGTTTTTCCATATTTAATGATGATACCTCAATGAATTATGGAACTAAACCTTTCTCATGAACCACTCTGTCTACTAGTGCGAACAGATTCAACATCCGTTCAGAAGTTGTTGAGATTTTCGCATTCAGACTGATAGACTTACAAGGAAGGGATATATTTTTTCCATATTTAATGATGATACCTAAATGAGTTATGGAACTAAACCTTTCTCATGAACCACTCTGTCTATTGGTGCGAACCGATTCAACATCCGTTCAGTAGTTGTTGAGATTCTCACGTTCAGACAGATAGACTTAAAAGGAATGGATATATTTTTGTCCATATTTAATGATGATACCTCAACGGATTATGTAAATAAACCTTTCTCATGAACCGCTCTGTCTATTGGTGCGAACCGATTCAACACCCGCTCAGTAGTTGTTGAGATTTTCACGTTCAGACAGATAGACTTACAAGGAATGGATATATTTTTTTCCATATTTAATGATGATACCTCAATGAATTATGGAATTAAACCTTTCTCATGAACCAATCTGTCTACTAGTGCGAACAGATTCAACATCCGTTCAGAAGTTGTTGAGATTTTCGCATTCAGGCAGATAGACTTACAAGGAAGGGATATATTTTTTCCATATTTAATGATGATAACTAAATGAGCTATGGAACTAAACCTTTCTCATGAACCACTCTCTCCATTGGAGAAAACCGATTCAACACCCGCTCAGTAGTTGTTGAGATTTTCACGTTCAGACAAATATACTTACAAGGAATGGAACTATTTTTTCCATATTTAATGATGATACCTCAATCAATTATGGAATTAAGCCTTTCTCATGAACCACTCTGTCTATTGGTGTGAACCGATTCAACAGCCGCTAAGTAGCTGTTGAGATTTTCACGTTCAGACAGATAGACTTACAAGGAATGGATATATTTGTTTCCATATTTAATGATGATACCTCAATGAATTATGGAATAAAACCTTTCTCATGAACCACTCTCTCCATTTCAGAAAACCGATTCAACACCCACTGAGTAGTTGTTGAGATTTTCACTTTCAGACAGATAGACTTACAAGGAATGGAATTATTTTTTCCATATTTAATGATGATACCTCAATCAATTATGGAATTAAGCCTTTCTCATGAACCACTTTGTCTATTGGTGCGAACCGATTCAACATCCGTTCAGTAGTTGTTGAGATTTTCACGTTCAGGCAGATAGACTTACAAGGAAGGGATATATTTTTTCCATATTTAATGATGATACCTCAATGAATTATGGAATAAAACCTTTCTCATGAACCACTGTCTCCATCTCAGAAAACCGATTCAACACCCACTGAGTAGTTGTTGAGATTTTCACGTTCAGACAGATAGACTTACAAGGAATGGAATTATTTTTTCCATATTTAATGATGATACCTCAATCAATTATGGAATTAACCCTTTCTCATGAACCACTTTGTCTATTGGTGCGAACCGATTCAACATCCGTTCAGTAGTTGTTGAGATTTTCACGGTCAGGCAGATAGACTTACAAGGAAGGGATATATTTTTTCCATATTTAATGATGATACCTCAACGGATTTTGTAAATAAACCTTTCTCATGAACTACTTTGTCTATTGGTGCGAACCGATTCAACATCCGTTCAGTCGTTGTTGAGATTTTCACGTTCAGGCAGATAGACTTTCAAGAAACGGATATATTTTTTCCATATTTAATGATGATACCTCAATGAATTATGGAATTAAGCCTTTCTCATGAACCACTCTGTCTATTGGTGCGAACCGATTCAACATCCGTTCAGTAGTTGTTGAGATGTTTGGGGTCAGACAGATAGACTTACGAGGAAGGGATTTATTTTTTTCATATTTAATGCTGATACCACAATGAACAACGCAAATAAAGCTTCCTCATGCACCACTCTCTCCATTGGAGAACACCGATTCAACACCCGCTCAGTAGTTGTTGAGATTTTCACGTTCAGGCAGATAGACTTACAAAGAAGGAATATATTTTTTCCATATTTAATGATGATACCTAAATGAGTTATGGAATTAAACCTTTCTCATGAACCAATCTGTCTATTGGTGCGAACCGATTCAACATCCGTTCAGTAGCTGTTGAGATTTTCACGTTCAGACAGATAGACTTACAAGGAATGGATATATGTTTTTCCATATTTAATGATGATACCTAAATGAGTTATGGAATTAAACCTTTCTCATGAACCACTCTGTCTATCGGTGCGAACCGATTCAACATCCGTTCATTAGTTGTTGAGATTTTCGCGTTCAGACAGATAGACTTACAAGGAAGGGATTTATTTTTTCCATATTTAATGCTGATACCACAATGAACAACGCAAATAAAGCTTCCTCATGCACCACTCTCTCCATTGGAGAAAACCGATTTAACACCCGCTCAGTAGTTGTTGAGATTTTCACGTTCAGACAGATAGACTTACAAGGAATGGATATATGTTTTTCCATATTTAATGATGATACCTCAATGAATTATGGAACTAAACCTTTCTCATGAACCACTCTGTCTACTAGTGCGAACAGATTCAACATCCGTTCAGAAGTTGTTGAGATTTTCGCATTCAGACTGATAGACTTACAAGGAAGGGATATATTTTTTCCATATTTAATGATGATACCTAAATGAGTTATGGAACTAAACCTTTCTCATGAACCACTCTGTCTATTGGTGCGAACCGATTCAACATCCGTTCAGTAGTTGTTGAGATTCTCACGTTCAGACAGATAGACTTAAAAGGAATGGATATATTTTTGTCCATATTTAATGATGATACCTCAACGGATTATGTAAATAAACCTTTCTCATGAACCGCTCTGTCTATTGGTGCGAACCGATTCAACACCCGCTCAGTAGTTGTTGAGATTTTCACGTTCAGACAGATAGACTTACAAGGAATGGATATATTTTTTTCCATATTTAATGATGATACCTCAATGAATTATGGAATTAAACCTTTCTCATGAACCAATCTGTCTACTAGTGCGAACAGATTCAACATCCGTTCAGAAGTTGTTGAGATTTTCGCATTCAGACAGATAGACTTACAAGGAAGGGATATATTTTTTCCATATTTAATGATGATAACTAAATGAGCTATGGAACTAAACCTTTCTCATGAACCACTCTCTCCATTGGAGAAAACCGATTCAACACCCGCTCAGTAGTTGTTGAGATTTTCACGTTCAGACAAATATACTTACAAGGAATGGAACTATTTTTTCCATATTTAATGATGATACCTCAATCAATTATGGAATTAAGCCTTTCTCATGAACCACTCTGTCTATTGGTGTGAACCGATTCAACAGCCGCTAAGTAGCTGTTGAGATTTTCACGTTCAGACAGATAGACTTACAAGGAATGGATATATTTGTTTCCATATTTAATGATGATACCTCAATGAATTATGGAATAAAACCTTTCTCATGAACCACTCTCTCCATTTCAGAAAACCGATTCAACACCCACTGAGTAGTTGTTGAGATTTTCACGTTCAGACAGATAGACTTACAAGGAATGGAATTATTTTTTCCATATTTAATGATGATACCTCAATCAATTATGGAATTAAGCCTTTCTCATGAACCACTTTGTCTATTGGTGCGAACCGATTCAACATCCGTTCAGTAGTTGTTGAGATTTTCACGTTCAGGCAGATAGACTTACAAGGAAGGGATATATTTTTTCCATATTTAATGATGATACCTCAATGAATTATGGAATAAAACCTTTCTCATGAACCACTGTCTCCATCTCAGAAAACCGATTCAACACCCACTGAGTAGTTGTTGAGATTTTCACGTTCAGACAGATAGACTTACAAGGAATGGAATTATTTTTTCCATATTTAATGATGATACCTCAATCAATTATGGAATTAAGCCTTTCTCATGAACCACTTTGTCTATTGGTGCGAACCGATTCAACATCCGTTCAGTAGTTGTTGAGATTTTCACGGTCAGGCAGATAGACTTACAAGGAAGGGATATATTTTTTCCATATTTAATGATGATACCTCAATGAATTATGGAATTAAACCTTTCTCATGAACCACTCTGTCTATTGGTGAGAACCGATTCAACATCTGTTCAGTAGTTGTTGAGATTTTCACGTTCAGGCAGATAGACTTACAAGGACGGGATATATTTTTTCCATATTTAATGACGATACCACAATGAACAACGGAAATAAAGCTTCCTCATGCACCACTCTTTCCATTGGAGAAAACCGATTCAACACCCGCTCCGTAGTTGTTGAGATTTTCACGTTCAGACAGAAATACTTACAAGGAATGGATATATTTTTTTCCATATTTAATTATGGTACCTAAATGAGTTATCGAATTAAACCTTTCTCATGAACCACTCTGTATATTGTTGAGAACCGATTCAACACCTGTTCAGTAGTTGTTGCGATTTTCACGTTCAGACAGATAGATTTAAAAGGAATGGATATATTGTGTTCCATATTTAATGATGATACCTCAATGGATTATGTCAATAAACCTTTCTCATGAACCACTCTGTCTATTGGTGAGAACCGATTCAACATCTGTTCAGTAGTTGTTGCGATTTTCACGTTCAGACAGATAGACTTAAAAGGAATGGATATATTTTTGTCCATATTTAATGATGATACCTCAACGGATTATGTAAATAAACCTTTCTCATGAACGGCTCTGTCTATTGGTGCGAACCGATTCAACACCCGCTCAGTAGTTGTTGAGATTTTCACGTTCAGACAGATAGACTTACAAGGAATGGATATATTTTTTTCCATATTTAATGATGATACCTCAATTAATTATGGAATTAAACCTTTCTTATGAACCACTCTGTCTACTGGTGCGAACCGATTCAACATCCGTTCAGTAGTTGTTGAGATTTTCGCGTTCAGACAGATAGACTTACAAGGAAAAGATATATTTTGTCCATATTTAATGACGATACCACAATGAACAACGGAAATAAAGCTTTCTCATGCACCACTCTCTCCATTGGAGAAAACCGATTCAACACTCGCTCAGTAGTTGTTGAGATTTTCACGTTCAGGCAGATAGACTTACAAGGAAGGGATATATTTTTTCCATATTTAATGATGATACCTAAATGAGTTATGGAATTAAACCTTTCTCATGAACCAATCTGTCTATTGGTGCGAACCGATTCAACATCCGTTCAGTAGTTGTTGAGATTTTCACGTTCAGACAGATAGACTTACAAGGAATGGATATATGTTTTCCCATATTTAATGATGATACCTAAATGAGTTATGGAATTAAACCTTTCTCATGAACCACTCTGTCTATCGGTGCGAACCGATTCAACATCCGTTCAGTAGTTGTTGAGATTTTCACGTTCAGCCAGATAGACTTACAAGGAAGGGATATATTTTTTCCATATTTAATGATGATACCTCAATGAATTATGGAATTAAACCTTTCTCATGACCGATTCAAAATCGGTTCAGTAGTTGTTGCGATTTTCACGTTCAGACAGATAGACTTAAAAGGAATGGATATATTTTTGTCCATATTTAATGATGATACCTCAACGGATTTTGTAAATAAACCTTTCTCATGAACCACTCTGTCTATTGGTGCGAACCGATTCAACATCCGTTCAGTCGTTGTTGAGATTTTCACGTTCAGGCAGATAGACTTTCAAGGAACGGATATATTTTTTCCATATTTAATGATGATACCTCAATGAATTATGGAATTAAGCCTTTCTCATGAACCACTCTGTCTATTGGTGTGAACCGATTCAACATCCGTTCAGTAGTTGTTGAGATTTTCGCGTTCAGACAGATAGACTAACGAGGAAGGATTTATTTTTTCCATATTTAATGCTGATACCACAATGAACAACGCAAATAAAGCTTCCTCATGCACCACTCTCTCCATTGGAGAAAACCGATTCAACACCCGCTCAGTAGTTGTTGAGATTTTCACGTTCAGGCAGATAGACTTACAAAGAAGGGATATATTTTTTCCATATTTAATGATGATACCTAAATGAGTTATGGAATTAAACCTTTCTCATGAACCAATCTGTCTATTGGTGCGAACCGATTCAACATCCGTTCAGTAGTTGTTGAGATTTTCACGTTCAGACAGATAGACTTACAAGGAATGGATATATGTTTTTCCATATTTAATGATGATACTTAAATGAGTTATGGAATTAAACCTTTCTCATGAACCACTCTGTCAATCGGTGCGAACCGATTCAACATCCGTTCATTAGTTGTTGAGATTTTCGCGTTCAGACAGATAGACTTACAAGGAAGGGATTTATTTTTTCCATATTTAATGCTGATACCACAATGAACAACGCAAATAAAGCTTCCTCATGCACCACTCTCTCCATTGGAGAAAACCGATTCAACACCCGCTCAGTAGTTGTTGAGATTTTCACGTTCAGACAGAAAGACTTAGAAGGAATGGATATATTTTTTTTCCATGTTTAATGATGGTACCTCAACGTATTATGGAATTAAACCGTTCTCATGAACCACTCTGTCTATTTGTGCTAACCGATTCAACATCCGTTCAGTAGTTGTTGAGATTTTCACGTTCAGACAGATAGACTTACAAGGAATGGATATATTTTTTTCCATATTTAATGATGATACCTCAATGAATTATGGAATTAAACCTTTCTCATGAACCACTCTGTCTATTGGTGAGAACCGATTCAAAATCGGTTCAGTAGTTGTTGCGATTTTCACGTTCAGACAGATAGACTTAAAAGGAATGGATATATTTTTGTCCATATTTAATGATGATACCTCAACGGATTTTGTAAATAAACCTTTCTCATGAACCACTCTGTCTATTGGTGCGAACCGATTCAACATCCGTTCAGTCGTTGTTGAGATTTTCACGTTCAGGCAGATAGACTTTCAAGGAACGGATATATGTTTTTCCATATTTAATGATGATACTTAAATGAGTTATGGAATTAAACCTTTCTCATGAACCACTCTGTCAATCGGTGCGAACCGATTCAACATCCGTTCATTAGTTGTTGAGAGTTTCGCGTTCAGACAGATAGACTTACGAAGAAGGGATTTATTTTTTCCATATTTAATGCTGATACCACAATGAACAACGCAAATAAAGCTTCCTCATGCACCACTCTCTCCATTGGAGAAAACCGATTCAACACCCGCTCAGTAGTTGTTGAGATTTTCACGTTCAGGCAGATAGACTTCCAAAGAAGGGATATATTTTTTCCATATTTAATGATGATACCTAAATGAGTTATGGAATTAAACCTTTCTCATGAACCAATCTGTCTATTGGTGCGAACCGATTCAACATCCGTTCAGTAGTTGTTGAGATTTTCACGTTCAGACAGATAGACTTACAAGGAATGGATATATGTTTTTCCATATTTAATGATGATACTTAAATGAGTTATGGAATTAAACCTTTCTCATGAACCACTCTGTCAATCGGTGCGAACCGATTCAACATCCGTTCATTAGTTGTTGAGAGTTTCGCGTTCAGACAGATAGACTTACAAGGAAGGGATTTATTTTTTCCATATTTAATGCTGATACCACAATGAACAACGCAAATAAAGCTTCCTCATGCACCACTCTCTCCATTGGAGAAAACCGATTCAACACCCGCTCAGTAGTTGTTGAGATTTTCACGTTCAGACAGAAAGACTTAGAAGGAATGGATATATTTTTTTCCATGTTTAATGATGGTACCTCAACGTATTATGGAATTAAACCGTTCTCATGAACCACTCTGTCTATTTGTGCGAACCGATTCAACATCCGTTCAGTAGTTGTTGAGATTTTCACGTTCAGACAGATAGACTTACAAGGAATGGATATATTTTTTTTTATATTTAATGATGATACCTAAATGAGTTATGGAATTAAACCTTTCTCATGAACCACTCTGTCTATTGGTGAGAACCGATTCAACATCTGTTCAGTAGTTGTTGCGATTTTCACGTTCAGACAGATAGACTTAAAGGGAATGGATATATTTTTGTCCATATTTAATGATGATACCTCAACGGATTTTGTAAATAAACCTTTCTCATGAACCACTCTGTCTATTGGTGCGAACCGATTCAACATTCGTTCAGTCGTTGTTGAGATTTTCACGTTCAGGCAGATAGACTTTCAAATAACGGATATATTTTTTCCATATTTATTGATGATACCTCAATGAATTATGGAATTAAGCCTTTTTCATGAACCACTCTGTCTATTGGTGCGAACCGATTCAACATCCGTTCAGTAGTTGTTGAGATTTTGGCGTTCAGACAGATAGACTTACGAGGAAGGGATTTATTTTTTCCATATTTAATGCTGATACCACAATGAACAACGCAAATAAAGCTTCCTCATGCACCACTCTCTCCATTGGAGAAAACCAATTCAACATCCGTTCAGTCGTTGTTGAGATTTTCACGTTCAGGCAGATAGACTTTCAAGGAACGGATATATTTTTCCCATATTTCATGATGATACCTCAATGAATTATGGAATTAAGCCTTTCTCATGAACCACTCTGTCTATTGGTGCGAACCGATTCAACATCCGTTCAGTAGTTGTTGAGATTTTCGCGTTCAGACAGATAGACTTACGAGGAAGGGATTTATTTTTTCCATATTTAATGCTGATACCACAATGAACAACGCAAATAAAGCTTCCTCATGCACCACTCTCTCCATTAGAGAAAACCGATTCAACACCCGCTCAGTAGTTGTTGAGATTTTCACGTTCAGACAGTTAGACTTACAAGGAATGGATATATTTTTTTCCATATTTAATGATGATACCTAAATGAGGTGCTTCCTCATGCACCACTCTCTCCATTGGAGAAAACCGATTCAACACCCGCTCAGTAGTTGTTGAGATTTTCACGTTCAGGCAGATAGACTTACAAGGAAGGGATATATTTTTTCCATATTTAATGATGATACCTAAATGAGTTATGGAATTAAACCTTTCTCATGAACCAATCTGTCTATTGGTGCGAACCGATTCAACATCCGTTCAGTAGTTGTTGAGATTTTCACGTTCAGACAGATAGACTTACAAGGAATGGATATATTTTTTTTCCATATTTAATGATGATACCTCAATGAATTATGGAATTAAACCTTTCTCATGAACCACTCTGTCTACTAGTGCGAACAGATTCAACATCCGTTCAGAAGTTGTTGAGATTTTCGCATTCAGACAGATAGACTTACAAGGAAGGGATATATTTTTTCCATATTTAATGATGATACCTAAATGAGTTATGGAACTAAACCTTTCTCATGAACCACTCTGTCTATTGGTGCGATCCGATTCCACATCCGTTCAGTAGTTGTTGAGATTTTCACGTTCAGACAGATAGACTTACAAGGAATGGATATATTTTTTTCCGTATTTAATGATGATACCTAAATGAATTATGGAATTAAACCTTTCTCATGAACCACTCTGTCTATTGGTGAGAACCGATTCAACATCTGTTCAGTAGTTGTTGCGATTTTCACGTTCAGACAGATAGACTTAAAAGGAATGGATATATTTTTGTCCATATTTAATGATGACACCTCAACCGATTATGTAAATAAACCTTTCTCATGAACCACTCTATCTATTGGTGCGAACCGATTCAACATTTGTTCAGTAGTTGTTGCGATTTTCACGTTCAGACAGATAGACTTAGAAGGAATGGATATATTTTTTTGCATATTTAATGATGGTACCTCAATGTATTATGGAATTAAACCTTTCTCATGAACCACTCTGTCTACTGGTGCGAACCGATTCAACATCCGTTCAGTAGTTGTTGCGATTTTCACGTTCAGACAGATAGACTTAAAAGGAATGATACCTCAACGGATTATGTAAATAAACCTTTATCATGAACCACTCTGTCTATTGGTGCGAACCGATTCAACATCTGTTCAGTAGTTGTTGCGATTTTCACGTTCAGGCAGATAGACTTTTAAGGAAGGGATATATTTTTTCCATATTTAATGATGGTACCTCAATGAATTATCGAATTAAACCTTTCTCATGAACCACTCTGTCTATTGGTGCGAACCGATTCAACATCCGTTCAGTAGTTGTTGCGATTTTCACGTTCAGACAGATAGACCTAAAAGGAATGGATATATTTTTTTCCATATTTAATGATGACACCTCAATGAATTATGGAATTGAACCTTTCTCTTGAACCACTCTGTCTACTGGTGCAAACCGATTCAACATCCGTTCAGTAGTTGTTGAGATTTTCGCGTTCAGACAGATAGACTTACAAGGAAGGGATATATTTTTTCCATATTTAATGACGATACCACAATGAACAACGGAAATAAAGCTTCCTCATGCACCACTCTCTTCATTGGAGAAAACCGATTCAACACCCGCTCAGTAGTTGTTGAGATTTTCACGTTCAGACAGATATACTTACAAGGAATGGATATATTTTTTTCCATATTTAGTTATGATACCTAAATGAGTTATCGAATTAAACCTTTCTCATGAACCACTCTGTCTATTTGTGCGAACCGATTCAACATCTGTTCAGTAGTTGTTGCTATTTTCACGTTCAGACAGATAGACTTAAAAGGAATGGATATATTTTTGTCCATATTTAATGATGATACCTCAACGGATTATGGAATTAAACCTTTCTCATGAACCACTCTGTCTATTGGTGCGAACCGATTCAACAGCCGCTCAGTAGTTGTTGAGATTTTCACGTTCAGGCAGATAGACTTACAAGGAATGGATATATTTGTTTCCACAATTAATGATGATACCTCAATGAATTATGGAATTAAACCTTTCTCATGAACCACTCTGCCTATTGGTGCAAACCGATTCAACACCCGCTCAGTAGTTGTTGAGATTTTCACGTTCAGACAGATAGACTTACAAGGAATGGAATTATTTTTTCCATATTTAATGATGATACCTCAATCAATTATGGAATTAAGCCTTTCTGATGAACCACTCTGTCTATTGGTGCGAACCGATTCAACATCCGTTCAGTAGTTGTTGCGATTTTCACGTTCAGACAGATAGACTTACAAGGAAGGGATATATTTTTTCCATATTTAATGACGATACCACAATGAACAGCGGAAATAAAGCTTCCTCATGCACTACTCTCTCCATTGGAGAAAACCGATTCAACACCCGCTCAGTAGTTGTTGAGATTTTCACGTTCAGACAGATAGACTTACAAGGAATGGATATATTTTTTTCCATATTTAATGATGATACCTAAATGAGTTATGGAATTAAACCTTTCTCATGAACCACTCTGTCTATTGGTGAGAACCGATTCAACATCTGTTCAGTAGTTGTTGCGATTTTCGCGTTCAGACAGATAGACTTACAAGGAAGGGATTTATTTTTTCCATATTTAATGCTGATACCACAATGAACAACGCAAATAAAGCGTTGTTGCGATTTTCACGTTCAGACAGATATACTTACAAGGAATGGATATATTTTTTTTCCATATTTATTTATGGTACCTCAATGAGTTATGGAATTAAACCTTTCTCATGAACCGCTCTGTCTATTGGTGAGAACCGATTCGACATCCGTTCAGTAGTTGTTGAGCTTTTCACGTTCAGGCAGATAGACTTACAGGGAAGGGATATATTTTTGTCCATATTTAATGATGATACCTCAACGGATTATGGAATTAAACCTTTCTCATGAACCACTCTGTCTATTTTTGCGAACCGATTCAACATTCGTTCAGTAGTTGGTGAGATTTTTACGTTCAGGCAGATAGACTTTCAAGGAAGGGATATATTTTTTCCATATTTAATGATGATACCTCAATGAATTATGGAATTAAACCTTTCTCATGAACCACTCTGTCTATTGGTGCGAACCGATTCAACATCCGTTCAGTAGTTGTTGAGATTTTCGCGTTCAGACAGATAGACTTACAAGGAAGGGATATATTTTTTCCATATTTAATGACGATACCACAATGAACAACGGAAATAAAGCTTCCTCATGCACCACTGTCTCCATTGGAGAAAACCGATTCAACACCCGCTCAGTAGTTGTTGAGATTTTCACGTTCAGACAGATAGACTTACAAGGAATGGATATATTTTTTTCCATATTTAATTATTGTACCTAAATGAGTTATGGAATTAATCGTTTCTCATGAACCACTCTGTCTATTGGTAAGAACCGATTCAACATCTGTTCAGTAGTTGTTGCGATTTTCACGTTCAGACAGATATACTTACAAGGAATGGATATATTTTTTTCCGTATTTAAATATGGTACCTAAATGAGTTATGGAATTAAACCTTTCTCATGAACCACTCTGTCTATTGGTGAGAACCGATTCAACATCTGTTCAGTAGTTGTTGCGATTTTCACGTTCAGACAGATAGACTTAAAAGGAATGGATATATTTTTGTCCATATTTAATGATGATACCTCAACGGATTATGTAAATAAAACTTTCTCATGAACCACTCTGTCTACTGGTGCGAACCGATTCAACACCCGCTCTGTAGTTGTTGAGATTTTCACGTTCAGACAGATTAGACTACAAGGAATGGAACTTACAAGGAATGGATATATGTTTTTCCATATTTAATGACGATACCTAAATGAGTTATGGAATTAAACCTTTCTCATGAAACACTCTGTCTATTGGTGCGAACCGATTCAACGTCCGTTCAGTAGTTGTTGAGATTTTCAAGTTCAGGCAGATAGACTTACAAGGAAGGGATATATTTTTTCCATATTTAATGACGATACCACAATGAACAACGGAAATGAAGCTGCCTCATGCACCACTCTCTCCATTGGAGAAAACCGATTCAACACCCGCTCAGTAGTTGTTGAGATTTTCACGTTCAGATAGATATACTTACAAGGAATGGAATTATTTTTTCCATATTTAATGATGATACCTCAATCATTTATGGAATTAAGCCTTTCTCATGAACCACTCTGTCTATTGCTGCGAACCGATTCAACGTCCGTTCAGTAGTTGTTGAGATTTTCAAGTTCAGGCAGATAGACTTACAAGGAAGGGATATATTTTTTTCCATATTTAATGACGATACCACAATGAACAACGGAAATGAAGCTGCCTCATGCACCACTCTCTCCATTGGAGAAAACCGATTCAACACCCGCTCAGTAGTTGTTGAGATTTTCACGTTCAGATAGATATACTTACAAGGAATGGAATTATTTTTTCCATATTTAATGATGATACCTCAATCATTTATGGAATTAAGCCTTTCTCATGAACCACTCTGTCTATTGCTGCGAACCGATTCAACAGCCACGCAGTAGTTGTTGAGTTTTCATGTTCAGGCAGATAGACTTACAAGGAATGGATATATTTGTTTCCATATTTAATGATGATACCTCAATGAATTATGGAATTAAACCTTTCTCATGAACCACTCTGTGCGAACCGATTCAACACCCGCTCAGTAGTTGTTGAGATTTTCACGTTCAGACAGATAGACTTACAAGGAATGGATATATTTTTTTCCATATGTAATGATGATACCTAAATGAGTTATGGAATTAAACCTTTCTCATGAACCACTCTGTCTATTGGTGAGAACCGATTCAACATCTGTTCAGTAGTTGTTGCGATTTTCGCGTTCAGACAGATAGACTTACAAGGAAGGGATTTATTTTTTCCATATTTAATGCTGATACCACAATGAACAACGCAAATAAAGCGTTGTTGCGATTTTCACGTTCAGACAGATATACTTGCAAGGAATGGATATATTTTTTTTCCATATTTATTTATGGTACCTCAATGAGTTATGGAATTAAACCTTTCTCATGAACCGCTCTGTCTATTGGTGAGAACCGATTCGACATCCATTCAGTAGTTGTTGAGCTTTTCACGTTCAGGCAGATAGACTTACAAGGAAGGGATATATTTTTGTCCATATTTAATGATGATACCTCAACGGATTATGGAATTAAAAATTTCTCATGAACCACTCTGTCTATTTTTGCGAACCGATTCAACATTCGTTCAGTAGTTGTTGAGATTTTCACGTTCAGGCAGATAGACTTTCAAGGAAGGGATATATTTTTTCCATATTTAATGATGATACCTCAATGAATTATGGAATTAAACCTTTCTCATGAACCACTCTGTCTATTGGTGCGAACCGATTCAACATCCGTTCAGTAGTTGTTGAGATTTTCGCGTTCAGACAGATAGACTTACAAGGAAGGGATATATTTTTTCCATATTTAATGACGATACCACAATGAACAACGGAAATAAAGCTTCCTCATGCACCACTGTCTCCATTGGAGAAAACCGATTCAACACCCGCTCAGTAGTTGTTGAGATTTTCACGTTCAGACAGATAGACTTACAAGGAATGGATATATTTTTTTCCATATTTAATTATTGTACCTAAATGAGTTATGGAATTAATCCTTTCTCATGAACCACTCTGTCTATTGGTAAGAAAAGATTCAACATCTGTTCAGTAGTTGTTGCGATTTTCACGTTCAGACAGATATACTTACAAGGAATGGATATATTTTTTTCCGTATTTAATTATGGTACCTAAATGAGTTATGGAATTAAACCTTTCTCATGAACCACTCTGTCTATTGGTGAGAACCGATTCAACATCTGTTCAGTAGTTGTTGCGATTTTCACGTTCAGACAGATAGACTTAAAAGGAATGGATATATTTTTGTCCATATTTAATGATGATACCTCAACGGATTATGTAAATAAAACTTTCTCATGAACCACTCTGTCTACTGGTGCGAACCGATTCAACACCCGCTCTGTAGTTGTTGAGATTTTCAAGTTCAGACAGATTAGACTACCAGGAATGGAACTTACAAGGAATGGATATATGTTTTTCCATATTTAATGACGATACCTAAATGAGTTATGGAATTAAACCTTTCTCATGAACCACTCTGTCTATTGGTGCGAACCGATTCAACGTCCGTTCAGTAGTTGTTGAGATTTTCAAGTTCAGGCAGATAGACTTACAAGGAAGGGATATATTTTTTCCATATTTAATGACGATACCACAATGAACAACGGAAATGAAGCTGCCTCATGCACCACTTTCTCCATTGGAGAAAACCGATTCAACACCCGCTCAGTAGTTGTTGAGATTTTCACGTTCAGATAGATATACTTACAAGGAATGGAATTATTTTTTCCATATTTAATGATGATACCTCAATCATTTATGGAATTAAGCCTTTCTCATGAACCACTCTGTCTATTGCTGCGAACCGATTCAACAGCCACGCAGTAGTTGTTGAGTTTTCATGTTCAGGCAGATAGACTTACAAGGAATGGATATATTTGTTTCCATATTTAATGATGATACCTCAATGAATTATGGAATTAAAC
Source organism: Eristalis pertinax (assembly GCA_907269125.1). NCBI lineage: Eukaryota > Metazoa > Arthropoda > Insecta > Diptera > Syrphidae > Eristalis > Eristalis pertinax. The sequence continues at coordinate 1,653,093 of CAJSMF010000061.1, forward strand.
CTTTCTCATGAACCACTCTGTGCGAACCGATTCAACACCCGCTCAGTAGTTGTTGAGATTTTCACGTTCAGACAGATAGACTTACAAGGAATGGAATTATTTTTTCCATATTTAATGATGATACCGCAATCAATTATGGAATTAAGCCTTTCTGATGAACCAGTCTGTCTATTGGTGCGAGCCGATTCAACATCCGTTCAGTAGTTGTTGAGATTTTCGCGTTCAGGCAGATTGACTTGCAAGGAAGGGATATATGTTTTCCATATTTAATGACGATACCACAATGAAAATAAAGCTTCCTCATGCACCACTCTCTCCATTGGAGAAAACCGATTCAACACCCGCTCAGTAGTTGTTTCACGGTCGGACAGATATACTTACAAGGAATGGATATATTTTTTTCCATATTTAATTATGGTACCTAAATGAGTTATGGAATTAAACCTTTCTCATGAACCACTCTGTCTATTGGTGAGAACCGATTCAACATCTGTTCAGTAGTTGTTGCGATTTTCACGTTTAGACAGATATACTTACAAGGAATGGATATATTTTTTTCCATATTTAATTATGGTACCTAAATGAGTTATGGAATTAAGCCTTTCTCATGAACCACTCTGTCTATTGGTGCGAACCGATTCAGCATCCGTTCAGTAGTTGTTGCGATTTTCACGTTCAGACAGATAGACTTACAAGGAATGGAATTATTTTTTCCATATTTAATGATGATACCTCAATCAATTATGGAATTAAGCCTTTCTGATGAACCACTCTGTCTATTGGTGCGAACCGATTCAACATCCGTTCAGTAGTTGTTGCGATTTTAACGTTCAGACAGCTAGACTTACAAGGAAGGGATATATTTTTTCCATATTTAATGACGATACCACAATGAACAGCGGAAATAAAGCTTCCTCATGCACCACTCTCTCCATTGGAGAAAACCGATTCAACACCCGCTCAGTAATTGTTGAGATTTTCACATTCAGACAGATAGACTTACAAGGAATGGATATATTTTTTTCCATTTTTAATGATGATACCTAAATGAGTTATAGAAACAAAACCTTTCTCATGAACCACTCCGTCTATTGGTGCGAACCGATTCAACATCCGTTCAGTAGTTGTTGAGATTTTCACGTTCAGGCAGATTGACTTACAAGGAAGGGATATATGTTTTCCATATTTAATGACGATACCACAATGAACAGCGGAAATAAAGCTTCCTCATGCACCACTCTCTCCATTGGAGAAAACCGATTCAACACCCGCTCAGTAGTTGTTGAGATTTTCACGTTCAGGCAGATAGACTTACAAGGAATGGATATATTTGTTTCCATATTTAATGATGATACCTAAATGAGTTATAGAAACAAAACCTTTCTCATGAACCACTCCGTCTATTGGTGCGAACCGATTCAACATCCGTTCAGTAGTTGTTGAGATTTTCACGTTCAGGCAGATTGACTTACAAGGAAGGGATATATGTTTTCCATATTTAATGACGATACCACAATGAACAGCGGAAATAAAGCTTCCTCATGCACCACTCTCTCCATTGGAGAAAACCGATTCAACACCCGCTCAGTAGTTGTTGAGATTTTCACGTTCAGGCAGATAGACTTACAAGGAATGGATATATTTGTTTCCATATTTAATGATGATACCTCAATGAATTATGGAATTAAACCTTTCTCATGAACCACTCTGTGCGAACCGATTCAACACCCGCTCAGTAGTTGTTGAGATTTTCACGTTCAGACAGATAGACTTACAAGGAATGGAATTATTTTTTCCATATTTAATGATGATACCTCAATCAATTATGGAATTAAGCCTTTCTGATGAACCACTCTGTCTATTGGTGCGAACCGATTCAACATCCGTTCAGTAGTTGTTGAGTTTTCATGTTCAGGCAGATAGACTTACAAGGAATGGATATATTTGTTTCCATATTTAGTGATGATACCTCAATGAATTATGGAATTAAACCTTTCTCATGAACCACTCTGTGCGAACCGATTCAACATCCGTTCAGTAGTTGTTGCGATTTTCACGTTCAGACAGCTAGACTTACAAGGAAGGGATATATTTTTTCCATATTTAATGACGATACCACAATGAACAGCGGAAATAAAGCTTCCTCATGCACCACTCTCTCCATTGGAGAAAACCGATTCAACACCCGCTCAGTAGTTGTTGAGATTTTCACGTTCAGACAGATAGACTTACAAGGAATGGATATATTTTTTTCCATATTTAATTATTGTACCTAAATGAGTTATGGCATTAATCCTTTCTCATGAACCACTCTGTCTATTGGTAAGAACCGATTCAACATCTGTTCAGTAGTTGTTGCGATTTTCACGTTCAGACAGATATACTTACAAGGAATGGATATATTTTTTTCCATATTTAATTATTGTACCTAAATGAGTTATGGCATTAATCCTTTCTCATGAACCACTCTGTCTATTGGTAAGAACCGATTCAACATCTGTTCAGTAGTTGTTGCGATTTTCACGTTCAGACAGATATACTTACAAGGAATGGATATATTTTTGTCCATATTTAATGATGATACCTCAACGGATTATGTAAATAAAACTTTCTCATGAACCACTCTGTCTACTGGTGCGAACCGATTCAACACCCGCTCAGTAGTTGTTGAGATTTTCACGTTCAGACAGATTAGACTACAAGGAATGGAACTTACAAGGAATGGATATATGTTTTTCCATATTTAATGACGATACCTAAATGAGTTATGGAATTAAACCTTTCTCATGAACCACTCTGTCTATTGGTGCGAACCGATTCAACGTCCGTTCAGTAGTTGTTGAGATTTTCAAGTTCAGGCAGATAGACTTACAAGGAAGGGATATATTTTTTCCATATTTAATGACGATACCACAATGAACAACGGAAATGAAGCTGCCTCATGCACCACTCTCTCCATTGGAGAAAACCGATTCAACACCCGCTCAGTAGTTGTTTCACGGTCAGACGGTACTTACAAGGAATGGATATATTTTTTTCCATATTTAATTATGGCACCTAAATGAGTTATGGAATTAAACCTTTCTCATGAACCACTCTGTCTATTGGTGAGAACCGATTCAACATCTGTTCAGTAGTTGTTGCGATTTTCACGTTTAGACAGATATACTTACAAGGAATGGATATATTTTTTTCCATATTTAATTATGGTACCTAAATGAGTTATGGAATTAAGCCTTTCTCATGAACCACTCTGTCTATTGGTGCGAACCGATTCAGCATCCGTTCAGTAGTTGTTGAGATTTTCGCGTTCAGACAGCTAGACTTACAAGGAAGGGATTTATTTTTTCCATATTTAATGCTGATACCACAATGAACATCGCAAATAAAGCTTCCTCATGCACCACTCTCTTCATTGGAGAAAACCGATTCAACACCCGCTCAGTAGTTGTTGCGATTTTCACGTTCAGACAGATATACTTACAAGGAATGGATATATTTTTTTCCATATTTAATTATGGTACCTCAATGAGTTATGGAATTAAACCTTTCTCATAAACCACTTTGTCTATTGGTGAGAACCGATTCGACATCCGTTCAGTAGGTGTTGAGCTTTTCACGTTCAGGCAGATAGACTTACAAGGAATGGATATATTTGTTTCCATATTTAATGATGATACCTCAATGAATTATGGAATTAAACCTTTCTCATGAACCACTCTGTGCGAACCGATTCAACACCCGCTCAGTAGTTGTTGAGATTTTCACGTTCAGACAGATAGACTTACAAGGAATGGAATTATTTTTTCCATATTTAATGATGATACCTCAATCAATTATGGAATTAAGCCTTTCTGATGAACCACTCTGTCTATTGGTGCGAACCGATTCAACATCCGTTCAGTAGTTGTTGAGATTTTCGCGTTCAGGCAGATTGACTTACAAGGAAGGGATATATATGTTTTCCATATTTAATGACGATACCACAATGAAAATAAAGCTTCCTCATGCACCACTCTCTCCATTGGAGAAAACCGATTCAACACCCGCTCAGTAGTTGTTTCACGGTCAGACGGTACTTACAAGGAATGGATATATTTTTTTCCATATTTAATTATGGTACCTAAATGAGTTATGGAATTAAACCTTTCTCATTAACCACTCTGTCTATTGGTGAGAACCGATTCAACATCTGTTCAGTAGTTGTTGCGATTTTCACGTTTAGACAGATATACTTACAAGGAATGGATATATTTTTTTCCATATTTAATTATGGTACCTAAATGAGTTATGGAATTAAGCCTTTCTTATGAACCACTCTGTCTATTGGTGCGAACCGATTCAGCATCCGTTCAGTAGTTGTTGAGATTTTCGCGTTCAGACAGATAGACTTACAAGGAAGGGATTTATTTTTTCCATATTTAATGCTGATACCACAATGAACATCGCAAATAAAGCTTCCTCATGCACCACTCTCTCCATTGGAGAAAACCGATTCAACACCCGCTCAGTAGTTGTTGCGATTTTCACGTTCAGACAGATATACTTACAAGGAATGGATATATTTTTTTCCATATTTAATTATGGTACCTCAATGAGTTATGGAATTAAACCTTTCTCATGAACCACTTTGTCTATTGGTGAGAACCGATTCGACATCCGTTCAGTAGGTGTTGAGCTTTTCACGTTCATTCAGATAGACTTACAAGGAAGGGATATATTTTTTCCATATTTAATGACGATACCACAATGAACAACGGAAATAAAGCTTCCTCATGCACCACTCTCTCCATTGGAGAAAGCCGATTCAACACCCGCTCAGTAGTTGTTGAGATTTTCACGTTCAGACAGATATACTTACAAGGAATGGAGTTATTTTTTCCATATTTAATGATGATACCTCAATCAATTATGGAATTAAGCCTTTCTCATGAATCACTCTGTCTATTGGTGCGAACCGATTCAACAGCCGCTCAGTAGTTGTTCAGATTTTCACGTTCAGACAGATAGACTTTAAAGAAAGGGATATATTTTTTCCATATTTAATGATGATACCTCAATGAATTATGGAATTAAACCTTTCTCATGAACCACTCTGTCTATTGGTGCGAACCGATTCAACATCCGTTCAGTAGTTGCTGCGATTTTCACGTTCAGACAGATAGACCTAAAAGGAATGGATATATTTTTTCCATATTTAATGCTGATACCTCAATGAATTATGGAATTAAAACTTTCTCATGAACCACTCTGTCTACTGGTGCGAACCGATTCAACATCCGTTCAGTAGTTGTTGAGATTTTCTCGTTCAGACAGATAGACTTACAAGGAAGGGACTTATTTTTTCCATATTTAGTGCTGATACCACAATGAACAACGCAAATAAAGCTTCCTCATGCACCACTCTCTCCATTGGAGAAAACCGATTCAACACCCGCTCAGTAGTTGTTGAGATTTTCACGTTCAGACAGATAGACTTACAAGGAATGGATATATTTTTTTCCATATTTAATGATGATACCTAAATGAGTTATGGAATTAAAACTTTCTCATGAACCACTCTGTGTATTGGTGCGAACCGATTCAACATCCGTTCAGTAGTTGTTGAGATTTTCACTTTCAGACAGATAGACTTACAAGGAATGGATATATTTTTTTCCATATTTTATGATGATACCTAAATGAGTTATGGAATTAAACCTTTCTCATGAACCACTCTATCTATTGGTGCGAACCGATTCAACATCCGTTCAGTAGTTGTTGAGATTTTCACGTTCAGGCAGACAGACTTACAAGGAAGGGATATATTTTTTCCATATTTAATGACGATACCACAATGAACAAGGGAAGTAAAGCTTCCTCAGGCACCACTCTGTCCATTGGAGAAAACCGATTCAACACCCGCTCAGTAGTTGTTGAGATTTTCACGTTCAGACAGATAGACTTACAAGGAATGGAATTATTTTTTCCATATGTAATGATGATACCTCAATCAATTATGGAATTGAGCCTTTCTCATGAACCACTCTGTCTATTGGTGCGAACCGATTCAACATCTGTTCAGTAGTTGTTGCGATTTTCAAGTTCAGACTGATAGACTTAAGAGGAATGGATATATTTTTTTCCATATTTAATGACGATACCTCAATGGATTATGTAAATAAACCTTTCCCATGAATCACTCTGTCTATTGGTGCGAACCGATTCAACATCTGTTCAGTAGTTGTTGAGATTTTCACGTTCAGACAGATAAACTTAAAAGGAATGGATATATTTTGTTCCATATTTAATGATGATACTTCAATGGAGTATGTAAATAAACCTTTCTCATGAACAACTCTGTCTATTGGTGCTAACCGATTCAACACCCGCTCAGTAGTTGTTGAGATTTTCACGTTCAGGCAGATAGACTTACAAGGAATGGATATATTTTTTTCCATATTTAATGATGATACCTCAATGAATTATGGAATTAAACCTTTCTCATGAACCACTCTGTCTATCAGTGCGAACCGATAGACCATTCGTTCAGTAGTTGTTGATATTTTCACTTTCAGACAGATAGACATACAATTAATGGATATATTTTTTTCCATATTTAATGATGGTACCTCAATGTATTATGGAATTAAACCTTTCTCATGAACCACACTGTCTATTGGTGAGAACCGACCTTACACCCGCTCAGTAGTTGTCAAGACTTTCACGTTCAGGCAGATAGAAATACAATTAATGGATATGTATTTTTCCATATTTAATGATGATACCTCAATGGATTATGTAAATAAGCCTTTCTCATGAACCAATTTGTCTATTGGTGCGAACCGATTCAACATCCGTTCAGTAGTTGTTGCGATTTTCACGTTCAGACAGATAGACTTACAAGGAAGGGATATATTTATTCCATATTCGAGGTTGAGAGCGTTGAATTTCCGGGCATACAAAGCCAACACTACTGAGGAAAACCGGAATAAGTTTAAACGGGCCAGAAATGACTGCAATGCAACTATCAGACGTGTGAAATTCTCTTATGATCAAAAGTTGAGGCAAAAAGTGCTACAATGTCCCATATTTAATGATGATACCTAAATGAGTTATGGAATTAAACCTTTCTCATGAACCACTCTCTCCATTGGAGAAAACCGATTCAACACCCGTTCAGTAGTTGTTGAGATTTTCGCGTTCAGACAGATAGACTTGCAAGGAAGGGATTTATTTTTTCCTTATTTAATGCTGATACCACAATGAACAACGCAAATAAAGCTTCCTCATGCACCACTCTCTCCATTGGAGAAAACCGATTCAACACCCGCTCAGTAGTTGTTGAGATTTTCACGTTCAGACAGATAAACTTAAAAGGAATGGATATATTTTATTCGATATTTAATGATGATACCTCAATGGATTATGTTAATAAACCTTTCTCATGAACCACTCTGTCTATTGTTGTGAACCGATTCAACACCCGCTCAGTAGTTGTTGAGATTTTCACGTTCAGACAGATAGACTTACAAGGAATGGATATATTTTTTTCCATATTTAATGATGATACCTAAATGAGTTATGGAATTAAACCTTTCTGATGAACCACTCTGTCTATTGGTGAGAACCGACCTAACACCCGCTCAGTAGTTGTTAAGATTTTCACGTTCAGACAGATAGATATACAATTAATGGATATGTATTTTTCCATATTTAATGATGATACCTCAATGGATTATGTAAATAAACCTTTCTAATGAACCACTCTGCTTTTGGTGCGAACCGTATATATATTATATATAATATATATTCCAGGTTGAGGGAGTTGAATTTCCGGGCATACAAAGCCAACCCTACTTAGGAAAACCGGAATAAGTTTAAACGGGCCAGAAATGACTGCAATGCAACTATCAGACGTGTGAAATTCTCTTATGATCAAGTGTTGAGTCAAAAAGTGCTACAATGTCCCAAAGGTAGCAAAAACTTTTGTTCATTTGTAAAAAACATAAGGAATTCCGCCTCGTCTTCAATTCCTACTCTCATTTACAATGACATTTCAGCTGTCAGCTCTTTAGACAAAGCCAATCTGCTTGCGGCGCATTTTGCAGCCAGCTCAACACTGCCAGATTCCATGTCTCCACCTGTACTTGAGAGCGTTGATTTCACCATGGGACAAATCCACTTGAATCGCAGAAGCTTCTTAATGACCGGCAGTACGGTTTCCGTAGCAACAGGTCCACTGGTGATCTGATAGCTTATCTCACCGAAAAGTGGAACACATCTTTGCATAATGCAGGCGAAAACAAGATCGTTGCACATGATATTTCTAAGGCATTTGACAGAGTTTGGCATCAAGCTCTTGTGTCGAAAATGCGTGCATATGGTATCGATGAATCTCTTCTTCTATGGATTAGAAATTACCTTTCGAACCGTTCAATTCAAGTTGTTTTGGATGGGTTCAAGTCTGATATCCACAAAATAAATGCTGGTGTACCCCAAGGCTCTGTTCTGTCTCCGACACTCTTTCTCATTTTTATTAATGATCTCTTGTCTGCTACTTCTAATCCAATCCATTCCTTCACTGATGACAGCACCCTCAGCTTTTCATATTCGTTCCGAGACTCACGACCCTGTCCTTCGGCCGTAGAATTGGAACGGCAGCGTATGTTAAGCACATTGAATTCCGATCTTGACAGCATAATTAGATGGGGAAACAACAACAGAGTGGAATTCAATACTTCAAAAACTCAATGCTGTCTGCTGTCACTCAAGCGAACCCTCGTTAATCAGCCATTATCCATGAATGGCGCTTGTATCGATGAAACCGGAAAGCTTTCCATCCTTGGTATGTGTATCAACACAACACTTAGTTGGAACGATCACATATTTGAGGTCGCCAAAAATGCTGCGAAATGATTAGATTTCCTTAATCGATGCAAGAATTATTTCACCCCCGCTGATTTGGCTTTCATTTATAAGGCGTATATCTGCCCCAAGCTTGAGTACAACGCTCATATCTGGTCTGGTGCTCCAAAGACCACCCTGCACCTACTAGATAGAATCCAAAAGCGAGCGATAAAACTTATAGGAGACAACAATGTCGCAAAGTCATTAGACTCGCTCGAACATCGACATACCGTTTCTTCTTTGTCCGTATTTTATCGCTATTTCAACAAACAATGCTCAAGTGAGCTAGCCAACTGCATTCCTCCTCTCCATGAATTCACCCGCAATACTCGTCTCGCCAGGAATGCTGATCAGTTTACCCTTAAGCCTACTTTCGGACGCACAGTTAAATTTAGAGACTCGTTCTTCAGCCGTACTACGCGAATTTAGAATGCTCTTCCCAGCCCTATATTTCCCACAGACCACAACTCGCAGATATTTAAGAGCAATGTGCACAGGTACCTCCTCTCCCTTTCTCCCTCTATACCTTCGGCCCGTGCTGTGTCTTGACCCCGGACAGTTAAGGGTATTAGCAATCCATTGAGCGCGCGCAAATTATAAAAAAAAAAAAAAATTACGATACCACAACGAACAACGGAAATAAGGCTTCCTCATGCACCACTCTCTCCATTGGAGAAAACCGATTCAACACCCGCTCAGTAGTCGTTGAGATTTTCACGTTCAGACAGATATACTTAAAAGGAATGGATATATTTTTGTCCATATATAATGATGATACTTCAACGGATTATGTAAATAAACCTTTCTCATGAACCACTCTGCCTATTGGTGCAAACCGATTCAACACCCGCTCAGTAGTTGTTTAGATTTTCACGTTCAGACAGATAGACTTACAAGGAATGGATATATTTTTTTCCATATTTAATGATGATACCTAAATGACTTATGGAATTAAACCTTTCTCATGAACCACTCTGTCTATTGTTCAGTAGTTGTTGCGATTTTCATGTTCAGACAGATAGACTTACAAGGAAGGGATATATTTTTTCTATATTTAATGACGATACCACAATGAACAACGGAAATAAAGTTTCCTCATGCACCACTCTCTCCATTGGAGAAAACCGATTCAACACCAGCTCAGTAGTTGTTGAGATTTTCACGTTCAGGCAGATAGACTTACAAGGAAGGGATATATTTTTCCATATTTAATGATGATACTTAAAAGGGTTATGGAATTAAACCTTTCTCATGAACCACTCTGTCTATTGGTGCGAACCGATTCAACATCCGCTCAGTAGTTGTTGAGATTTTCACGTTCAGACAGATAGACTTATAAGGAAAGGATATATTTTTTCCATATTTAATAATGATACCACAATGCACAACGGAAATAAACCTTTCTCACGAACCACTCTGTTTATTGGTTCGAATCGATTCAACATCCGTTCAGTAGTTGTTGCGATTTTCACGTTCAGACAGATAGACCTAAAAGAAATGGATATATTTTTTTCCATATTTAATGATGATACCTCAATGAATTACGGAATTAAACCTTTCTCATGAACCACTCTGTCTACTGGTGCTAACCGATTCAACAGCCGCTCAGTAGTTGTTGAGATTTTCGCGTTCAGACAGATAGACTTACCAGGAATGGATATATTTTTTTCCATATTTAATGATGATACCTAAATGAGTTATGGAATTAAACCTTTCTCGTGAACCACTCTGTCTATTGGTGCGAACCGATTCAACATCCGTTCAGTAGTTGTTGCGATTTTCACGTTCAGACAGATAGACTTACAAGGAAGGGATATATTTTTTCCATATTTAATGACGATACCACAATGAACAACGGAAATAAAGATTCCTCATGCACCACTGTCTCCATTGGAGAAAACCGATTCAACACCCGCTCAGTAGTTGTTGAGATTTTCACGTTCAGACAGATATACTTACAAAGAATGGAATTATTTTTTTCCATATTTAATGATGGTACCTCAATGTATTATGGAATTAAACCTTTCTCATGAACCACACTGTCTATTGGTGAGAACCGACCTAACACCCGCTCAGTAGTTGTTAAGATTTTCACGTTCAGGCAGATAGATATACAATTAATGGATATGTATTTTTCCATATTTAATGATGATACCTCAATGGATTATGTAAATAAGCCTTTCTCATGAACCAATTTGTCTATTGGTGCGAACCGATTCAACATCCGTTCAGTAGTTGTTGCGATTTTCACGTTCAGACAGATAGACTTACAAGGAAGGGATATATTTATTCCATATTCGAGGTTGAGAGAGTTGAATTTCCGGGCATACAAAGCCAACCCTACTGAGGAAAACCGAAATAAGTTTAAACGGGCCAGAAATGACTGCAATGCAACTATCAGACGTGTGAAATTCTCTTATGATCAAAAGTTGAGGCAAAAAGTGCTACAATGTCCCATATTTAATGATGATACCTAAATGAGTTATGGAATTAAACCTTTCTCATGAACCACTCTCTCCATTGGAGAAAACCGATTCAACACCCGTTCAGTAGTTGTTGAGATTTTCGCGTTCAGACAGATAGACTTGCAAGGAAGGGATTTATTTTTTCCATATTTAATGCTGATACCACAATGAACAACGCAAATAAAGCTTCCTCATGCACCACTCTCTCCATTGGAGAAAACCGATTTAACACCCGCTCAGTAGTTGTTGAGATTTTCACGTTCAGACAGATAAACTTAAAAGGAATGGATATATTTTATTCGATATTTAATGATGATACCTCAATGGATTATGTTAATAAACCTTTCTCATGAACCACTCTGTCTATTGGTGTGAACCGATTCAACACCCGCTCTGTAGTTGTTGAGATTTTCACGCTCTTTTTATTTTCGTATTTTTTTCCATATTTAATGATGATACCTCAATGAATTATGGAATTAAACCTTTCTCATGAACCACTCTGTCTACTGGTGCTAACCGATTCAATAGCCGCTCGGTAGTTGTTGAGATTTTCGCGTTCAGACAGATAGACTTACAAGGAATGGATATATTTTTTTCCATATTTAATGATGATACCTAAATGAGTTATGGAATTAAACCTTTCTCATGAACCACTCTGTCTATTGGTGCGAACCGATTCAACATCCGTTCAGTAGTTGTTGAGATTTTCACGTTCAGACAGATAGACTTATAAGGAAGGGATATAATTTAATGATGATACCTCAATGGATTATGTAAATCAACCTCTCTCATGAACCACTCTGTCTATTGGTGCGAACCGATTCAACATCCGTTCAGTATTTGTTGCGATTTTCACGTTCAGACAGATAGACTTACAAGGAAGGGATATATTTTTTCCATATTTAATGACGATACCACAATGAACAACGGAAATAAAGCTTCCTCATGCACCACTGTCTCCATTGGAGAAAACCGATTCAACACCCGCTCAGTAGTTGTTGAGATTTTCCCGTTCAGATAGATAGACTTACAAGGAATGGATATAATTTTTTCCATTTTTAATTATGGTACCTAAATGAGTTATGGAATAAAACCTTTCTCATGAACCACTCTGTCTATTGGTGCGAACCGATTCAACACCCGCTCAGTAGTTGTTGAGATTTTCACGTTCAGACAGATAGACTTACAAGGAAGGGATTTATTTTTTTCCATATTTAATTATGGTACCTAAATGAGTTATGGAATTAAACCTTTCTCATGAACCACTTTGTCTATTGGTAAGAACCGATTCAACATCTATTCAGTAGTTGTTGCGATTTTCACGTTCAGACGGATAGACTTTAAAGGAATGGATATATTTTTGTCCATATTTAATGATGATACCTCAACTGATTATGTAAATAAAACTTTCTCATGAACCACTCTGTCTATTGGTGCGAACCGATTCAACACCCGCTCAGTAGTTGTTGAGATTTTCACGTTCAGACAGATAGACTTACAAGGAATGGATATATGTTTTTCCATATTTAATGACGATACCTAAATGAGTTATGGAATTAAACCTTTCTCATGAACCACTCTGTCTATTGGTGCGAACCGATTCAACACCCGCTCAGTAGTTGTTGAGATTTTCACGTTCAGAGAGATAGACTTACAAGGAAGGGACTAATTTTTTTCCATATTTAATTATGATACCTCAATCAATTATGGAATTAAGCCTTTCTCATGAACCATATTTAATGACGATACCACAATGAACAGCGGAAATAAAGCTTCCTCATGCACCACTCTCTCCATTGGAGAAACCCGATTCAACACCCGCTCAGTAGTTGTTGAGATTTTCACGTTAAGACAGATAGACTTACAAGGAATGGATATATTTTTTTCCATATTTAATGATGATACCTAAATGAGTTACCACCACTCTCTCCATTGGAGAAACCCGATTCAACACCCGCTCAGTAGTTGTTGAGATTTTCACGTTAAGACAGATAGACTTGCAAGGAATGGATATATTTTTTTCCATATTTAATGATGATACCTAAATGAGTTATGGAATTAAACCTTTCTCATGAACCACTCCGTCTATTGGTGCGAACCGATTCAACATCCGTTTAGTAGTTGTTGAGATTTTCACGTTCAGGCAGATTGACTTACAAGGAAGGGATATATGTTTTCCATATTTAATGACTATAACACAATGAAAATAAAGCTTCCTCATGCACCACTCTCTCCATTGGAGAAAACCGATTCAACACCCGCTCAGTAGTTTTTGACATTTTCACGGTCAGACAGATATACTTACAAGGAATGGATATATTTTTTTCCATATTTAATTATGGTACCTAAATGAGTTATGGAATTAAACCTTTCTCATGAACCACTCTGTCTATTGGTGAGAACCGATTCAACATCTGTTCAGTAGTTGTTGCGATTTTCACGTTCAGACAGATATACTTACAAGGAATGGATATATTTTTTCCATATTTAATTATGGTACCTCAATGAGTTATGGAACTAAACCTTTCTCATGAACCACTCTGTCTATTGGTGAGAACCGATTCGACATCCGTTCAGTAGTTGTTGAGCTTTTCACGTTCAGGCAGATAGACTTACAAGGAAGGGATATATTTTTGTCCATATTTAATGATGATACCTCAACGGATTATGGAATTAAACCTTTCTCATGAACCACTCTGTCTATTTTTGCGAACCGATTCAACATTCGTTCAGTAGTTGTTGAGATTTTCACGTTCAGGCAGATAGACTTTGAAGGAAGGGATATATTTTTTCCATATTTAATGATGATACCTCAATGAATTATGGAATTAAACCTTTCTCATGAACCACTCTGTCTATTGGTGCGAACCGATTCAACATCCGTTCAGTAGTTGTTGCGATTTTCGCGTTCAGACAGATAGACTTACAAGGATGGGATATATTTTTTCCATATTTAATGACAAAACCACAATGAACAACGGAAATAAAGCTTCCTCATGCACCACTGTCTCCATTGGAGAAAACCGATTCAACACCCGCTCAGTAGTTGTTGAGATTTTCACGTTCAGACAGATAGACTTACAAGGAATGGATATATTTTTTTCCATATTTAATTATGGTACCTAAATGAGTTATGGAATTAAACCTTTCTCATGAACCACTTTGTCTATTGGTAAGAACCGATTCAACATCTGTTCAGTAGTTGTTGCGATTTTCACGTTCAGACAGATAGACTTAAAAGGAATGGATATATTTTTGTCCATATTTAATGATGATACCTCAACGGATTATGTAAATAAAACTTTCTCATGAACCACTCTGTCTATTGGTGCGAACCGATTCAACACCCGTTCAGTAGTTGTTGAGATTTTCACGTTCAGACAGATAGACATACAAGGAATGGATATATGTTTTTCCATATTTAATGACGATACCTAAATGAGTTATGGAATTAAACCTTTCTCCTGAACCACTCTGTCTATTGGTGCGAACCGATTCAACACCCGCTCAGAAGTTGTTGAGATTTTCACGTTCAGACAGATAGACTTACAAGGAAGGGATTTATTTTTTTCCATATTTAATTATGATACCTCAATCAATTATGGAATTAAGCCTTTCTCATGAACCACTCAGTCTATTGGTGCGAACCGATTCAACAGCCGCGCAGTAGTTGTTGAGATTTTCACGTTCAGGCAGATAGACTTACAAAGAATGGATATATTTGTTTCCATATTTAATGATGATACCTCAATGAATTATGGAATTAAACCTTTCTCATGAACCACTCTGTCTATTGGTGCGAACCGATTCAACACCCGCTCAGTAGTTGTTGAGATTTTCACGTTCAGACAGATAGACTTACAAGGAAGGGATTTATTTTTTTCCATATTTAATGATGATACCTCAATCAATTATGGAATTAAGCCTTTCTGATGAACCACTCTGTCTATTGGTGCGAACCGATTCAACATCCGTTCAGTAGTTGTTGAGATTTTCACGTTCAGGCAGATAGACTTTGAAGGAAGGGATTTATTTTTTTTCCATATTTAATGATGATACCTCAATGAATTATGGAATTAAACCTTTCTCATGAACCACTCTGTCTATTGGTGCGAACCGATTCAACATCCGTTCAGTAGTTGTTGCGATTTTCGCGTTCAGACAGATAGACTTACAAGGAAGGGATATATTTTTTCCATATTTAATGACAATACCACAATGAACAACGGAAATAAAGCTTCCTCATGCACCACTCTCTCCATTGGAGAAAACCGATTCAACACCCGCTCAGTAGTTGTTGAGATTTTCACGTTCAGACAGATAGACTTACAAGGAATGGATATATTTTTTTCCATATTTAATGATGATACCTAAATGAGTTATGGAATTAAACCTTTCTCATGAACCACTCCGTCTATTGGTGCGAACCGATTCAACATCCGTTCAGTAGTTGTTGAGATTTTCACGTTTAGGCAGATTGACTTACAAGGGGGATATATGTTTTCCATATTTAATGACGATACCACAATGAAAATAAAGCTTCCTCATGCACCACTCTCTCCATTGGAGAAAACCGATTCAACACCCGCTCAGTAGTTGTTGAGATTTTCACGGTCAGACAAATATACTTACAAGGAATGGATATATTTTTTTCCATATTTAATTATGGTACCTAAATGAGTTATGGAATTAAACCTTTCTCATGAACCACTCTGTCTATTGGTGGGAACCGATTCAACATCTGTTCAATAGTTGTTGCGATTTTCACGTTTAGACAGATATACTTACAAGGAATGGATATATTTTTTTCCATATTTAATTATGGTACCTAAATGAGTTATGGAATTAAGCCTTTCTCATGAACCACTCTGTCTATTGGTGCGAACCGATTCAGCATCCGTTCAGTAGTTGTTGAGATTTTCGCGTTCAGACAGATAGACTTACAAGGATGGGATTTTTTTTCCATATTTAATGCTGATACCACAATGAACAACGCAAATAAAGCTTCCGCATGCACCACTATCTCCATTGGAGAAAACCGATTCAACACCCGCTCAGTAGTTGTTGCGATTTTCACGTTCAGACAGATATACTTACAAGGAATGGATATATTTTTTTCCAAATTTAATTATGGTACCTCAATGAGTTATGGAATTAAACCTTTCTCATGAACCACTTTGTCTATTGGTGAGAACCGATTCGACATCCGTTCAGTAGTTGTTGAGCTTTTCACGTTCAGGCAGATAGACTTACAAGGAAGGGATATATTTTTTCCATATTTAATGACGACACCACAATGAACAACGGAAATAAAGCTTCCTCATGCACCACTCTCTCCATTGGAGAAAAAAGATTCAACACCCGCTCAGTAGTTGTTGAGATTTTCACGTTCAGACAGATAGACTTACAAGGAATGGATATATTTTTTTCCATATTTAATTATGGTACCTAAATGAGTTATGGAATTAAAACTTTCTCATGAACCACTCTGTCAATTGGTGAGAACCGATTCAACATCCCTTCAGTAGTTGTTGAGATTTTCACGTTCAGGCAGATAGACTTACAAGGAAGGGATATATTTTTTCCATATTTAATGACGACACCACAATGAACAACGGAAATAAAGCTTCCTCATGCACCACTCTCTCCATTGGAGAAAAAAGATTCAACACCCGCTCAGTAGTTGTTGAGATTTTCACGTTCAGACAGATAGACTTACAAGGAATGGATATATTTTTTTCCGTATTTAATTATGGTACCTAAATGAGTTATGGAATTAAAACTTTCTCATGAACCACTCTGTCAATTGGTGAGAACCGATTCAACATCCGTTCAGTAGTTGTTGAGATTTTCACGTTCAGGCAGATAGACTTACAAGGAAGGGATATATTTTTTCCATATTTAATGACGATACCACAATGAACAACGGAAATAAAGCTTCCTCATGCACCACTCTCTCCATTGGAGAAAACCGATTCAACAACCGCTCAGTAGTTGTTGAGATTTTCACGTTCAGACAGATAGACTTACAAGGAATGGATATATTTTTTTCCATATTTAATTATGGTACCTAAATGAGTTATGGAATTAAAATTTTCGCATGAACCACTCTGTCAATTGGTGAGAACCGATTCAACATCCGTTCAGTAGTTGTTGAGATTTTCACGTTCAGGCAGATAGACTTACAAGGAAGGGATATATTTTTTCCATATTTAATGACGATACCACAATGAACAACGCAAATAAAGTGTTGTTGCGATTTTCATGTTCAGACAGATATACTTACAAGGAATGGATATATATTTTTTTCCATATTTAATTATGGTACCTCAATGAGTTATGGAATTAAACCTTTCTCATGAACCACTCTGTCTATTGGTGAGAACCGATTCGACATCCGTTCAGTAGTTGTTGAGCTTTTCACGTTCAGGCAGATAGACTTACAAGGAAGGGATATATTTTTGTCCATATTTAATGATGATACCTCAACGGATTATGGAATTAAACCTTTCTCATGAACCACTCTGTCTATTTTTGCGAACCGATTCAACATTCGTTCAGTAGTTGTTGAGATTTTCACGTTCAGGCAGATAGACTTTCAAGGAAGGGATATATTTTTTAAATATTTAATGATGATACCTCAATGAATTATGGAATTAAACCTTTCTCATGAACCACTCTGTCTATTGGTGCGAACCGATTCAACATCCGTTCAGTAGTTGTTGCGATTTTCGCGTTCAGACAGATAGACTTACAAGGAAGGGATATATTTTTTCCATATTTAATGACGATACCACAATGAACAACGGAAATAAAGCTTCCTCATGCACCACTGTCTCCATTGGAGAAAACCGATTCAACACCCGCTCAGTAGTTGTTGAGATTTTCACGTTCAGACAGATAGACTTACAAGGAATGGATATATTTTTTTCCAAATTTAATTATGGTACCTCAATGAGTTATGGAATTAAACCTTTCTCATGAACCACTTTGTCTATTGGTGAGAACCGATTCGACATCCGTTCAGTAGTTGTTGAGCTTTTCACGTTCAGGCAGATAGACTTACAAGGAAGGGATATATTTTTTCCATATTTAATGACGATACCACAATGAACAACGTAAATAAAGCTTCCCCATGCACCACTCTCTCCATTGGAGAAAACCGATTCAACACCCGCTCAGTAGTTGTTGAGATTTTCCATATTTAATGATGGTACCTCAATATATTATGGAATTAAACCGTTCTCATGAACCACTCTGTCTATTTGTGCTAACCGATTCAACATCCGTTCAGTAGTTGTTGAGATTTTCACGTTCAGGCAGATAGACTTACAAGGAAGGGATATATTTTTTCCATATTTAATGACGATACCACAATGAACCATGGAAATAAAGCTTCCTCATGCACCACTCTCTCCATTGGAGAAAGCCGATTCAACACCCGCTGAGTAGTTGTTGAGATTTTCACGTTCAGACAGATATACTTACAAGGAATGTAGTTATTTTTTCCATATTTAATGATGATACCTCAATCAATTATGGAATTAAGCCTTTCTCATGAACCACTCTGTCTATTGGTGCGAACAGATTCAACAGCCGCTCAGTAGTTGTTCAGATTTCCACGTTCAGACAGATAGACTTTCAAGGAAGGGATATATTTTTTCCATATTTAATGATGATACCTCAATGAATTATGGAATTAAACCTTTGTCATGAACCACTCTGTCTATTGGTGCGAACCGATTCAATATCCGTTCAGTAGTTGTTGCGATTTTCACGTTCAGACAGATAGACCTAAAAGGAATGGATATATTTTTTTCCATATTTAATGATGATAACTCAATGAATTATGGAATTAAACCTTTCTCATGAACCACTCTGTCTACTGGTGCGAACCGATTCAACATACGTTCCGTAGTTGTTGAGATTTTCGCGTTCAGACAGATAGACTTACAAGGAAGGGATTTATTTTTTCCATATTTAGTGCTGATACCACAATGAACAACGCAAATAAAGCTTCCTCATGCACCACTCTCTCCATTGGAGAAAACCGATTCAACACCCGCTCAGTAGTTGTTGAGATTTTCACGTTCAGACAGATAGACTTACAAGGAATGGATATATTTTTTTCCATATTTAATGATGATACCTAAATGAGTTATGGAATTAAAACTTTCTCATGAACCACTCTGTCTATTGGTGCGAACCGATTCAACATCCGTTCAGTAGTTGTTGAGATTTTCACTTTCAGACAGATAGACTTACAAGGAATGGATATATTTATTTCCATATTTAATGATGATACCTAAATGAGTTATGGAATTAAACCTTTCTCATGAACCACTCTATCTATTGGTGCGAACCGATTCAACATCCGTTCAGTAGTTGTTGAGATTTTCACGTTCAGGCAGATAGACTTACAAGGAAGGGATATATTTTTTCCATATATAATGACGATACCACAATGAACAATGGAAATAAAGCTTCCTCATGCACCACTCTCTCCATTGGAGAAAACCGATTCAACACCCGCTCAGTAGTTGTTGAGATTTTCACGTTCAGACCGATAGACTTACAAGGAATGGAATTATTTTTTCCATATTTAATGATGATACCTCAATCAATTATGGAATTGAGCCTTTCTCATGAACCACTCTGTCTATTGGTGCGAACCGATTCAACATCCGTTCAGTAGTTGTTGAGATTTTCACGTTCAGACAGATAGACCTTCAAGGAAGGAATATATTTTTTCCATATTTAATGATGACACCTCAATGAATTATGGAATTAAACCTTTCTCATGAACCACTCTGTCTATTGGTGCGAACCGATTCAATATCCGTTCAGTAGTTGTTGAGATTTTCACGTTCAGGCAGATAGACTTCAAGGAAGGGATACAATTTTTTCCATATTTAATGATGATACCTCAATGAATTATGGAATTAAACCTTTCTCATGAACCACTCTGTCTACTGGTGCGAACCGATTCAACATCCGTTCAGTAGTTGTTGAGATTTTCGCGTTCAGACAGATGGACTTACAAGGAAGGGATTTATTTTTTCCATATTTAGTGCTGATACCACAATGAACAACGCAAATAAAGCTTCCTCATGCACCACTCTCTCCATTGGAGAAAACCGATTCAACACCCGCTCAGTAGTTGTTGAGATTTTCACGTTCAGACAGATAGACTTACAAGGAATGGATATATTTTTTTCCATATTTAATGATGATACCTAAATGAGTTATGGAATTAAAACTTTCTCATGAACCACTCTGTCTATTGGTGCGAACCGATTCAACATCCGTTCAGTAGTTGTTGAGATTTTCACTTTCAGACAGATAGACTTACAAGGAATGGATATATTTTTTTCCATATTTAATGATGATACCTAAATGAGTTATGGAATTAAACCTTTCTCATGAACCACTCTATCTATTGGTGCGAACCGATTCAACATCCGTTCAGTAGTTGTTGAGATTTTCACGTTCAGGCAGATAGACTTACAAGGAAGGGATATATTTTTTCCATATATAATGACGATACCACAATGAACAATGGAAATAAAGCTTCCTCATGCACCACTCTCTCCATTGGAGAAAACCGATTCAACACCCGCTCAGTAGTTGTTGAGATTTTCACGTTCAGACCGATAGACTTACAAGGAATGGAATTATTTTTTCCATATTTAATGATGATACCTCAATCAATTATGGAATTGAGCCTTTCTCATGAACCACTCTGTCTATTGGTGCGAACCGATTCAACATCCGTTCAGTAGTTGTTGAGACTTTCACGTTCAGACAGATAGACCTTCAAGGAAGGAATATATTTTTTCCATATTTAATGATGACACCTCAATGAATTATGGAATTAAGCCTTTCTCATGAACCACTCTGTCTATTGGTGCGAACCGATTCAATATCCGTTCAGTAGTTGTTGAGATTTTCACGTTCAGGCAGATAGACTTCAAGGAAGGGATATAATTTTTTCCATATTTAATGATGATACCTCAATGAATTATGGAATTAAACCTTTCTCATGAACCACTCTGTCTACTGGTGCGAACCGATTCAACATCCGTTCAGTAGTTGTTGAGATTTTCGCGTTCAGACAGATGGACTTACAAGGAAGGGATTTATTTTTTCCATATTTAATGCTGATACCACAATGAACAACGCAAATAAAGCTTCCTCATGCACCACTCTCTCCATTGGAGAAAACCGATTCAACACCCGCTCAGTAGTTGTTGAGATTTTCACGTTCAGACAGATAGACTTACAAGGAATGGATATAATTTTTTTCCATATTTAATGATGATACCTAAATGAGTTATGGAATTGAACAGCTCTCATGAACCACTCTGTCTATTGGTGCGAACCGATTCAGCATCCGTTCAGTAGTTGTTGAGATTTTCGCGTTCAGACAGATAGACTTACAAGGAAGGGATTTATTTTTTCCATATTTAATGCTGATACCACAATGAACAACGCAAATAAAGCTTCCTCATGCACCACTCTCTCCATTGGAGAAAACCGATTCAACACCCGCTCAGTAGTTGTTGCGATTTTCACGTTCAGACAGATATACTTACAAGGAATGGATATATTTTTTTCCAAATTTAATTATGGTACCTCAATGAGTTATGGAATTAAACCTTTCTCATGAATCACTTTGTCTATTGGTGAGAACCGATTCGACATCCGCTCAGTAGTTGTTGAGCTTTTTACGTTCAGGCAGATAGACTTACAAGGAAGGGATATATTTTTTCCATATTTAATGACGATACCACAATGAACAACGTAAATAAAGCTTCCCCATGCACCACTCTCTCCATTGGAGAAAACCGATTCAACACCCGCTCAGTAGTTGTTGAGATTTTCCATATTTAATGATGGTACCTCAATATATTATGGAATTAAACCGTTCTCATGAACCACTCTGTCTATTTCTGCGAACCGATTCAACATCCGTTCAGTAGTTGTTGAGATTTTCACGTTCAGGCAGATAGACTTACAAGGAAGGGATATATTTTTTCCATATTTAATGACGATACCACAATGAACAACGTAAATAAAGCTTCCCCATGCACCACTCTCTCCATTGGAGAAAACCGATTCAACACCCGCTCAGTAGTTGTTGAGATTTTCCATATTTAATGATGATACCTCAATGAATTAAGGAATTAAACCTTTCTCATGAACCACTCTGTCTATTGGTGCGAACCGATTCAATATCCGTTCAGTAGTTGTTGCGATTTTCACGTTCAGACAGATAGACCTAAAAGGAATGGATATATTTTTTTCCATATTTAATGATGATAACTCAATGAATTATGGAATTAAACCTTTCTCATGAACCACTCTGTCTACTGGTGCGAACCGATTCAACATACGTTCCGTAGTTGTTGAGATTTTCGCGTTCAGACAGATAGACTTACAAGGAAGGGATTTATTTTTTCCATATTTAGTGCTGATACCACAATGAACAACGCAAATAAATCTTCCTCATGCACCACTCTCTCCATTGGAGAAAACCGATTCAACACCCGCTCAGTAGTTGTTGAAATTTTCACGTTCAGACAGATAGACTTACAAGGAATGGATATATTTTTTTCCATATTTAATGATGATACCTAAATGAGTTATGGAATTAAAACTTTCTCATGAACCACTCTGTCTATTGGTGCGAACCGATTCAACATCCGTTCAGTAGTTGTTGAGATTTTCACTTTCAGACAGATAGACTTACAAGGAATGGATATATTTTTTTCCATATTTAATGATGATACCTAAATGAGTTATGGAATTAAACCTTTCTCATGAACCACTCTATCTATTGGTGCGAACCGATTCAACATCCGTTCAGTAGTTGTTGAGATTTTCACGTTCAGACAGATAGACTTACAAGGAAGGGATTTATTTTTTCCATATTTAATGCTGATACCACAATGAACAACGCAAATAAAGCTTCCTCATGCACCACTCTCTCCATTGGAGAAAACCGATTCAACACCCGTTCAGTAGTTGTTGAGATTTTCGCGTTCAGACAGATAGACCTAAAGGAAGGGATTTATTTTTTCCATATTTAATGCTGATACCACAATGAACAACGCAAATAAAGCTTCCTCATGCACCACTCTCTCCATTGGAGAGAACCGATTCAACACCCGCTCAGTAGTTGTTGAAATTTTCACGTTCAGACGGATAAACTTAAAAGGAATGGATATATTTTGTTCCATATTTAATGATGATACCTCAATGGAGTATGTAAATAAACCTTTCTCATGAACCACTCTGTCTATTGGTGCGAACCGATTCAACACCCGCTCAGTAGTTGTTGAGATTTTCACGTTCAGGCAGATAGATTTACAAGGAATGGATATATTTTTTTCCATATTTAATGATGATACCTAAATGAGTTATGGAATTAAACCTTTCTCATGAACCACTCTGTCTATCAGTGCGAACCGATATACCATTCGTTCAGTAGTTGTTGATATTTTCACTTTCAGACAGATAGACATACAATTAATGGATATATTTTTTTCCATATTTAATGATGGTACCTCAATGTATTATGGAATTAAACCTTTCTCATGAACCACACTGTCTATTGGTGAGAACCGACCTAACACCCGCTCAGTAGTTTTTAAGATTTTCACGTTCAGGCAGATAGATATACAATTAATGTATATGTATTTTTCCATATTTAATGATGATACCTCAATGGATTATGTAAATAAGCCTTTCTCATGAACCAATTTGTCTATTGGTGCGAACCGATTCAACATCCGTTCAGTAGTTGTTGCGATTTTCACGTTCAGACAGATATACTTACAAGGAAAGGATATATTTATTCCATATTCGAGGTTGAGAGAGTTGAATTTCCGAGCATACAAAGCCAACCCTACTGAGGAAAACCGGAATAAGTTTAAACGGGTCAGAAATGACTGCAATGCAACTATCAGACGTGTGAAATTCTCTTATGATCAAAAGTTGAGGCAAAAAGTGCTACAATATCCCATATTTAATGATGATACCTAAATGAGTAATGAACCACTCTCTCCATTGGAGAAAACCGATTCAACACCCGTTCAGTAGTTGTTGAGATTTTCGCGTTCAGACAGATAGACTTGCAAGGAAGGGATTTATTTTTTCCATATTTAATGCTGATACCACAATGAACAGCGCAAATAAAGCTTCCTCATGCACCACTCTCTCCATTGGAGAAAACCGATTCAACACCCGCTCAGTAGTTGTTGAGATTTTCACGTTCAGACAGATAAACTTAAAAGGAATGGATATATTTTATTCGATATTTAATGATGATACCTCAATGGATTATGTTAATAAACCTTTCTCATGAACCACTCTGTCTATTGGCGTGAACCGATTCAACACCCGCTCAGTAGTTGTTGAGATTTCCACGTTCAGACAGATAGACTTACAAGGACTGGATATATTTTTTTCCATATCTAATGATGATACCTAAATGAGTTATGGAATTAACCCTTTCTCATGAACCACTCTATCTATTGGTGCGAACCGATTCAACATCCGTTCAGTAGTTGTTGAGATTTTCGCGTTCAGACAGATAGGCATACAATTAATGGATATATTTTTTTCCATATTTAATGATGGTACCTCAATGTATTATGGAATTAAACCTTTCTCATGAACCACACTGTCTATTGGTGAGAACCGACCTAACACCCGCTCAGTAGTTGTTAAGATTTTCACGTTCAGACAGATGGATATACAATTAATGGATATGTATTTTTCCATATTTAATGATGATACCTCAATGGATTATGTAAATAAACCTTTCTCATGAACCACTCTGCTTTTGGTGCGAACCGTATATATATTATATATAACATATATATTAGGTTGAGAGAGTTGAATTTCCGGGCATACAAAGCCAACCCTACTGAGGAAAACCGGCATAAGCTTAAACGGGCCAGAAATGACTGCAATGCAACTATCAGACGTGTGAAAGTTGAGGCAAAAAGTGCTACAATGTCCCAAAGGTAGCAAAAACGTTTGGTCATTTGTAAAAAACATAAGGAATTCCGCCTCGTCTTCAATTCCTACTCTCATGTACAATGACATTCCAGCTGTCAGCTCTTTAGACAAAGCCAATCTGCTTGCGGCGCATTTTGCAGCCAGCTCAACACTGCCAGATTCCATGTCTCCACCTGTACTTGAGAGCGTTGATTTCACCATGGGACAAATCCACTTCCGCACTCGTACAGTTGCAAGAGTACTTACAGATCTCGACGTGCACAAATCCGCTGGCCCGGATGGTATTCCCCCTATACTTGTGAAGAGGTGTTCTTCTGCGCTGGCAAAACCATTGCGTAAGCTTTTTCATCTATCCTACTCTTTAGGTATCTTTCCGAGCAGATGGAAAACAGCATTTGTCCAGCCCGTCCCTAAAAAGGGCGAATCTTCGTCACCCACCTCGTACCGACCAATAGCCCTTCTTTCTAAGGTCATGGAAACGCTGATAAATCGTTAGCTTATGAAATATCTTGAATCGCAGAAGCTTCTTAATGACCGGCAGTACGGTTTCCGTAGCAACAGGTCCACTGGTGATCTGATAGCTTATCTCACCGAAAAGTGGAACACATCTTTGCATAATGCAGGCGAAAACAAGATCGTTGCACATGATATTTCTAAGGCATTTGACAGAGTTTGGCATCAAGCTCTTTTGTCGAAAATGCGTGCATATGGTATCGATGAATCTCTTCTTCTATGTATTAGAAATTACCTTTCGAACCGTTCAATTCAAGTTGTTTTGGATGGGTTCAAGTCTGATATCCACAAAATAAATGCTGGTGTACCCCAAGGCTCTGTTCTGTCTCCGACACTCTTTCTCATTTTTATTAATGATCTCTTGTCTGCTACTTCTAATCCAATCCATTCCTTCGCTGATGACAGCACCCTCAGCTTTTCATATTCGTTCCGAGACTCACGACCCTGTCCTTCGGCCGTAGAATTGGAACAGCAGCGTATGTTAAGCACATTGAATTCCGATCTTGACAGCATAATTAGATGGGAAAACAACAACAGAGTGGAATTCAATACTTCAAAAACTCAATGCTGTCTGCTGTCAGTCAAGCGAACCCTCGTTAATCAGCCATTATCCATGAATGGCGCTTGTGTCGATGAAACCGGAAAGCTTTCCATCCTTGGTATGTGTATCAACACAACACTTAGTTGGAACGATCACATATTTGAGGTCGCCAAAAATGCTGCGAAATGTTTAGGTTTCCCTAATCGATGCAAGAATTATTTCACCCCCGCTGATTTGGCTTTCATTTATAAGGCGTATATCTCCCCCAAGCTTGAGTACAACGCTCATATCTGGTCTGGTGCTCCAAAGACCACCCTGTACCTACTAGATAGAATCCAAAAGCGAGCGATAAAACTTATAGGAGACAACAATGTCGCAAAGTCATTAGACTCGCTCGAACATCGACGTACCGTTTCTTCTTTGTCCGTATTTTATCGCTATTTCAACAAACAATGCTCAAGTGAGCTAGCCAACTGCATTCCTCCTCTCCACGAATTCACCCGCAATACTCGTCTCGCCAGGAATGCTGATCAGTTTACCCTTAAGCCTACTTTCGGACGCACAGTTAAATTTAGAGACTCGTTCTTCAGCCGTACTACGCGAATTTAGAATGCTCTTCCCAGCCCTATATTTCCCACAGACCACAACTCGCAGATATTTAAGAGCAATGTGCACAGGTACCTCCTCTCCCTTTCTCCCTCTATACCTTCGGCCCGTGCTGTGTCTTGACCCCGGACACTTAAGGGTATTAGCAATACCTTGAGCGCGCGCAAATTATAAAAAAAAAAAAAAATGACGATACCACAATGAACAACGGAAATAAGGCTTCCTCATGCAAAACTCTCTCCATTGGAGAAAACCGATTCAACACCCGCTCAGTAGTTGTTAAGATTTTCACGATCAGACAGATATACTTACAAGGAATGGATATATTTTTGTCCATATTTAATGATGATACTTCAACGGATTATGTAAATAAACCTTTCTCATGAACCACTCTGCCTATTGGTGCGAACCGATTCAACACCCGCTCAGTAGTTGTTGAGATTTTCACGTTCAGACAGATAGACTTTCAAGGAAGGGA
Source organism: Eristalis pertinax (assembly GCA_907269125.1). Taxonomy (NCBI): domain Eukaryota; kingdom Metazoa; phylum Arthropoda; class Insecta; order Diptera; family Syrphidae; genus Eristalis; species Eristalis pertinax. Next base: position 1,680,613 of record CAJSMF010000061.1, read on the forward strand.
TATATTTTTTCCATATTCAATGATGATACCTCAATGAATTATGGAATTAAACCTTTCTCATGAACCACTCTGTCTATTGGTGCGAACCGATTCAACAGCCGTTCAGTAGTTGTTGAGATTTTCGCGTTCAGACAGATAGACATACAATTAATTTATATTTTTTTTTTCCATATTTAATGATGTTACCTCAATGAATTATGGAATCAAACCTTTCTCATGAACCACACTGTCTATTGGTGCGAACCGATTCAACATCCGTTCAGTAGTTGTTGCGATTTTTACATTCAGACAGATAGAATTAAAAGGAATGGATATATTTTTTTCCATATTTAATGATGATACCTCTATGAATTATGGAATTAAACCTTTCTCATGAACCACTCTGTCTATTGGTGCGAACCGATTCAACATCCGTTCAGTAGTTGTTGCGATTTTTACATTCAGACAGATAGAATTAAAAGGAATGGATATATTTTTTTCCATATTTAATGATGATACCTCAATGAATAACGGAAATAAAGCATCCTCATGCACCAGTCTCTCCATTGGAGAAAACCGATTCAACACCCGCTCAGAGTTGTTAAGATTTTCATATATATATTTTTTCCATATGTTTATGATGATACCTCAATCAATTATGGAATTAAGCCTTTCTCATGAACCACTCTGTCTATTGGTGCGAACCGATTCAACATCCGTTCAGTAGTTGTTGAGATTTTCACGTTCAGGCAGATAGACTTTCAAGGAAGTGATATATTTTTTCCATATTTTATGATGATACCTCTATGAATTATGGAAATAAAGAGAGAGAGATTTTCACGTTCAGGCAGATAGACTTTCAAGGAAGTGTTATATTTTTTCCATATTTAATGATGATACCTCTATGAATTATGGAATTAAACCTTTCTCATGAACCACTCTGTCTATTGGTGCGAACCGATTCAAAATCCGTTCAGTAGTTGTTGAGATTTTCACGTTCAGGCAGATAGACTTACAAGGAAGGGATATATTTTATCCATATTTAATGACGATACCACAATGAACAACGGAAATAAAGCTTCCTCATGCACCACTCTCTACATTGGAGAAAACCGATTCAACACCCGCTCAGTAGTTGTTGAGATTTTCACGATCAGACAGATATACTTACAAGGAATGGATATATTGTTTTCCATATTTAATTATGGTACCTAAATGAGTTATGATATACTTACAAGGAATGGATATATTTTTTTCCATATTTAATTATGGTACCTAAATGAGTTATGGAATTAAACCTTTCTCATGAACCACCCTGTCTATTGGTGCGAGCCGATTCAACACCCGCTCAGTAGTTGTTGAGATTTTCACGTTCATGCAGATATACTTACAAGGAAGGGATATATTTTTCCCTATTTAATAATGATACCACACTGAACAACTGAAATAAAGCTTCTTCATGCACCACTCTCTCCATTGGAGAAAACCGATTCAACACCCGCTCAGCAGTTGTTATGATTTTCACGTTCAGACGGATAGACTTACAAGGAATGGAATTATTTTTTCCATATTTAACGATGATACCTCAATCAATTATGGAATTAAGCCTTTCTCATGAACCACTCTGTCTATTGGTGAGAACCGATTCAACATCTGTTCAGTAGTTGTTGCGATTTTCACGTTCAGACAGATAGACTTAAAAGGAATGGATATATTTTTGTCCATATTTAATGATGATACCTCAACGGATTATGGAATTAAACCTTTCTCATGAACCACTCTGTCTATTGGTGAGAACCGATTCAACATCTGTTCACTAGTTGTTGCGATTTTCACGTTCAGACAGATATACTTACAAGGAATGGATATATTTTTTTCCATATTTAATGATGATACCTCAATCAATTATGGAATTAAGCCTTTCTCATGAACCACTCTGTCTATTGGTGAGAACCGATTCAACATCTGTTCAGTAGTTGTTGCCATTTTCACGTTCAGACAGATAGACTTAAAAGGAATGGATATATTTTTGTACATATTTAATGATGATACCTCAACGGATTATGGAATTAAACCTTTCTCATGAACCACTGTGTCTATTGGTGAGAACCGATTCAACATCTGTTCAGTAGTTGTTGCGATTTTCACGTTCAGACAGATATACTTACAAGGAATGGATATATTTTTTTCCATATTTAATGATGATACCTAAATGAGTTATGGAATTAAACCTTTCTCATGAACCACTCTGTCTATTGGTGCGAACCGATTCAACATCCGTTCAGTAGTTGTTGAGATTTTCACGTTCAGGCAGATAGACTTACAAGGAAGGAATATATTTTTTCCCTATTTAATGATGATACCTCAATGGATTATGTAAATAAACCTCTCTCATGAACCACTCTGTCTATTGGTGCGAACCGATTCAACATCCGTTCAGTAGTTGTTCAGATTTTCACGTTCAGGCAGATAGACTTTCAAGGAAGTGATATATTTTTTCCATATTTAATGATGATACCTCTATGAATTATGGAATTAAACCTTTCTCATGAACCACTCTGTCTATTGGTGCGAACCGATTCAACATCCGTTCAGTAGTTGTTGCGATTTTTACGTTCAGACAGATAGACCTAAAAGGAATGAATATATTTTTTTCCATATTTAATGATGATACCTCAATGAATAATGGAAATAAAGCATCCTCATGCACCACTCTCTCCATTGGAGAAAACCGATTCAACACCCGCTCAGAGTTGTTAAGATTTTCATATATATTTTTTGTCCATATGTTAATGATGATACCTCAATCAATTATGGAATTAAGCCTTTCTCATGAACCACTCTGTCTACTGGTGCGAACCGATTCAACATCCGTTCAGTAGTTGTTGAGATTTTCACATTCAGGCAGATAGACTTACAAGGAAGGGATATATTTTTTCCATATTTAATGACGATACCACAATGAACAACGGAAATAAAGTTCCTCATGCACCACTCTCTCCATTGGAGAAAACCGATTCAACACCCGCTCAGCAGTTGTTATCATTTTCAAGTTCAGACAGATAGACTTACAAGGAATGGAATTATTTTTTCCATATTTAATGATGATACCTCAATCAATTATGGAATTAAGCCTTTCTCATGAACCACTCTGTCTATTGGTGAGAACCGATTCAACATCTGTTCAGTAGTTGGTGCGATTTTCACGTTCAGACAGATAGACTTAAAAGGAATGGATATATTTTTGTCCATATTTAATGATGATACCTCAACGGATTATGGAATTAAACCTTTCTCATGAACCACTCTGTCTATTGGTGAGAACCGATTCAACATCTGTTCAGTAGTTGTTGCGATTTTCACGTTAAGACAGATAGACTTACAAGGAATGGATATATTTTTTCCATATTTAATGATGATACCTCTATGAATTATGGAATCAAACCTTTCTCATGAACCACACTGTCTATTGGTGAAAACCGATTCAACATCTGTTCAGTAGTTGTTGCGATTTTCATGTTCAGACAGATAGACTTAAAAGGAATGGATATATTTTTTTCCAGATATAATGATGATACCTCTATGAATTATGGAATTAAACCTTTCTCATGAACTACTCTGTCTATTGGTGCGAACCGATTCAACATCCGTTCAGTAGTTGTTGAGATTTTCACGTTCAGGCAGATAGACTTACAAGGAAGGGATATATTTTTTCCATATTTAATGATGATACCTCAATGAATTATAGAATTAAACCTTTCTCATGAACCACTCTGTCTATTGGTGCGAACCGATTCAACATCCGTTCAGTAGTTGCTGAGATTTTCACGTTCAGACAGATAGACTTATAAGGAAGGGATATATTTTTCCCTATTTAATAATGATACCACAATGAAGAACGGAAATAAAGCTTCCTCATGCACCACTCTCTCCATATATATCATATTTAATGATGATACCTAAATGAGTTATGGAATTAAACCTTTCTCATGAACCACTCTGTCTATTGGTGCGAACCGATTCAACATCCGTTCAGTAGTTGTTGAGATTTTCACGTTCAGGCAGATAGACTTACAAGGAAGGGATATATTTTTTTCCATATTTAATGACGATACCACAATGAGCAACGGAAATAAAGCTTCCTCATGCACCACTCTCTACATTGGAGAAAACCGATTCAACACCCGCTCAGTAGTTGTTGAGATTTTCACGTTCAGACAGATATACTTACAAGGAATGGATATATTTTTTTGCATATTTAATTATGGTACCTAAATGAGTTATGATATAGTTACAAGGAATGGATATATTTTTTTCCATATTTAATTATGGTACCTAAATGAGTTATGGAATTAAACCTTTCTCATGAACCACCGTGTCTATTGTTGCGAGCCGATTCAACACCCGCTCAGACTTACAAGACTTACAAGGAAGGGATATATTTTTCCCTATTTAATAATGATACCACAATGAACAACGGAAATAAAGCTTCTCCATGCACCACTCTCTCCATTGGAGAAAACCGATTCAACACCCGCTCAGCAGTTGTTATCATTTTCACGTTCAGACAGATAGACTTACAAGGAATGGAATTATTTTTTCCATATTTAATGATGATACCTCAATCAATTATGGAATTAAGCCTTTCTCATGAACCACTCTGTCTATTGGTGAGAACCGATTCAACATCTGTTCAGTAGTTGTTGCGATTTTCACGTTCAGACAGATAGACTTAAAAGGAATGGATATATTTTTTTCCATATTTAATGATGATACCTCAACGGATTATGGAATTAAACCTTTCTCATGAACCACTCTGTCTATTGGTGAGAACCGATTCAACATCTGTTCAGTAGTTGTTGCGATTTTCACGTTAAGACAGATATACTTACAAGGAATGGATATATTTTTTTCCATATTAAATGATGATACCTCAATCAATTATGGAATTAAGCCTTTCTCATGAACCACTCTGTCTATTGGTGAGAACCGATTCAACATCTGTTCAGTAGTTGTTGCGATTTTCACGTTCAGACAGATAGACTTAAAAGGAATGGATATATTTTTATCCATATTTAATGATGATACCTCAACGGATTATGGAATTAAACCTTTCTCATGAACCACTCTGTCTATTGGTGCGAACCGATTCAACATCCGTTCAGTAGTTGTTGCGATTTTCACGTTCAGACAGATAGACCTAAAAGGAATGGATATATTTTTTTCCATATTTAATGATGATACCTCAATGAACAACGGAAATAAAGCATCCTCATGCACCACTCTCTCCATTGGAGAAAACCGATTCAACACCAGCTCAGCAGTTGTTAAGATTTTCACGTTCAGACTGATAGACCTAAAAGGAATGGATATATTTTTTCCATATTTGATGATGTTACCTCAATGAATTATGGAATTAAACCTTTCTCATGAACCACACTGTCTATTGGTGAAAACCGATTCAACATCTGTTCAGTAGTTGTTGCGATTTTCATGTTCAGACAGATAGACTTAAAAGGAATGGATATATTTTTGTCCATATTTAATGATGATACCTCAACGAATTATGTAAATAAACCTTTCTCATGAACCACTCTGTCTATTTGCTCGAACCGATTCAACATCTGTTCAGTAGTTGTTGCGATTTTCACGTTCAGACAGATAGACATACAATTAATGGATATATTTTTTTCCATATTTAATGATGTTACCTCAATGAATTATGGAATTAAACCTTTCTCATGAACCACACTGTCTATTGGTGAAAACCGATTCAACATCTGTTCAGTAGTTGTTGCGATTTTCATGTTCAGACAGATAGACTTAAAAGGAATGGATATATTTTTGTCCATATTTAATGATGATACCTCAACGAATTATGTAAATAAACCTTTCTCATGAACCACTCTGTCTATTTGCTCGAACCGATTCAACATCTGTTCAGTAGTTGTTGCGATTTTCACGTTCAGACAGATAGACATACAATTAATGGATATATTTTTTTTTGTATTTAATGATGTTACCTCAATGAATTATGGAATTAAACCTTTCTCATGAACCACACTGTCTATTGGTGAAAACCGATTCAACATCTGTTCAGTAGTTGTTGCGATTTTCACGTTCAGACAGATAGACTTAAAAGGAATGGATATATTTTGTTCCATATTTAATGATGATACCTCAATGAATAACAGAAATAAAGCATCCTCATGCACCACTCTCTCCATTGGAGAAAACCGATTCAACACCCGCTCAGAGTTGTTAAGATTTTCACGTTCAGACAGATAGACTTACAAGGAATGGAATTATTTTTTCCATATTTAATGATGATACCTCAACCAATTATGGAATTAAGCCTTTCTCATGAACCACTCTGTCTGTTGGTGCGAACCGATTCAACATCCGTTCGGTAGTTGTTGAGATTTTCACGTTCAGGCAGATAGACTTTCAAGGAAGGGATATATTTTTTCCATATTTAATGATGATACCTCTATGAATTATGGAATTAAACCTTTCTCATGAACCACTCTGTCTATTGGTGTGAACCGATTCAACATCCGTTCAGTAGTTGTTGAGATTTTCACGTTCAGACAGATAGACTTATAAGGAAGGGATATATTTTCCCTATTTAATAATGATACCACAATGAACAACGGAAATAAAGCTTCCTCATGCACCACTCTCTCCATTGGAGAAAACCGATTCAACACCCGCTCAGAGTTGTTAAGATTTTCACGTTCAGACAGATAGACTTACAAGGAATGGAATTATTTTTTCCATATTTAATGATGATACCTCAATCAATTATGGAATTAAGCCTGTCTCATGAACCACTCTGTCTATTGGTGAGAACCGATTCAACATCTGTTCAGTAGTTGTTGCGATTTTCACGTTCAGACAGATAGACTTAAAAGGAATGGATATATTTTTGTCCATATTTAATGATGATACCTCAACGGATTACGTAAATACACCTTTCTCATGAACCACTCTGTCTATTGGTGCGAACCGATTCAACACCCGCTCAGTAGTTGTTGAGATTTTCACGTTCGGACAGATAGACTTACAAGGAATGGATATATTTTTTTCCATATTTAATGATGATACCTAAATGAGTTATGGAATTAAACCTTTCTCATGAACCACTCTGTATATTGGTGGGAACCGATTCAACATCTGTTCAGTAGTTGTTGCGATTTTCACGTTCAGACAGATAGACTTACAAGGAATGGATATATTTTTTTCCATATTTAATGATGATACCTAAATCAGTTATGGAATTAAACCTTTCTCATGAACCACTCTGTCTATTGGCGCGAACCGATTCTACATCCGTTCAGTAGTTGTTGAGATTTTTACGTTCAGGCAGATAGACTTACAAGGAAGGGATATATTTTTTCCATATTTAATGACGATACCATAATGAACAACGGAAATAAAGCTTCCTCATGCACCACTCTCTACATTGGAGAAAACCGATTCAACACCCGCTCAGTAGTTGTTGAGATTTTCACGTTCAGACAGATAGACTTACAAGGAATGGCTATATTTTTTTCCATATTTAATGATGATACCCAAATGAGTTATAGTATTCTCATGAACCACTCTGTCTATTAGTGCGAACCGATTCAACATCCGTTCAGTAGTTGTTGAGATTTTCACGTTCAGGCAGATAGACTTACAAGGAAGGGATATATTTTTCCCTATTTAATAAAGATACCAAAATGAACAACGGAAATAAAGCTTCCTCATGCACCACTCTCTCCATTGGAGAAAACCGATTCAACACCCGCTCAGCAGTTGTCAAGATTTTCACGTTCAGACAGATAGACTTACAAGGAATGGAATTATTTTTTCCATATTTAATGATGATACCTCAATCAATTATGGAATTAAGCCTTTCTCATGAAAACATCTGTTCAGTAGTTGTTGCGATTTTCACGTTCAGACAAATATACTTACAAGGAATGGATATATTTTCTTCCATATTTAATTATGGTACCTAAATGAGTTATGGAATTAAGCCTTTCTCATGAACCACTCTGTCTATTGGTGCGAACCGATTCAACACCCGCTCAGTAGTTGTTGAGATTTTCACGTTCAGGCAGATAGACTTACAAGGAAGGGATATCTTTTTTCCATATTTAAGGCTGATACCACAATGAACAACGCAAATAAAGCTTCCTCATGCGCCACTCTCTCCATTGGAGAAAACCGATTCAACACCCGCTCAGTAGTTGTTGAAATTTGCACGTTCAGACAGATAGACTTACAAGGAATGGATATATTTTTTTCCATATTTAATGATGATACCTTAATCAATTATGGAATTAAGCCTTTCTCATGAACCACTCTGTCTATTGGTGCGAACCGATTCAACATCCGTTCAGTAGTTGTTGAGATTTTCACGTTCAGGCAGATAGACTTTCAAGGAAGGGATATATTTTCACGTTCAGGCAGATAGACTTTCAAGGAAGGGATATATTTTTTCCATATTTAATGATGATACCTCAATGAATTATGGAATTAAACCTTTCTCATGAACCAATCTCCATTGGAGAAAACCGATTCAACACCCGCTCAGTAGTTGTTGAGATTTTCACGTTCAGACAGATAGACTTAGAAGGAATGGATATATTTTTTTCCATATTTAATGATGGTACCTAAATGAGTTATGGAATTAAACCTTTCTCATGAACCACCCTGTCTATTGGTGCGAACCGATTCAACACCCGCTCAGTAGTTGTTGAGATTTTCACGTTCATGCAGATAGACTTACAAGGAAGGGATATATTTTTCCCTATTTAATAATGATACCACAATGAACAACGCAAATAAAGCTTCCTCATGCACCACTCTCTCCATTGGAGAAAGCCGATTCAACACCCGCTCAGTAGTTGTTGAGATTTTCACGTTCAGACAGATATACTTACAAGGAATGGATATATTTTTTTCCATATTTAATTATGGTACCTAAATGAGTTATGGAACTAAACCTTTCTCATGAACCACTCTGTCTATTGGTGAGAACCGATTCAAATCTGTTCAGTAGTTGTTGCGATTTTCACGTTCAGACAGATAGACATACAATTAATGGATATATTTTTTTCCATATTTGATGATGTTACCTCAATGAATTATGGAATTAAAAATTTCTCATGAACCACACTGTCTATTGGTGAAAACCGATTCAACATCTGTTCAGTAGTTGTTGCGATTTTCATGTTCAGACAGATAGACTTGAAAGGAAGGGATATATTTTTTCCATATTTAATGCTAATACCACATTGAACAACGCAAATAAAGCTTCCTCATGCACCACTCTCTCCATTGGAGAAAACCGATTCAACATCCGTTCAGTATTTGTTAAGATTTTCACGTTCTGGCAGATAGACTTACAAGGAAGGGATATATTTTTTCCATATTTAATGCTAATACCACATTGAACAACGCAAATAAAGCTTCCTCATGCACCACTCTCTCCATTGGAGAAAGCCGATTCAACACCCGCTCAGTAGTTGTTGCGATTTTCACGTTCAGGCAGATAGACTTAAAAGGGATGGATATATTTTTGTCCATATTTAATGATGATACCTCAACGGATTATGCAAATAAACCTTTCTCATGAACCACTCTGTCTATTGGTGCGAACCGATTCAACACCCGCTCAGTAGTTGTTGAGATTTTCACGTTCAGACAGATAGACTTACAAGGAATGGATATATTTTTTTCCATATTTAATAATGATAACTAAATGAGTTATGGAATTAAACCTTTCTCATGAACCACTCTGTCTATTGGTGCGAACCGATTCAACATCCGTTCAGTAGTTGTTGAGATTTTCAAGTTCAGGCAGATAGACTTACAAGGAAGGGATATATTTTTTCCATATTTAATGACGATACCACAATGAACAACGGAAATAAAGATTCCTGATGCACCACTCTCTCCATTGGAGAAAACCGATTCAACACCCGCTCAGTAGTTGTTGAGATTTTCACGTTCATGCAGATAGACTTACAAGGAAGGGATATATTTTTTCCATATTTAATGCTGATACCACAATGAACAACGCAAATAAAGCTTCCTCATGCACCACTCTCTCCATTGAAGAAAACCGAATCAACATCCGTTCAGTAGTTGTTGAGATTTTCACGTTCAGACAGATAGACTTACAAGGAAGGGATTTATTTTTTCCATATTTAATGCTGATACCACAATGAACAACGCAAATAAAGCTTCCTCATGCACCACTCTCTCCATTGGAGAAAGCCGATTCAACACCCGCTCAGTAGTTGTTGCGATTTTCACGTTCAGACAGATATACTTACAAGGAATGGATATATTTTTTTCCATATTTAATTATGGTACCTAAATGAGTTATGGAACTAAACCTTTTTCATGAACCACTCTGTCTATTGGTGAGAACCGATTCAAATCTGTTCAGTAGTTGTTGCGATTTTCACGTTCAGACAGATAGACATACAATTAATGGATATATTTTTTTCCATATTTGATGATGTTACCTCAATGAATTATGGAATTAAACCTTTCTCATGAACCACACTGTCTATTGGTGAAAACCGATTCAACATCTGTTCAGTAGTTGTTGCGATTTTCATGTTCAGACAGATAGACTTGAAAGGAATGGATATATTTTTTTCCATATTTAATGATGATACCTCAATGAATAACAGAAATAAAGCATCCTCATGCACCACTCTCTCCATTGGAGAAAACCGATTCAACACCCGCTCAGAGTTGTTAAGATTTTCACGTTCAGACAGATATACTTACAAGGAATGGATATATTTTTGTCCATATTTAATGATGATACCTCAACGAATTATGTAAATAAACCTTTCTCATGAACCACTCTGTCTATTTGCTCGAACCGATTCAACATCTGTTCAGTAGTTGTTGCGATTTTCACGTTCAGATAGATAGACTTGAAAGGAATGGATATATTTTTTTCCATATTTAATGATGATACCTCAATGAATAACAGAAATAAAGCATCCTCATGCACCACTCTCTCCATTGGAGAAAACCTATTCAACACCCGCTCAGAGTTGTTAAGATTTTCACGTTCAGACAGATAGACTTACAAGGAATGGAATTATTTTTTCCATATTTAATGATGATACCTCAATCAATTATGGAATTAAGCCTTTCTCATGAACCACTCTGTCTATTGGTGCAGATAGACTTTCAAGGAAGGGATATATTTTTTCCATATTTAATGACGATACCACAATGAACAACGGAAATAAAGCTTCCTCATGCACCACTCTCTCCATTGGAGAAAACCGATTCAACACCCGCTCAGTAGTTGTTGAGATTTTCACGTTCAGACAGATAGACTTACAAGGAATGGATATATTTTTCCATATTTAATGATGATACCTAAATGAGTTATGGAATTAAACCTTTCTCATGAACCACTCTGTCTATTGGTGCGAACCGATTCAACATCCGTTCAGTAGTTGTTGAGACTTTCACGTTCAGACAGATAGACTTAGAAGGAATGGATATATTTTTTTCCATATTTCATGATGGTACCTCAATGTATTATGGAATTAAACCGTCAGACAGATATACTTACAAGAAATGGAATTATTTTTTCCATATTTAATGATGATACCTCAATCAATTATGGAATTAAGCCTTTCTCATGAACCACTCTGTCTATTGGTGCGAACCGATTCAACATCCGTTCAGTAGTTGTTGAGATTTTCACGTTCAGGCAGACAGACTTACAAGGAAGGGATATATTTTTTCCATATTTAATGACGATACCACAATGAACAACGGAAATAAAGCTTCCTCATGCACCACTCTCTCCATTGGAGAAAACCGATTCAACACCCGCTCAGTAGTTGTTGAGATTTTCACGTTCAGACAGATATACTTACAAAGAATGGAATTATTTTTTCCATATTTAATGATGATACCTCAATCAATTATGGAACTAAGCCTTTCTCATGAACCACTCTGTCTATTGGTGCGAACCGATTCAACATCCGTTCGGTAGTTGTTGAGATTTTCACGTTCAGACAGATAGACTTACAAGGAATGGATATATTTTCTTCCATATTTAATGATGGTACCTCAATGTATTATGGAATTAAACCTTTCTCATGAACCACTCTGTCTATTGGTGCGAACCGATTCAAGATCCGTTCAGTAGTTGTTGAGATTTTCACGTTCAGGCAGATAGACTTACAAGGAAGGGATATATTTTTTCCATATTTAATGACGATACCACAATGAACAACGGAAATAAAGCTTCCTCATGCACCACTCTCTCCATTGGAGAAAACCGATTCAACACCCGCTCAGTAGTTGTTGAGATTTTCAGGTTCAGACAGATATACTTACAAAGAATGGAATTATTTTTTCCATATTTAATGATGATACCTCAATCAATTATGGAATTAAGCCTTTCTCATGAACCACTCTGTCTATTGGTGCAGATAGACTTTCAAGGAAGGGATATATTTTTTCCATATTTAATGACGATACCACAATGAACAACGGAAATAAAGCTTCCTCATGCACCACTCTCTCCATTGGAGAAAACCGATTCAACACCCGCTCAGTAGTTGTTGAGATTTTCACGTTCAGACAGATAGACTTACAAGGAATGGATATATTTTTCCATATTTAATGATGATACCTAAATGAGTTATGGAATTAAACCTTTCTCATGAACCACTCTGTCTATTGGTGCGAACCGATTCAACATCCGTTCAGTAGTTGTTGAGACTTTCACGTTCAGACAGATAGACTTAGAAGGAATGGATATATTTTTTTCCATATTTCATGATGGTACCTCAATGTATTATGGAATTAAACCGTCAGACAGATATACTTACAAGAAATGGAATTATTTTGTCCATATTTAATGATGATACCTCAATCAATTATGGAATTAAGCCTTTCTCATGAACCACTCTGTCTATTGGTGCGAACCGATTCAATATCCGTTCAATAGTTGTTGAGATTTTCACGTTCAGGCAGACAGACTTACAAGGAAGGGATATATTTTTTCCATATTTAATGACGATACCACAATGAACAACGGAAATAAAGCTTCCTCATGCACCACTCTCTCCATTGGAGAAAACCGATTCAACACCCGCTCAGTAGTTGTTGAGATTTTCACGTTCAGACAGATAGACTTACAAGGAATGGATATATTTTTCCATATTTAATGATGATACCTAAATGAGTTATGGAATTAAACCTTTCTCATGAACCACTCTGTCTATTGGTGCGAACCGATTCAACATCCGTTCAGTAGTTGTTGAGACTTTCACGTTCAGACAGATAGACTTAGAAGGAATGGATATATTTTTTTCCATATTTCATGATGGTACCTCAATGTATTATGGAATTAAACCGTCAGACAGATATACTTACAAGAAATGGAATTATTTTTTCCATATTTAATGATGATACCTCAATCAATTATGGAATTAAGCCTTTCTCATGAACCACTCTGTCTATTGGTGCGAACCGATTCAATATCCGTTCAATAGTTGTTGAGATTTTCACGTTCAGACAGACTTACAAGGAAGGGATATATTTTTTCCATATTTAATGACGATACCACAATGAACAACGGAAATAAAGCTTCCTCATGCACCACTCTCTCCATTGGAGAAAACCGATTCAACACCCGCTCAGTAGTTGTTGAGATTTTCACGTTCAGACAGATATACTTACAAAGAATGGAATTATTTTTTCCATATTTAATGATGATACCTCAATCAATTATGGAACTAAGCCTTTCTCATGAACCACTCTGTCTATTGGTGCGAACCGATTCAACATCCGTTCAGTAGTTGTTGAGATTTTCACGTTCAGACAGATAGACTTACAAGGAATGGATATATTTTTTTCCATATTTAATGATGGTACCTCAATGTATTATGGAATTAAACCTTTCTCATGAACCACTCTGTCTATTGGTGCGAACCGATTCAACATCCGTTCAGTAGTTGTTGAGATTTTCACGTTCAGGCAGATAGACTTACAAGGAAGGGATATATTTTTTCCATATTTAATGACGATACCACAATGAACAACGGAAATAAAGCTTCCTCATGCACCACTCTCTCCATTGGAGAAAACCGATTCAACACCCGCTCAGTAGTTGTTGAGATTTTCACGTTCAGACAGATATACTTACAAAGAATGGAATTATTTTTTCCATATTTAATGATGATACCTCAATCAATTATGGAATTAAGCCTTTCTCATGAACCACTCTGTCTATTGGTGCAGATAGACTTTCAAGGAAGGGATATATTTTTTCCATATTTAATGACGATACCACAATGAACAACGGAAATAAAGCTTCCTCATGCACCACTCTCTCCATTGGAGAAAACCGATTCAACACCCGCTCAGTAGTTGTTGAGATTTTCACGTTCAGACAGATAGACTTACAAGGAATGGATATATTTTTCCATATTTAATGATGATACCTAAATGAGTTATGGAATTAAACCTTTCTCATGAACCACTCTGTCTATTGGTGCGAACCGATTCAACATCCGTTCAGTAGTTGTTGAGATTTTCACGTTCAGACAGATAGACTTAGAAGGAATGGATATATTTTTTTCCATATTTCATGATGGTACCTCAATGTATTATGGAATTAAACCGTCAGACAGATATACTTACAAGAAATGGAATTATTTTTTCCATATTTAATGATGATACCTCAATCAATTATGGAATTAAGCCTTTCTCATGAACCACTCTGTCTATTGGTGCGAACCGATTCAATATCCGTTCAATAGTTGTTGAGATTTTCACGTTCAGACAGACTTACAAGGAAGGGATATATTTTTTCCATATTTAATGACGATACCACAATGAACAACGGAAATAAAGCTTCCTCATGCACCACTCTCTCCATTGGAGAAAACCGATTCAACACCCGCTCAGTAGTTGTTGAGATTTTCACGTTCAGACAGATATACTTACAAAGAATGGAATTATTTTTTCCATATTTAATGATGATACCTCAATCAATTATGGAACTAAGCCTTTCTCATGAACCACTCTGTCTATTGGTGCGAACCGATTCAACATCCGTTCAGTAGTTGTTGAGATTTTCACGTTCAGACAGATAGACTTACAAGGAATGGATATATTTTTTTCCATATTTAATGATGGTACCTCAATGTATTATGGAATTAAACCTTTCTCATGAACCACTCTGTCTATTGGTGCGAACCGATTCAACATCCGTTCAGTAGTTGTTGAGATTTTCACGTTCAGGCAGATAGACTTACAAGGAAGGGATATATTTTTTCCATATTTAATGACGATACCACAATGAACAACGGAAATAAAGCTTCCTCATGCACCACTCTCTCCATTGGAGAAAACCGATTCAACACCCGCTCAGTAGTTGTTGAGATTTTCACGTTCAGACAGATATACTTACAAAGAATGGAATTATTTTTTCCATATTTAATGATGATACCTCAATCAATTATGGAATTAAGCCTTTCTCATGAACCACTCTGTCTATTGGTGCAGATAGACTTTCAAGGAAGGGATATATTTTTTCCATATTTAATGACGATACCACAATGAACAACGGAAATAAAGCTTCCTCATGCACCACTCTCTCCATTGGAGAAAACCGATTCAACACCCGCTCAGTAGTTGTTGAGATTTTCACGTTCAGACAGATAGACTTACAAGGAATGGATATATTTTTCCATATTTAATGATGATACCTAAATGAGTTATGGAATTAAACCTTTCTCATGAACCACTCTGTCTATTGGTGCGAACCGATTCAACATCCGTTCAGTAGTTGTTGAGACTTTCACGTTCAGACAGATAGACTTAGAAGGAATGGATATATTTTTTTCCATATTTCATGATGGTACCTCAATGTATTATGGAATTAAACCGTCAGACAGATATACTTACAAGAAATGGAATTATTTTTTCCATATTTAATGATGATACCTCAATCAATTATGGAATTAAGCCTTTCTCATGAACCACTCTGTCTATTGGTGCGAACCGATTCAACATCCGTTCAGTAGTTGTTGAGATTTTCACGTTCAGGCAGACAGACTTACAAGGAAGGGATATATTTTTTCCATATTTAATGACGATACCACAATGAACAACGGAAATAAAGCTTCCTCATGCACCACTCTCTCCATTGGAGAAAACCGATTCAACACCCGCTCAGTAGTTGTTGAGATTTTCACGTTCAGACAGATATACTTACAAAGAATGGAATTATTTTTTCCATATTTAATGATGATACCTCAATCAATTATGGAACTAAGCCTTTCTCATGAACCACTCTGTCTATTGGTGCGAACCGATTCAACATCCGTTCGGTAGTTGTTGAGATTTTCACGTTCAGACAGATAGACTTACAAGGAATGGATATATTTTTTTCCATATTTAATGATGGTACCTCAATGTATTATGGAACTAAACCGTTCTCATGAACCACTCTGTCTATTTGTGCGAAATGATTCAATATCCGTTCAGTAGTTGTTGAGATTTTCACGTTCAGGCAGATAGACTTACAAGGAAGGGATATATTTTTTCCATATTTAATGACGATACCACAATGAACAACGGAAACAAAGCTTCCTCATGCACCACTCTCTCCATTGGAGAAAACCGATTCAACACCCGCTCAGTAGTTGTTGAGATTTTCACGTTCAGACAGATAGGCTCACAAGGAATGGATATATTTTTTCCATATTTAATGATGATACCTAAATGAGTTATGGAATTAAACCTTTCTCATGAACCACTCTGTCTATTGGTGCGAACCGATTCAACATCCGTTCAGTAGTTGTTGAGATTTTCACGTTCAGACAGATAGACTTACAAGGAATGGATATATTTTTTTCCATAATTAATGATGGTACCTCAATGTATTATGGAACTAAACCGTTCTCATGAAACACTCTGTCTATTTGTGCGAAATGATTCAACATCTGTTCAGTAGTTGTTGAGATTTTCACGTTCAGGCAGATAGGCTCACAAGGAAGGGATATATTTTTTCCATATTTAATGATGATACCTCAATGAATTATGGAATTAAGCCTTTCTCATGAACCACTCTGTCTATTGGTGCGAACCGATTCAACATCCGTTCAGTAGTTGTTGAGACTTTCACGTTCAGACAGATAGACTTAGAAGGAATGGATATATTTTTTTCCATATTTCATGATGGTACCTCAATGTATTATGGAATTAAACCGTTCTCATGAACCACTCTGTCTATTTGTGCGAACCGATTCAACATCTGTTCAGTAGTTGTTGCGATTTTCACGTTCAGACAGATAGACTTACAAGGAATGGATATATTTTTTTCCATAGTTAATTATGGTACCTAAATGAGTTATGGAATTAAGCCTTTCTCATGAACCACTCTGTCTATTGGTGTGAAACGATTCAACACCCGCTCAGTAGTTGTTGAGATTTTCACGTTCAGACAGATATACTTACAAGGAATGGAATTATTTCTTCCATATTTAATGATGATACCTCAATCAATTATGGAATTAAGCCTTTCTCATGAACCACTCTGTCTATTGGTGCGAACCGATTCAATATCCGTTCAGTAGTTGTTGAGATTTTCACGTTCAGGCAGATAGACTTACAAGGAAGGGATATATTCTTTCCATATTTAATGACGATACCACAATGTATTATGGAACTAAACCGTTCTCATGAACCACTCTGTCTATTTGTGCGAAATGATTTAACATCCGCTCAGTAGTTGTTGAGATTTTCACGTTCAGACAGATAGACTTACAAGGAATGGATATATTTTTTCCATATTTAATGATGATACCTAAATGAGTTATGGAATTAAACCTTTCTCATGAACCACTCTGTCTATTGGTGCGAACCGATTCAACATCCGCTCAGTAGTTGTTGAGATTTTCACGTTCAGACAGATAGACTTACAAGGAATGGATATATTTTTTCCATATTTAATGATGATACCTAAATGAGTTATGAAATTAAACCTTTCTCATGAACCACTCTGTCTATTGGTGCGAACCGATTCAACATCCGTTCAGTAGTTGTTGAGATTTTCACGTTCAGACAGATAGACTTAGAAGGAATGGATATAATTTTTTCCATATTTCATGATGGTACCTCAATGTATTATTTCATGAACCACTCTGTCTACTTGTGCGAACCGATTCAACATCTGTTCAGTAGTTGTTGCGATTTTCACATTCAGACAGAAAGACTTGCAAGGAATGGATATATTTTTTTCCATAGTTAATTATGGTACCTAAATGAGTTATGGAATTAAGCCTTTCTCATGAACCACTCTGTCTATTGGTGTGAAACGATTCAACACCCGCTCAGTAGTTGTTGAGATTTTAACGTTCAGACAGATAGACTTACAAGGAATGGATATATTTTTTTCCATATTTAATGATGGTACCTCAATGTATTATGGAATTAAGCCTTTCTCATGAACCACTCTGTCTATTGGTGCGAACCGATTCAACATCCGTTCAGTAGTTGTTGAGATTTTCACGTTCAGGCAGATAGACTTACAAGGAAGGGATATATTTTTTCCATATTTAATGACGATACCACAATGAACAACGGAAGCAAAGCTTCCTCATGCACCACTCTCTCCATTGGAGAAAACCGATTCAACACCCGCTCAGTAGTTGTTGAGATTTTCACGTTCAGACAGATAGACTTACAAGGAATGGATATATTTTTTCCATATTTAATGATGATACCTAAATGAGTTATGGAATTAAACCTTTCTCATGAACCACTCTGTCTATTGGTGCGAACCGATTCAATATCCGTTCAATAGTTGTTGAGATTTTCACGTTCAGGCAGACAGACTTACAAGGAAGGGATATATTTTTTCCATATTTAATGACGATACCACAATGAACAACGGAAATAAAGCTTCCTCATGCACCACTCTCTCCATTGGAGAAAACCGATTCAACACCCGCTCAGTAGTTGTTGAGATTTTCACGTTCAGACAGATATACTTACAAAGAATGGAATTATTTTTTCCATATTTAATGATGATACCTCAATCAATTATGGAACTAAGCCTTTCTCATGAACCACTCTGTCTATTGGTGCGAACCGATTCAACATCCGTTCGGTAGTTGTTGAGATTTTCACGTTCAGACAGATAGACTTACAAGGAATGGATATATTTTTTTCCATATTTAATGATGGTACCTCAATGTATTATGGAACTAAACCGTTCTCATGAACCACTCTGTCTATTTGTGCGAAATGATTCAATATCCGTTCAGTAGTTGTTGAGATTTTCACGTTCAGGCAGATAGACTTACAAGGAAGGGATATATTTTTTCCATATTTAATGACGATACCACAATGAACAACGGAAACAAAGCTTCCTCATGCACCACTCTCTAAATTGGAGAAAACCGATTCAACACCCGCTCAGTAGTTGTTGAGATTTTCACGTTCAGACAGATAGGCTCACAAGGAATGGATATATTTTTTCCATATTTAATGATGATACCTAAATGAGTTATGGAATTAAACCTTTCTCATGAACCACTCTGTCTATTGGTGCGAACCGATTCAACATCCGTTCAGTAGTTGTTGAGATTTTCACGTTCAGACAGATAGACTTACAAGGAATGGATATATTTTTTTCCATAATTAATGATGGTACCTCAATGTATTATGGAACTAAACCGTTCTCATGAAACACTCTGTCTATTTGTGCGAAATGATTCAACATCTGTTCAGTAGTTGTTGAGATTTTCACGTTCAGGCAGATAGGCTCACAAGGAAGGGATATATTTTTTCCATATTTAATGATGATACCTCAATGAATTATGGAATTAAGCCTTTCTCATGAACCACTCTGTCTATTGGTGCGAACCGATTCAACATCCGTTCAGTAGTTGTTGAGACTTTCACGTTCAGACAGATAGACTTAGAAGGAATGGATATATTTTTTTCCATATTTCATGATGGTACCTCAATGTATTATGGAATTAAACCGTTCTCATGAACCACTGTGTCTATTTGTGCGAACCGATTCAACATCTGTTCAGTAGTTGTTGCGATTTTCACGTTCAGACAGATAGACTTACAAGGAATGGATATATTTTTTTCCATAGTTAATTATGGTACCTAAATGAGTTATGGAATTAAGCCTTTCTCATGAACCACTCTGTCTATTGGTGTGAAACGATTCAACACCCGCTCAGTAGTTGTTGAGATTTTCACGTTCAGACAGATATACTTACAAGGAATGGAATTATTTCTTCCATATTTAATGATGATACCTCAATCAATTATGGAATTAAGCCTTTCTCATGAACCACTCTGTCTATTGGTGCGAACCGATTCAATATCCGTTCAGTAGTTGTTGAGATTTTCACGTTCAGGCAGATAGACTTACAAGGAAGGGATATATTCTTTCCATATTTAATGACGATACCACAATGTATTATGGAACTAAACCGTTCTCATGAACCACTCTGTCTATTTGTGCGAAATGATTTAACATCCGCTCAGTAGTTGTTGAGATTTTCACGTTCAGACAGATAGACTTACAAGGAATGGATATATTTTTTCCATATTTAATGATGATACCTAAATGAGTTATGGAATTAAACCTTTCTCATGAACCACTCTGTCTATTGGTGCGAACCGATTCAACATCCGCTCAGTAGTTGTTGAGATTTTCACGTTCAGACAGATAGACTTACAAGGAATGGATATATTTTTTCCATATTTAATGATGATACCTAAATGAGTTATGAAATTAAACCTTTCTCATGAACCACTCTGTCTATTGGTGCGAACCGATTCAACATCCGTTCAGTAGTTGTTGAGACTTTCACGTTCAGACAGATAGACTTAGAAGGAATGGATATAATTTTTTCCATATTTCATGATGGTACCTCAATGTATTATTTCATGAACCACTCTGTCTACTTGTGCGAACCGATTCAACATCTGTTCAGTAGTTGTTGCGATTTTCACATTCAGACAGAAAGACTTGCAAGGAATGGATATATTTTTTTCCATAGTTAATTATGGTACCTAAATGAGTTATGGAATTAAGCCTTTCTCATGAACCACTCTGTCTATTGGTGTGAAACGATTCAACACCCGCTCAGTAGTTGTTGAGATTTTAACGTTCAGACAGATAGACTTACAAGGAATGGATATATTTTTTTCCATATTTAATGATGGTACCTCAATGTATTATGGAATTAAGCCTTTCTCATGAACCACTCTGTCTATTGGTGCGAACCGATTCAACATCCGTTCAGTAGTTGTTGAGATTTTCACGTTCAGGCAGATAGACTTACAAGGAAGGGATATATTTTTTCCATATTTAATGACGATACCACCATGAACAACGGAAGCAAAGCTTCCTCATGCACCACTCTCTCCATTGGAGAAAACCGATTCAACACCCGCTCAGTAGTTGTTGAGATTTTCACGTTCAGACAGATAGACTTACAAGGAATGGATATATTTTTTCCATATTTAATGATGATACCTAAATGAGTTATGGAATTAAACCTTTCTCATGAACCACTCTGTCTATTGGTGCGAACCGATTCAACATCCGTTCAGTAGTTGTTGAGATTTTCACGTTCAGACAGATAGACTTACAAGGAATGGATATATTTTTTTCCATATTTAATGATGGTACCTCAATGTATTATGGAACTAAACCGTTCTCATGAACCACTCTGTCTATTTCTGCGAAATGATTCAACATCCGTTCAGTAGTTGTTGAGTTTTTCACGTTCAAGCAGATAGACTTACAAGGAAGGGATATATTTTTTCCATATTTAATGCTGATACCACAATGAACAACTCAAATAAAGCTTCCTCATGCACTACTCTCTCCATTGGAGAAAACCGATTCAACATCCGTTCAGTAGTTGTTGAGATTTTCGTGTTCAGGCAGATAGACTTTCAAGGAAGGGATATATTTCTTCCATATTTAATGATGATACCACAATGAATTATGGAATTAAACCTTTCTCCTGAACCACTCTGTTTATTGGTGCGAACCGATTCAACATCTGTTCAGTGGTTGTTGCGATTTTCACGTTCAGACAGATAGACTTACAAGGAATGGATATATTTTTTTCCATAGTTAATTATGGTACCTAAATGAGTTATGGAATTAAGCCTTTCTCATGAACCACTCTGTCTATTGGTGTGAAACGATTCAACACCCGCTCAGTAGTTGTTGAGATTTTCACGTTCAGACAGATATACTTACAAGGAATGGAATTATTTTTCCATATTTAATGATGATACCTGAATCAATTATGGAATTAAGCCTTTCTCATGAACCACTCTGTCTATTGGAGCGAACCGATTCAATATCCGTTAAGTAGTTGTTGAGATTTTCACGTTCAGGCAGATAGACTTACAAGGAAGGGATATATTTTTTCCATATATAATGACGATACCACAATGTATTATGGAACTAAACCGTTCCCATGAATCACTCTGTCTATTTGTGCGAAATGATTCAACATCCGTTCAGTAGTTGTTGAGATTTTCACGTTCAGGCAGATAGACTTACAAGGAAGGGATATATTTTTTCCATATTTAATGACGATACCACAATGAACAACGGAAATAAAGCTTCCTCATGCACCACTCTCTCCATTGGAGAAAACCGATTCAACACCCGCTCAGTAGTTGTTGAGATTTTCACGTTCAGACAGATATACTTACAAGGAATGGAATTATTTTTTCCATATTTAATGATGATACCTCAATCAATTATGGAATTAAGCCTTTCTCATGAACCACTCTGTCTATTGGTGCGAACCGATTCAACATCCGTTCAGTAGTTGTTGAGATTTTCACGTTCAGACAGATAGACTTACAAGGAATGGATATATTTTTTTCCATATTTATTGATGATACCTCAATGTATTATGGAACTAAACCGT
Organism: Eristalis pertinax; assembly: GCA_907269125.1. Lineage (NCBI taxonomy): Eukaryota > Metazoa > Arthropoda > Insecta > Diptera > Syrphidae > Eristalis > Eristalis pertinax. The sequence goes on from CAJSMF010000061.1 coordinate 1,703,583, forward strand.
TCTCATGAACCACTCTGTCTATTTGTGCGAAATGATTCAACATCCGTTCAGTAGTTGTTGAGATTTTCACGTTCAGGCAGATAGACTTACAAGGAAGGGATATATTTTTTCCATATTTAATGACGATACCACAATGAACAACGGAAACAAAGCTTCCTCATGCACCACTCTCTCCATTGGAGAAAACCGATTCAACACCCGCTCAGTAGTTGTTGAGATTTTCACGTTCAGACAGATAGACTTACAAGGAATGGATATATTTTTTCCATATTTAATGATGATACCTAAATGAGTTATGGAATTAAACCTTTCTCATGAACCACTCTGTCTATTGGTGCGAACCGATTCAACATCCGTTCAGTAGTTGTTGAGATTTTCACGTTCAGACAGATAGACTTACAATTAATGGATATATTTTTTTCCATATTTAATGATGGTACCTCAATGTATTATGGAACTGAACCGTTCTCATGAAACACTCTGTCTATTTGTGCGAATTCATTCAACATCTGTTCAGTAGTTGTTGAGATTTTCACGTTCAGACAGATAGACTTACAAGGAATGGATATATTTTTTCCATATTTAATGATGATACCTAAATGAGTTATGGAATTAAACCTTTCTCATGAACCACTCTGTCTATTGGTGCGAACCGATTCAACATCCGCTCAGTAGTTGTTGAGATTTTCACGTTCAGACAGATAGACTTACAAGGAATGGATATATTTTTTCCATATTTAATGATGATACCTAAATGAGTTATGGAATTAAACCTTTCTCATGAACCACTCTGTCTATTGGTGCGAACCGATTCAACATCCGCTCAGTAGTTGTTGAGATTTTCACGTTCAGACAGATAGACTTACAATTAATGGATATATTTTTTTCCATATTTAATGATGATACCTCAATGTATTATGGAATTAAACCGTTCTCATGAACCACTCTGTCTACTTGTGCGAACCGATTCAACATCTGTTCAGTAGTTGTTGCGATTTTCACGTTCAGACAGAAAGACTTACAAGGAATGGATATATTTTTTCCATATTTAATGATGATACCTCAATAAGTTATGGAATTAAACCTTTTTCATGAACCACTCTGTCTATTGGTGCGAACCGATTCAACATCCGTTCAGTAGTTGTTGAGATTTTCACGTTCAGGCAGATAGACTTTCTCATGAACCACTCTGTCTAATGGTGTGAAACGATTCAACACCCGCTCAGTAGTTGTTGAGATTTTCACGTTCAGACAGATAGACTTACAAGGAATGGATATATTTTTTTCCATATTTAATGATGGTACCTTAATGTATTATGGAATTAAGCCTTTCTCATGAACCACTCTGTCTATTGGTGTGACACGATTCAACACCCGCTCAGTAGTTGTTGAGATTTTCGCGTTCAGGCAGATAGACTTTCAAGGAAGGGATATATTTTTTCCATATTTAATGATGATACCTCAATGAGTTATGGAATTAAACCTTTTTCATGAACCACTCTGTCTATTGGTGCGAACCGATTCAACATCCGTTCAGTAGTTGTTGAGATTTTCACGTTCAGGCAGATAGACTTACAAGGAAGGGATATATTTTTTCCATATTTAATGAAGATACCACAATGAACAACGGAAACAAAGCTTCCTCATGCACCACTCTCTCCATTGGAGAAAACCGATTCAACATCCGTTCAGTAGTTGTTGAGATTTTCACGTTCAGGCAGATAGGCTCACAAGGAAGGGATATATTTTTTCCATATTTAATGCTGATACCTCAATCAATTATGGAATTAAGCCTTTCTCATGAACCACTCTGTCTATTGGAGCGAACCGATTCAATATCCGTTCAGTAGTTGTTGAGATTTTCACGTTCAGACAGATAGACTTACAAGGAATGGATATATTTTTTTCCATATTTAATGATGATACCTCAATGTATTATGGAATTAAACCGTTCTCATGAACCACTCTGTCTATTTGTGCGAAATGATTCAACATCGGTTCAGTAGTTGTTGAGATTTTCACGTTCAGGCAGATAGACTTACAAGGAAGGGATATATTTTTTCCATATTTAATGACGATACCACAATGAACAACGGAAACAAAGCTTCCTCATGCACCACTCTCTCCATTGGAGAAAACCGATTCAACATCCGTTCAGTAGTTGTTGAGATTTTCACGTTCAGGCAGATAGGCTCACAAGGAAGGGATATATTTTTTCCATATTTAATGATGATACCTCAATCAATTATGGAATTAAACCTTTTTCATGAACCACTCTGTCTATTGGTGCGAACCGATTCAACATCCGTTCAGTAGTTGTTGAGATTTTCACGTTCAGGCAGATAGACTTTCTCATGAACCACTCTCTCCATTGGAGAAAACCGATTCAACACCCGCTCAGTAGTTGTTGAGATTTTCACGTTCAGACAGATAGACTTACAAGGAATGGATATATTTTTTTCCATATTTAATGATGGTACCTTAATGTATTATGGAATTAAGCCTTTCTCATGAACCACTCTGTCTATTGGTGTGAAACGATTCAACACCCGCTCAGTAGTTGTTGAGATTTTCGCGTTCAGGCAGATAGACTTTCAAGGAAGGGATATATTTTTTCCATATTTAATGATGATACCTCAATGAGTTATGGAATTAAACCTTTTTCATGAACCACTCTGTCTATTGGTGCGAACCGATTCAACATCCGTTCAGTAGTTGTTGAGATTTTCACGTTCAGGCAGATAGACTTACAAGGAAGGGATATATTTTTTCCATATTTAATGAAGATACCACAATGAACAACGGAAACAAAGCTTCCTCATGCACCACTCTCTCCATTGGAGAAAACCGATTCAACATCCGTTCAGTAGTTGTTGAGATTTTCACGTTCAGGCAGATAGGCTCACAAGGAAGGGATATATTTTTTCCATATTTAATGATTATACCTCAATCAATTATGGAATTAAGCCTTTCTCATGAACCACTCTGTCTATTGGAGCGAACCGATTCAATATCCGTTCAGTAGTTGTTGAGATTTTCACGTTCAGACAGATAGACTTACAAGGAATGGATATATTTTTTTCCATATTTAATGATGATACCTCAATGTATTATGGAATTAAACCGTTCTCATGAACCACTCTGTCTATTTGTGCGAAATGATTCAACATCGGTTCAGTAGTTGTTGAGATTTTCACGTTCAGGCAGATAGACTTACAAGGAAGGGATATATGTTTTCCATATTTAATGACGATACCACAATGAACAACGGAAACAAAGCTTCCTCATGCACCACTCTCTCCATTGGAGAAAACCGATTCAACACCCGCTCAGTAGTTGTTGAGATTTTCACGTTCAGACAGATAGACTTACAAGGAATGGATATATTTTTTCCATATTTAATGATGATACCTAAATGAGTTATGGAATTAAACCTTTCTCATGAACCACTCTGTCTATTGGTGCGAACCGATTCAACATCCGTTCAGTAGTTGTTGAGATTTTCACGTTCAGACAGATAGACTTACAATTAATGGATATATTTTTTTCCATATTTAATGATGGTACCTCAATGTATTATGGAACTGAACCGTTCTCATGAAACACTCTGTCTATTTGTGCGAAATGATTCAACATCTGTTCAGTAGTTGTTGAGATTTTCACGTTCAGACAGATAGACTTACAAGGAATGGATATATTTTTTCCATATTTAATGATGATACCTAAATGAGTTATGGAATTAAACCTTTCTCATGAACCACTCTGTCCATTGGTGCGAACCGATTCAACATCCGCTCAGTAGTTGTTGAGATTTTCACGTTCAGACAGATAGACTTACAAGGAATGGATATATTTTTTCCATATTTAATGATGATACCTAAATGAGTTATGGAATTAAACCTTTCTCATGAACCACTCTGTCTATTGGTGCGAACCGATTCAACATCCGTTCAGTAGTTGTTGAGACTTTCACGTTCAGACAGATAGACTTAGAAGGAATGGATATAATTTTTTCCATATTTCATGATGGTACCTCAATGTATTATGGAATTAAACCGTTCTCATGAACCACTCTGTCTACTTGTGCGAACCGATTCAACATCTGTTCAGTAGTTGTTGCGATTTTCACGTTCAGACAGAAAGACTTACAAGGAATGGATATATTTTTTTCCATAGTTAATTATGGTACCTAAATGAGTTATGGAATTAAGCCTCTCTCATGAACCACTCTGTCTATTGGTGTGAAACGATTCAACACCTGCTCAGTAGTTGTTGAGATTTTCACGTTCAGACAGATAGACTTACAAGGAATGGATATATTTTTTTCCATATTTAATGATGGTACCTCAATGTATTATGGAATTAAGCCTTTCTCATGAACCACTCTGTCTATTGGTGCGAACCGATTCAACATCCGTTCAGTAGTTGTTGAGATTTTCACGTTCAGGCAGATAGACTTACAAGGAAGGGATATATTTTTTCCATATTTAATGATGGTACCTCAATGTATTATGGAATTAAACCGTTCTCATGAACCACTCTGTCTATTTGTGAGAAATGATTCAACATCCGTTCAGTAGTTGTTGAGATTTTCACGTTCAGGCAGATAGACTTACAAGGAAGGGATATATTTTTTCCATATTTAATGCTGATACCACAATGAACAACTCAAATAAAGCTTCCTCATGCACCACTCTCTCCATTGGAGAAAACCGATTCAACATCCGTTCAGTAGTTGTTGAGATTTTCGCGTTTAGGCAGATAGACTTTCAAGGAAGGGATATATTTTTTCCATATTTAATGATGATACCTCAATGAGTTATGGAATTAAACCTTTCTCATGAACCACTCTGTCTATTGGTGCGAACCGATTCAACATCCGTTCAGTAGTTGTTGAGATTTTCACGTTCAGGCAGATAGACTTACAAGGAAGGGATATATTTTTTCCATATTTAATGACGATACCACAATGAACAACGGAAACAAAGCTTCCTCATGCACCACTCTCTCCATTGGACAAAACCGATTCAACACCCGCTCAGTAGTTGTTGAGATTTTCACGTTCAGACAGATAGACTTTTTCCATATTTGGATATATTTTTTCCATATTTAATGATGATACCTAAATGAGTTATGGAATTAAACCTTTCTCATGAACCACTCTGTCTATTGGTGCGAACCGATTCAACATCCGTTCAGTAGTTGTTGAGATTTTCACGTTCAGGCAGATAGGCTTACAAGGAAGGGATATATTTTTTCCATATTTAATGCTGATACCACAATGAACAACTCAAATAAAGCTTCCTCATGCACTACTCTCTCCATTGGAGAAAACCGATTCAACATCCGTTCAGTAGTTGTTGAGATTTTCGTGTTCAGGCAGATAGACTTTCAAGGAAGGGATATATTTTTTCCATATTTAATGATGATACCACAATGAATTATGGAATTAAACCTTTCTCATGAACCACTCTGTTTATTGGTGCGAACCGATTCAACATCCGTTCAGTAGTTGTTGAGACTTTCACGTTCAGACAGATAGACTTAGAAGGAATGGATATATTTTTTTCCATATTTCATGATGGTACCTCAATGTATTATGGAATTAAACCGTTCTCATGAACCACTCTGTCTATTTGTGCGAACCGATTCAACATCTGTTCAGTAGTTGTTGCGATTTTCACGTTCAGACAGATAGACTTACAAGGAATGGATATATTTTTTTCCATATTTAATGATGATACCTAAATGAGTTATGGAATTAAGCCTTTCTCATGAACCACTCTGTCTATTGGTTTGAAACGATTCAACACCCGCTCAGTAGTTGTTGAGATTTTCACGTTCAGACAGATATACTTACAAGGAATGGAATTATTTTTTCCATATTTAATGATGATACCTCAATCAATTATGGAATTAAGCCTTTCTCATGAACCACTCTGTCTATTGGAGCGAACCGATTCAATATCCGTTCAGTAGTTGTTGAGATTTTCACATTCAGGCAGATAGACTTACAAGGAAGGGATATATTTTTTCCATATATAATGACGATACCACAATGTATTATGGAACTAAACCGTTCCCATGAATCACTCTGTCTATTTGTGCGAAATGATTCAACATCCGTTCAGTAGTTGTTGAGATTTTCACGTTCAGGCAGATAGACTTACAAGGAAGGGATATATTTTTTCCATATTTAATGACGATACCACAATGAACAACGGAAATAAAGCTTCCTCATGCACCACTCTCTCCATTGGAGAAAACCGATTCAACATCCGTTCAGTAGTTGTTGAGATTTTCACGTTCAGGGAGATAGGCTCACAAGGAAGGGATATATTTTTTCCATATTTAATGATGATACCTCAATAAGTTATGGAATTAAACCTTTTTCATGAACCACTCTGTCTATTGGTGCGAACCGATTCAACATCCGTTCAGTAGTTGTTGAGATTTTCACGTTCAGGCAGATAGACTTTCTCATGAACCACTCTGTCTAATGGTGTGAAACGATTCAACACCCGCTCAGTAGTTGTTGAGATTTTCACGTTCAGACAGATAGACTTACAAGGAATGGATATATTTTTTTCCATATTTAATGATGGTACCTTAATGTATTATGGAATTAAGCCTTTCTCATGAACCACTCTGTCTATTGGTGTGAAACGATTCAACACCCGCTCAGTAGTTGTTGAGATTTTCGCGTTCAGGCAGATAGACTTTCAAGGAAGGGATATATTTTTTCCATATTTAATGATGATACCTCAATGAGTTATGGAATTAAACCTTTTTCATGAACCACTCTGTCTATTGGTGCGAACCGATTCAACATCCGTTCAGTAGTTGTTGAGATTTTCACGTTCAGGCAGATAGACTTACAAGGAAGGGATATATTTTTTCCATATTTAATGAAGATACCACAATGAACAACGGAAACAAAGCTTCCTCATGCACCACTCTCTCCATTGGAGAAAACCGATTCAACATCCGTTCAGTAGTTGTTGAGATTTTCACGTTCAGGCAGATAGGCTCACAAGGAAGGGATATATTTTTTCCATATTTAATGATGATACCTCAATCAATTATGGAATTAAGCCTTTCTCATGAACCACTCTGTCTATTGGAGCGAACCGATTCAATATCCGTTCAGTAGTTGTTGAGATTTTCACGTTCAGACAGATAGACTTACAAGGAATGGATATATTTTTTTCCATATTTAATGATGATACCTCAATGTATTATGGAATTAAACCGTTCTCATGAACCACTCTGTCTATTTGTGCGAAATGATTCAACATCGGTTCAGTAGTTGTTGAGATTTTCACGTTCAGGCAGATAGACTTACAAGGAAGGGATATATTTTTTCCATATTTAATGACGATACCACAATGAACAACGGAAACAAAGCTTCCTCATGCACCACTCTCTCCATTGGAGAAAACCGATTCAACATCCGTTCAGTAGTTGTTGAGATTTTCACGTTCAGGCAGATAGGCTCACAAGGAAGGGATATATTTTTTCCATATTTAATGATGATACCTCAATCAATTATGGAATTAAACCTTTTTCATGAACCACTCTGTCTATTGGTGCGAACCGATTCAACATCCGTTCAGTAGTTGTTGAGATTTTCACGTTCAGGCAGATAGACTTTCTCATGAACCACTCTGTCTAATGGTGTGAAACGATTCAACACCCGCTCAGTAGTTGTTGAGATTTTCACGTTCAGGCAGATAGACTTTCAAGGAAGGGATATATTTTTTCCATATTTAATGATGATACCTCAATGAGTTATGGAATTAAACCTTTTTCATGAACCACTCTGTCTATTGGTGCGAACCGATTCAACATCCGTTCAGTAGTTGTTGAGATTTTCACGTTCAGGCAGATAGACTTACAAGGAAGGGATATATTTTTTCCATATTTAATGAAGATACCACAATGAACAACGGAAACAAAGCTTCCTCATGCACCACTCTCTCCATTGGAGAAAACCGATTCAACATCCGTTCAGTAGTTGTTGAGATTTTCACGTTCAGGCAGATAGGCTCACAAGGAAGGGATATATTTTTTCCATATTTAATGATGATACCTCAATCAATTATGGAATTAAGCCTTTCTCATGAACCACTCTGTCTATTGGAGCGAACCGATTCAATATCCGTTCAGTAGTTGTTGAGATTTTCACGTTCAGACAGATAGACTTACAAGGAATGGATATATTTTTTTCCATATTTAATGATGATACCTCAATGTATTATGGAATTAAACCGTTCTCATGAACCACTCTGTCTATTTGTGCGAAATGATTCAACATCGGTTCAGTAGTTGTTGAGATTTTCACGTTCAGGCAGATAGACTTACAAGGAAGGGATATATTTTTTCCATATTTAATGACGATACCACAATGAACAACGGAAACAAAGCTTCCTCATGCACCACTCTCTCCATTGGAGAAAACCGATTCAACATCCGTTCAGTAGTTGTTGAGATTTTCACGTTCAGGCAGATAGGCTCACAAGGAAGGGATATATTTTTTCCATATTTAATGATGATACCTCAATCAATTATGGAATTAAACCTTTTTCATGAACCACTCTGTCTATTGGTGCGAACCGATTCAACATCCGTTCAGTAGTTGTTGAGATTTTCACGTTCAGGCAGATAGACTTTCTCATGAACCACTCTGTCTAATGGTGTGAAACGATTCAACACCCGCTCAGTAGTTGTTGAGATTTTCACGTTCAGACAGATAGACTTACAAGGAATGGATATATTTTTTTCCATATTTAATGATGGTACCTTAATGTATTATGGAATTAAGCCTTTCTCATGAACCACTCTGTCTATTGGTGTGAAACGATTCAACACCCGCTCAGTAGTTGTTGAGATTTTCGCGTTCAGGCAGATAGACTTTCAAGGAAGGGATTTATTTTTTCCATATTTAATGATGATACCTCAATGAGTTATGGAATTAAACCTTTTTCATGAACCACTCTGTCTATTGGTGCGAACCGATTCAACATCCGTTCAGTAGTTGTTGAGATTTTCACGTTCAGGCAGATAGACTTACAAGGAAGGGATATATTTTTTCCATATTTAATGAAGATACCACAATGAACAACGGAAACAAAGCTTCCTCATGCACCACTCTCTCCATTGGAGAAAACCGATTCAACATCCGTTCAGTAGTTGTTGAGATTTTCACGTTCAGGCAGATAGGCTCACAAGGAAGGGATATATTTTTTCCATATTTAATGATGATACCTCAATCAATTATGGAATTAAGCCTTTCTCATGAACCACTCTGTCTATTGGAGCGAACCGATTCAATATCCGTTCAGTAGTTGTTGAGATTTTCACGTTCAGACAGATAGACTTACAAGGAATGGATATATTTTTTTCCATATTTAATGATGATACCTCAATGTATTATGGAATTAAACCGTTCTCATGAACCACTCTGTCTATTTGTGCGAAATGATTCAACATCGGTTCAGTAGTTGTTGAGATTTTCACGTTCAGGCAGATAGACTTACAAGGAAGGGATATATTTTTTCCATATTTAATGACGATACCACAATGAACAACGGAAACAAAGCTTCCTCATGCACCACTCTCTCCATTGGAGAAAACCGATTCAACACCCGCTCAGTAGTTGTTGAGATTTTCACGTTCAGACAGATAGACTTACAAGGAATGGATATATTTTTTCCATATTTAATGATGATACCTAAATGAGTTATGGAATTAAACCTTTCTCATGAACCACTCTGTCTATTGGTGCGAACCGATTCAACATCCGTTCAGTAGTTGTTGAGATTTTCACGTTCAGACAGATAGACTTACAATTAATGGATATATTTTTTTCCATATTTAATGATGGTACCTCAATGTATTATGGAACTGAACCGTTCTCATGAAACACTCTGTCTATTTGTGCGAAATGATTCAACATCTGTTCAGTAGTTGTTGAGATTTTCACGTTCAGACAGATAGACTTACAAGGAATGGATATATTTTTTCCATATTTAATGATGATACCTAAATGAGTTATGGAATTAAACCTTTCTCATGAACCACTCTGTCCATTGGTGCGAACCGATTCAACATCCGCTCAGTAGTTGTTGAGATTTTCACGTTCAGACAGATAGACTTACAAGGAATGGATATATTTTTTCCATATTTAATGATGATACCTAAATGAGTTATGGAATTAAACCTTTCTCATGAACCACTCTGTCTATTGGTGCGAACCGATTCAACATCCGTTCAGTAGTTGTTGAGACTTTCACGTTCAGACAGATAGACTTAGAAGGAATGGATATAATTTTTTCCATATTTCATGATGGTACCTCAATGTATTATGGAATTAAACCGTTCTCATGAACCACTCTGTCTACTTGTGCGAACCGATTCAACATCTGTTCAGTAGTTGTTGCGATTTTCACGTTCAGACAGAAAGACTTACAAGGAATGGATATATTTTTTTCCATAGTTAATTATGGTACCTAAATGAGTTATGGAATTAAGCCTCTCTCATGAACCACTCTGTCTATTGGTGTGAAACGATTCAACACCTGCTCAGTAGTTGTTGAGATTTTCACGTTCAGACAGATAGACTTACAAGGAATGGATATATTTTTTTCCATATTTAATGATGGTACCTCAATGTATTATGGAATTAAGCCTTTCTCATGTACCACTCTGTCTATTGGTGCGAACCGATTCAACATCCGTTCAGTAGTTGTTGAGATTTTCACGTTCAGGCAGATAGACTTACAAGGAAGGGATATATTTTTTCCATATTTAATGATGGTACCTCAATGTATTATGGAACTAAACCGTTCTCATGAACCACTCTGTCTATTTGTGAGAAATGATTCAACATCCGTTCAGTAGTTGTTGAGATTTTCACGTTCAGGCAGATAGACTTACAAGGAAGGGATATATTTTTTCCATATTTAATGCTGATACCACAATGAACAACTCAAATAAAGCTTCCTCATGCACCACTCTCTCCATTGGAGAAAACCGATTCAACATCCGTTCAGTAGTTGTTGAGATTTTCGCGTTTAGGCAGATAGACTTTCAAGGAAGGGATATATTTTTTCCATATTTAATGATGATACCTCAATGAGTTATGGAATTAAACCTTTCTCATGAACCACTCTGTCTATTGGTGCGAACCGATTCAACATCCGTTCAGTAGTTGTTGAGATTTTCACGTTCAGGCAGATAGACTTACAAGGAAGGGATATATTTTTTCCATATTTAATGACGATACCACAATGAACAACGGAAACAAAGCTTCCTCATGCACCACTCTCTCCATTGGAGAAAACCGATTCAACACCCGCTCAGTAGTTGTTGAGATTTTCACGTTCAGACAGATAGACTTTTTCCATATTTGGATATATTTTTTCCATATTTAATGATGATACCTAAATGAGTTATGGAATTAAACCTTTCTCATGAACCACTCTGTCTATTGGTGCGAACCGATTCAACATCCGTTCAGTAGTTGTTGAGATTTTCACGTTCAGGCAGATAGGCTTACAAGGAAGGGATATATTTTTTCCATATTTAATGCTGATACCACAATGAACAACTCAAATAAAGCTTCCTCATGCACTACTCTCTCCATTGGAGAAAACCGATTCAACATCCGTTCAGTAGTTGTTGAGATTTTCGTGTTCAGACAGATAGACTTACAAGGAATGGATATATTTTTTTCCATAGTTAATTATGGTACCTAAATGAGTTATGGAATTAAGCCTTTCTCATGAACCACTCTGTCTATTGGTGTGAAACGATTCAACACCCGCTCCGTAGTTGTTGAGATTTTCACGTTCAGACAGATAGACTTACAAGGAATGGATATATTTTTTCCATATTTAATGATGATACCTAAATGAGTTATGGAATTAAACCTTTCTCATGAACCACTCTGTCTATTGGTGCGAACCGATTCAACATCCGTTCAGTAGTTGTTGAGACTTTCACGTTCAGACAGATAGACTTAGAAGGAATGGATATAATTTTTTCCATATTTCATGATGGTACCTCAATGTATTATGGAATTAAACCGTTCTCATGAACCACTCTGTCTACTTGTGCGAACCGATTCAACATCTGTTCAGTAGTTGTTGCGATTTTCACGTTCAGACAGAAAGACTTACAAGGAATGGATATATTTTTTTCCATAGTTAATTATGGTACCTAAATGAGTTATGGAATTAAGCCTCTCTCATGAACCACTCTGTCTATTGGTGTGAAACGATTCAACACCCGCTCAGTAGTTGTTGAGATTTTCACGTTCAGACAGATAGACTTACAAGGAATGGATATATTTTTTTCCATATTTAATGATGGTACCTCAATGTATTATGGAATTAAGCCTTTCTCATGAACCACTCTGTCTATTGGTGCGAACCGATTCAACATCCGTTCAGTAGTTGTTGAGATTTTCACGTTCAGGCAGATAGACTTACAAGGAAGGGATATATTTTTTCCATATTTAATGATGGTACCTCAATGTATTATGGAACTAAACCGTTCTCATGAACCACTCTGTCTATTTGTGAGAAATGATTCAACATCCGTTCAGTAGTTGTTGAGATTTTCACGTTCAGGCAGATAGACTTACAAGGAAGGGATATATTTTTTCCATATTTAATGCTGATACCACAATGAACAACTCAAATAAAGCTTCCTCATGCACCACTCTCTCCATTGGAGAAAACCGATTCAACATCCGTTCAGTAGTTGTTGAGATTTTCGCGTTTAGGCAGATAGACTTTCAAGGAAGGGATATATTGTTTCCATATTTAATGATGATACCTCAATGAGTTATGGAATTAAACCTTTCTCATGAACCACTCTGTCTATTGGTGCGAACCGATTCAACATCCGTTCAGTAGTTGTTGAGATTTTCACGTTCAGGCAGATAGACTTACAAGGAAGGGATATATTTTTTCCATATTTAATGACGATACCACAATGAACAACGGAAACAAAGCTTCCTCATGCACCACTCTCTCCATTGGAGAAAACCGATTCAACACCCGCTCAGTAGTTGTTGAGATTTTCACGTTCAGACAGATAGACTTTTTCCATATTTGGATATATTTTTTCCATATTTAATGATGATACCTAAATGAGTTATGGAATTAAACCTTTCTCATGAACCACTCTGTCTATTGGTGCGAACCGATTCAACATCCGTTCAGTAGTTGTTGAGATTTTCACGTTCAGACAGATAGACTTACAAGGAATGGATATATTTTTTTCCAACATTCAATGTATTGTGGAACTAAACCGTTCTCATGAACCACTCTGTCTATTTGTGCGAAATGATTCAACATCCGTTCAGTAGTTGTTGAGATTTTCACGTTCAGGCAGATAGGCTTACAAGGAAGGGATATATTTTTTCCATATTTAATGCTGATACCACAATGAACAACTCAAATAAAGCTTCCTCATGCACTACTCTCTCCATTGGAGAAAACCGATTCAACATCCGTTCAGTAGTTGTTGAGATTTTCGTGTTCAGGCAGATAGACTTTCAAGGAAGGGATATATTTTTTCCATATTTAATGATGATACCACAATGAATTATGGAATTAAACCTTTCTCATGAACCACTCTGTTTATTGGTGCGAACCGATTCAACATCCGTTCAGTAGTTGTTGAGACTTTCACGTTCAGACAGATAGACTTAGAAGGAATGGATATATTTTTTTCCATATTTCATGATGGTACCTCAATGTATTATGGAATTAAACCGTTCTCATGAACCACTCTGTCTATTTGTGCGAACCGATTCAACATCTGTTCAGTAGTTGTTGCGATTTTCACGTTCAGACAGATAGACTTACAAGGAATGGATATATTTTTTTCCATAGTTAATTATGGTACATAAATGAGTTATGGAATTAAGCCTTTCTCATGAACCACTCTGTCTATTGGTTTGAAACGATTCAACACCCGCTCAGTAGTTGTTGAGATTTTCACGTTCAGACAGATATACTTACAAGGAATGGAATTATTTTTTCCATATTTAATGATGATACCTCAATCAATTATGGAATTAAGCCTTTCTCATGAACCACTCTGTCTATTGGAGCGAACCGATTCAATATCCGTTCAGTAGTTGTTGAGATTTTCACATTCAGGCAGATAGACTTACAAGGAAGGGATATATTTTTTCCATATATAATGACGATACCACAATGTATTATGGAACTAAACCGTTCCCATGAATCACTCTGTCTATTTGTGCGAAATGATTCAACATCCGTTCAGTAGTTGTTGAGATTTTCACGTTCAGGCAGATAGACTTACAAGGAAGGGATATATTTTTTCCATATTTAATGACGATACCACAATGAACAACGGAAATAAAGCTTCCTCATGCACCACTCTCTCCATTGGAGAAAACCGATTCAACAGCCGCTCAGTAGTTGTTGAGATTTTCACGTTCAGACAGATATACTTACAAGGAATGGAATTATTTTTTCCATATTTAATGATGATACCTCAATCAATTATGGAATTAGGCCTTTCTCATGAACCACTCTGTCTATTGGTGCGAACTGATTCAACATCCGTTCAGTAGTTGTTGAGATTTTCACGTTCAGACAGATAGACTTACAAGGAATGGATATATTTTTTTCCATATTTAATGATGGTACCTCAATGTATTATGGAACTAAACCGTTCTCATGAACCACTCTGTCTATTTGTGCGAAATGATTCAACATCCGTTCAGTAGTTGTTGAGATTTTCACGTTCAGGCAGATAGACTTACAAGGAAGGGATATAGTTTTTCCATATTTAATGACGATACCACAATGAACAACGGAAACAAAGCTTCCTCATGCACCACTCTCTCCATTGGAGAAAACCGATTCAACACCCGCTCAGTAGTTGTTGAGATTTTCACGTTCAGACAGATAGACTTACAAGGAATGGATATATTTTTTCCATATTTAATGATGATACCTAAATGAGTTATGGAATTAAACCTTTCTCATGAACCACTCTGTCTATTGGTGCGAACCGATTCAACATCCGTTCAGTAGTTGTTGAGATTTTCACGTTCAGACAGATAGACTTACAATTAATGGATATATTTTTTTCCATATTTAATGATGGTACCTCAATGTATTATGGAACTGAACCGTTCTCATGAAACACTCTGTCTATTTGTGCGAAATGATTCAACATCTGTTCAGTAGTTGTTGAGATTTTCACGTTCAGAGAGATAGACTTACAAGGAATGGATATATTTTTTCCATATTTAATGATGATACCTAAATGAGTTATGGAATTAAACCTTTCTCATAAACCACTCTGTCTATTGGTGCGAACCGATTCAACATCCGCTCAGTAGTTGTTGAGATTTTCACGTTCAGACAGATAGACTTACAAGGAATGGATATATTTTTTCCATATTTAATGATGATACCTAAATGAGTTATGGAATTAAACCTTTCTCATGAACCACTCTGTCTATTGGTGCGAACCGATTCAACATCCGTTCAGTAGTTGTTAAGACTTTCACGTTCAGACAGATAGACTTAGAAGGAATGGATATAATTTTTTCCATATTTCATGATGGTACCTCAATGTATTATGGAATTAAACCGTTCTCATGAACCACTCTGTCTACTTGTGCGAACCGATTCAACATCTGTTCAGTAGTTGTTGCGATTTTCACGTTCAGACAGAAAGACTTACAAGGAATGGATATATTTTTTTCCATAGTTAATTATGGTACCTAAATGAGTTATGGAATTAAGCCTTTCTCATGAACCACTCTGTCTAATGGTGTGAAACGATTCAACACCCGCTCAGTAGTTGTTGAGATTTTCACGTTCAGACAGATAGACTTACAAGGAATGGATATATTTTTTTCCATATTTAATGATGGTATCTCAATGTATTATGGAATTAAGCCTTTCTCATGAACCATTCTGTCTATTGGTGCGAACCGATTCAACATCCGTTCAGTAGTTGTTGAGATTTTCACGTTCAGGCAGATAGACTTACAAGGAAGGGATATATTTTTTCCATATTTAATGATGGTACCTCAATGTATTATGGAATTAAGCCTTTCTCATGAACCACTCTGTCTATTGGTGCGAACCGATTCAACATCCGTTCAGTAGTTGTTGAGATTTTCACGTTCAGGCAGATAGACTTACAAGGAAGGGATATATTTTTTCCATATTTAATGATGGTACCTCAATGTATTATGGAACTAAACCGTTCTCATGAACCACTCTGTCTATTTGTGCGAAATGATTCAACATCCGTTCAGTAGTTGTTGAGATTTTCACGTTCAGGCAGATAGGCTTACAAGGAAGGGATATATTTTTTCCATATTTAATGCTGATACCACAATGAACAACTCAAATAAAGCTTCCTCATGCACTACTCTCTCCATTGGAGAAAACCGATTCAACATCCGTTCAGTAGTTGTTGAGATTTTCGCGTTCAGGCAGATAGACTTTCAAGGAAGGGATATATTTTTTCCATATTTAATGACGATACCACAATGAATTATGGAATTAAACCTTTCTCATGAACCACTCTGTTTATTGGTGCGAACCGATTCAACATCCGTTCAGTAGTTGTTGAGACTTTCACGTTCAGACAGATAGACTTAGAAGGAATGGATATATTTTTTTCCATATTTCATGATGGTACCTCAATGTATTATGGAATTAAACCGTTCTCATGAACCACTCTGTCTATTTGTGCGAACCGATTCAACATCTGTTCAGTAGTTGTTGCGATTTTCACGTTCAGACAGATAGACTGATAGACGATTCAACACCCGCTCAGTAGTTGTTGAGATTTTCACGTTCAGACAGATATACTTACAAGGAATGGAATTATTTTTTCCATATTTAATGATGATACCTCAATCAATTATGGAATTAAGCCTTTCTCATGAACCACTCTGTCTATTGGAGCGAACCGATTCAATATCCGTTCAGTAGTTGTTGAGATTTTCACGTTCAGGCAGATAGACTTACAAGGAAGGGATATATTTTTTCCATATATAATGACGATACCACAATGTATTATGGAACTAAACCGTTCTCATGAATCTCTCTGTCTATTTGTGCGAAATGATTCAACATCCGCTCAGTAGTTGTTGAGATTTTCATGTTCAGGCAGATAGACTTACAAGGAAGATATATATTTTTTCCATATTTAATGCTGATACCACAATGAACAACTTAAATAAAGCTTCCTCATGCACCACTCTCTCCATTGGAGAAAACCGATTCAACATCCGTTCAGTAGTTGTTGAGATTTTCGCGTTCAGGCAGATAGACTTTCAAGGAAGGGATATATTTTTTCCATATTTAATGACGATACCACAATGAACAACGGAAATAAAGCTTCCTCATGCACCACTCTCTCCATTGGAGAAAACCGATTCAACACCCGCTCAGTAGTTATCGAGATTTTCACGTTCAGACAGATAGACTTACAAGGAATAGATATATTTTTCCCATATTTAATGATGATACCTAAATGAGTTATGGATTTAAACCTTTCTCATGAACCACTCTGTCTATTGGTGCGAACCGATTCAATATCCGTTCAGTGGTTGTTGAGATTTTCACGTTCAGGCAGACAGACTTACAAGGAAGGGATATATTTTTTCCATATTTAATGACGATACCACAATGAACAACGGAAATAAAGCTTCCTCACGCACCACTCTCTCCATTGGAGAAAACCGATTCAACACCCGCTCAGTAGTTGTTGAGATTTTCACGTTCAGACAGATATACTTACAAGGAATGGAATTATTTTTTCCATATTTAATGATGATACCTCAATCAATTATGGAATTAAGCCTTTCTCATGAACCACTCTGTCTATTGGTGCGAACCGATTCAACATCCGTTCAGTAGTTGTTGAGATTTTCACGTTCAGACCGATAGACTTACAAGGAAGGGATATATTTTTTCCATATTTAATGATGGTACCTCAATGTATTATGGAACTAAACCGTTCTCATGAACCACTCTGTCTATTTGTGCGAAATGATTCAACATCCGTTCAGTAGTTATTGAGATTTTCACGTTCAGGCAGATAGGCTTACAAGGAAGGGATATATTTTTTCCATATTTAATGCTGATACCACAATGAACAACTCAAATAAAGCTTCCTCATGCACTACTCTCTCCATTGGAGAAAACCGATTCAACATCCGTTCAGTAGTTGTTGAGATTTTCGTGTTCAGGCAGATAGACTTTCAAGGAAGGGATATATTTTTTCCATATTTAATGAAGATACCACAATGAATTATGGAATTAAACCTTTCTCATGAACCACTCTGTTTATTGGTGCGAACCGATTCAACATCCGTTCAGTAGTTGTTGAGACTTTCACGTTCAGACAGATAGACTTAGAAGGAATGGATATATTTTTTTCCGATTTCCGAACCGATTCAACATCCGTTCAGTAGTTGTTGAGACTTTCACGTTCAGACAGATAGACTTAGAAGGAATGGATATATTTTTTTCCATATTTCATGATGGTACCTCAATGTATTATGGAATCAAACCGTTCTCATGAACCACTCTGTCTATTTGTGCGAACCGATTCAACATCTGTTCAGTAGTTGTTGCCATTTTCACGTTCAGACAGATAGACTTACAAGGAATGGATATATGTTTTTTCATAGTTAATTATGGTACCTAAATGAGTTATGGAATTAAGCCTTTCTCATAAACCACTCCGTCTATTGGTGTGAAACTATTCAACACCCGCTCAGTAGTTGTTGAGATTTTCACGTTCAGACAGATAGACCTACAAGGAATGGATATATTTTTTTCCATATTTAATGATGGTACCTCAATGTATTATGGAATTAAGCCTTTCTCATGAACCACTCTGTCTATTGGTGCGAACCGATTCAACATCCGTACAGCAGTTGTTGAGATTTCCACGTTCAGGCAGATAGACTTACAAGGAAGGGATATATTTTTTCCATATTTAATGATGGTACCTCAATGTATTATGGAACTAAACCGTTCTCATGAACCACTCTGTCTATTTGTGCGAAATGATTCAACATCCGTTCAGTAGTTGTTGAGATTTTCACGTTCAGGCAGATAGACTTACAAGAAAGGGATATATTTTTTCCATATTTAATGCTGATACCACAATGAACAACTCAAATAAAGCTTCCTCATGCACCACTCTCTCCATTGGAGAAAACCGATTCAACATCCGTTCAGTAGTTGTTGAGATTTTCGCGTTCAGGCAGATAGACTTTCAAGGAAGGGATATATTTTTTCCATATTTAATGATGATACCTCAATGAGTTATGGATTTAAACCTTTCTCATGAACCACTCTGTCTATTGGTGCGAACCGATTCAACATCCGTTCAGTATTTGTTGAGATATTCACGTTCAGGCAGATAGACTTACAAGGAAGGGATGTATTTTTTCCATGTTTAATGACGATAACGCAATGAACAACGGAAACAAAGCTTCCTCATGAACCACTCTCTCCATTGGAGAAAACCGATTCAACACCCGCTCAGTAGTTGTTGAGATTTTCACGTTCAGAGAGATAGACTTACAAGGAATGGATATATTTTTTCCATATTTAATGATGATACCTAAATGAGTTATGGAATTAAACTTTTCTGATGAACCACTCTGTCTATTGGTGCGAACCGATTCAACATCCGTTCAGTAGTTGTTGAGATTTTCACGTTCAGACAGATAGACTTACAAGGAATGGATATATTTTTTTCCATATTTAATGATGGTACCTCAATGTATTATGGAACTAAACCGTTCTCATGAACCACTCTGTCTATTTGTGCGAAATGATTCAACATCCGTTCAGTAGTTGTTGAGATTTTCACGTTCAGGCAGATAGACTTTCAAGGAAGGGATATGTTTTTTCCATATTTAATGATGATACCTAAATGAGTTATGGAATTAAACCATTCTCATGAACCACTCTGTCTATTGGTGCGAAAATATTCAAAATCCGTTCAGTAGTTGTTGAGATTTTCACGTTCAGGCAGATAGACTTACAAGGAATGGAATTATTTTTTCCATATTTAATGATGATACCTCAATCAATTATGGAATTAAGCCTTTCTCATGAACCACTCTGCCTATTGGTGCGAACCGATTCAATATCCGTTCAGTAGTTGTTGAGATTTTCACGTTCAGGCAGATAGACTTACAAGGAAGGGATATATTGTTTCCATATTTAATGACGATACCACAATAAACAACGGAAACAAAGCTTCCTCATGCACCACTCTCTCCATTGAAGAAAACCGATTCAACACCCGCTCAGTAGTTGTTGAGATTTTCACGTTCAGACAGATAGACTTACAAGGAATGGATATATTTTTTCCATATTTAATGATGATACCTAAATGTGTTATGGAATTAAAACTTTCTCATGAACCGCTCTATCTATTGGTGCGAACCGATTCAACATCCGTTCAGTAGTTGTTGAGATTTTCACGTTCAGACAGATTAACTTACAAGGAATGGATATATTTTTTTCCATATTTAATGATGGTACCTCAATGTATTATGGAACTAAACCGTTCTCATGAACCACTCTGTCTATTTGTGGGAAATGATTCAACATCCGTTCAGTAGTTGTTGAGATTTTCACGTTAAGGCAGATAGACTTACAAGGAATGGAATTATTTTTGCCATATTTAATGATGATACCTCAATCAATTATGGAATTAAGCCTTTCTCATGAACCACTCTGTCTATTGGTGCGAACCGATTCAATATCCGTTCAGTAGTTGTTGAGATTTTCACGTTCAGGCAGATAGACTTACAATGAAGGGATATATTTTTTCCATATTTAATGACGATACCACAATGTATTATGGAACTAAACCGTTCTCATGAACCACTCTGTCTATTCGTGCGAAATGATTCAACATCCGTTCAGTAGTTGTTGAGATTTTCACGTTCAGGCAGATACACTTACAAGGAAGGGATACATTTTGTCCATATTTCATGCTGATACCACAATGAACAACTCAAATAAAGCTTCCTCATGCACCACTCTCTCCATTGGAGAAAACCGATTCAACATCCGTTCAGTAGTTGTTGAGATTTTCGCGTTCAGGCAGATAGACTTTCAAGGAATGGATATATTTTTTTCCATATTTAATGATGATACCTCAATGAATTATGGAATTAAACCTTTCTCATGAACCACTCTGTCTATTGGTGCGAACCGATTCAACATCCGTTCAGTAGTTGTTGAGATTTTCACGTTCAGGCAGATAGACTTACAAGGAAGGGATATATTTTTCTCCATAGTTAATTATGGTACCTAAATGAGTTATGGAATTAAGCCTTTCTCATGAACCACTCTGTCTATTGGTGTGAAACGATTCAACACCCGCTCAGTAGTTGTTGAGATTTTCACGTTCAGACAGATATACTTACAAGGAATGGAATTATTTTTTCCATATTTAATGATGATACCTCAATCAATTATGGAATTAAGCCTTTCTCATGAACCACTCTGTCTATTGGTGCGAACCGATTCAATATCCGTTCAGTAGTTGTTGAGATTTTCACGTTCAGGCAGATAGACTTACAATGAAGGGATATATTTTTTCCATATTTAATGACGATACCACAATGTATTATGGAACTAAACCGTTCTCATGAATCTCTCTGTCTATTTGTGCGAAATGATTCAACATCCGCTCAGTAGTTGTTGAGATTTTCATGTTCAGGCAGATAGACTTACAAGGAAGATATATATTTTTTCCATATTTAATGCTGATATCACAATGAACAACTTAAATAAAGCTTCCTCATGCACCACTCTCTCCATTGGAGAAAACCGATTCAACATCCGTTCAGTAGTTGTTGAGATTTTCGCGTTCAGGCAGATAGACTTTCAAGGAAGGGATATATTTTTTCCATATTTAATGACGATACCACAATGAACAACGGAAATAAAGCTTCCTCATGCACCACTCTCTCCATTGGAGAAAACCGATTCAACACCCGCTCAGTAGTTGTCGAGATTTTCACGTTCGGACAGATAGACTTACAAGGAATAGATATATTTTTTCCCATATTTAATGATGATACCTAAATGAGTTATGGAATTAAACCTTTCTCATGAATCACTCTGTCTATTGGTGCGAACCGATTCAATATCCGTTCAGTGGTTGTTGAGATTTTCACGTTCAGGCAGACAGACTTACAAGGAAGGGATATATTTTTTCCATATTTAATGACGATACCACAATGAACAACGGAAATAAAGCTTCCTCACGCACCACTCTCTCCATTGGAGAAACCCGATTCAACACCCGCTCAGTAGTTGTTGAGATTTTCACGTTCAGACAGATATACTTACAAGGAATGGAATTATTTTTTCCATATTTAATGATGATACCTCAATCAATTATGGAATTAAGCCTTTCTCATGAACCACTCTGTCTATTGGTGCGAACCGATTCAACATCCATTCAGTAGTTGTTGAGATTTTCACGTTCAGACCGATAGACTTACAAGGAATGGATATATTTTTTTCCATATTTAATGATGGTACCTCAATGTATTATGGAACTAAACCGTTCTCATGAACCACTCTGTCTATTTGTGCAAAATGATTCAACATCCGTTCAGCAGTTGTTGAGATTTTCACGTTCAGGCAGATAGACTTACAAGGAAGGGATATATTTTTTCCATATTTAATGACGATACCACAATGAACAACGGAAATAAAGCTTCCTCATGCACCACTCTCTCCATTTAAGAAAACCGATTCAACACCCGCTCAGTAGTTGTTGAGATTTTCACGTTCAGACAGATATACTTACAAGGAATGGAATTATTTTTTCCATATTTAATGATGATACCTAAATCAATTATGGAATTAAGCCTTTCTCATGAACCACTCTGTCTATTGGTGCTAACCGATTCAACATCCGTTCAGTAGTTGTTGAGATTTTCACGTTCAGGCAGATAGACTTACAAGGAAGGGATATATTTTTTCCATATTTAATGCTGATACCACAATGAACAACTCAAATAAAGCTTCCTCATGCACCACTCTCTCCATTGGAGAAAACCGATTCAACATCCGTTCAGTAGTTGTTGAGATTTTCGCGTTCAGACAGATAGACTTTCAAGGAAGGGATATATTTTTTCCATATTTAATGATGATACCTCAATGAATTATGGAATTAAACCATTCTCATGAACCACTCTGTCTATTGGTGAGAACCGATTCAACATCAGTTCAGTAGTTGTTGCGATTTTTACGTTCAGACAGATAGACTTAAAAGGAATGGATATATCTTTGTCCATATTTAATGATGATTCCTCAACGGATTATGTAAATAAACCTTTCTCATGAACCACTCTGTCCATTGGTGCGAACCGATTCAACATCCGTTCAGTAGTTGTTGAGACTTTCACGTTCAGACAGATAGACTTAGAAGGAATGGATATATTTTTTTCCATATTTCATGATGGTACCTCAATGTATTATGGAATCAAACCGTTCTCATGAACCACTCTGTCTATTTGTGCGAACCGATTCAACATCTGTTCAGTAGTTGTTGAGGTTTTCACGTTCAGACAGATAGACTTACAAGGAATGGATATATGTTTTTTCATAGTTAATTATGGTACCTAAATGAGTTATGGAATTAAGCCTTTCTCATGAACCACTCCGTCTATTGGTGTGAAACAATTCAACACCCGCTCAGTAGTTGTTGAGATTTTCACGTTCAGACAGATAGACCTACAAGGAATGGATATATTTTTTTCCATATTTAATGATGGTACCTCAATGTATTATGGAATTAAGCCTTTCTCATGAACCACTCTGTCTATTGGTGCGAACCGATTCAACATCCGTACAGCAGTTGTTGAGATTTCCACGTTCAGGCAGATAGACTTCAAGGAAGGGATATATTTTTTCCATATTTAATGATGGCACCTCAATGTATTATGGAACTAAACCGTTCTCATGAACCACTCTGTCTATTTGTGCGAAATGATTCAACATCCGTTCAGTAGTTGTTGAGATTTTCACGTTCAGGCAGATAGGCTTACAAGAAAGGGATATATTTTTTCCATATTTAATGCTGATACCACAATGAACAACTCAAATAAAGCTTCCTCATGCACCACTCTCAACATTGGAGAAAACCGATTCAACATCCGTTCAGTAGTTGTTGAGATTTTCGCGTTCAGGCAGATAGACTTTCAAGGAAGGGATATATTTTTTCCATATTTAATGATGATACCTCAATGAGTTATGGAATTAAACCTTTTTCATGAACCACTCTGTCTATTGGTGCGAACCGATTCAACATCCGTTCAGTATTTGTTGAGATATTCACGTTCAGGCAGATAGACTTACAAGGAAGGGATATATTTTTTCCATGTTTAATGACGATAACGCAATGAACAACGGAAACAAAGCTTCCTCATGAACCACTCTCTCCATTGGAGAAAACCGATTCAACACCCGCTCAGTAGTTGTTGAGATTTTCACGTTCAGAGAGATAGACTTACAAGGAATGGATATATTTTTTCCATATTTAATGATGATACCTAAATGAGTTATGGAATTAAACCTTTCTGATGAACCACTCTGTCTATTGGTGAGAACCGATTCAACATCCGTTCAGTAGTTGTTGAGATTTTCACGTTCAGACAGATAGACTTACAAGGAATGGATATATTTTTTTCCATATTTAATGATGGTACCTCAATGTATTATGGAACTAAACCGTTCTCATGAACCACTCTGTCTATTTGTGCGAAATGATTCAACATCCGTTCAGTAGTTGTTGAGATTTTCACGTTCAGGCAGATAGACTTTCAAGGAAGGGATATGTTTTTTCCATATTTAATGATGATACCTAAATGAGTTATGGAATTAAACCATTCTCATGAACCACTCTGTCTATTGGTGCGAAAATATTCAACATCCGTTCAGTAGTTGTTGAGATTTTCACGTTCAGGCAGATAGACTTACAAGGAATGGAATTATTTTTTCCATATTTAATGATGATACCTCAATCAATTATGGAATTAAGCCTTTCTCATGAACCACTCTGCCTATTGGTGCGAACCGATTCAATATCCGTTCAGTAGTTGTTGAGATTTTCACGTTCAGGCAGATAGACTTACAAGGAAGGGATATATTGTTTCCATATTTAATGACGATACCACAATAAACAACGGAAACAAAGCTTCCTCATGCACCACTCTCTCCATTGAAGAAAACCGATTCAACACCCGCTCAGTAGTTGTTGAGATTTTCACGTTCAGACAGATAGACTTACAAGGAATGGATATATTTTTGCCATATTTAATGATGATACCTAAATGTGTTATGGAATTAAAACTTTCTCATGAACCGCTCTATCTATTGGTGCGAACCGATTCAACATCCGTTCAGTAGTTGTTGAGATTTTCACGTTCAGACAGATAGACTTACACGGAATGGATATATTTTTTCCCATATTTAATGATGGTACCTCAATGTATTATGGAACTAAACCGTTCTCATGAACCACTCTGTCTATTTGTGGGAAATGATTCAACATCCGTTCAGTAGTTGTTGAGATTTTCACGTTAAGGCAGATAGACTTACAAGGAATGGAATTATTTTTGCCATATTTAATGATGATACCTCAATCAATTATGGAATTAAGCCTTTCTCATGACCCACTCTGTCTATTGGTGCGAACCGATTCAATATCCGTTCAGTAGTTGTTGAGATTTTCACGTTCAGGCAGATAGACTTACAATGAAGGGATATATTTTTTCCATATTTAATGACGATACCACAATGTATTATGGAACTAAACCGTTCTCATGAACCACTCTGTCTATTGGTGCGAAATGATTCAACATCCGTTCAGTAGTTGTTGAGATTTTCACGTTCAGGCAGATAGACTTACAAGGAAGGGATACATTTTGTCCATATTTAATGCTGATACCACAATGAACAACTCAAATAAAGCTTCCTCATGCACCACTCTCTCCATTGGAGAAAACCGATTCAACATCCGTTCAGTAGTTGTTGAGATTTTCGCGTTCAGGCAGATAGACTTTCAAGGAATGGATATATTTTTTTCCATATTTAATGATGATACCTCAATGAATTATGGAATTAAACCTTTCTCATGAACCACTCTGTCTATTGGTGCGAACCGATTCAACATCCGTTCAGTAGTTGTTGAGATTTTCACGTTCAGGCAGATAGACTTACAAGGAAGGGATATATTTTTCTCCATAGTTAATTATGGTACCTAAATGAGTTATGGAATTAAGCCTTTCTCATGAACCACTCTGTCTATTGGTGTGAAACGATTCAACACCCGCTCAGTAGTTGTTGAGATTTTCACGTTCAGACAGATATAATTACAACGAATGGAATTATTTTTTCCATATTTAATGATGATACCTCAATCAATTATGGAATTAAGCCTTTCTCATGAACCACTCTGTCTATTGGTGCGAACCGATTCAATATCCGTTCAGTAGTTGTTGAGATTTTCACGTTCAGGGAGATAGACTTACAAGGAAGGGACATATTTTTTCCATATTTAATGACGATACCACAATGAACAACGGAAACAAAGCTTCCTCATGCACCACTCTCTCCATTGGAGAAAACCGATTAAACACCCGCTCAGTAGTTGTTGAGATTTTTACGTTCAGACAGATAGACTTACAAGGAATGAATATATATTTTTTCCATATTTAATGATGATACCTAAATGAGTTAAGGAATTAAACCTTTTTCATGAACCACTCTGTCCATTGGTGCGAACC
Organism: Eristalis pertinax; assembly: GCA_907269125.1. Lineage (NCBI taxonomy): Eukaryota > Metazoa > Arthropoda > Insecta > Diptera > Syrphidae > Eristalis > Eristalis pertinax. The sequence goes on from CAJSMF010000061.1 coordinate 1,730,449, forward strand.
GATTCAACATCCGTTCAGTAGTTGTTGAGATTTTCACGTTCAGGCAGATAGACTTACAAGGAAGGGATATATTTTTTCCATATTTAATGACGATACCACAATGAACAACGGAAATAAAGCTTCCTCATGCACCACTCTCTCCATTGGAGAAAACCGATTCAACACCCGCTCAGTAGTTGTTGAGATTTTCACGTTCAGACAGATAGACTTACAAGGAATGAATATATATTTTTTCCATATTTAATGATGATACCTCAATCAATTATGGAATTAAGCCTTTCTCATGAACCACTCTGTCTATTGGTGCGAACCGATTCAATATCCGTTCAGTGGTTGTTGAGATTTTCACGTTCAGGCAGACAGACTTACAAGGAAGGGATATATTTTTTCCATATTTAATGACGATACCACAATGAACAACGGAAATAAAGCTTCCTCACGCACCACTCTCTCCATTGGAGAAAACCGATTCAACACCCGCTCAGTAGTTGTTGGAATTTTCACGTTCAGACAGATAGACTTACAAGGAATAGGTATATTTTTTCCATATTTAATGATGATACCTAAATGAGTTATGGAATTAAACCTTTCTCATGAACCACTCTGTCTATTGGTGCGAACCGATTCAATATCCGTTCAGTGGTTGTTGAGATTTTCACGTTCAGGCAGACAGACTTACAAGGAAGGGATATATTTTTTCCATATTTAATGACGATACCACAATGAACAACGGAAATAAAGCTTCCTCACGCACCACTCTCTCCATTGGAGAAAACCGATTCAACACCCGCTCAAAAGTTGTTGAGAATTTCACGTTCAGACAGATATACTTACAAGGAATGGAATTATTTGTTCCATATTTAATGATGATACCTCAATCAATTATGGAATTAAGCCTTTCTCATGAACCACTCTGTCTATTGGTGCGAACCGATTCAACATCCGTTCAGTAGTTGTTGAGATGTTCACGTTCAGACCGATAGACTTACAAGGAATGTATATATTTTTTTCCATATTTAATGATGGTACCTCAATGTATTATGGAACTAAACCGTTCTCATGAACCACTCTGTCCATTGGTGCGAACCGATTCAACATCCGTTCAGTAGTTGTTGAGATTTTCACGTTCAGGCAGATAGACTTACAAGGAAGGGATATATTTTTTCCATATTTAATGACGATACCACAATGAACAACGGAAATAAAGCTTCCTCATGCACCACTCTCTCCATTGGAGAAAACCGATTAAACACCCGCTCAGTAGTTGTTGAGATTTTCACGTTCAGACAGATAGACTTACAAGGAATGAATATATATTTTTTCCATATTTAATGATGATACCTCAATCAATTTTGGAATTAAGCCTTTCTCATGAACCACTCTGTCTATTGGTGCGAACCGATTCAATATCCGTTCAGTGGTTGTTGAGATTTTCACGTTCAGGCAGACAGACTTACAAGGAAGGGATATATTTTTTCCATATTTAATGACGATACCACAATGAACAACGGAAATAAAGCTTCCTCACGCACCACTCTCTCCATTGGAGAAAACCGATTCAACACCCGCTCAGTAGTTGTTGAGATTTTCACGTTCAGACAGATAGACTTACAAGGAAGAGATATATTTTTTCCATATTTAATGATGATACCTAAATGAGTTATGGAATTAAACCTTTCTCATGAACCACTCTGTCTATTGGTGCGAACCGATTCAACATCCGTTCAGTAGTTGTTGAGATTTTCACGTTCAGGCAGACAGACTTACAAGGAAGGGATATATTTTTTCCATATTTAATGACGATACCACAATGAACAACGGAAATAAAGATTCCTCACGCACCACTCTCTCCATTGGAGAAAACCGATTCAACACCCGCTCAAAAGTTGTTGAGATTTTCACGTTCAGACAGATATACTTACAAGGAATGGAATTATTTGTTCCATATTTAATGATGATACCTCAATCAATTATGGAATTAAGCCTTTCTCATGAACCACTCTGTCTATTGGTGCGAACCGATTCAACATCCGTTCAGTAGTTGTTGAGATGTTCACGTTCAGACACATATACTTACAAGGAATGGATATATTTTTTTCCATATTTAATTATGGTACCTAAATGAGTTATGGAATTAAACCTTTCTCATGAACCACTCGGTCTATTTGTGCGAAATGATTCAACATCCGTTCAGTAGTTGTTGAGATTTTCACGTTCAGGCAGATAGACTTACAAGGAAGGGATATATTTTTTCCATATTTAATGACGATACCACAATGAACAACGGAAATAAAGCTTCCGCATGCACCACTCTCTCCATTGGAGAAAACCGATTCAACACCCGCTCAGTAGTTGTTGAGATTTTCACGTTCAGACAGATATACTTACAAGGAATGGAATTATTTTTTCCATATTTAATGATGATACTTCAATCAATTATGGAATTAAGCCTTTCTCATGAACAACTCTGTCTAGTTGTTGAGATTTTCACGTTCAGGCAGATAGACTTACAAGGAAGGGATATATTTTTTCCATATTTAATGCTGATACCACAATGAACAACTCAAATAAAGCTTCCTCATGAACCACTCTCTCCATTGGAGAAAACCGATTCAACATCCGTTCAGTAGTTGTTGAGATTTTCACGTTCAGGCAGATAGACTTACAAGGAATGGATATATTTTTTTCCATATTTAATGATGATACCTCAATGAATTATGGAATTAAACCTTTCTCATGAACCACTCTGTCTATTGGTGCGAACCGATTCAACATCCGTTCAGTAGTTGTTGAGATTTTCACGTTCAGGCAGATAGACTTACAAGGAAGGGATATATTTTTTCCATATTTAATGACGATACCACAATGTATTATGGAATTAAACCGTTCTCATGAACCACTCTGTCTATTGGTGCGAACCGATTCAACATCCGTTCAGTAGTTGTTGAGATTTTCACGTTCAGGCAGATAGACTTACAAGGAAGGGATACATTTTGTCCATATTTAATGCTGATACCACAATGAACAACTCAAATAAAGCTTCCTCATGCACCACTCTCTCCATTGGAGAAAACCGATTCAACATCCGTTCAGTAGTTGTTGAGATTTTCGCGTTCAGGCAGATAGACTTTCAAGGAATGGATATATTTTTTTCCATATTTAATGATGATACCTCAATGAATTATGGAATTAAACCTTTCTCATGAACCACTCTGTCTATTGGTGCGAACCGATTCAACATCCGTTCAGTAGTTGTTGAGATTTTCACGTTCAGGCAGATAGACTTACAAGGAAGGGATATATTTTTCTCCATAGTTAATTATGGTACCTAAATGAGTTATGGAATTAAGCCTTTCTCATGAACCACTCTGTCTATTGGTGTGAAACGATTCAACACCCGCTCAGTAGTTGTTGAGATTTTCACGTTCAGACAGATATAATTACAACGAATGGAATTATTTTTTCCATATTTAATGATGATACCTCAATCAATTATGGAATTAAGCCTTTCTCATAAACCACTCTGTCTATTGGTGCGAACCGATTCAATATCCGTTCAGTAGTTGTTGAGATTTTCACGTTCAGGGAGATAGACTTACAAGGGAGGGACATATTTTTTCCATATTTAATGACGATACCACAATGAACAACGGAAACAAAGCTTCCTCATGCACCACTCTCTCCATTGGAGAAAACCGATTCAACACCCGCTCAGTAGTTGTTGAGATTTTTACGTTCAGACAGATAGACTTACAAGGAATGAATATATATTTTTTCCATATTTAATGATGATACCTAAATGAGTTATGGAATTAAACCTTTCTCATGAACCACTCTGTCCATTGGTGCGAACCGATTCAACATCCGTTCAGTAGTTGTTGAGATTTTCACGTTCAGGCAGATAGACTTACAAGGAAGGGATATATTTTTTCCATATTTAATGACGATACCACAATGAACAACGGAAATAAAGCTTCCTCATGCACCACTCTCTCCATTGGAGAAAACCGATTCAACACCCGCTCAGTAGTTGTTGAGATTTTCACGTTCAGACAGATAGACTTACAAGGAATGAATATATATTTTTTCCATATTTAATGCTGATACCTCAATCAATTATGGAATTAAGCCTTTCTCATGAACCACTCTGTCTATTGGTGCGAACCGATTCAATATCCGTTCAGTGGTTGTTGAGATTTTCACGTTCAGGCAGACAGACTTACAAGGAAGGGATATATTTTTTCCATATTTAATGACGATACCACAATGAACAACGGAAATAAAGCTTCCTCACGCACCACTCTCTCCATTGGAGAAAACCGATTCAACACCCGCTCAGTAGTTGTTGGAATTTTCACGTTCAGACAGATAGACTTACAAGGAATAGGTATATTTTTTCCATATTTAATGATGATACCTAAATGAGTTATGGAATTAAACCTTTCTCATGAACCACTCTGTCTATTGGTGCGAACCGATTCAATATCCGTTCAGTGGTTGTTGAGATTTTCACGTTCAGGCAGACAGACTTACAAGGAAGGGATATATTTTTTCCATATTTAATGACGATACCACAATGAACAACGGAAATAAAGCTTCCTCGCGCACCACTCTCTCCATTGGAGAAAACCGATTCAACACCCGCTCAAAAGTTGTTGAGATTTTCACGTTCAGACAGATATACTTACAAGGAATGGAATTATTTGTTCCATATTTAATGATGATACCTCAATCAATTATGGAATTAAGCCTTTCTCATGAACCACTCTGTCTATTGGTGCGAACCGATTCAACATCCGTTCAGTAGTTGTTGAGATGTTCACGTTCAGACCGATAGACTTACAAGGAATGGATATATTTTTTTCCATATTTAATGATGGTACCTCAATGTATTATGGAACTAAACCGTTCTCATGAACCACTCTGTCCATTGGTGCGAACCGATTCAACATCCGTTCAGTAGTTGTTGAGATTTTCACGTTCAGGCAGATAGACTTACAAGGAAGGGATATATTTTTTCCATATTTAATGACGATACCACAATGAACAACGGAAATAAAGCTTCCTCATGCACCACTCTCTCCATTGGAGAAAACCGATTAAACACTCGCTCAGTAGTTGTTGAGATTTTCACGTTCAGACAGATAGACTTACAAGGAATGAATATATATTTTTTCCATATTTAATGATGATACCTCAATCAATTTTGGAATTAAGCCTTTCTCATGAACCACTCTGTCTATTGGTGCGAACCGATTCAATATCCGTTCAGTGGTTGTTGAGATTTTCACGTTCAGGCAGACAGACTTACAAGGAAGGGATATATTTTTTCCATATTTAATGACGATACCACAATGAACAACGGAAATAAAGCTTCCTCACGCACCACTCTCTCCATTGGAGAAAACCGATTCAACACCCGCTCAGTAGTTGTTGGAATTTTCACGTTCAGACAGATAGACTTACAAGGAATAGATATATTTTTTCCATATTTAATGATGATACCTAAATGAGTTATGGAATTAAACCTTTCTCATGAACCACTCTGTCTATTGGTGCGAACCGATTCAATATCCGTTCAGTGGTTGTTGAGATTTTCACGTTCAGGCAGACAGACTTACAAGGAAGGGATATATTTTTTCCATATTTAATGACGATACCACAATGAACAACGGAAATAAAGATTCTTCACGCACCACTCTCTCCATTGGAGAAAACCGATTCAACACCCGCTCAAAAGTTGTTGAGATTTTCACGTTCAGACAGATATACTTACAAGGAATGGAATTATTTGTTCCATATTTAATGATGATACCTCAATCAATTATGGAATTAAGCCTTTCTCATGAACCACTCTGTCTATTGGTGCGAACCGATTCAACATCCGTTCAGTAGTTGTTGAGATGTTCACGTTCAGACACATATACTTACAAGGAATGGATATATTTTTTTCCATATTTAATTATGGTACCTAAATGAGTTATGGAATTAAACCTTTCTCATGAACCACTCGGTCTATTTGTGCGAAATGATTCAACATCCGTTCAGTAGTTGTTGAGATTTTCACGTTCAGGCAGATAGACTTACAAGGAAGGGATATATTTTTTCCATATTTAATGACGATACCACAATGAACAACGGAAATAAAGCTTCCGCATGCACCACTCTCTCCATTGGAGAAAACCGATTCAACACCCGCTCAGTAGTTGTTGAGATTTTCACATTCAGACAGATATACTTACAAGGAATGGAATTATTTTTTCCATATTTAATGATGATACTTCAATCAATTATGGAATTAAGCCTTTCTCATGAACAACTCTGTCTAGTTGTTGAGATTTTCACGTTCAGGCAGATAGACTTACAAGGAAGGGATATATTTTTTCCATATTTAATGACGATACCACAATGAACAACTCAAATAAAGCTTCCTCATGAACCACTCTCTCCATTGGAGAAAACCGATTCAACACCCGCTCAGTAGTTGTTGAGATTTTCACATTCAGACAGATATACTTACAAGGAATGGAATTATTTTTTCCATATTTAATGATGATACTTCAATCAATTATGGAATTAAGCCTTTCTCATGAACAACTCTGTCTAGTTGTTGAGATTTTCACGTTCAGGCAGATAGACTTACAAGGAAGGGATATATTTTTTCCATATTTAATGCTGATACCACAATGAACAACTCAAATAAAGCTTCCTCATGAACCACTCTCTCCATTGGAGAAAACCGATTCAACATCCGTTCAGTAGTTGTTGAGAGTTTCGCGTTCAGACAGATAGACTTTCAAGGAAGGGATATATTTTTTCCATATTTAATGATGATACCTCAATGAATTATGGAATTAAACCATTCTCATGAACCACTCTGTCTATTGGTGAGAACCGATTCAACATCAGTTCAGTAGTTGTTGCGATTTTTACGTTCAGACAGATAGACTTAAAAGGAATGGATATATCTTTGTCCATATTTAATGATGATACCTCAACGGATTATGTAAATAAACCTTTCTCATGAACCACTCTGTCTATTGGTGCGAACCGATTCAACATCCGTTCAGTAGTTGTTGAGATGTTCACGTTCAGACCGATAGACTTACAAGGAATGGATATATTTTTTTCCATATTTAATGATGGTACCTCAATGTATTATGGAACTAAACCGTTCTCATGAACCACTCTGTCCATTGGTGCGAACCGATTCAACATCCGTTCAGTAGTTGTTGAGATTTTCACGTTCAGGCAGATAGACTTACAAGGAAGGGATATATTTTTTCCATATTTAATGACGATACCACAATGAACAACGGAAATAAAGCTTCCTCATGCACCACTCTCTCCATTGGAGAAAACCGATTAAACACCCGCTCAGTAGTTGTTGAGATTTTCACGTTCAGACAGATAGACTTACAAGGAATGAATATATATTTTTTCCATATTTAATGATGATACCTCAATCAATTTTGGAATTAAGCCTTTCTCATGAACCACTCTGTCTATTGGTGCGAACCGATTCAATATCCGTTCAGTGGTTGTTGAGATTTTCACGTTCAGGCAGACAGACTTACAAGGAAGGGATATATTTTTTCCATATTTAATGACGATACCACAATGAACAACGGAAATAAAGCTTCCTCACGCACCACTCTCTCCATTGGAGAAAACCGATTCAACACCCGCTCAGTAGTTGTTGGAATTTTCACGTTCAGACAGATAGACTTACAAGGAATAGATATATTTTTTCCATATTTAATGATGATACCTAAATGAGTTATGGAATTAAACCTTTCTCATGAACCACTCTGTCTATTGGTGCGAACCGATTCAATATCCGTTCAGTGGTTGTTGAGATTTTCACGTTCAGGCAGACAGACTTACAAGGAAGGGATATATTTTTTCCATATTTAATGACGATACCACAATGAACAACGGAAATAAAGATTCTTCACGCACCACTCTCTCCATTGGAGAAAACCGATTCAACACCCGCTCAAAAGTTGTTGAGATTTTCACGTTCAGGCAGATAGACTTACAAGGAATGGAATTATTTTTTCCATATTTAATGATGATACCTCAATCAATTATGGAATTAAGCCTTTCTCATGAACCACTCTGCCTATTGGTGCGAACCGATTCAATATCCGTTCAGTAGTTGTTGAGATTTTCACGTTCAGGCAGATAGACTTACAAGGAAGGGATATATTGTTTCCATATTTAATGACGATACCACAATAAACAACGGAAACAAAGCTTCCTCATGCACCACTCTCTCCATTGAAGAAAACCGATTCAACACCCGCTCAGTAGTTGTTGAGATTTTCACGTTCAGACAGATAGACTTACAAGGAATGGATATATTTTTTCCATATTTAATGATGATACCTAAATGTGTTATGGAATTAAAACTTTCTCATGAACCGCTCTATCTATTGGTGCGAACCGATTCAACATCCGTTCAGTAGTTGTTGAGATTTTCACGTTCAGACAGATAGACTTACACGGAATGGATATATTTTTTCCCATATTTAATGATGGTACCTCAATGTATTATGGAACTAAACCGTTCTCATGAACCACTCTGTCTATTTGTGGGAAATGATTCAACATCCGTTCAGTAGTTGTTGAGATTTTCACGTTAAGGCAGATAGACTTACAAGGAATGGAATTATTTTTGCCATATTTAATGATGATACCTCAATCAATTATGGAATTAAGCCTTTCTCATGACCCACTCTGTCTATTGGTGCGAACCGATTCAATATCCGTTCAGTAGTTGTTGAGATTTTCACGTTCAGGCAGATAGACTTACAATGAAGGGATATATTTTTTCCATATTTAATGACGATACCACAATGTATTATGGAACTAAACCGTTCTCATGAACCACTCTGTCTATTCGTGCGAAATGATTCAACATCCGTTCAGTAGTTGTTGAGATTTTCACGTTCAGGCAGATAGACTTACAAGGAAGGGATACATTTTGTCCATATTTAATGCTGATACCACAATGAACAACTCAAATAAAGCTTCCTCATGCACCACTCTCTCCATTGGAGAAAACCGATTCAACATCCGTTCAGTAGTTGTTGAGATTTTCGCGTTCAGGCAGATAGACTTTCAAGGAATGGATATATTTTTTTCCATATTTAATGATGATACCTCAATGAATTATGGAATTAAACCTTTCTCATGAACCACTCTGTCTATTGGTGCGAACCGATTCAACATCCGTTCAGTAGTTGTTGAGATTTTCACGTTCAGGCAGATAGACTTACAAGGAAGGGATATATTTTTCTCCATAGTTAATTATGGTACCTAAATGAGTTATGGAATTAAGCCTTTCTCATGAACCACTCTGTCTATTGGTGTGAAACGATTCAACACCCGCTCAGTAGTTGTTGAGATTTTCACGTTCAGACAGATATAATTACAACGAATGGAATTATTTTTTCCATATTTAATGATGATACCTCAATCAATTATGGAATTAAGCCTTTCTCATGAACCACTCTGTCTATTGGTGCGAACCGATTCAATATCCGTTCAGTAGTTGTTGAGATTTTCACGTTCAGGGAGATAGACTTACAAGGAAGGGACATATTTTTTCCATATTTAATGACGATACCACAATGAACAACGGAAACAAAGCTTCCTCATGCACCACTCTCTCCATTGGAGAAAACCGATTAAACACCCGCTCAGTAGTTGTTGAGATTTTTACGTTCAGACAGATAGACTTACAAGGAATGAATATATATTTTTTCCATATTTAATGATGATACCTAAATGAGTTATGGAATTAAACCTTTTTCATGAACCACTCTGTCCATTGGTGCGAACCGATTCAACATCCGTTCAGTAGTTGTTGAGATTTTCACGTTCAGGCAGATAGACTTACAAGGAAGGGATATATTTTTTCCATATTTAATGACGATACCACAATGAACAACGGAAATAAAGCTTCCTCATGCACCACTCTCTCCATTGGAGAAAACCGATTCAACACCCGCTCAGTAGTTGTTGAGATTTTCACGTTCAGACAGATAGACTTACAAGGAATGAATATATATTTTTTCCATATTTAATGATGATACCTCAATCAATTATGGAATTAAGCCTTTCTCATGAACCACTCTGTCTATTGGTGCGAACCGATTCAATATCCGTTCAGTGGTTGTTGAGATTTTCACGTTCAGGCAGACAGACTTACAAGGAAGGGATATATTTTTTCCATATTTAATGACGATACCACAATGAACAACGGAAATAAAGCTTCCTCACGCACCACTCTCTCCATTGGAGAAAACCGATTCAACACCCGCTCAGTAGTTGTTGGAATTTTCACGTTCAGACAGATAGACTTACAAGGAATAGGTATATTTTTTCCATATTTAATGATGATACCTAAATGAGTTATGGAATTAAACCTTTCTCATGAACCACTCTGTCTATTGGTGCGAACCGATTCAATATCCGTTCAGTGGTTGTTGAGATTTTCACGTTCAGGCAGACAGACTTACAAGGAAGGGATATATTTTTTCCATATTTAATGACGATACCACAATGAACAACGGAAATAAAGCTTCCTCACGCACCACTCTCTCCATTGGAGAAAACCGATTCAACACCCGCTCAAAAGTTGTTGAGATTTTCACGTTCAGACAGATATACTTACAAGGAATGGAATTATTTGTTCCATATTTAATGATGATACCTCAATCAATTATGGAATTAAGCCTTTCTCATGAACCACTCTGTCTATTGGTGCGAACCGATTCAACATCCGTTCAGTAGTTGTTGAGATGTTCACGTTCAGACCGATAGACTTACAAGGAATGGATATATTTTTTTCCATATTTAATGATGGTACCTCAATGTATTATGGAACTAAACCGTTCTCATGAACCACTCTGTCCATTGGTGCGAACCGATTCAACATCCGTTCAGTAGTTGTTGAGATTTTCACGTTCAGGCAGATAGACTTACAAGGAAGGGATATATTTTTTCCATATTTAATGACGATACCACAATGAACAACGGAAATAAAGCTTCCTCATGCACCACTCTCTCCATTGGAGAAAACCGATTAAACACCCGCTCAGTAGTTGTTGAGATTTTCACGTTCAGACAGATAGACTTACAAGGAATGAATATATATTTTTTCCATATTTAATGATGATACCTCAATCAATTTTGGAATTAAGCCTTTCTCATGAACCACTCTGTCTATTGGTGCGAACCGATTCAATATCCGTTCAGTGGTTGTTGAGATTTTCACGTTCAGGCAGACAGACTTACAAGGAAGGGATATATTTTTTCCATATTTAATGACGATACCACAATGAACAACGGAAATAAAGCTTCCTCACGCACCACTCTCTCCATTGGAGAAAACCGATTCAACACCCGCTCAGTAGTTGTTGGAATTTTCACGTTCAGACAGATAGACTTACAAGGAATAGATATATTTTTTCCATATTTAATGATGATACCTAAATGAGTTATGGAATTAAACCTTTCTCATGAACCACTCTGTCTATTGGTGCGAACCGATTCAATATCCGTTCAGTGGTTGTTGAGATTTTCACGTTCAGGCAGACAGACTTACAAGGAAGGGATATATTTTTTCCATATTTAATGACGATACCACAATGAACAACGGAAATAAAGATTCCTCACGCACCACTCTCTCCATTGGAGAAAACCGATTCAACACCCGCTCAAAAGTTGTTGAGATTTTCACGTTCAGACAGATATACTTACAAGGAATGGAATTATTTGTTCCATATTTAATGATGATACCTCAATCAATTATGGAATTAAGCCTTTCTCATGAACCACTCTGTCTATTGGTGTGAACCGATTCAACATCCGTTCAGTAGTTGTTGAGATGTTCACGTTCAGACACATATACTTACAAGGAATGGATATATTTTTTTCCATATTTAATTATGGTACCTAAATGAGTTATGGAATTAAACCTTTCTCATGAACCACTCGGTCTATTTGTGCGAAATGATTCAACATCCGTTCAGTAGTTGTTGAGATTTTCACGTTCAGGCAGATAGACTTACAAGGAAGGGATATATTTTTTCCATATTTAATGACGATACCACAATGAACAACGGAAATAAAGCTTCCGCATGCACCACTCTCTCCATTGGAGAAAACCGATTCAACACCCGCTCAGTAGTTGTTGAGATTTTCACATTCAGACAGATATACTTACAAGGAATGGAATTATTTTTTCCATATTTAATGATGATACTTCAATCAATTATGGAATTAACCCTTTCTCATGAACAACTCTGTCTAGTTGTTGAGATTTTCACGTTCAGGCAGATAGACTTACAAGGAAGGGATATATTTTTTCCATATTTAATGCTGATACCACAATGAACAACTCAAATAAAGCTTCCTCATGAACCACTCTCTCCATTGGAGAAAACCGATTCAACATCCGTTCAGTAGTTGTTGAGATTTTCGCGTTCAGGCAGATAGACTTTCAAGGAATGGATATATTTTTTTCCATATTTAATGATGATACCTCAATGAATTATGGAATTAAACCTTTCTCATGAACCACTCTGTCTATTGGTGCGAACCGATTCAACATCCGTTCAGTAGTTGTTGAGATTTTCACGTTCAGGCAGATAGACTTACAAGGAAGGGATATATTTTTTCCATATTTAATGACGATACCACAATGTATTATGGAACTAAACCGTTCTCATGAACCACTCTGTCTATTCAACATCCGTTCAGTAGTTGTTGAGATTTTCACGTTCAGGCAGATAGACTTACAAGGAAGGGATACATTTTGTCCATATTTAATGCTGATACCACAATGAACAACTCAAATAAAGCTTCCTCATGCACCACTCTCTCCATTGGAGAAAACCGATTCAACATCCGTTCAGTAGTTGTTGAGATTTTCGCGTTCAGGCAGATAGACTTTCAAGGAATGGATATATTTTTTTCCATATTTAATGATGATACCTCAATGAATTATGGAATTAAACCTTTCTCATGAACCACTCTGTCTATTGGTGCGAACCGATTCAACATCCGTTCAGTAGTTGTTGAGATTTTCACGTTCAGGCAGATAGACTTACAAGGAAGGGATATATTTTTCTCCATAGTTAATTATGGTACCTAAATGAGTTATGGAATTAAGCCTTTCTCATGAACCACTCTGTCTATTGGTGTGAAACGATTCAACACCCGCTCAGTAGTTGTTGAGATTTTCACGTTCAGACAGATATAATTACAACGAATGGAATTATTTTTTCCATATTTAATGATGATACCTCAATCAATTATGGAATTAAGCCTTTCTCATAAACCACTCTGTCTATTGGTGCGAACCGATTCAATATCCGTTCAGTAGTTGTTGAGATTTTCACGTTCAGGGAGATAGACTTACAAGGAAGGGACATATTTTTTCCATATTTAATGACGATACCACAATGAACAACGGAAACAAAGCTTCCTCATGCACCACTCTCTCCATTGGAGAAAACCGATTCAACACCCGCTCAGTAGTTGTTGAGATTTTTACGTTCAGACAGATAGACTTACAAGGAATGAATATATATTTTTTCCATATTTAATGATGATACCTAAATGAGTTATGGAATTAAACCTTTCTCATGAACCACTCTGTCCATTGGTGCGAACCGATTCAACATCCGTTCAGTAGTTGTTGAGATTTTCACGTTCAGGCAGATAGACTTACAAGGAAGGGATATATTTTTTCCATATTTAATGACGATACCACAATGAACAACGGAAATAAAGCTTCCTCATGCACCACTCTCTCCATTGGAGAAAACCGATTAAACACCCGCTCAGTAGTTGTTGAGATTTTCACGTTCAGACAGATAGACTTACAAGGAATGAATATATATTTTTTCCATATTTAATGATGATACCTCAATCAATTTTGGAATTAAGCCTTTCTCATGAACCACTCTGTCTATTGGTGCGAACCGATTCAATATCCGTTCAGTGGTTGTTGAGATTTTCACGTTCAGGCAGACAGACTTACAAGGAAGGGATATATTTTTTCCATATTTAATGACGATACCACAATGAACAACGGAAATAAAGCTTCCTCACGCACCACTCTCTCCATTGGAGAAAACCGATTCAACACCCGCTCAGTAGTTGTTGGAATTTTCACGTTCAGACAGATAGACTTACAAGGAATAGATATATTTTTTCCATATTTAATGATGATACCTAAATGAGTTATGGAATTAAACCTTTCTCATGAACCACTCTGTCTATTGGTGCGAACCGATTCAATATCCGTTCAGTGGTTGTTGAGATTTTCACGTTCAGGCAGACAGACTTACAAGGAAGGGATATATTTTTTCCATATTTAATGACGATACCACAATGAACAACGGAAATAAAGATTCCTCACGCACCACTCTCTCCATTGGAGAAAACCGATTCAACACCCGCTCAAAAGTTGTTGAGATTTTCACGTTCAGACAGATATACTTACAAGGAATGGAATTATTTGTTCCATATTTAATGATGATACCTCAATCAATTATGGAATTAAGCCTTTCTCATGAACCACTCTGTCTATTGGTGCGAACCGATTCAACATCCGTTCAGTAGTTGTTGAGATGTTCACGTTCAGACACATATACTTACAAGGAATGGATATATTTTTTTCCATATTTAATTATGGTACCTAAATGAGTTATGGAATTAAACCTTTCTCATGAACCACTCGGTCTATTTGTGCGAAATGATTCAACATCCGTTCAGTAGTTGTTGAGATTTTCACGTTCAGGCAGATAGACTTACAAGGAAGGGATATATTTTTTCCATATTTAATGACGATACCACAATGAACAACGGAAATAAAGCTTCCGCATGCACCACTCTCTCCATTGGAGAAAACCGATTCAACACCCGCTCAGTAGTTGTTGAGATTTTCACATTCAGACAGATATACTTACAAGGAATGGAATTATTTTTTCCATATTTAATGATGATACTTCAATCAATTATGGAATTAAGCCTTTCTCATGAACAACTCTGTCTAGTTGTTGAGATTTTCACGTTCAGGCAGATAGACTTACAAGGAAGGGATATATTTTTTCCATATTTAATGCTGATACCACAATGAACAACTCAAATAAAGCTTCCTCATGAACCACTCTCTCCATTGGAGAAAACCGATTCAACATCCGTTCAGTAGTTGTTGAGATTTTCGCGTTCAGGCAGATAGACTTTCAAGGAATGGATATATTTTTTTCCATATTTAATGATGATACCTCAATGAATTATGGAATTAAACCTTTCTCATGAACCACTCTGTCTATTGGTGCGAACCGATTCAACATCCGTTCAGTAGTTGTTGAGATTTTCACGTTCAGGCAGATAGACTTACAAGGAAGGGATATATTTTTTCCATATTTAATGACGATACCACAATGTATTATGGAATTAAACCGTTCTCATGAACCACTCTGTCTATTCGTGCGAAATGATTCAACATCCGTTCAGTAGTTGTTGAGATTTTCACGTTCAGGCAGATAGACTTACAAGGAAGGGATACATTTTGTCCATATTTAATGCTGATACCACAATGAACAACTCAAATAAAGCTTCCTCATGCACCACTCTCTCCATTGGAGAAAACCGATTCAACATCCGTTCAGTAGTTGTTGAGATTTTCGCGTTCAGGCAGATAGACTTTCAAGGAATGGATATATTTTTTTCCATATTTAATGATGATACCTCAATGAATTATGGAATTAAACCTTTCTCATGAACCACTCTGCCTATTGGTGCGAACCGATTCAACATCCGTTCAGTAGTTGTTGAGATTTTCACGTTCAGGCAGATAGACTTACAAGGAAGGGATATATTTTTCTCCATAGTTAATTATGGTACCTAAATGAGTTATGGAATTAAGCCTTTCTCATGAACCACTCTGTCTATTGGTGTGAAACGATTCAACACCCGCTCAGTAGTTGTTGAGATTTTCACGTTCAGACAGATATAATTACAACGAATGGAATTATTTTTTCCATATTTAATGATGATACCTCAATCAATTATGGAATTAAGCCTTTCTCATAAACCACTCTGTCTATTGGTGCGAACCGATTCAATATCCGTTCAGTAGTTGTTGAGATTTTCACGTTCAGGGAGATAGACTTACAAGGAAGGGACATATTTTTTCCATATTTAATGACGATACCACAATGAACAACGGAAACAAAGCTTCCTCATGCACCACTCTCTCCATTGGAGAAAACCGATTCAACACCCGCTCAGTAGTTGTTGAGATTTTTACGTTCAGACAGATAGACTTACAAGGAATGAATATATATTTTTTCCATATTTAATGATGATACCTAAATGAGTTATGGAATTAAACCTTTCTCATGAACCACTCTGTCCATTGGTGCGAACCGATTCAACATCCGTTCAGTAGTTGTTGAGATTTTCACGTTCAGGCAGATAGACTTACAAGGAAGGGATATATTTTTTCCATATTTAATGACGATACCACAATGAACAACGGAAATAAAGCTTCCTCATGCACCACTCTCTCCATTGGAGAAAACCGATTAAACACCCGCTCAGTAGTTGTTGAGATTTTCACGTTCAGACAGATAGACTTACAAGGAATGAATATATATTTTTTCCATATTTAATGATGATACCTAAATCAATTATGGAATTAAGCCTTTCTCATGAACCACTCTGTCTATTGGTGCGAACCGATTCAATATCCGTTCAGTGGTTGTTGAGATTTTCACGTTCAGGCAGACAGACTTACAAGGAAGGGATATATTTTTTCCATATTTAATGACGATACCACAATGAACAACGGAAATAAAGCTTCCTCACGCACCACTCTCTCCATTGGAGAAAACCGATTCAACACCCGCTCAGTAGTTGTTGGAATTTTCACGTTCAGACAGATAGACTTACAAGGAATAGATATATTTTTTCCATATTTAATGATGATACCTAAATGAGTTATGGAATTAAACCTTTCTCATGAACCACTCTGTCTATTGGTGCGAACCGATTCAATATCCGTTCAGTGGTTGTTGAGATTTTCACGTTCAGGCAGACAGACTTACAAGGAAGGGATATATTTTTTCCATATTTAATGACGATACCACAATGAACAACGGAAATAAAGATTCCTCACGCACCACTCTCTCCATTGGAGAAAACCGATTCAACACCCGCTCAAAAGTTGTTGAGATTTTCACGTTCAGACAGATATACTTACAAGGAATGGAATTATTTGTTCCATATTTAATGATGATACCTCAATCAATTATGGAATTAAGCCTTTGTCATGAACCACTCTGTCTATTGGTGCGAACCGATTCAACATCCGTTCAGTAGTTGTTGAGATGTTCACGTTCAGACACATATACTTACAAGGAATGGATATATTTTTTTCCATATTTAATTATGGTACCTAAATGAGTTATGGAATTAAACCTTTCTCATGAACCACTCGGTCTATTTGTGCGAAATGATTCAACATCCGTTCAGTAGTTGTTGAGATTTTCACGTTCAGGCAGATAGACTTACAAGGAAGGGATATATTTTTTCCATATTTAATGACGATACCACAATGAACAACGGAAATAAAGCTTCCGCATGCACCACTCTCTCCATTGGAGAAAACCGATTCAACACCCGCTCAGTAGTTGTTGAGATTTTCACATTCAGACAGATATACTTACAAGGAATGGAATTATTTTTTCCATATTTAATGATGATACTTCAATCAATTATGGAATTAAGCCTTTCTCATGAACAACTCTGTCTAGTTGTTGAGATTTTCACGTTCAGGCAGATAGACTTACAAGGAAGGGATATATTTTTTCCATATTTAATGCTGATACCACAATGAACAACTCAAATAAAGCTTCCTCATGAACCACTCTCTCCATTGGAGAAAACCGATTCAACATCCGTTCAGTAGTTGTTGAGATTTTCGCGTTCAGGCAGATAGACTTTCAAGGAATGGATATATTTTTTTCCATATTTAATGATGATACCTCAATGAATTATGGAATTAAACCTTTCTCATGAACCACTCTGTCTATTGGTGCGAACCGATTCAACATCCGTTCAGTAGTTGTTGAGATTTTCACGTTCAGGCAGATAGACTTACAAGGAAGGGATATATTTTTTCCATATTTAATGACGATACCACAATGTATTATGGAATTAAACCGTTCTCATGAACCACTCTGTCTATTCGTGCGAAATGATTCAACATCCGTTCAGTAGTTGTTGAGATTTTCACGTTCAGGCAGATAGACTTACAAGGAAGGGATACATTTTGTCCATATTTAATGCTGATACCACAATGAACAACTCAAATAAAGCTTCCTCATGCACCACTCTCTCCATTGGAGAAAACCGATTCAACATCCGTTCAGTAGTTGTTGAGATTTTCGCGTTCAGGCAGATAGACTTTCAAGGAATGGATATATTTTTTTCCATATTTAATGATGATACCTCAATGAATTATGGAATTAAACCTTTCTCATGAACCACTCTGTCTATTGGTGCGAACCGATTCAACATCCGTTCAGTAGTTGTTGAGATTTTCACGTTCAGGCAGATAGACTTACAAGGAAGGGATATATTTTTCTCCATAGTTAATTATGGTACCTAAATGAGTTATGGAATTAAGCCTTTCTCATGAACCACTCTGTCTATTGGTGTGAAACGATTCAACACCCGCTCAGTAGTTGTTGAGATTTTCACGTTCAGACAGATATAATTACAACGAATGGAATTATTTTTTCCATATTTAATGATGATACCTCAATCAATTATGGAATTAAGCCTTTCTCATAAACCACTCTGTCTATTGGTGCGAACCGATTCAATATCCGTTCAGTAGTTGTTGAGATTTTCACGTTCAGGGAGATAGACTTACAAGGAAGGGACATATTTTTTCCATATTTAATGACGATACCACAATGAACAACGGAAACAAAGCTTCCTCATGCACCACTCTCTCCATTGGAGAAAACCGATTCAACACCCGCTCAGTAGTTGTTGAGATTTTTACGTTCAGACAGATAGACTTACAAGGAATGAATATATATTTTTTCCATATTTAATGATGATACCTAAATGAGTTATGGAATTAAACCTTTCTCATGAACCACTCTGTCCATTGGTGCGAACCGATTCAACATCCGTTCAGTAGTTGTTGAGATTTTCACGTTCAGGCAGATAGACTTACAAGGAAGGGATATATTTTTTCCATATTTAATGACGATACCACAATGAACAACGGAAATAAAGCTTCCTCATGCACCACTCTCTCCATTGGAGAAAACCGATTAAACACCCGCTCAGTAGTTGTTGAGATTTTCACGTTCAGACAGATAGACTTACAAGGAATGAATATATATTTTTTCCATATTTAATGATGATACCTCAATCAATTTTGGAATTAAGCCTTTCTCATGAACCACTCTGTCTATTGGTGCGAACCGATTCAATATCCGTTCAGTGGTTGTTGAGATTTTCACGTTCAGGCAGACAGACTTACAAGGAAGGGATATATTTTTTCCATATTTAATGACGATACCACAATGAACAACGGAAATAAAGCTTCCTCACGCACCACTCTCTCCATTGGAGAAAACCGATTCAACACCCGCTCAGTAGTTGTTGGAATTTTCACGTTCAGACAGATAGACTTACAAGGAATAGATATATTTTTTCCATATTTAATGATGATACCTAAATGAGTTATGGAATTAAACCTTTCTCATGAACCACTCTGTCTATTGGTGCGAACCGATTCAATATCCGTTCAGTGGTTGTTGAGATTTTCACGTTCAGGCAGACAGACTTACAAGGAAGGGATATATTTTTTCCATATTTAATGACGATACCACAATGAACAACGGAAATAAAGATTCTTCACGCACCACTCTCTCCATTGGAGAAAACCGATTCAACACCCGCTCAAAAGTTGTTGAGATTTTCACGTTCAGACAGATATACTTACAAGGAATGGAATTATTTGTTTTATATTTAATGATGATACCTCAATCAATTATGGAATTAAGCCTTTCTCATGAACCACTCTGTCTATTGGTGCGAACCGATTCAACATCCGTTCAGTAGTTGTTGAGATGTTCACGTTCAGACACATATACTTACAAGGAATGGATATATTTTTTTCCATATTTAATTATGGTACCTAAATGAGTTATGGAATTAAACCTTTCTCATGAACCACTCGGTCTATTTGTGCGAAATGATTCAACATCCGTTCAGTAGTTGTTGAGATTTTCACGTTCAGGCAGATAGACTTACAAGGAAGGGATATATTTTTTCCATATTTAATGACGATACCACAATGAACAACGGAAATAAAGCTTCCGTATGCACCACTCTCTCCATTGGAGAAAACCGATTCAACACCCGCTCAGTAGTTGTTGAGATTTTCACATTCAGACAGATATACTTACAAGGAATGGAATTATTTTTTCCATATTTAATGATGATACTTCAATCAATTATGGAATTAAGCCTTTCTCATGAACAACTCTGTCTAGTTGTTGAGATTTTCACGTTCAGGCAGATAGACTTACAAGGAAGGGATATATTTTTTCCATATTTAATGCTGATACCACAATGAACAACTCAAATAAAGCTTCCTCATGAACCACTCTCTCCATTGGAGAAAACCGATTCAACATCCGTTCAGTAGTTGTTGAGAGTTTCGCGTTCAGACAGATAGACTTTCAAGGAAGGGATATATTTTTTCCATATTTAATGATGATACCTCAATGAATTATGGAATTAAACCATTCTCATGAACCACTCTGTCTATTGGTGAGAACCGATTCAACATCAGTTCAGTAGTTGTTGCGATTTTTACGTTCAGACAGATAGACTTAAAAGGAATGGATATATCTTTGTCCATATTTAATGATGATACCTCAACGGATTATGTAAATAAACCTTTCTCATGAACCACTCTGTCCATTGGTGCGAACCGATTCAACATCCGTTCAGTAGTTGTTGAGACTTTCACGTTCAGACAGATAGACTTAGAAGGAATGGATATATTTTTTTCCATATTTCATGATGGTACCTCAATGTATTATGGAATTAAACCGTTCTCAGGAACCACTCTGTCTATTTGTGCGAACCGATTCAACATCTGTTCAGTAGTTGTTGCGATTTTCACGTTCAGACAGATAGACTTACAAGGAATGGATATATTTTTTTTCATAGTTAATTATGGTACCTAAATGATTTATGGAAATGGTACCTCAATGTATTATGGAATTAAGCCTTTCTCATGAACCACTCTGTCTATTGGTGCGAACCGATTCAACATCCGTACAGCAGTTGTTGAGATTTCCACGTTCAGGCAGATAGACTTACAAGGAAGGGATATATTTTTTCCATATTTAATGATGGTACCTCAATGTATTATGGAACTAAACCGTTCTCATGAACCACTCTGTCTATTTGTGCGAAATGATTCAACATCCGTTCAGTAGTTGTTGAGATTTTCACGTTCAGGCAGATAGACTTACAAGAAAGGGATATATTTTTTCCATATTTAATGCTGATACCACAATGAACAACTCAAAGAAAGCTTCCTCATGCACCACTCTCTCCATTGGAGAAAACCGATTCAACATCCGTTCAGTAGTTGTTGAGATTTTCGCGTTCAGGCAGATAGACTTTCAAGGAAGGGATATATTTTTTTCATATTTAACGATGATACCTCAATGAGTTATGGAATTAAACCTTTCTCATGAACCACTCTGTCTATTGGTGCGAACCGATTCAACATCCGTTCAGTATTTGTTGAGATATTCACGTTCAGGCAGATAGACTTACAAGGAAGGGATATATTTTTTCCATGTTTAATGACGATACCGCAATGAACAATGGAAACAAAGCTTCCTCATGAATCACTCTCTCCATTGGAGAAAACCGATTCAACACCCGCTCAGTAGTTGTTGAGATTTTCACGTTCAGAGAGATAGACTTACAAGGAATGGATATATTTTTTCCATATTTAATGATGATACCTAAATGAGTTATGGAATTAAACCTTTCTGATGAACCACTCTGTCTATTGGTGCGAACTGATTCAACATCCGTTCAGTAGTTGTTGAGATTTTCACGTTCAGACAGATAGACTTACAAGGAATGTATATATTTTTTTCCATATTTAATGATGGTACCTCAATGTATTATGGAACTAAACCGTTCTCATGAACCACTCTGTCTATTTGTGCGAAATGATTCAACATCCGTACAGTAGTTGTTGAGATTTTCACGTTCAGGCAGATAGACTTTCAAGGAAGGGATATATTTTTTCCATATTTTATGATGATACCACAATGAACAACTCAAATAAAGCTTCCTCATGCACCACTCTCTCCATTGGAGAAAACCGATTCAACATCCGTTCAGTAGTTGTTGAGATTTTCACGTTCAGACAGATAGACTTACAAGGAATGGATATATTTTTTCCATATTTAATGATGATACCTAAATGAGTTATGGAATTAAACCATTCTCATGAACCACTCTGTCTATTGGTGCGAACCTATTCAACATCCATTCAATAGTTGTTGAGATTTTCACGTTCAGGCAGATAGACTTACAAGGAATGGAATTATTTGTTCCATATTTAATGATGATACCTCAATCAATTATGGAATTAAGCCTTTCTCATGAACCACTCTGTCTATTGGTGCGAACCGATTCAACATCCGTTCAGTGGTTGTTGAGATTTTCACGTTCAGGCAGACAGACTTACAAGGAAGGGATATATTTTTTCCATATTTAATGACGATACCACAATGAACAACGGAAATAAAGCTTCCTCACGCACCACTCTCTCCATTGGAGAAAACCGATTCAACACCCGCTCAGTAGTTGTTGGAATTTTCACGTTCAGACAGATAGACTTACAAGGAATAGATATATTTTTTCCATATTTAATGATGATACCTAAATGAGTTATGGAATTAAACCTTTCTCATGAACCACTCTGTCTATTGGTGCGAACCGATTCAATATCCGTTCAGTGGTTGTTGAGATTTTCACGTTCAGGCAGACAGACTTACAAGGAAGGGATATATTTTTTCCATATTTAATGACGATACCACAATGAACAACGGAAATAAAGCTTCCTCACGCACCACTCTCTCCATTGGAGAAAACCGATTCAACACCCGCTCAAAAGTTGTTGAGATTTTCACGTTCAGACAGATATACTTACAAGGAATGGAATTATTTGTTCCATATTTAATGAT
This sequence comes from Eristalis pertinax, assembly GCA_907269125.1. Classification (NCBI taxonomy): domain Eukaryota; kingdom Metazoa; phylum Arthropoda; class Insecta; order Diptera; family Syrphidae; genus Eristalis; species Eristalis pertinax. The sequence continues at coordinate 1,753,791 of CAJSMF010000061.1, forward strand.
GATACCTCAATCAATTATGGAATTAAGCCTTTCTCATGAACCACTCTGTCTATTGGTGCGAACCGATTCAACATCCGTTCAGTAGTTGTTGAGATGTTCACGTTCAGACCGATAGACTTACAAGGAATGGATATATTTTTTTCCATATTTAATGATGGTACCTCAATGTATTATGGAACTAAACCGTTCTCATGAACCACTCGGTCTATTTGTGCGAAATGATTCAACATCCGTTCAGTAGTTGTTGAGATTTTCACGTTCAGGCAGATAGACTTACAAGGAAGGGATATATTTTTTCCATATTTAATGACGATACCACAATGAGCAACGGAAATAAAGCTTCCGCATGCACCACTCTCTCCATTGGAGAAAACCGATTCAACACCCGCTCAGTAGTTGTTGAGATTTTCACGTTCAGACAGATATACTTACAAGGAATGGAATTATTTTTTCCATATTTAATGATGATACTTCAATCAATTATGGAATTAAGCCTTTCTCATGAACCACTCTGTCTATTGGTGCGAACCGATTCAACATCCGTTCAGTAGTTGTTGAGATTTTCACGTTCAGGCAGATAGACTTACAAGGAAGGGATATATTTTTTCTATATTTAATGCTGATACCACAATGAACAACTCAAATAAAGCTTCCTCATGCACCACTCTCTCCATTGGAGAAAACCGATTCAACATCCGTTCAGTAGTTGTTGAGAGTTTCGCGTTCGGACAGATAGACTTTCAAGGAAGGGATATATTTTTTCCATATTTAATGATGATAACTCAATGAATTATGGAATTAAACCATTCTCATGAACCACTCTGTCTATTGGTGAGAACCGATTCAACATCAGTTCAGTAGTTGTTGCGATTTTTCCGTTCAGACAGATAGACTTAAAAGGAATGGATATATCTTTGTCCATATTTAATGATGATACCTCAACGGATTATGTAAATAAACCTTTCTCATGAACCACTCTGTCCATTGGTGCGAACCGATTCAACATCCGTTCAGTAGTTGTTGAGACTTTCACGTTCAGACAGATAGACTTAGAAGGAATGGATATATTTTTTTCCATATTTCATGATGGTACCTCAATGTATTATGGAATTAAACCGTTCTCAGGAACCACTCTGTCTATTTGTGCGAACCGATTCAACATCTGTTCAGTAGTTGTTGCGATTTTCACGTTCAGACAGATAGACTTACAAGGAATGGATATATTTTTTTTCATAGTTAATTATGGTACCTAAATGAGTTATGGAATTAAGCCTTTCTCATGAACCACTCCGTCTATTGGTGTGAAACAATTCAACACCCGCTCAGTAGTTGTTGAGATTTTCACGTTCAGACAGATAGACCTACAAGGAATGGATATATTTTTTTCCATATTTAATGATGGTACCTCAATGTATTATGGAATTAGGCCTTTCTCATGATGATCATATTTAATGATGATACCTAAATGAGTTATGGAATTAAACCATTCTCATGAACCACTCTGTCTATTGGTGCGAACCTATTCAACATCCGTTCAGTAGTTGTTGAGATTTTCACGTTCAGGCAGATAGACTTACAAGGAAGGGATATATTGTTTCCATATTTTATGACGATACCACAATAAACAACGGAAACAAAGCTTCCTCATGCACCACTCTTTCCATTGGAGAAAACCGATTCAACACCCGCTCAGTAGTTGTTGAGATTTTCACGTTCAGACAGAGAGACTTACAAGGAATGGATATATTTTTTCCATATTTAATGATGATACCTAAATGAGTTATGGAATTAAACCATTCTCATGAACCACTCTGTCTATTGGTGCGAACCTATTCAACATCCGTTCAGTAGTTGTTGAGATTTTCACGTTCAGGCAGATAGACTTACAAGGAAGGGATATATTTTTTCCATATTTAATGCTGATACCACAATGAACAACTCAAATAAAGCTTCCTCATGCACCACTCTCTCCATTGGAGAAAACCGATTCAACATCCGTTCAGTAGTTGTTGAGATTTTCGCGTTCAGACAGATAGACTTTCAAGGAGGGGATATATTATTTCCATATTTAATGATGATACCTCAATGAATTATGGAATTAAACCATTCTCATGAACCACTCTGTCTATTGGTGAGAACCGATTCAACATCAGTTCAGTAGTTGTTGCGATTTTTACGTTCAGACAGATAGACTTAAAAGGAATGGATATATCTTTGTCCATATTTAATGATGATACCTCAACGGATTATGTAAATAAACCTTCCTCATGAACCACTCTGTCCATTGGTGCGAACCGATTCAACATCCGTTCAGTAGTTGTTGAGACTTTCACGTTCAGGCAGATGGACTTACAAGGAAGGGACATATTTTTTCCATATTTAATGCTGATACCACAATGAACAACTCAAATAAAGCTTCCTCATGCACCACTCTCTCCATTGGAGAAAACCGATTCAACATCCGTTCAGTAGTTGTTGAGATTTTCGCGTTCAGGCAGATAGACTTTCAAGGAAGGGATATATTTTTTCCATATTTAATGATGATACCTCAATGAGTTATGGAATTAAACCTTTCTCATGAACCACTCTGTCTATTTGTGCGAACCGATTCAACATCTGTTCAGTAGTTGTTGCGATTTTCACGTTCAGACAGATAGACTTACAAGGAATGGATATATTATTTTTCATAGTTAATTATGGTACCTAAATGAGTTATGGAATTAAGCCTTTCTCATGAACCACTCCGTCTATTGGTGTGAAACAATTCAACACCCGCTCAGTAGTTGTTGAGATTTTCACGTTCAGACAGATAGACCTACAAGGAATGGATATATTTTTTTCCATATTTAATGATGGTACCTCAATGTATTATGGAATTAAGACTTTCTCATGAACCACTCTGTCTATTGTTGCGAACCGATTCAACATCCGTACAGCAGTTGTTGAGATTTCCACGTTCAGGCAGATAGACTTACAAGGAAGGGATATATTTTTCCCATATTTAATGATGGTACCTCAATGTATTATGGAACTAAACCGTTCTCATGAACCACTCTGTCTATTTGTGCGAAATGATTCAACATCCGTTCAGTAGTTGTTGAGATTTTCACGTTCAGGCAGATAGACTTACAAGAAAGGGATATATTTTTTCCATATTTAATGCTGATACCACAATGAACAACTCAAATAAAGCTTCCTCATGCACCACTCTCTCCATTGGAGAAAACCGATTCAACATCCGTTCAGTAGTTGTTGAGATTTTCGCGTTCAGGCAGATAGACTTTCAAGGAAGGGATATATTTTTTCCATATTTAATGATGATACCTCAATGAGTTATGGAATTAAACCTTTCTCATGAACCACTCTGTCTATTGGTGCGAACCGATTCAACATCCGTTCAGTATTTGTTGAGATATTCGCGTTCAGGCAGATTGACTTACAAGGAAGGGATATATTTTTTCCATGTTTAATGACGATACCGCAATGAACAACTTAAACAAAGCTTCCTCATGAACCACTCTCTCCATTGGAGAAAACCGATTCAACACCCGCTCAGTAGTTGTTGAGATTTTCACGTTCAGAGAGATAGACTTACAAGGAATGGATATATTTTTTCCATATTTAATGATGATACCTAAATGAGTTATGGAATTAAAACTTTCTGATGAACCACTCTGTCTATTGGTGCGAACCGATTCAACATCCGTTCAGTAGTTGTTGAGATTTTCACGTTCAGACAGATAGACTTACAAGGAATGGATATATTTTTTTCCATATTTAATGATGGTACCTCAATGTATTATGGAACTAAACCGTTCTCATGAACCACTCTGTCTATTTGTGCGAAATGATTCAACATCCGTTCAGTAGTTGTTGAGATTTCCACGTTCAGGCAGATAGACTTTCAAGGAAGGGATATATTTTTTCCATATTTAATGATGATACCACAATGAACAACTCAAATAAAGCTTCCTCATGCACCACTCTCTCCATTGGAGAAAACCGATTCAACATCCGTTCAGTAGTTGTTGAGATTTTCACGTTCAGACAGATAGACTTACAAGGAATGGATATATTTTTTCCATATTTAATGATGATACCTAAATGAGTTATGGAATTAAACCATTCTCATGAACCACTCTGTCTATTGGTGCGAACCTATTCAACATCCGTTCAGTAGTTGTTGAGATTTTCACGTTCAGGCAGATAGACTTACAAGGAATGGAATTATTTTTTCCATATTTAATGATGATACCTCAATCAATTATGGAATTAAGCCTTTCTCATGAACCACTCTGCCTATTGGTGCGAACCGATTCAATATCCGTTCAGTAGTTGTTGAGATTTTCACGTTCAGGCAGATAGACTTACAAGGAAGGGATATATTGTTTCCATATTTAATGACGATACCACAATAAACAACGGAAACAAAGCTTCCTCATGCACCACTCTCTCCATTGGAGAAAACCGATTCAACACCCGCTCAGTAGTTGTTGAGATTTTCACGTTCAGACAGATAGACTTACAAGGAATGGATATATTTTTTCCATATTTAATGATGATACCTAAATGAGTTATGGAATTAAACCATTCTCATGAACCACTCTGTCTATTGGTGCGAACCTATTCAACATCCGTTCAGTAGTTGTTGAGATTTTCACGTTCAGGCAGATAGACTTTCAAGGAAGGGATATATTTTTTCCATATTTAATGATGATACCACAATGAACAACTCAAATAAAGCTTCCTCATGCACCACTCTCTCCATTGGAGAAAACCGATTCAACATCCGTTCAGTAGTTGTTGAGATTTTCACGTTCAGACAGATAGACTTACATGGAATGGGAATATTTTTTTCCATATTTAATGATGGTACCTCAATGTATTATGGAACTAAACCGTTCTCATGAACCACTCTGTCTATTTGTGCGAAATGATTCAACATCCGTTCAGTAGTTGTTGAGATTTTCACGTTCAGGCAGATAGACTTACAAGGAATGGAATTATTTTTGCCATATTTAATGATGATACCTCAATCAATTATGGAATTAAGCCTTTCTCATGAACCACTCTGTCTATTGGTGCGAACCGATTCAATATCCGTTCAGTAGTTGTTGAGATTTTCACGTTCAGGCAGATAGACTTACAATGAAGGGATATATTTTTTCCATATTTAATGACGATACCACAATGTATTATGGAACTAAACCGTTCTCATGAACCACTCTGTCTATTCGTGCGAAATGATTCAACATCCGTTCAGTAGTTGTTGAGATTTTCACGTTCAGGCAGATAGACTTACAAGGAAGGGCTGCATTTTGTCCATATTTAATGCTGATACCACAATGAACAACTGAAATAAAGCTTCCTCATGCACCACTCTCTCCATTGGAGAAAACCGATTCAACATCCGTTCAGTAGTTGTTGAGATTTTCGCGTTCAGGCAGATAGACTTTCAAGGAATGGATATATTTTTTTCCATATTTAATGATGATACCTCAATGAATTATGGAATTAAACCTTTCTCATGAACCACTCTGTCTATTGGTGCGAACCGATTCAACATCCGTTCAGTAGTTGTTGAGATTTTCACGTTCAGGCAGATAGACTTACAAGGAAGGGATATATTTTTCTCCATAGTTAATTATGGTACCTAAATGAGTTATGGAATTAAGCCTTTCTCATGAACCACTCTGTCTATTGGTGTGAAACGATTCAACACCCGCTCAGTAGTTGTTGAGATTTTCACGTTCAGACAGATATACTTACAAGGACTGGAATTATTTTTTCCATATTTAATGATGATACCTCAATCAATTATGGAATTAAGCCTTTCTCATGAACCACTCTGTCTATTGCTGCGAACCGATTCAATATCCGTTCAGTAGTTGTTGAGATTTTCACGTTCAGGCAGATGGACTTACAAGGAAGGGACATATTTTTTCCATATTTAATTACGATACCATAATGAACAACGGAAACAAAGCTTCCTCATGCACCACTCTCTCCATTGGAGAAAACCGATTCAACACCCGCTCAGTAGTTGTTGAGATTTCCACGTTCAGACAGATAGACTTACAAGGAATGGATATATTTTTTCCATATTTAATGATGATACCTAAATGAGTTATGGAATTAAACCTTTCTCATGAACCACTCTGTCCATTGGTGCGAACCGATTCAACATCCGTTCAGTAGTTGTTGAGATTTTCACGTTCAGACAGATAGACTTACAAGGAATGGATATATTTTTTTCTATATTTAATGATGGTACCTCAATGTATTATGGAACTAAACCGTTCTCATGAACCACTCTGTCTATTTGTGCAAAATGATTCAACATCCGTTCAGTAGTTGTTGAGATTTTCACGTTCAGGCAGATAGACTTACAAGGAATGGAATTATTTTTTCCATATTTAATGATGATACCTCAATCAATTATGGAATTAAGCCTTTCTCATGAACCACTCTGTCTATTGGTGCGAACCGATTCAATATCCGTTCAGTAGTTGTTGAGATTTTCAAGTTCAGGCAGATAGACTTACAAGGAAGGGATATATTTTTTCCATATTTAATGACGATACCACAATGAACAACGGAAACAAAGCTTCCTCATGCACCAATCTCTCCATTGGAGAAAACCGATTCAACACCATAGTTGTTGAGATTTTTACGTTCAGACAGATAGACTTACAAGGAATGAATATATATTCTTTCCATATTTAATGATGATACCTAAATGAGTTATGGAATTAAACCTTTCTCATGAACCACTCTGTCTATTGGTGCGAACCGATTCAACATCCGTTCAGTAGTTGTCGAGATTTTCACGTTCAGGCAGATGGACTTACAAGGAAGGGACATATTTTTTCCATATTTAATGACGATACCACAATGAACAACGGAAACAAAGCTTCCTCATGCACCACTCTCTCCATTGGAGAAAACCGATTCAACACCCGCTCAGTAGTTGTTGAGATTTTCACGTTCAGACAGATAGACTTACAAGGAATGGACATATTTTTTAAATATTTAATGATGATACCTAAATGAGTTATGGAATTAAACCTTTCTCATGAACCACTCTGTCTATTGGTGCGAACCTATTCAACATCCGTTCAGTAGTTGTTGAGATTTTCACGTTCAGGCAGATAGACTTACAAGGAAGGGATATATTTTTTCCATATTTAATGACGATACCACAATGAACAACGGAAATGAAGCTTCCTCATGCACCACTCTCTCCATTGGAGAAAACCGATTCAACACCCGCTCAGTAGTTGTTGAGATTTTCAAGTTCAGACAGATATACTTACAAGGAATGGAATTATTTTTTCCATATTTAATGATGATACCTCAATCAATTATCGAATTAAGCCTTTCTCATTAACCACTCTGTCTATTGGTGCGAACCGATTCAACATCCGTTCAGTAGTTGTTGAGATTTTCACGTTCAGACAGATAGACTTACAATGAATGGATATATTTTTTTCCATATTTAGTGATGGTACCTCAATGTATTATGGAACTAAACCGTTCTCATGAACCACTCTGTCTATTTGTGCGAAATGATTCAACATCCGTTCAGTAGTTGTTGAGATTTTCACGTTCAGGCAGATAGACTTACAAGGAAGGGATATATTTTTTCCATATTTAATGCTGATACCACAATGAACAACTCAAATAAAGCTTCCTCATGCACCACACTCTCCATTGGAGAAAACCGATTCAACATCCGTTCAATAGTTGTTGAGATTTTCGCGTTCAGGCAGATAGACTTTCAAGGAAGGGATATATTTTTTCCATATTTAATGATGATACCTCAATGAATTATGGAATTAAGCCTTTCTCATGAACCACCCTGTCTATTGGTGCGAACCGAATCAACATCCGTTCAGTAGTTGTTGAGATTTTAACGTTCAGGCAGACAGACTTACAAGGAAAGGATCTATTTTTTTCCATATTTAATGATGATACCTAAATGAGTTATGGAATTATACCTTTCTCATGAACCACTCTGTCTATTGGTGCGAACCGATTCAACATCCGTTCAGTAGTTGTTGAGATTTTCACGTTCAGACAAACAGACTTACAAGGAATGGAATTATTTTTTCCATATTTAATGATAGTACCTCAATCAATTATGGAATTAAGCCTTTCTCATGAACCACCCTGTCTATTGGTGCGAACCGAATCAACATCCGTTCAGTAGTTGTTGAGATTTTAACGTTCAGGCAGATAGTCTTTCAAGGAAGGGATATATTTTTTCCATACTTAATTATGGTACCTAAATGAGTTATGGAATTAAACCTTTCTCATGAACCACTCTGCCTATTGGTGAGAACCGATTCAACTCTGTTCAGTAGTTGTGGAGATTTTCACGTTCAGTCAGATAGAATTCCAAGGAAGGGATATAGTTTTTCTATATTTAATGATGATACCTCAATGAATTATGGAATAAAACCTTTCTCATGAACCACTCTCTCCATTGGAGAAAACCGATTCAACACCCGGTCAGTAGTTGTTGAGATTTTCACGTTCAGACAGATAGACTTACAAGGAATGGAATTATTTTTTCCATATTTAATGATTATACCTCAATCAATTACGGAATTAAGCCTTTCTCATGAACAACTCTGTCGATTAGTGCGAACCGATTCAACATCCGTTCAGTAGTTGTGGAGATTTTCACGTTCAGACGGATAGACTTAAAAGGAATGGATATATTTTTGTCCATATTTAATGATGATACCTCAACCGATTATGTAAATAAACCTTTCTCATGAACCACTCTGTCTATTGGTGCGAACCGATTCAACATCCGTGCAGTAGTTGTTGCGATTTTCACCTTCATGCAGATAGACTTTCAAGGAAGGGATATACTTTTTCCATATTTAATGATGATACCTCAATGAATTATGGAATAAAACCTTTCTCATGAACCACTCTGTCTATTGGTGAGAACCGATTCAACATCCGTTCAGTAGTTGTTGAGATTTGCACATTCAGACAGATAGACTTACAAGGAATGGATATATATGTTTCCATATTTAATGATGATACCTCAATGAATTATGGAATAAAATCTTTCTCATGAACCACTCTGTCTATTGGTGAGAACCGATTTAACATCTGTTGTAGTAGTTGTTGCGATTTTCACGTTCAGACGGATAGAATTAAAAGGAATGGATATATTTTTGTCCATATTTAATGATGATACCTCAACGGATGATGTAAATAAATATTTCTCATGATCCACTCTGTCTATTGGTGTGAACCGATTCAACATCCGTTCAGTAGTTGTTGAGATTTTCACGTTCAGACAGATAGACTTACAATAAATGGATATATTTTTTTCCATATTTAATGATGATACCTGAATGAGTTATGGAATTAAACCTTTCTCATGAACCACTCTGTCTATTGGTGCGAACCGATTCAACATCCGTTCCGTAGTTGTTGAGATTTTCACGTTCAGACAGATAGACTTACACGCACTGGATATATATGTTTCCATATTTAATGAATTATGAAATAAAACCTTTCTCATGAACCACTCTGTCTATTGGTGAGAACCGATTCAACATCCGTTCAGTAGTTGTTGAGATTTGCACATTCAGACAGATAGACTTACAAGGAATGGATATATATGTTTCCATATTTAATGATGATACCTCAATGAATTATGGAATAAAATCTTTCTCATGAACCACTCTGTCTATTGGTGAGAACCGATTTAACATCTGTTGTAGTAGTTGTTGCGATTTTCACGTTCAGACGGATAGAATTAAAAGGAATGGATATATTTTTGTCCATATTTAATGATGATACCTCAACGGATGATGTAAATAAACATTTCTCATGATCCGCTCTGTCTATTGGTGAGAACCGATTCAACATCTGTTCAGTAGTTGTTGAGATTTTCACGTTCAGGCAGATAGACTTTCAAGAAAGGGATATATTTTTTCCATATTTAATGATGATACCTCAATGAATTATGGAATAAAACCTTTCTCATGAACCACTCTCTCCATTGGAGAAAACCGATTCAACACCCGCTCGGTAGTTGTTGAGATTTTCACGTTCAGACAAACAGAATTACAAGGAATGGAATTATTTTTTCCATATTTAATGATAGTACCTCAATCAATTATGGAATTAAGCCTTTCTCATGAATCACCCTGTCTATTGGTGCGAACCGAATCAACATCCGTTCAGTAGTTGTTGAGATTTTAACGTTCAGGCAGATAGTCTTTCAAGGAAGGGATATATTTTTTCCATACTTAATTATGGTACCTAAATGAGTTATGGAATTAAACCTTTCTCATGAACCACTCTGTCTATTGGTGAGAACCGATTCAACTCTGTTCAGTAGTTGTGGAGTTTTCCACGTTCAGTCAGATAGAATTCCAAGGAAGGGATATAGTTTTTCTATATTTAATGATAATACCTCAATGAATTATGGAATAAAACCTTTCTCATGAACCACTCTCTCCATTGGAGAAAACCGATTCAACACCCGGTCAGTAGTTGTTGAGATTTTCACGTTCAGACAGATAGACTTACAAGGAATGGAATTATTTTTTCCATATTTAATGATTATACCTCAATCAATTACGGAATTAAGCCTTTCTCATGAACCACTCTGTCTATTAGTGCGAACCGATTCAACATCCGTTCAGTAGTTGTGGAGATTTTCACGTTCAGGCAGATAGACTTTCAAGGAAGGGATATATTTTTTCCATATTTAATGATGATACTTCAATGAATTATGGAATAAAACCTTTCTCATGAACCACTCTCTCCATTGGAGAAAACCGATTCAACACCCGCTCAGTAGTTGTTGAGATTTTCACGTTCAGGCAGATAGACTTACAAGAAAGGGATATATTTTTTCTATATTTAATGATGATACCTAAATGAGTTATGGAATTAAACCTTTCTCATGAACCACTCTGTCTATTGGTGCGAACCGATTCAACATCTGTTCAGTAGTTGTTGAAATTTTCACGTTCAGGCAGATAGACTTTCAAAGAAGGGATATATTTTTTCCATATTTAATGATGATACCTCAATGAATTATGGAATAAAACCTTTCTCATGAACCACTCTCTCCATTGGAGAAAACCGATTCAACACCCGCTCAGTAGTTGTTGAGATTTTCACGTTCAGGCAGATAGACTTTCAAGGAAGGGATATATTTTTTCCATATTTATTTATGGTACCTAAATGAGTTATGGAATTAAACCTTTCTCATGAACCACTCTGTCATTGGTGAGAACTGTTTCAACATCTGTTCAGTAGTTGTTGCGATTTTCACATTCAGGCAGATAGACTTAAAAGGAATGGATATATTTTTGTCCATATTTAATGATGATACCTCAACGGATTATGTAAATAAACCTTTCTCATGAACCACTCTGTCTATTGGTGTGAACCGATTAAACACCCGCTCAGTAGTTGTTGAGATTTTCACGTTCAGTCAGATAGACTTACAAGGAGTGGATCTATTTTTTTCCATATTTAATGATGATACCTAAATGAGTTATGGAATTAAACCTTTCTCATGAACCACTCTATCTATTGGTGCGAACCGATTCAAAATCCGTTCAGTAGTTGTTGAGATTTTCGCGTTCAGACAGATAGACCAAGGAAGGGATATATTTTTTCCTTATTTAATGACGATACCACAATAAACAACGCAAATAAAGCTTCCTCATGCACCACTCTCTCAATTGGAGAAAACCGATTCAACACCCGCTCAGTAGTTGTTGAGATTTTCACGTTCAGGCAGATAGACTTACAAGAAAGGGATATATTTTTTCTATATTTAATGATGATACCTAAATGAGTTATGGAATTAAACCTTTCTCATGAACCACTCTGTCTATTGGTGCGAACCGATTCAACATCTGTTCAGTAGTTGTTGAGATTTTCACGTTCAGGCAGATAGACTTTCAAAGAAGGGATATATTTTTTCCATATTTAATGATGATACCTCAATGAATTATGGAATAAAACCTTTCTCATGAACCACTCTCTCCATTGGAGAAAACCGATTCAACACCCGCTCAGTAGTTGTTGAGATTTTCACGTTCAGGCAGATAGACTTTCAAGGAAGGGATATATTTTTTCCATATTTATTTATGGTACCTAAATGAGTTATGGAATTAAACCTTTCTCATGAACCACTCTGTCTATTGGTGCGAACCGATTCAACATCTGTTCAGTAGTTGTTGAGATTTTCACGTTCAGGCAGATAGACTTTCAAGGAAGGGATATATTTTTTCCATATTTAATGATGATACTTCAATGAATTATGGAATAAAACCTTTCTCATGAACCACTCTCTCCATTGGAGAAAACCGATTCAACACCCGCTCAGTAGTTGTTGAGATTTTCACGTTCAGGCAGATAGACTTTCAAGGAAGGGATATATTTTTTCCATATTTATTTATGGTACCTAAATGAGTTATGGAATTAAACCTTTCTCATGAACCACTCTGTCTATTGGTGAGAACCGATTCAACATCTGTTCAGTAGTTGTTGAGATTTTCACGTTCACGCAGATAGACTTTCAAGGAAGGGATATATTTTTTCCATATTTAATGATGATACCTCAACGGATTATGTAAATAAACCTTTCTTATGAACCACTCTGTCTATTGGTGCGAACCTATTCAACATCCGTTCAGTAGTTGTTGAGATTTTCACGTTCAGACAGATAGACTTAGAAGGAAGGGATATATTTTTTCCATATTTAATTATGGTACCTTAATGAATTATGGAATTAAACCTTTCTCATGAACCACTCTGTCTATTGGTGAGAACCGATTCAACATCTGTTCAGTAGTTGTTGAGATTTTCACGTTCAGGCAGATAGACTTTCAAGAAAGGGATATATTTTTTCCATATTTAATGATGATACCTCAATGAATTATGGAATAAAACCTTTCTCATGAACCACTCTCTCCATTGGAGAAAACCGATTCAACACCCGCTCAGTAGTTGTTGAGATTTTCACGTTCAGACAAACAGACTTACAAGGAATGGAATTATTTTTTCCATATTTAATGATAGTACCTCAATCAATTATGGAATTAAGCCTTTCTCATGAACCACCCTGTCTATTGGTGCGAACCGAATCAACATCCGTTCAGTAGTTGTTGAGATTTTAACGTTCAGGCAGATAGTCTTTCAAGGAAGGGATATATTTTTTCCATACTTAATTATGGTACCTAAATGAGTTATGGAATTAAACCTTTCTCATGAACCACTCTGTCTATTGGTGAGAACCGATTCAACTCTGTTCAGTAGTTGTGGAGATTTTCACGTTCAGTCAGATAGAATTCCAAGGAAGGGATATAGTTTTTCTATATTTAATGATGGTACCTCAATGAATTATGGAATAAAACCTTTCTCATGAACCACTCTCTCCATTGGAGAAAACCGATTCAACACCCGGTCAGTAGTTGTTGAGATTTTCACGTTCAGACAGATAGACTTACAAGGAATGGAATTATTTTTTCCATATTTAATGATTATACCTCAATCAATTACGGAATTAAGCCTTTCTCATGAACCACTCTGTCTATTAGTGCGAACCGATTCAACATCCGTTCAGTAGTTGTGGAGATTTTCACGTTCAGACGGATAGACTTAAAAGGAATGGATATATTTTTGTCCATATTTAATGATGATACCTCAACCGATTATGTAAATAAACCTTTCTCATGAACCACTCTGTCTATTAGTGCGAACCGATTCAACATCCGTGCAGTAGTTGTTGCGATTTTCACCTTCATGCAGATAGACTTTCAAGGAAGGGATATACTTTTTCCATATTTAATGATGATACCTCAATGAATTATGGAATAAAACCTTTCTCATGAACCACTCTGTCTATTGGTGAGGACCGATTTAACATCTGTTGTAGTAGTTGTTGCGATTTTCACGTTCAGACGGATAGAATTAAAAGGAATGGATATATTTTTGTCCATATTTAATGATGGTTCAGACAGATAGAATTACAATAAATGGATATATTTTTTTCCATATTTAATGATGATACCTGAATGAGTTATGGAATTAAAGCTTTCTCATGCACCACTCTGTGTATTGGTGCGAACCGATTCATCATCCGTTCAGTAGTTGTTGAGATTTTCACATTCAGGCAGATAGACTTACACGCAATGGATATATATGTTTCCATATTTAATGAATTATGAAATAAAACCTTTCTCATGAACCACTCTGTCTATTAGTGCGAACCGATTCAACATCCGTTCAGTAGTTGTTGAGACTTTCACATTCAGACAGATAGACTTAAAAGGAATGTATATATTTTTGTCCATATTTAATGATGATACCTCAACGGATTATGTAAATAAACCTTTGTCATGAACCACTCTGTCTATTGGTGCGCACCGATTCAACATCCGTTCAGTAGTTGTTGAGATTTTCACGTTCAGGCAGATAGACTTTCAAGAAAGGGATATATTTTTTCCATATTTAATGATGATACCTCAATGAATTATGGAATAAAACCTTTCTCATGAACCACTGTGTCTATTGGTGAGAACCGATTCAACATCCGTTCAGTAGTTGTTGCGATTTTCACGTTCAGACAGATAGACTTACAAGGAATGGATATATATGTTTCCATATTTAATGATGATACCTCAATGAATTATGGAATAAAATCTTTCTCATGAACCACTCTGTCTATTGGTGAGAACCGATTTAACATCTGTTGTAGTAGTTGTTGCGATTTTCACGTTCAGACGGATAGAATTAAAAGGAATGGATATATTTTTGTCCATATTTAATGATGGTTCAGACAGATAGACTTACAATAAATGGATATATTTTTTTCCATATTTAATGATGATACCTGAATGGGTTATGGAATTAAAGCTTTCTCATGCACCACTCTGTGTATTGGTGCGAACCGATTCATCATCCGTTTAGTAGTTGTTGAGATTTTCACATTCAGGCAGATAGACATACACGCAATGGATATATATGTTTCCATATTTAATGAATTATGAAATAAAACCTTTCTCATGAACCACTCTGTCTATTGGTGCGAACCGATTCAACATCCGTTCAGTAGTTGTTGAGACTTTCACATTCAGACAGATAGACTTAAAAGGAATGTATATATTTTTGTCCATATTTAAAGATGATACCTCAACGGATTATGTAAATAAACCTTTGTCATGAACCACTCTGTCTATTGGTGCGCACCGATTCAACATCCGTTCAGTAGTTGTTGAGATTTTCACGTTCAGGCAGATAGACTTTCAAGGAAGGGATATATTTTTTCCATATTTAATGATGACATCTCAATGAATTATGGAAATAAACCTTTCTCATGAACTACTCTGTCTATTGGTGCGAACCGATTCAACATCCGTTCAGTAGTTGTTGCGATTTTCACGTTCAGACAGATAGACCTAAAAGGAATGGATATATTTTTTTCCATATTTAATGATGATACCTCAATGAATAATGGAATTAAACCTTTCTCATGAACCACTCTGTCTACTGGTGCGAACCGATTCAGCATCCGTTCAGCAGTTGTTGAGATTTTCGCGTTCAGACAGATAGACTTACAAGGAAGGGATATATTTTTTCCTTATTTAATGACGATACCACAATGAACAACGGAAATAAAGCTTCCTCATGCACCACTCTCTCCATTGGAGAAAACCGATTCAACACCCTCTCAGTAGTTGTTGAGATTTTCACGTTCAGACAGATATACTTACAATGAATGGATATATTTTTTTCCATATTTAATTATGGTACCTAAATGAGTTATGGAATTAAACCTTTCTCATGAACCACTCTGTCTATTGGTGAGAACTGATTCAACATCTGTTCAGTAGTTATTGCGATTTTCACATTCAGGCAGATAGACTTAAAAGGAATGGATATATTTTTGTCCATATTTAATGACGATACCTCAACGGATTATGTAAATAAACCTTTCTCATGAACCACTCTGTCTATTGGTGTGAACCGATTCAACACCCGCTCAGTAGTTGTTGAGATTTTCACGTTCAGACAGATAGACTTACAGGGAATGGATATATTTTTTTCCATAGTTAATTATGGTACCTAAATGAGTTATGGAATTAAGCCTTTCTCATGAACCACTCTGTCTATTGGTGCGAACCGATTCAACATCCGTTCAGTAGTTGTTGAGATTTTCGCGTTCAGACAGATAGACTTACAAGGAAGGGATATATTTTTTCCTTATTTAATGACGATACCACAATGAACAACGCAAATAAAGCTTCCTCATGCACCACTCTCTCCATTGGAGAAAACCGATTCAACACCCGCTCAGTAGTTGTTGAGATTTTCACGTTCAGACAGATATACTAACAATGAATGGATATATTTTTTTCCATATTTAATTATGGTACCTAAATGAGTTATGGAATTAAACCTTTCTCATGAACCACTCTGTCTATTGGTGTAAACCGATTCAACACCCGCTCAGTAGTTGTTGCGATTTTCACGTTCAGACAGATAGACTTACAAGGAATGGATATATTTTTTTCCATAGTTAATTATGGTACCTAAATGAGTTATGGAATTAAGCCTTTCTCATGAACCACTCTGTCTATTGGTGCGAACCGATTCAACATCCGTTCAGTAGTTGTTGAGATTTTCGCGTTCAGACAAATAGACTTACAAGGAAGGGATATATTTTTTCCTTATTTAATGACGACACCACAATGAACAACGGGAATAAAACTTCCTCATGCACCACTCTCTCCATTGGAGAAAACCGATTCAACACCCGCTCAGTAGTTGTTGAGATTTTCACGTTCAGACAGATATACTTACAATGAATGGATATCTTTTTTCCATATTTAATTATGGTACCTGAATGAGTTATGGAATTAAACCTTTCTCATGAACCACTCTGTCTATTGGTGAGAACTGATTCAACATCTGTTCAGTAGTTGTTGAGACTTTCACATTCAGACAGATAGACTTAAAAGGAATGTATATATTTTTGTCCATATTTAATGATGATACCTCAACGGATTATGTAAATAAACCTTTGTCATGAACCACTCTGTCTATTGGTGCGCACCGATTCAACATCCGTTCAGTAGTTGTTGAGATTTTCACGTTCAGGCAGATAGACTTTCAAGGAAGGGATATATTTTTTCCATATTTAATGATGACACCTCAATGAATTATGGAAATAAACCTTTCTCATGAACTACTCTGTCTATTGGTGCGAACCGATTCAACATCCGTTCAGTAGTTGTTGCGATTTTCACGTTCAGACAGATAGACTTACACGCAATGGATATATATGTTTCCATATTTAATGAATTATGAAATAAAACCTTTCTCATGAACCACTCTGTCTATTGGTGCGAACCGATTCAACATCCGTTCAGTAGTTGTTGAGACTTTCACATTCAGACAGATAGACTTAAAAGGAATGTATATATTTTTGTCCATATTTAAAGATGATACCTCAACGGATTATGTAAATAAACCTTTGTCATGAACCACTCTGTCTATTGGTGCGCACCGATTCAACATCCGTTCAGTAGTTGTTGCGATTTTCACGTTCACGCAGATAGACTTTCAAGGAAGGGATATATTTTTTCCATATTTAATGATGATACCTCAACGGATTATGTAAATAAACCTTTCTCATGAACCACTCTGTCTATTGGTGCGAATCTATTCAACATCCGTTCAGTAGTTGTTGAGATTTTCACGTTCAGACAGATAGACTTAGAAGGAAGGGATATATTTTTTCCATATTTAATTATGGTACCTTAATGAATTATGGAATTAAACCTTTCTCATGAACCACTCTGTCTATTGGTGCGAATCTATTCAACATCCGTTCAGTAGTTGTTGAGATTTTCACGTTCAGGCAGATAGACTTAGAAGGAAGGGATATATTTTTTCCATATTTAATTATGGTACCTTAATGAATTATGGAATTAAACCTTTCTCATGAACCACTCTGTCTATTGGTGAGAACCGATTCAACATCTGTTCAGTAGTTGTTGAGATGTTCACGTTCAGGCAGATAGACTTTCAAGAAAGGGATATATTTTTTCCATATTTAATGATGTTACCTCAATGAATTATGGAATAAGACCTTTCTCATGAACCACTCTCTCCATTGGAGAAAACCGATTCAACACCCGCTCAGTAGTTGTTGAGATTTTCACGTTCAGACAAACAGACTTACAAGGAATGGAATTATTTTTTCCATATTTAATGATAGTACCTCAATCAATTATGGAATTAAGCCTTTCTCATGAACCACCCTGTCTATTGGTGCGAACCGAATCAACATCCGTTCAGTAGTTGTTGAGATTTTAACGTTCAGGCAGATAGTCTTTCAAGGAAGGGATATATTTTTTCCATACTTAATTATGGTACCTAAATGAGTTATGGAATTAAACCTTTCTCATGAACCACTCTGTCTATTGGTGAGAACCGATTCAACTCTGTTCAGTAGTTGTGGAGATTTTCACGTTCAGTCAGATAAAATTTCAAGGAAGGGATATAGTTTTTCTATATTTAATGATGATACCTCAATGAATTATGGAATAAAACCTTTCTCATGGACCACTCTCTCCATTGGAGAAAACCGATTCAACACCCGGTCAGTAGTTGTTGAGATTTTCACGTTCAGACAGATAGACTTACAAGGAATGGAATTATTTTTTCCATATTTAATGATTATACCTCAATCAATTACGGAATTAAGCCTTTCTCATGAACCACTCTGTCTATTAGTGCGAACCGATTCAACATCCGTTCAGCAGTTGTGGAGATTTTCACGTTTAGACGGATAGACTTAAAAGGAATGGATATATTTTTGTCCATATTTAATGATGATACCTCAACCGATTATGTAAATAAACCTTTCTCATGAACCACTCTGTCTATTGGTGCGAACCGATTCAACATCCGTTCAGTAGTTGTTGCGATTTTCCCCTTCATGCAGATAGACTTTCAAGGAAGGGATATACTTTTTCCATATTTAATGATGATACCTCATTGAATTATGGAATAAAACCTTTCTCATGAACCACTCTGTCTATTGGTGAGAACCGATTCAACATCCGTTCAGTAGTTGTTGAGATTTTCACATTCAGACAGATAGACTTACAAGGAATGGATATATATGTTTCCATATTTAATGATGATACCTCAATGAATTATGGAATAAAATCTTTCTCATGAGCCACTCTGTCTATTGGTGAGAACCGATTTAACATCTGTTGTAGTAGTTGTTGCGATTTTCACGTTCAGACGGATAGAATTAAAAGGAATGGATATATTTTTGTCCATATTTAATGATGATACCTCAACGGATTATGTAAATAAACATTTCTCATGATCCACTCTGTCTATTGGTGAGAACCGATTCAACATCCGTTCAGTAGTTGTTGAGATTTTCACGTTCAGACAGATAGACTTACAATAAATGGATATATTTTTTTCCATATTTAATGATGATACCTGAATGAGTTATGGAATTAAAGCTTCCTCATGCACCACTCTGTGTATTGGTGCGAACCGATTCATCATCCGTTCAGTAGTTGTTGAGATTTTCACATTCAGGCAGATAGACTTTCAAGGAAGGGACATATTTTTTCCATATTTAATGATGATACATCAATGAATTATGGAATTAAACCTTTCTCATGAACCACTCTGTCTATTGGTGCGAACCGATTCAACATCCGTTCAGTAGTTGTTGAGATTTTGACATTCAGACAGATAGACTTACACGCAATGGATATATATGTTTCCATATTTAATGAATTATGAAATAAAACCTTTCTCATGAACCACTCTGTCTATTGGTGCGAACCGATTCAACATCCGTTCAGTAGTTGTTGAGACTTTCACATTCAGACAGATAGACTTAAAAGGAATGTATATATTTTTGTCCATATTTAATGATGATACCTCAACGGATTATGTAAATAAACCTTTGTCATGAACCACTCTGTCTATTGGTGCGCACCGATTCAACATCCGTTCAGTAGTTGTTGAGATTTTCACGTTCAGGCAGATAGACTTTCAAGGAAGGGATATATTTTTTCCATATTTAATGATGATACCTCAATGAATTATGGAAATAAACCTTTCTCATGAACTACTCTGTCTATTGGTGCGAACCGATTCAACATCCGTTCAGTAGTTGTTGAGACTTTCACATTCAGACAGATAGACCTAAAAGGAATGGATATATTTTTTTCCATATTTAATGATGATACCTCAATGAATAATGGAATTAAACCTTTCTCATTAACCACTCTGTCTACTGGTGCGAACCGATTCAGCATCCGTTCAGCAGTTGTTGAGATTTTCGCGTTCAGACAGATAGACTTACAGGGAAGGGATATATTTTTTCCATATTTAATGACGATACCACAATGAACAACGGAAATAAAGCTTCCTCATGCACCACTCTCTCCATTGGAGAAAACCGATTCAACACCCGCTCAGTAGTTGTTGAGATTTTCACGTTCAGACAGATATACTTGCAAGGAATGGATATATTTTTTTTCCATATTTAATTATGGTACCTAAATGAGTTGTGGAATTAAAACTTTCTCATGAACCACTCTGTCTATTGGTGAGAACCGATTCAACATCTGTTCAGTAGTTGTTGCGATTTTCACGTTCAGACAGATATACTTACAAGGAATGGATATATTTTTTTCCATAGTTAATTATGGTACCTAAATGAGTTATGGAATTAAACCTCTCTCATGAACCACTCTGTCTATTGGTGAGAACCGATTCAACATCTATTCAGTAGTTGTTGCTATTTTCACGTTCAGACAGATATACTTACAAGGAATGGATATATTTTTTTCCATAGTTAATTATGGTACCTAAATGAGTTATGGAATTAAACCTTTCTCATGAACCACGCTGTCTATTAGTGAGAACCGATTCAACATCTATTCAGTAGTTGTTGCGATTTTTACGTGCAGACAGATAGACTTACAAGGAAGGGATATATTTTTTCCATATTTAATGACGATACCACAATGAACAACGGAAATAAAGCTTCCTCATGCACCACTCTCTCCATTGGAGAAAACCGATTCAACACCCGCTCAGTAGTTGTTGAGATTTTCACGTTCAGGCAGATATACTTACAAGGAATGGATATATTTTTTTCCATATTTAATTATGGTACCTAAATGAGTTATGGAATTAAACCTTTCTCATGAACCACTCTGTCTATTGGTGCGAACCGATTCAACATCCGTTCAGTAGTTGTTGCGATTTTCACGTTCAGACAGATAGACCTAAAAGGAATGGATTTATTTTTTTCCATATTTAATGATGATACCTCAATGTATTATGGAATTAAACCTTTCTCATGAAAAACTCTGTCTACTGGTGCGAACCGATTCAACATCCGTTCAGCAGTTGTTGAGATTTTCGCGTTCAGACAGATAAACTTACAGGGAAGGGATATATTTTTTCCATATTTAATGACGATACCACAATGAACAACGGAAATAAAGCTTCCTCATGCACCAGTCTCTCCATTGGAGAAAACCGATTCAACACCCGCTTAGTAGTTGTTGAGATTTTCACGTTCAGACAGATATACTTACAAGGAATGGATATATTTTTTTCCATATTTAATTATGGTACCTAAATGAGTTATGGAATTAAACCTTTCTCATGAACCACTCTGTCTATTGGTGCGAACCGGTTCCTCATCCGTTCAGTAGTTGTTGCGATTTTCACGTTCAGACAGATAGACCTAAAGGAATGGATATATTTTTTTCCATATTTAATGATGATACCTCAATGAATTATGGAATTAAACCTTTCTCATGAACCACTCTGCTTACTGGTGCGAACCGATTCAACATCCGTTCAGCAGTTGTTGAGATTTTCGCGTTCAGACAGATAAACTTACAGGGAAGGGATATATTTTTTCCGTATTTAATGACGATACCACAATGAACAACGGAAATAAAGCTTCCTCATGCACCACTCTCTCCATTGGAGAAAACCGATTCAACACCCGCTCAGTAGTTGTTGAGATTTTCACGTTCAGACAGATATACTTACAAGGAATGGATATATTTTTTTCCATATTTAATTATGGTACCTAAATGAGTTATGGAATTAAACCTTTCTCGTGAACCAATCTGTCTATTGGTGAGAACCGATTCAACATCTATTCAGTAGTTGTTGCGATTTTCACGTTCAGACAGATAGACTTACAAGGAATGGATATATTTTTTCCATATTTAATGACGATACCACAATGAACACCGGAAATAAAGCTTCCTCATGCACCACTCTCTCCATTGGAGAAAACCGATTCAACACCCGCTCAGTAGTTGTTGAGATTTTCACGTTCAGGCAGATATACTTACAAGGAATGGATATATTTTTTTCCATATTTAATTATGGTACCTAAATGAGTTATGGAATTAAACCTTTCTCATGAACCACTCTCTCCATTGGAGAAAACCGATTCAACACCCGCTCAGTAGTTGTTGAGATTTTCACGTTCAGGCAGATATACTTACAAGGAATGGATATATTTTTTTCCATATTTAATTATGGTACCTAAATGAGTTATGGAATTAAAACTTTCTCATGAACCACTCTGTCTATTGGTGAGAACCGATTCGACATCTGTTCAGTAGTTGTTGCGATTTTCACGTTCAGACAGATATACTTACAAGGAATGGATATATTTTTTTCCATAGTTAATTATGATACCTAAATGAGTTATGGAATTAAACCTTTCTCATGAACCACACTGTCTATTGGTGCGAACCGATTCAACATCCGTTCAGCAGTTGTTGAGATTTTCACGTTCAGACAGATAGACTTACAAGGAATGGATATATATGTTTCCATATTTAATGAATTATGGAATTAAACCTTTATCATGAACCACTCTGTCTATTGGTGAGAACCGATTCAACATCTGTTCAGTAGTTGTTGCGATTTTCACGTTCAGACAGATATACTTACAAGGAATGGATATATTTTTTTCCATAGTTAATTATGGTACCTAAATGAGTTATGGAAGTAAACCTTTCTCATGAACCACTCTGTCTATTGGTGAGAACCGATTCAACATCTATTCAGTAGTTGTTGCGATTTTCACGTTCAGACAGATATACTTACAAGGAATGGATATATTTGTTTCCATAGTTAATTATGGTACCTAAATGAGTTATGGAATTAAACCTTTCTCATGAACCACTCTGTCTATTGGTGAGAACCGATTCAACATCTATTCAGTAGTTGTTGCGATTTTCACGTTCAGACAGATAGACTTACAAGGAAGGGATATATTTTTTCCATATTTAATGACGATACCACAATGAACAACGGAAATATAGCTTCCTCATGCACCACTCTCTCCATTGGAGAAAACCGATTGAACACCCGCTCAGTAGTTGTTGAGATTTTCACGTTCAGGCAGATATACTTACAAGGAATGGATATATTTTTTTACATATTTAATTATGGTACCTAAATGAGTTATGGAATTAAACCTTTCTCATGAACCACTCTGTCTATTGGTGAGAACCGATTCAACATCTGTTCAGTAGTTGTTGCGATTTTCACGTTCAGACAGATATACTTACAAGGAATGGATATATTTTTTTCAATAGTTAATTATGGTACCTAAATGAGTTATGGAATTAAGCCTTTCTCATGAACTATTCTCTGTCTATTGGTGAGAACCGATTCAACATCTGTTCAGTAGTTGTTGCAATTTACATGTTCAGACAGATAGATTTACAAGGAATGTGTATATTTTTTTCCATATTTAATGATGATACCTAAATGAGTTATGGAATTAAACATTTCTCATGAGCCACTCTGTCTATTGATGAGAACCGATTCAACATCTGTTCAGTAGTTGTTGAGATTTTCACGTTCAGACAGATAGACTTACAAGGAAGGGATATATTTTTTCCATATTTAATGACGATACCACAATGAACAACGGAAATAAAGCTTCCTCATGCACCACTCTCTCCATTGGAGAAAACCGTTTCAACACCCGCTCAGTAGTTGTTGAGATTTTCACGTTCAGACAGATATACTTACAAGGAATGGATATATTTTTTTCCATATTTAATTATGGTACCTGAATGAGTTATGGAATTAAACCTTTCTCATGAACCACTCTGTCTATTGATGAGAACCGATTCAACATCTGTTCAGTAGTTGTTGAGATTTTCACGTTCAGGCAGATAGACTTACAAGGAATGGATATATTTTTTTCCATATTTAATTATGGTACCTGAATGAGTTATGGAATTAAGTCTTTCTCATGAACCACTCTGTCTATTGGTGCGAACCGATTCAACACCCGCTTAGTAGTTGTTGAGATTTTCACGTTCAGACAGATAGACTTAAAAGGAATGGATATATTTTTGTCCATATTTAATGATTATACCTCAACGGATTATGTAAATAAACCTTTCTCATGAACCACTCTGTCTATTGGTGCGAACCGATTCAACATCCGTTCAGTAGTTGTTGAGATTTTCACGTTCAGGCAGATAGACTTACAAGGAATGGATATATTTTTTTCCATATTTAATTATGGTACCTGAATGAGTTATGGAATTAAGTCTTTCTCATGAACCACTCTGTCTATTGGTGCGAACCGATTCAAAATCCGTTCAGTAGTTGTTGAGATTTTCACATTCAGACAGATAGACTTACAAGGAATGGATGTATTTGTTTCCATATTTAATGATGATACCTCAATGAATTATGGAATAAAACCTTTCTCATGAACCACTCTCTCCATTGGAGAAAACCGATTCAACACCCGCTCAGTAGTTGTTGAGATTTTCACGTTCAGACAGATAGACTTACAAGTAATGGAATTATTTTTTCCATATTTAATGATGATACCTCTATCAATTATGGAATTAAGTCTTTCTCATGAACCGCTCTGTCTGTTGGTGCGAACCGATTCAAAATCCGTTCAGTAGTTGTTGAGATTTTCACGTTCAGGCAGATAGACTTACAAGGAATGGATATATTTTTTTTCCATATTTAATGATGATACCTAAATGAGTTATGGAGTTGAACCTTTCTCATGAACCACTATGTCTGTTGCTGAGAACCGATTCAACATCTGTTCAGTAGTTGTTAAGATTTTCACGTTCAGGCAGATAGACTTTCAAGGAAGGGATATATTTTTGTCCATATTTAATTATGATACCTCAACGGATTATGTAAATAAACCTTTCTCATTAACCAGTTTGTCTATTGGTGCGAACCGATTCAACATCCGTTCAGTAGTTGTTGAGATTTTCACGTTCAGGCAGATAGACTTTCAAGGAAGGGATATATTTTTTCCATATTTAATGATGATACCTCTATGAATTATGGAATTAAACCTTTCTCATGAACTACTCTGTCTATTGGTGCGAACCGATTCAACATCCGTTCAGTAGTTGTTGCGATTTTCACGTTCAGACAGATAGACCTAAAAGGAATGGATATATTTTTGTCCATATTTAATGATGATACCTCAACGGATTATGTAAATAAACCTTTCTCATGAACCACTTTGTCTACTGGTGCGAACCGATTCAACATCCGTTCAGTAGTTGTTGAGATTTTCACGTTCAGACAGATAGACTTTCAAGGAAGGGATATATTTTTTCCGTATTTAACGACGATACCACAATAAACAACGGAAATAAAGCTTCCTCATGCACCACTCTCTCCATTGGAGAAAACCGATTCAACACCCGCTCAGTAGTTGTTGAGATTTTCACGTTCAGGCAGATAGACTTACAAGGAAGGGATATATTTTTTCCATATTTAATGCCGATACCACAATGAACAACGGAAATAAAGCTTCCTCATGTACCAATCTCTCCATTGGAGAAAACCGATTCAACAACCGCTCAGTAGTTGTTGAGATTTTCACGTTCAGACAGATAGACTTACAAGGAATGGATATATTTTGTTCCATATTTAATGATGATACCTAAATGAGTTATGGAATTAAACCTTTCTCATGAACCACTCTGTCTATTGGTGCAAACCGATTCAACATCCGTTCAGTAGTTGTTGAGATTTTCACGTTCAGACAGATATACTTACAAGGAATGGATATATTTTTTTCCATATTTAATGATGATACCTAAATGAGTTATGGAACTAAAGCTTCCTCCTGCACCACTCTGTCTATTGGTGCAAACCGATTCAACATCCGTTCAGTAGTTGTTGAGATTTTCACGTTCAGGCAGATAGACTTTCAAGGAAGGGATATATTTTTTCCATATTTAATGATGATACCTCAAAGAATTATGGAATTAAAGCTTTCTCATGAACCACTCTGTCTATTGGTGCGAACCGATTCAACATCCGTTCAGTAGTTGTTGCGATTTTGACGTTCAGACAGATAGACTTACAAGAAAGGGATATATTTTTTCCGTATTTAATGACGATACCACAATAAACAACGGAAATAAAGCTTCCTCATGCACCACTCTCTCCATTGGAGAAAGCCGATTCAACACCCGCTGAGTAGTTGTTGAGATTTTCACGTTCAGACAGATATACTTACAAGGAATGTAGTTATTTTTTCCATATTTAATGATGATACCTCAATCAATTATGGAATTAAGCCTTTCTCATGAACCACTCTGTCTATTGGTGCGAACAGATTCAACAGCCGCTCAGTAGTTGTTCAGATTTCCACGTTCAGACAGATAGACTTTCAAGGAAGGGATATATTTTTTCCATATTTAATGATGATACCTCAATGAATTATGGAATTAAACCTTTCTCATGAACCACTCTGTCTATTGGTGCGAACCGATTCAATATCCGTTCAGTAGTTGTTGCGATTTTCACGTTCAGACAGATAGACCTAAAAGGAATGGATATATTTTTTTCCATATTTAATGATGATAACTCAATGAATTATGGAATTAAACCTTTCTCATGAACCACTCTGTCTACTGGTGCGAACCGATTCAACATACGTTCCGTAGTTGTTGAGATTTTCGCGTTCAGACAGATAGACTTACAAGGAAGGGATTTATTTTTTCCATATTTAGTGCTGATACCACAATGAACAACGCAAATAAAGCTTCCTCATGCACCACTCTCTCCATTGGAGAAAACCGATTCAACACCCGCTCAGTAGTTGTTGAGATTTTCACGTTCAGACAGATAGACTTACAAGGAATGGATATATTTTTTTCCATATTTAATGATGATACCTAAATGAGTTATAGAATTAAAACTTTCTCATGAACCACTCTGTCTATTGGTGCGAACCGATTCAACATCCGTTCAGTAGTTGTTGAGATTTTCACTTTCAGACAGATAGACTTACAAGGAATGGATATATTTTTTTCCATATTTAATGATGATACCTAAATGAGTTATGGAATTAAACCTTTCTCATGAACCACTCTATCTATTGGTGCGAACCGATTCAACATCCGTTCAGTAGTTGTTGAGATTTTCACGTTCAGGCAGATAGACTTACAAGGAAGGGATATATTTTTTCCATATATAATGACGATACCACAATGAACAATGGAAATAAAGCTTCCTCATGCACCACTCTCTCCATTGGAGAAAACCGATTCAACACCCGCTCAGTAGTTGTTGAGATTTTCACGTTCAGACCGATAGACTTACAAGGAATGGAATTATTTTTTCCATATTTAATGATGATACCTCAATCAATTATGGAATTGAGCCTTTCTCATGAACCACTCTGTCTATTGGTGCGAACCGATTCAACATCCGTTCAGTAGTTGTTGAGATTTTCACGTTCAGACAGATAGACCTTCAAGGAAGGAATATATTTTTTCCATATTTAATGATGACACCTCAATGAATTATGGAATTAAGCCTTTCTCATGAACCACTCTGTCTATTGGTGCGAACCGATTCAATATCCGTTCAGTAGTTGTTGAGATTTTCACGTTCAGGCAGATAGACTTCAAGGAAGGGATATAATTGTTTCCATATTTAATGATGATACCTCAATGAATTATGGAATTAAACCTTTCTCATGAACCACTCTGTCTACTGGTGCGAACCGATTCAACATCCGTTCAGTAGTTGTTGAGATTTTCGCGTTCAGACAGATGGACTTACAAGGAAGGGATTTATTTTTTCCATATTTAATGCTGATACCACAATGAACAACGCAAATAAAGCTTCCTCATGCACCACTCTCTCCATTGGAGAAAACCGATTCAACACCCGCTCAGTAGTTGTTGAGATTTTCACGTTCAGGCAGATAGACTTACAAGGAATGGATATAATTTTTTTCCATATTTAATGATGATACCTAAATGAGTTATGGAATTGAACAGCTCTCATGAACCACTCTGTCTATTGGTGCGAACCGATTCAGCATCCGTTCAGTAGTTGTTGAGATTTTCGCGTTCAGACAGATAGACTTACAAGGAAGGGATTTATTTTTTCCATATTTAATGCTGATACCACAATGAACAACGCAAATAAAGCTTCCTCATGCACCACTCTCTCCATTGGAGAAAACCGATTCAACACCCGCTCAGTAGTTGTTGCGATTTTCACGTTCAGACAGATATACTTACAAGGAATGGATATATTTTTTTCCAAATTTAATTATGGTACCTCAATGAGTTATGGAATTAAACCTTTCTCATAAACCACTTTGTCTATTGGTGAGAACCGATTCGACATCCGTTCAGTAGTTGTTGAGCTTTTCACGTTCAGGCAGATAGACTTACAAGGAAGGGATATATTTTTTCCATATTTAATGACGATACCACAATGAACAACGTAAATAAAGCTTCCCCATGCATAACTCTCTCCATTGGAGAAAACCGATTCAACACCCGCTCAGTAGTTGTTGAGATTTTCCATATTTAATGATGGTACCTCAATATATTATGGAATTAAACCGTTCTCATGAACCACTCTGTCTATTTGTGCGAACCGATTCAACATCCGTTCAGTAGTTGTTGAGATTTTCACGTTCAGGCAGATAGACTTACAAGGAAGGGATATATTTTTTCCATATTTAATGACGATACCACAATGAACAACGTAAATAAAGCTTCCCCATGCACCACTCTCTCCATTGGAGAAAACCGATTCAACACCCGCTCAGTAGTTGTTGAGATTTTCCATATTTAATGATGATACCTCAATGAATTATGGAATTAAACCTTTCTCATGAACCACTCTGTCTACTGGTGCGAACCGATTCAACATACGTTCCGTAGTTGTTGAGATTTTCGCGTTCAGACAGATAGACTTACAAGGAAGGGATTTATTTTTTCCATATTTAGTGCTGATACCACAATGAACAACGCAAATAAAGCTTCCTCATGCACCACTCTCTCCATTGGAGAAAACCGATTCAACACCCGCTCAGTAGTTGTTGAGATTTTCACGTTCAGACAGATAGACTTACAAGGAATGGATATATTTTTTTCCATATTTAATGATGATACCTAAATGAGTTATGGAATTAAAACTTTCTCATGAACCACTCTGTCTATTGGTGCGAACCGATTCAACATCCGTTCAGCAGTTGTTGAGATTTTCACTTTCAGACAGATAGACTTACAAGGAATGGATATATTTTTTTCCATAATTAATGATGATACCTAAATGAGTTATGGAATTAAACCTTTCTCATGAACCACTCTATCTATTGGTGCGAACCGATTCAACATCCGTTCAGTAGTTGTTGAGATTTTCACGTTCAGACAGATAGACTTACAAGGAAGGAATTTATTTTTTCCATATTTAATGCTGATACCACAATGAACAACGCAAATAAAGCTTCCTCATGCACCACTCTCTCCATTGGAGAAAACCGATTCAACACCCGTTCAGTAGTTGTTGAGATTTTCGCGTTCAGACAAATAGACTTGCAAGGAAGGGATTTATTTTTCCATATTTAATGCTGATACCACAATGAACAACGCAAATAAAGCTTCCTCATGCACCACTCTCTCCATTGGAGAGAACCGATTCAACACCCGCTCAGTAGTTGTTGACATTTTCACGTTCAGACGGATAAACTTAAAAGGAATGGATATATTTTGTTCCATATTTAATGATGATACTTCAATGGATTATCTCAATAAACCTTTCCCATGAACCACTCTGTCTATTGGTGCGAACCGATTCAACATCCGTTCAGTAGTTGTTGAGATTTTCACGTTCAGACAGATAGACTTTCAAGGAAGGAATATATTTTTTCCATATTTAATGATGATACCTCAATGAATTATGGAATTAAACCTTTCTCATGAACCACTCTGTCTACTGGAGCGAACCGATTCAACATCCGTTCAGTAGTTGTTGAGATTTTCGCGTTCAGACAGATAGACCTAAAGGAAGGGATTTATTTTTTCCATATTTAATGCTGATACCACAATGAACAACGCAAATAAAGTTTCCTCATGCACCACTCTCTCCATTGGAGAAAACCGATTCAACACCCGTTCAGTAGTTGTTGAGATTTTCGCGTTCAGACAAATAGACTTGCAAGGAAGGGATTTATTTTTCCATATTTAATGCTGATACCACAATGAACAACGCAAATAAAGCTTCCTCATGCACCACTCTCTCCATTGGAGAGAACCGATTCAACACCCGCTCAGTAGTTGTTGAGATTTTCACGTTCAGACGGATAAAATTAAAAGGAATGGATATATTTTGTTCCATATTTAATGATGATACCTCAATGGAGTATGTAAACAAACCTTTCTCATGAACCACTCTGTCTATTGGTGCGAACCGATTCAACACCCGCTCAGTAGTTGTTGGGATTTTCACGTTCAGGCAGATAGACTTACAAGGAATGGATATATTTTTTTCCATATTTAATGATGATACCTAAATGAGTTATGGAATTAAACCTTTCTCATGAACCACTCTGTCTATCAGTGCGAACCGATATACCATTCGTTCAGTAGTTGTTGATATTTTCACTTTCAGACAGATAGACATACAATTAATGGATATGTTTTTTTCCATATTTAATGATGGTACCTCAATGTATTATGGAATTAAACCTTTCTCATGAACCACACTGTCTATTGGTGAGAACCGACCTAACACCTGCTCAGTAGTTTTTAAGATTTTCACGTTCAGGCAGATAGATATACAATTAATGTATATGTATTTTTCCATATTTAATGATGATACCTCAATGGATTATGTAAATAAGCCTTTCTCATGAACCAATTTGTCTATTGGTGCGAACCGATTCAACATCCGTTCAGTAGTTGTTGCGATTTTCACGTTCAGACAGATATACTTACAAGGAAAGGATATATTTATTCCATATTCGAGGTTGAGAGAGTTGAATTTCCGAGCATACAAAGCCAACCCTACTGAGGAAAACCGGAATAAGTTTAAACGGGTCAGAAATGACTGCAATGCAACTATCAGACGTGTGAAATTCTCTTATGATCAAAAGTTGAGGCAAAAAGTGCTACAATGTCCCATATTTAATGATGATACCTAAATGAGTAATGAACCACTCTCTCCATTGGAGAAAACCGATTCAACACCCGTTCAGTAGTTGTTGAGATTTTCGCGTTCAGACAGATAGACTTGCAAGGAAGGGATTTATTTTTTCCATATTTAATGCTGATACCACAATGAACAGCGCAAATAAAGCTTCCTCATGCACCACTCTCTCCATTGGAGAAAACCGATTCAACACCCGCTCAGTAGTTGTTGAGATTTTCACGTTCAGACAGATAAACTTAAAAGGAATGGATATATTTTATTCGATATTTAATGATGATACCTCAATGGATTATGTTAATAAACCTTTCTCATGAACCACTCTGTCTATTGGCGTGAACCGATTCAACACCCGCTCAGTAGTTGTTGAGATTTCCACGTTTAGACAGATAGACTTACAAGGAATGGATATATTTTTTTCCATATTTAATGATGATACCTAAATGAGTTATGGAATTAACCCTTTCTCATGAACCACTCTATCTATTGGTGCGAGCCGATTCAACATCCGTTCAGTAGTTGTTGAGATTTTCGCGTTCAGACAGATAGACATACAATTAATGGATATATTTTTTTCCATATTTAATGATGGTACCTCAATGTATTATGGAATTAAACCTTTCTCATGAACCACACTGTCTATTGGTGAGAACCGACCTAACACCCGCTCAGTAGTTGTTAAGATTTTCACGTTCAGACAGATGGATATACAATTAATGGATATGTATTTTTCCATATTTAATGATGATACCTCAATGGATTATGTAAATAAACCTTTCTCATGAACCACTCTGCTTTTGGTGGGAACCGTATATATATTATATATAATATATATTCCAGGTTGAGAGAGTTGAATTTCCGGGCATACAAAGCCAACCCTACTGAGGAAAACCGGAATAAGCTTAAACGGGCCAGAAATGACTGCAATGCAACTATCAGACGTGTGAAAGTTGAGGCAAAAAGTGCTACAATGTCCCAAAGGTAGCAAAAACGTTTGGTCATTTGTAAAAAACATAAGGAATTCCGCCTCGTCTTCAATTCCTACTCTCATGTACAATGACATTCCAGCTGTCAGCTCTTTAGACAAAGCCAATCTGCTTGCGGCGCATTTTGCAGCCAGCTCAACACTGCCAGATTCCATGTCTCCACCTGTACTTGAGAGCGTTGATTTCACCATGGGACAAATCCACTTCCGCACTCGTACAGTTGCAAGAGTACTTACAGATCTCGACGTGCACAAATCCGCTGGCCCGGATGGTATTCCCCCTATACTTGTGAAGAGGTGTTCTTCTGCGCTGGCAAAACCATTGCGTAAGCTTTTTCATCTATCCTACTCTTTAGGTATCTTTCCGAGCAGATGGAAAACAGCATTTGTCCAGCCCGTCCCTAAAAAGGGCGAATCTTCGTCACCCACCTCGTACCGACCAATAGCCCTTCTTTCTAAGGTCATGGAAACGCTGATAAATCGTTAGCTTATGAAATATCTTGAATCGCAGAAGCTTCTTAATGACCGGCAGTACGGTTTCCGTAGCAACAGGTCCACTGGTGATCTGATAGCTTATCTCACCGAAAAGTGGAACACATCTTTGCATAATGCAGGCGAAAACAAGATCGTTGCACATGATATTTCTAAGGCATTTGACAGAGTTTGGCATCAAGCTCTTTTGTCGAAAATGCGTGCATATGGTATCGATGAATCTCTTCTTCTATGTATTAGAAATTACCTTTCGAACCGTTCAATTCAAGTGGTTTTGGATGGGTTCAAGTCTGATATCCACAAAATAAATGCTGGTGTACCCCAAGGCTCTGTTCTGTCTCCGACACTCTTTCTCATTTTTATTAATGATCTCTTGTCTGCTACTTCTAATCCAATCCATTCCTTCGCTGATGACAGCACCCTCAGCTTTTCATATTCGTTCCGAGACTCACGACCCTGTCCTTCGGCCGTAGAATTGGAACAGCAGCGTATGTTAAGCACATTGAATTCCGATCTTGACAGCATAATTAGATGGGGAAACAACAACAGAGTGGAATTCAATACTTCAAAAACTCAATGCTGTCTGCTGTCAGTCAAGCGAACCCTCGTTAATCAGCCATTATCCATGAATGGCGCTTGTGCCGATGAAACCGGAAAGCTTTCCATCCTTGGTATGTGTATCAACACAACACTTAGTTGGAACGATCACATATTTGAGGTCGCCAAAAATGCTGCGAAATGTTTAGGTTTCCCTAATCGATGCAAGAATTATTTCACCCCCGCTGATTTAGCTTTCATTTATAAGGCGTATATCTCCCCCAAGCTTGAGTACAACGCTCATATCTGGCCTGGTGCTCCAAAGACCACCCTGTACCTACTAGATAGAATCCAAAAGCGAGCGATAAAACTTATAGGAGACAACAATGTCGCAAAGTCATTAGACTCGCTCGAACATCGACGTACCGTTTCTTCTTTGTCCGTATTTTATCGCTATTTCAACAAACAATGCTCAAGTGAGCTAGCCAACTGCATTCCTCCTCTCCACGAATTCACCCGCAATACTCGTCTCGCCAGGAATGCTGATCAGTTTACCCTTAAGCCTACTTTCGGACGCACAGTTAAATTTAGAGACTCGTTCTTCAGCCGTACTACGCGAATTTAGAATGCTCTTCCCAGCCCTATATTTCCCACAGACCACAACTCGCAGATATTTAAGAGCAATGTGCACAGGTACCTCCTCTCCCTTTCTCCCTCTATACCTTCGGCCCGTGCTGTGTCTTGACCCCGGACACTTAAGGGTATTAGCAATTCCTTGAGCGCGCGCAAATTATAAAAAAAAAAAAAATGACGATACCACAATGAACAACGGAAATAAGGTCTCCTCATGCAAAACTCTCTCCATTGGAGAAAACCGATTCAACACCCGCTCAGTAGTTGTTAAGATTTTCACGATCAGACAGATATACTTACAAGGAATTGATATATTTTTTCCATATTTAATAATGATACCTAAATGAGTTATAGAATTAAACCTTTCTCATGAACCACTCTGTCTATTGGTGCGAACCGATTCAACATCCGTTCAGTAGTTGTTGAGATTTTCACGTTCAGGCAGATAGACTTACAAGGAATGGATATATTTTTTTCCATATTTAATGGTGATACCTAAATGAGTTATGGAATTAAACCTTTCTCATGAACCACTCTGTCTATTGGTGAGAACCGATTCAACATCCGTTCAGTAGTTGTTGAGATTTTCACGTTCAGGCAGAGAGACTTACCAGGAAGGGATATATTTTTTCCATATTTAATGACGATACCAGAATGAACAGCGGAAATTAAGCTTCCTCATGCACCACTCTCTCCATTGGAGAAAACCGATTCAACACCCGCTCAGTCGTTGTTGAGATTTTCACGTTCAGACAGATATACTTACAAGGAATGGATACATTTTTTTCCATATTTGATTATGGTACCTAAATGAGTTATGGAATTAAACCTTTCTCATGAACCACTCTGTCTATTGGTGCGAACCGATTCAACATCCGTTCAGTAGTTGTTGAGATTTTCACGTTCAGACAGATAGACTTACAAGGAATGGATATATTTTTTTCCATATTTAATGGTGATACCTAAATGAGTTATGGAATTAAACCTTTCTCATGAACCACTCTGTCTATTGGTGAGAACCGATTCAACATCCGTTCAGTAGTTGTTGAGATTTTCACGTTCAGGCAGAGAGACTTACCAGGAAGGGATATATTTTTTTCATATTTAATGACGATACCACAATGAACAGCGGAAATAAAGCTTCCTCATGCACCACTCTCTCCATTGGAGAAAACCGATTCAACACCCGCTCAGTAGTTGTTGAGATTTTCACGTTCAGACAGATATACTTACAAGGAATGGATACATTTTTTTCCATATTTAATTATGGTACCTAAATGAGTTATGGAATTAAACCTTTCTCATGAACCACTCTGTCTATTGGTGAGAACCGATTCAACATCCGTTCAGTAGTTGTTGAGATTTTCACGTTCAGGCAGAGAGACTAACCAGGAAGGGATATATTTTTTCCATATTTAATGACGATACCACAATGAACAGCGGAAATAAAGCTTCATCATGCACCACTCTCTCCATTGGAGAAAACCGATTCAACACCCGCTCAGTAGTTGTTGAGATTTTCACGTTCAGACAGATATACTTACAAGGAATGGATACATTTTTTTCCATATTTAATTATGGTACCCAAATGAGTTATGGAATTAAACCTTTCTCATGAACCACTCTGTCCATTGGTGAGAACCGATTCAACATCCGTTCAGTAGTTGTTGAGATTTTCACGTTCAGGCAGAGAGACTTACCAGGAAGGGATATATTTTTTCCATATTTAATGACGATACCACAATGAACAGCGGAAATAAAGCTTCCTCATGCACCACTCTCTCCATTGGAGAAAACCGATTCAACACCCGCTCAGTAGTTGTTGAGATTTTCACGTTCAGACAGATATACTTACAAGGAATGGATACATTTTTTTCCATATTTAATTATGGTACCTAAATGAGTTATGGAATTAAACCTTTCTCATGAACCACTCTGTCTATTGGTGCGAACCGATTCAACATCCGTTCAGTAGTTGTTGAGATTTTCACGTTCAGACAGATATACTTACAAGGAATGGATACATTTTTTTCCATATTTAATGGTGATACCTAAATGAGTTATGGAATTAAACCTTTCTCATGAACCACTCTGTCTATTGGTGCGAACCGATTCAACATCCGTTCAGTAGTTGTTCAGATTTTCACGTTCAGACAGATATACTTACAAGGAATGGATACATTTTTTTCCATATTTAATTATGGTACCTAAATGAGTTATGGAATTAAACCTTTCTCATGAACCACTCTGTCTATTGGTGAGAACCGATTCAACATCCGTTCAGTAGTTGTTGAGATTTTCACGTTCAGGCAGAGAGACTTACCAGGAAGGGATATATTTTTTCCATATTTAATGACGATACCACAATGAACAGCGGAAATAAAGCTTCCTCATGCACCACTCTCTCCATTGGAGAAAACCGATTCAACACCCGCTCAGTAGTTGTTGAGATTTTCACGTTCAGACAGATATACTTACAAGGAATGGATACATTTTTTTCCATATTTAATTATGGTACCTAAATGAGTTATGGAATTAAACCTTTCTCATGAACCACTCTGTCTATTGGTGAGAACCGATGCAACATCCGTTCAGTAGTTGTTGAGATTTTCACGTTCAGGCAGAGAGACTTACCAGGAAGGGATATATTTTTTCCATATTTAATGACGATACCACAATGAACAGCGGAAATAAAGCTTCCTCATGCACCACTCTCTCCATTGGAGAAAACCGATTCAACACCCGCTCAGTAGGTGTTGAGATTTTCACGTTCAGACAGATAGACTTACAAGGAATTGATATATTTTTTTCCATATTTAATAATGATACCTAAATGAGTTATAGAATTAAACCTTTCTCATGAACCACTCTGTCTATTGGTGCGAACCGATTCAACATCCGTTCAGTAGTTGTTGAGATTTTCACGTTCAGACAGATAGACTTACAAGGAATGGATATATTTTTTTCCATATTTAATGGTGATACCTAAATGAGTTATGGAATTAAACCTTTCTCATGAACCACTCTGTCTATTGGTGAGAACCGATTCAACATCCGTTCAGTAGTTGTTGAGATTTTCACGTTCAGGCAGAGAGACTTACCAGGAAGGGATATATTTTTTCCATATTTAATGACGATACCACAATGAACGGCTGAAATAAAGCTACCTCATGCACCACTCTCTCCATTGGAGAAAACCGATTTAACACCCGCTCAGTAGTTGTTGAGATTTTCACATTCAGACAGATATACTTACAAGGAATGGATACATTTTTTTCCATATTTAATTATGGTACCTAAATGAGTTATGGAATTAAACCTTTCTCATGAACCACTCTGTCTATTGGTGAGAACCGATTCAACATCCGTTCAGTAGTTGTTGAGATTTTCACGTTCAGGCAGAGAGACTTACCAGGAAGGGATATATTTTTTCCATATTTAATGACGATACCACAATGAACAGCGGAAATAAAGCTTCCTCATGCACCACTCTCTCCATTGGAGAAAACCGATTCAACACCCACTCAGTAGTTGTTGAGATTTTCACGTTCAGACAGATATACTTACAAGGAATGGATACATTTTTTTCCATATTTAATTATGGTACCTAAATGAGTTATGGAATTAAACCTTTCTCATGAACCACTCTGTCTATTGGTGAGAACCGATTCAACATCCGTTCAGTAGTTGTTGAGATTTTCACGTTCAGGCAGAGAGACTTACCAGGAAGGGATATATTTTTTCCATATTTAATGACGATACCACAATGAACAGCGGAAATAAAGCTTCCTCATGCACCACTCTCTCCATTGGAGAAAACCGATTCAACACCCGCTCAGTAGTTGTTGAGATTTTCACGTTCAGACAGATAGACTTACAAGGAATTGATATATTTTTTCCATATTTAATAATGATACCTAAATGAGTTATAGAATTAAACCTTTCTCATGAACCACTCTGTCTGTTGGTGCGAACCGATTCGACATCCGTTCAGTAGTTGTTGAGATTTTCACGTTCAGACAGATAGACTTACAAGGAATGGATATATTTTTTTCCATATTTAATGGTGATACCTAAATGAGTGATGGAATTAAACCTTTCTCATGAACCACTCTGTCTATTGGTGAAAACCGATTCAACATCCGTTCAGTAGTTGTTGAGATTTTCACGTTCAGGCAGAGAGACTTACCAGGAAGGGATATATTTTTTCCATATTTAATGACGATACCACAATGAACAGCGGAAATAAAGCTTCCTCATGCACCACTCTCTCCATTGGAGAAAACCGATTCAACACCCGCTCAGTAGTTGTTGAGATTTTCACGTTCAGACAGATATACTTACAAGGAATGGATACATTTTTTTCCATACTTAATTATGGTACCTAAATGAGTTATGGAATTAAACCTTTCTCATGAACCACTCTGTCTATTGGTGAGAACCGATTCAACATCCGTTCAGTAGTTGTTGAGATTTTCACGTTCAGGCAGAGAGACTTACCAGGAAGGGATATATTTTTTCCATATTTAATGACGATACCACAATGAACAGCGGAAATAAAGCTTCCTCATGCACTACTCTCTCCATTGAGAGAAAACCGATTCAACACCCGCTCAGTAGTTGTTGAGATTTTCACGTTCAGACAGATATACTTACAAGGAATGGATACATTTTTTTCCATATTTAATTATGGTACCTAAATGAGTTATGGAATTAAACCTTTCTCATGAACCACTCTGTCTATTGGTGAGAACCGATTCAACATCCGTTCAGTAGTTGTTGAGATTTTCACGTTCAGGCAGAGAGACTTACCAGGAAGGGATATATTTTTTCCATATTTAATGACGATACCACAATGAACAGCGGAAATAAAGCTTCCTCATGCACCACTCTCTCCATTGGAGAAAACCGATTCAACACCCGCTCAGTAGTTGTTGAGATTTTCACGTTCAGACAGATATACTTACAAGGAATGGATACATTTTTTTCCATATTTAATTATGGTACCTAAATGAGTTATGGAATTAAACCTTTCTCATGAACCACTCTGTCTATTGGTGCGAACCGATTCAACATCCGTTCAGTAGTTGTTGAGATTTTCACGTTAAGACAGATAGACTTACAAGGAATGGATATATTTTTTTCCATATTTAATGCTGATACCTAAATGAGTTATGGAATTAAACCTTTCTCATGAACCACTCTGTCTATTGGTGCGAACCGATTCAACATCCGTTCAGTAGTTGTTGAGATTTTCACGTTCAGGCAGAGAGACTTACCAGGAAGGGATATATTTTTTCCATATTTAATGACGATAACACAATGAACAGCGGAAATAAAGCTTCCTCATGCACCACTCTCTCCATTGGAGAAAACCGATTCAACACCCGCTCAGTAGTTGTTGAGATTTTCACGTTCAGACAGATATACTTACAAGGAATGGATACATTTTTTTCCATATTTAATTATGGTACCTAAATGAGTTATGGAATTAAACCTTTCTCATGAACCACTCTGTCTATTGGTGAGAACCGATTCAACATCCGTTCAGTAGTTGTTGAGATTTTCACGTTCAGGCAGAGAGACTTACCAGGAAGGGATATATTTTTTCCATATTTAATGACGATACCACAATGAACAGCGGAAATAAAGCTTCCTCATGCACCACTCTCTCCATTGGAGAAAACCGATTCAACACCCGCTCAGTAGTTGTTGAGATTTTCACGTTCAGACAGATATACTTACAAGGAATGGATACATTTTTTCCATATTTAATTATGGTACCTAAATGAGTTATGGAATTAAACCTTTCTCATGAACCACTCTGTCTATTGGTGAGAACCGACTCAACATCCGTTCAGTAGTTGTGCAGATTTTCACGTTCAGGCAGAGAGACTTACCAGGAAGGGATATATTTTTTCCATATTTAATGACGATACCACAATGAACAGCGGAAATAAAGCTTCCTCATGCACCACTCTCTCCATTGGAGAAAACCGATTCAACACCCGCTCAGTAGTTGTTGAGATTTTCACGTTCAGACAGATATACTTACAAGGAATGGATACATTTTTTTCCATATTTAATTATGGTACCTAAATGAGTTATAGAATTAAACCTTTCTCATGAACCACTCTGTCTATTGGTGAGAACCGATTCAACATCCGTTCAGTAGTTGTTGAGATTTTCACGTTCAGGCAGAGAGACTTACCAGGAAGGGATATATTTTTTCCATATTTAATGACGATACCACAATGAACAGCGGAAATAAAGCTTCCTCATGCACCACTCTCTCCATTGGAGAAAACCGATTCAACACCCGCTCAGTAGTTGTTGAGATTTTCACGTTCAGACAGATATACTTACAAGGAATGGATATATTTTTTTCCATATTTAATTATGGTACCTAAATGAGTTATGGAATTAAACCTTTCTCATGAACCACTCTGTCTATTTGTGCGAACCGATTCAACATCCGTTCAGTAGTTGTTGAGATTTTCACGTTCAGGCAGAGAGACTTACCAGGAAGGGATATATTTTTTCCATATTTAATGACGATACCACAATGAACAGCGGAAATAAAGCTTCCTCATGCACCACTCTCTCCATTGGAGAAAACCGATTCAACACCCG
This sequence comes from Eristalis pertinax, assembly GCA_907269125.1. Taxonomy (NCBI): domain Eukaryota; kingdom Metazoa; phylum Arthropoda; class Insecta; order Diptera; family Syrphidae; genus Eristalis; species Eristalis pertinax. The sequence goes on from CAJSMF010000061.1 coordinate 1,794,637, forward strand.
CTCAGTAGTTGTTGAGATTTTCACGTTCAGACAGATATACTTACAAGGAATGGATACATTTTTTTCCATATTTAATTATGGTACCTAAATGAGTTATGGAATTAAACCTTTCTCATGAACCACTCTGTCTATTGGTGAGAACCGATTCAACATCCGTTCAGTAGTTGTTGAGATTTTCACGTTCAGGCAGAGAGACTTACCAGGAAGGGATATATTTTTTCCATATTTAATGACGATACCACAATGAACAGCGGAAATAAAGCTTCCTCATGCACCACTCTCTCCATTGGAGAAAACCGATTCAACACCCGCTCAGTAGTTGTTGAGATTTTCACGTTCAGACAGATAGACTTACAAGGAATGGATATATTTTTTTCCATCTTTAATGGTGATACCTAAATGAGTTTTGGAATTAAACCTTTCTCATGAACCACTCTGTCTATTGGTGAGAACCGATTCAACATCCGTTCAGTAGTTGTTGAGATTTTCACGTTAAGACAGATAGACTTACAAGGAATGGATATATTTTTTTCCATATTTAATGCTGATACCTAAATGAGTTATGGAATTAAACCTTTCTCATGAACCACTCTGTCTATTGGTGAGAACCGATTCAACATCCGTTCAGTAGTTGTTGAGATTTTCACGTTCAGGCAGAGAGACTTACCAGGAAGGGATATATTTTTTCCATATTTAATGACGATAACACAATGAACAGCGGAAATAAAGCTTCCTCATGCACCACTCTCTCCATTGGAGAAAACCGATTCAACACCCGCTCAGTAGTTGTTGAGATTTTCACGTTCAGACAGATATACTTACAAGGAATGGATACATTTTTTCCATATTTAATTATGGTACCTAAATGAGTTATGGAATTAAACCTTTCTCATGAACCACTCTGTCTATTGGTGCGAACCGATTCAACATCCGTTCAGTAGTTGTTGAGATTTTCACGTTAAGACAGATAGACTTACAAGGAATGGATATATTTTTTTCCATATTTAATGCTGATACCTAAATGAGTTATGGAATTAAACCTTTCTCATGAACCACTCTGTCTATTGGTGAGAACCGATTCAACATCCGTTCAGTAGTTGTTGAGATTTTCACGTTCAGGCAGAGAGACTTACCAGGAAGGGATATATTTTTTCCATATTTAATGACGATAACACAATGAACAGCGGAAATAAAGCTTCCTCATGCACCACTCTCTCCATTGGAGAAAACCGATTCAACACCCGCTCAGTAGTTGTTGAGATTTTCACGTTCAGACAGATATACTTACAAGGAATGGATACATTTTTTTCCATATTTAATTATGGTACCTAAATGAGTTATGGAATTAAACCTTTCTCATGAACCACTCTGTCTATTGGTGAGAACCGATTCAACATCCGTTCAGTAGTTGTTGAGATTTTCACGTTCAGGCAGAGAGACTTACCAGGAAGGGATATATTTTTTCCATATTTAATGACGATACCACAATGAACAGCGGAAATAAAGCTTCCTCATGCACCACTCTCTCCATTGGAGAAAACCGATTCAACACCCGCTCAGTAGTTGTTGAGATTTTCACGTTCAGACAGATATACTTACAAGGAATGGATACATTTTTTTCCATATTTAATTATGGTACCTAAATGAGTTATGGAATTAAACCTTTCTCATGAACCACTCTGTCTATTGGTGAGAACCGACTCAACATCCGTTCAGTAGTTGTGCAGATTTTCACGTTCAGGCAGAGAGACTTACCAGGAAGGGATATATTTTTTCCATATTTAATGACGATACCACAATGAACAGCGGAAATAAAGCTTCCTCATGCACCACTCTCTCCATTGGAGAAAACCGATTCAACACCCGCTCAGTAGTTGTTGAGATTTTCACGTTCAGACAGATATACTTACAAGGAATGGATACATTTTTTTCCATATTTAATTATGGTACCTAAATGAGTTATGGAATTAAACCTTTCTCATGAACCACTCTGTCTATTGGTGAGAACCGATTCAACATCCGTTCAGTAGTTGTTGAGATTTTCACGTTCAGGCAGAGAGACTTACCAGGAAGGGATATATTTTTTCCATATTTAATGACGATACCACAATGAACAGCGTAAATAAAGCTTCCTCATGCACCACTCTCTCCATTGGAGAAAACCGATTCAACACCCGCTCAGTAGTTGTTGAGATTTTCACGTTCAGACAGATATACTTACAAGGAATGGATATATTTTTTTCCATATTTAATTATGGTACCTAAATGAGTTATGGAATTAAACCTTTCTCATGAACCACTCTGTCTATTGGTGAGAACCGATTCAACATCCGTTCAGTAGTTGTTGAGATTTTCACGTTCAGGCAGAGAGACTTACCAGGAAGGGATATATTTTTTCCATATTTAATGACGATACCACAATGAACAGCGGAAATAAAGCTTCCTCATGCACCACTCTCTCCATTGGAGAAAACCGATTCAACACCCGCTCAGTAGTTGTTGAGATTTTCACGTTCAGACAGATATACTTACAAGGAATGGATACATTTTTTTCCATATTTAATTATGGTACCTAAATGAGTTATGGAATTAAACCTTTCTCATGAACCACTCTGTCTATTGGTGAGAACCGATTCAACATCCGTTCAGTAGTTGTTGAGATTTTCACGTTCAGGCAGAGAGACTTACCAGGAAGGGATATATTTTTTCCATATTTAATGACGATACCACAATGAACAGCGGAAATAAAGCTTCCTCATGCACCACTCTCTCCATTGGAGAAAACCGATTCAACACCCGCTCAGTAGTTGTTGAGATTTTCACGTTCAGACAGATAGACTTACAAGGAATGGATATATTTTTTTCCATATTTAATGGTGATACCTAAATGAGTTTTGGAATTAAACCTTTCTCATGAACCACTCTGTCTATTGGTGAGAACCGATTCAACATCCGTTCAGTAGTTGTTGAGATTTTCACGTTCAGGCAGAGAGACTTACCAGGAAGGGATATATTTTTTCCATATTTAATGACGATACCACAATGAACAGCGGAAATAAAGCTTCCTCATGCACCACTCTCTCCATTGGAGAAAACCGATTCAACACCCGCTCAGTAGTTGTTGAGATTTTCACGTTCAGACAGATATACTTACAAGGAATGGATACATTTTTTTCCATATTTAATTATGGTACCTAAATGAGTTATGGAATTAAACCTTCCTCATGAACCACTCTGTCTATTGGTGAGAACCGATTCAACATCCGTTCAGTAGTTGTTGAGATTTTCACGTTCAGGCAGAGAGACTTACCAGGAAGGGATATATTTTTTCCATATTTAATGACGATACCACAATGAACAGCGGAAATAAAGCTTCCTCATGCACCACTCTCTCCATTGGAGAAAACCGATTCAACACCCGCTCAGTAGTTGTTGAGATTTTCACGTTCAGACAGATATACTTACAAGGAATGGATACATTTTTTCCATATTTAATTATGGTACCTAAATGAGTTATGGAATTAAACCTTTCTCATGAACCACTCTGTCTATTGGTGCGAACCGATTCAACATCCGTTCAGTAGTTGTTGAGATTTTCACGTTCAGACAGATAGACTTACAAGGAATGGATATATTTTTTTCCATATTTAATGGTGATACCTTAATGAGTTATGGAATAAAACCTTTCTCATGAACCACTCTGTCTATTGGTGAGAACCGATTCAACATCCGTTCAGTAGTTGTTGAGATTTTCACGTTCAGGCAGAGAGACTTACCAGGAAGGGATATATTTTTTCCATATTTAATGACGATACCACAATGAACAGCGGAAATAAAGCTTCCTCATGCACCACTCTCTCCATTGGAGAAAACCGATTCAACACCCGCTCAGTAGTTGTTGAGATTTTCACGTTCAGACAGATATACTTACAAGGAATGGATACATTTTTTTCCATATTTAATTATGGTACCTAAATGAGTTATGGAATTAAACCTTTCTCATGAACCACTCTGTCTATTGGTGAGAACCGATTCAACATCCGTTCAGTAGTTGTTGAGATTTTCACGTTCAGGCAGAGAGACTTACCAGGAAGGGATATATTTTTTCCATATTTAATGACGATACCACAATGAACAGCGGAAATAAAGCTTCCTCATGCACCACTCTCTCCATTGGAGAAAACCGATTCAACACCCGCTCAGTAGTTGTTGAGATTTTCACGTTCAGACAGATAGACTTACAAGGAATTGATATATTTTTTCCATATTTAATAATGATACCTAAATGAGTTATAGAATTAAACCTTTCTCATGAACCACTCTGTCTATTGGTGCGAACCGATTCAACATCCGTTCAGTAGTTGTTGAGATTTTCACGTTCAGCCAGAGAGACTTACCAGGAAGGGATATATTTTTTCCATATTTAATGACGATACCACAATGAACAGCGGAAATAAAGCTTCCTCATGCACCACTCTCTCCATTGGAGAAAACCGATTCAACACCCGCTCAGTAGTTGTTGAGATTTTCACGTTCAGACAGATATACTTACAAGGAATGGATACATTTTTTTCCATATTTAATTATGGTACCTAAATGAGTTATGGAATTAAACCTTTCTCATGAACCACTCTGTCTATTGGTGAGAACCGATTCAACATCCGTTCAGTAGTTGTTGAGATTTTCACGTTCAGGCAGAGAGACTTACCAGGAAGGGATATATTTTTTCCATATTTAATGACGATACCACAATGAACAGCGGAAATAAAGCTTCCTCATGCACCACTCTCTCCATTGGAGAAAACCGATTCAACACCCGCTCAGTAGTCGTTGAGATTTTCACGTTCAGGCAGATAGACTTACAAGGAATGGATATATTTTTTTCCATATTTAATGGTGATACCTAAATGAGTTATAGAATTAAACCTTTCTCATGAACCACTCTCTCCATTGGAGAAAACCGATTCAACACCCGCTCAGTAGTTGTTGAGATTTTCACGTTCAGACAGATATACTTACAAGGAATGGATATATTTTTTTCCATATTTAATGGTGATACCTAAATGAGTTATGGAATTAAACCTTTCTCATGAACCACTCTGTCTATTGGTGAGAACCGATTCAACATCCGTTCAGTAGTTGTTGAGATTTTCACGTTCAGGCAGAGAGACTTACCAGGAAGGGATATATTTTCTCCATATTTAATGACGATACCACAATGAACAGCGGAAATATAGCTTCCTCATGCACCACTCTCTCCATTGGAGAAAACCGATTCAACACCCGCTCAGTAGTTGTTGAGATTTTCACGTTCAGACAGATATACTTACAAGGAATGGATACATTTTTTTCCATATTTAATTATGGTACCTAAATGAGTTATGGAATTAAACCTTTCTCATGAACCACTCTGTCTATTGGTGAGAACCGATTCAACATCCGTTCAGTAGTTGTTGAGATTTTCACGTTCAGGCAGAGAGACTTACCAGGAAGGGATATATTTTTTCCATATTTAATGACGATACCACAATGAACAGCGGAAATAAAGCTTCCTCATGCACCACTCTCTCCATTGGAGAAAACCGATTCAACACCCGCTCAGTAGTTGTTGAGATTTTCACGTTCAGACAGATATACTTACAAGGAATGGATACATTTTTTTCCATATTTAATTATGGTACCTAAATGAGTTATGGAATTAAACCTTTCTCATGAACCACTCTGTCTATTGGTGAGAACCGATTCAACATCCGTTCAGTAGTTGTTGAGATTTTCACGTTCAGGCAGAGAGACTTACCAGGAAGGGATATATTTTTTCCATATTTAATGACGATACCACAATGAACAGCGGAAATAAAGCTTCCTCATGCACCACACTCTCCATTGGAGAAAACCGATTCAACACCCGCTCAGTAGTTGTTGAGATTTTCACGTTCAGACAGATATACTTACAAGGAATGGATACATTTTTTTCCATATTTATTTATGGTACCTAAATGAGTTATGGAATTAAACCTTTCTCATGAACCACTCTGTCTATTGGTGCGAACCGATTCAACATCCGTTCAGTAGTTGTTGAGATTTTCACGTTCAGACAGATAGACTTACAAGGAAGGGATATATTTTTTCCATATTTAATGACGATACCACAATGAACAGCGGAAACAAAGCTTCCTCATGCACCACTCTCTCCATTGGAGAAAACCGATTCAACACCCGCTCAGTAGTTGTTGAGATTTTCACGTTCAGACAGATATACTTACAAGGAATGGATACATTTTTTTCCATATTTAATTATGGTACCTAAATGAGTTATGGAATTAAACCTTTCTCATGAACCACTCTGTCTATTGGTGAGAACCGATTCAACATCCGTTCAGTAGTTGTTGAGATTTTCACGTTCAGGCAGAGAGACTTACCAGGAAGGGATATATTTTTTCCATATTTAATGACGATACCACAATGAACAGCGGAAATAAAGCTTCCTCATGCACCACTCTCTCCATTGGAGAAAACCGATTCAACACCCGCTCAGTAGTTGTTGAGATTTTCACGTTCAGACAGATATACTTACAAGGAATGGATACATTTTTTCCATATTTAATTATGGTACCTAAATGAGTTATGGAATTAAACCTTTCTCATGAACCACTCTGTCTATTGGTGCGAACCGATTCAACATCCGTTCAGTAGTTGTTGAGATTTTCACGTTCAGACAGATAGACTTACAAGGAATGGATACATTTTTCTCCATATTTAATTATGGTACCTAAATGAGTTATGGAATTAAACCTTTCTCATGAACCACTCTGTCTATTGGTGAGAACCGATTCAACATCCGTTCAGTAGTTGTTGAGATTTTCACGTTCAGGCAGAGAGACTTACCAGGAAGGGATATATTTTTTCCATATTTAATGACGATACCACAATGAACAGCGGAAATAAAGCTTCCTCATGCACCACTCTCTCCATTGGAGAAAACCGATTCAACACCCGCTCAGTAGTTGTTGAGATTTTCACGTTCAGACAGATATACTTACAAGGAATGGATATATTTTTTTCGATATTTAATTATGGTACCTAAATGAGTTATGGAATTAAACCTTTCTCATGAACCACTCTGTCTATTGGTGAGAACCGATTCAACATCCGTTCAGTAGTTGTTGAGATTTTCACGTTCAGGCAGAGAGACTTACCAGGAAGGGATATATTTTTTCCATATTTAATGACGATACCACAATGAACAGCGGAAATAAAGCTTCCTCATGCACCACTCTCTCCATTGGAGAAAACCGATTCAACACCCGCTCAGTAGTTGTTGAGATTTTCACGTTCAGACAGATATACTTACAAGGAATGGATACATTTTTTTCCATATTTAATTATGGTACCTAAATGAGTTATGGAATTAAACCTTTCTCATGAACCACTCTGTCTATTGGTGCGAACCGATTCAACATCCGTTCAGTAGTTGTTGAGATTTTCACGTTCAGGCAGAGAGACTTACCAGGAAGGGATATATTTTTTCCATATTTAATGACGATACCACAATGAACAGCGGAAATAAAGCTTCCTCATGCACCACTCTCTCCATTGGAGAAAACCGATTCAACACCCGCTCAGTAGTTGTTGAGATTTTCACGTTCAGACAGATAGACTTACAAGGAATGGATATATTTTTTTCCATATTTAATGGTGATACCTAAATGAGTTTTGGAATTAAACCTTTCTCATGAACCACTCTGTCTATTGGTGAGAACCGATTCAACATCCGTTCAGTAGTTGTTGAGATTTTCACGTTCAGGCAGAGAGACTTACCAGGAAGGGATATATTTTTTCCATATTTAATGACGATACCACAATGAACAGCGGAAATAAAGCTTCCTCATGCACCACTCTCTCCATTGGAGAAAACCGATTCAACACCCGCTCAGTAGTTGTTGAGATTTTCACGTTCAGACAGATATACTTACAAGGAATTTATACATTTTTTTCCATATTTAATTATGGTACCTAAATGAGTTATGGAATTAAACCTTTCTCATGAACCACTCTGTCTATTGGTGAGAACCGATTCAACATCCGTTCAGTAGTTGTTGAGATTTTCACGTTCAGGCAGAGAGACTTAAAAGGAAGGGATATATTTTTTCCATATTTAATGACGATACCACAATGAACAGCGGAAATAAAGCTTCCTCATGCACCACTCTCTCCATTGGAGAAAACCGATTCAACACCCGCTCAGTAGTTGTTGAGATTTTCACGTTCAGACAGATAGACTTACAAGGAATGGATATATTTTTTTCCATATTTAATGGTGATACCTAAATGAGTTTTGGAATTAAACCTTTCTCATGAACCACTCTGTCTATTGGTGAGAACCGATTCAACATCCGTTCAGTAGTTGTTGAGATTTTCACGTTCAGGCAGAGAGACTTACCAGGAAGGGATATATTTTTTCCATATTTAATGACGATACCACAATGAACAGCGGAAACAAAGCTTCCTCATGCACCACTCTCTCCATTGGAGAAAACCGATTCAACACCCGCTCAGTAGTTGTTGAGATTTTCACGTTCAGACAGATATACTTACAAGGAATGGATACATTTTTTTCCATATTTAATTATGGTACCTAAATGAGTTATGGAATTAAACCTTTCTCATGAACCACTCTGTCTATTGGTGAGAACCGATTCAACATCCGTTCAGTAGTTGTTGAGATTTTCACGTTCAGGCAGAGAGACTTACCAGGAAGGGATATATTTTTTCCATATTTAATGACGATACCACAATGAACAGCGGAAATAAAGCTTCCTCATGCACCACTCTCTCCATTGGAGAAAACCGATTCAACACCCGCTCAGTAGTTGTTGAGATTTTCACGTTCAGACAGATATACTTACAAGGAATGGATACATTTTTTCCATATTTAATTATGGTACCTAAATGAGTTATGGAATTAAACCTTTCTCATGAACCACTCTGTCTAGTGGTGCGAACCGATTCAACATCCGTTCAGTAGTTGTTGAGATTTTCACGTTCAGACAGATAGACTTACAAGGAATGGATTTATTTTTTTCCATATTTAATGGTGATACCTTAATGAGTTATGGAATTAAACCTTTCTCATGAACCACTCTGTCTATTGGTGAGAACCGATTCAACATCCGTTCAGTAGTTGTTGAGATTTTCACGTTCAGGCAGAGAGACTTACCAGGAACGGATATAATTTTTCCATATTTAATGACGATACCACAATGAACAGCGGAAATAAAGCTTCCTCATGCACCACTCTCTCCATTGGAGAAAACCGATTCAACACCCGCTCAGTAGTTGTTGAGATTTTCACGTTCAGACAGATATACTTACAAGGAATGGATACATTTTTTTCCATATTTAATTATGGTACCTAAATGAGTTATGGAATTAAACCTTTCTCATGAACCACTCTGTCTATTGGTGAGAACCGATTCAACATCCGTTCAGTAGTTGTTGAGATTTTCACGTTCAGGCAGAGAGACTTACCAGGAAGGGATATATTTTTTCCATATTTAATGACGATACCACAATGAACAGCGGAAATAAAGCTTCCTCATGCACCACTCTCTCCATTGGAGAAAACCGATTCAACACCCGCTCAGTAGTTGTTGAGATTTTTACTTTCAGACAGATAGACTTACAAGGAATGGATATATTTTTTTCCATATTTAATGGTGATACCTAAATGAGTTTTGGAATTAAACCTTTCTCATGAACCACTCTGTCTATTGGTGAGAACCGATTCAACATCCGTTCAGTAGTTGTTGAGATTTTCACGTTCAGGCAGAGAGACTTACCAGGAAGGGATATATTTTTTCCATATTTAATGACGATACCACAATGAACAGCGGAAATAAAGCTTCCTCATGCACCACTCTCTCCATTGGAGAAAACCGATTCAACACCCGCTCAGTAGTTGTTGAGATTTTCACGTTCAGACAGATATACTTACAAGGAATGGATACATTTTTTTCCATATTTAATTATGGTACCTAAATGAGTTATGGAATTAAACCTTTCTCATGAACCACTCTGTCTATTGGTGAGAACCGATTCAACATCCGTTCAGTAGTTGTTGAGATTTTCACGTTCAGGCAGAGAGACTTACCAGGAAGGGATATATTTTTTCCATATTTAATGACGATACCACAATGAACAGCGGAAATAAAGCTTCCTCATGCACCACTCTCTCCATTGGAGAAAACCGATTCAACACCCGCTCAGTAGTTGTTGAGATTTTCACGTTCAGACAGATAGACTTACAAGGAATGGATATATTTTTTTCCATATTTAATGGTGATACCTAAATGAGTTTTGGAATTAAACCTTTCTCATGAACCACTCTGTCTATTGGTGAGAACCGATTCAACATCCGTTCAGTAGTTGTTGAGATTTTCACGTTCAGGCAGAGAGACTTACCAGGAAGGGATATATTTTTTCCATATTTAATGACGATACCACAATGAACAGCGGAAACAAAGCTTCCTCATGCACCACTCTCTCCATTGGAGAAAACCGATTCAACACCCGCTCAGTAGTTGTTGAGATTTTCACGTTCAGACAGATATACTTACAAGGAATGGATACATTTTTTTCCATATTTAATTATGGTACCTAAATGAGTTATGGAATTAAACCTTTCTCATGAACCACTCTGTCTATTGGTGAGAACCGATTCAACATCCGTTCAGTAGTTGTTGAGATTTTCACGTTCAGGCAGAGAGACTTACCAGGAAGGGATATATTTTTTCCATATTAAATGACGATACCACAATGAACAGCGGAAATAAAGCTTCCTCATGCACCACTCTCTCCATTGGAGAAAACCGATTCAACACCCGCTCAGTAGTTGTTGAGATTTTCACGTTCAGACAGATATACTTACAAGGAATGGATACATTTTTTCCATATTTAATTATGGTACCTAAATGAGTTATGGAATTAAACCTTTCTCATGAACCACTCTGTCTATTGGTGCGAACCGATTCAACATCCGTTCAGTAGTTGTTGAGATTTTCACGTTCAGACAGATAGACTTACAAGGAATGGATTTATTTTGTTCCATATTTAATGGTGATACCTTAATGAGTTATGGAATTAAACCTTTCTCATGAACCACTCTGTCTATTGGTGAGAACCGATTCAACATCCGTTCAGTAGTTGTTGTGATTTTCACGTTCAGGCAGAGAGACTTACCAGGAACGGATATATTTTTTCCATATTTAATGACGATACCACAATGAACAGCGGAAATAAAGCTTCCTCATGCACCACTCTCTCCATTGGAGAAAACCGATTCAACACCCGCTCAGTAGTTGTTGAGATTTTCACGTTCAGACAGATATACTTACAAGGAATGGATACATTTTTTTCCATATTTAATTATGGTACCTAAATGAGTTATGGAATTAAACCTTTCTCATGAACCACTCTGTCTATTGGTGAGAACCGATTCAACATCCGTTCAGTAGTTGTTGAGATTTTCACGTTCAGGCAGAGAGACTTACCAGGAAGGGATATATTTTTTCCATATTTAATGACGATACCACAATGAACAGCGGAAATAAAGCTTCCTCATGCACCACTCTCTCCATTGGAGAAAACCGATTCAACACCCGCTCAGTAGTTGTTGAGATTTTCACGTTCAGACAGATATACTTACAAGGAATGGATACATTTTTTTCCATATTTAATTATGGTACCTAAATGAGTTATGGAATTAAACCTTTCTCATGAACCACTCTGTCTATTGGTGAGAACCGATTCAACATCCGTTCAGTAGTTGTTGAGATTTTCACGTTCAGGCAGAGAGACTTACCAGGAAGGGATATATTTTTTCCATATTTAATGACGATACCACAATGAACAGCGGAAATAAAGCTTCCTCATGCACCACTCTCTCCATTGGAGAAAACCGATTCAACACCCGCTCAGTAGTCGTTGAGATTTTCACGTTCAGGCAGATAGACTTACAAGGAATGGATATATTTTTTTCCATATTTAATGGTGATACCTAAATGAGTTATAGAATTAAACCTTTCTCATGAACCACTCTGTCTATTGGTGCGAACCGATTCAACATCCGTTCAGTAGTTGTTGAGATTTTCACGTTCAGACAGATAGACTTACAAGGAATGGATATATTTTTTTCCATATTTAATGGTGATACCTAAATGAGTTATGGAATTAAACCTTTCTCATGAACCACTCTGTCTATTGGTGAGAACCGATTCAACATCCGTTCAGTAGTTGTTGAGATTTTCACGTTCAGGCAGAGAGACTTACCAGGAAGGGATATATTTTTTCCATATTTAATGACGATACCACAATGAACAGCGGAAATAAAGCTTCCTCATGCACCACTCTCTCCATTGGAGAAAACCGATTCAACACCCGCTCAGTAGTTGTTGAGATTTTCACGTTCACACAGATAAACTTACAAGGAATTGATATATTTTTTCCATATTTAATAATGATACCTAAATGAGTTATAGAATTAAACCTTTCTCATGAACCACTCTGTCTATTGGTGCGAACCGATTCAACATCCGTTCAGTAGTTGTTGACATTTTCACGTTCAGACAGATAGACTTACAAGGAATGGATATTTTTTTTTCCATATTTAATGGTGATACCTAAATGAGTTATGGAATTAAACCTTTCTCATGAACCACTCTGTCTATTGGTGAGAACCGATTCAACATCCGTTCAGTAGTTGTTGAGATTTTCATGTTCAGGCAGAGAGACTTACCAGGAAGGGATATATTTTTTCCATATTTAATGACGATACCACAATGAACTGCGGAAATAAAGCTTCCTCATGCACCACTCTCTCCATTGGAGAAAACCGATTCAACACCCGCTCAGTAGTTGTTGAGATTTTCACGTTCAGACAGATATACTTACAAGGAATGGATACATTTTTTTCCATATTTAATTATGGTACCTAAATGAGTTATGGAATTAAGCCTTTCTCATGAACCACTCTGTCTATTGGTGAGAACCGATTCAACATCCGTTCAGTAGTTGTTGAGATTTTCACGTTCAGGCAAAGAGACTTACCAGGAAGGGATATATTTTTTCCATATTTAATGACGATACCACAATGAACAGCGGAAATAAAGCTTCCTCATGCACCACTCTCTCCATTGGAGAAAACCGATTCAACACCCGCTCAGTAGTTGTTGAGATTTTCACGTTCAGACAGATATACTTACAAGGAATGGATACATTTTTTTCCATATTTAATTATGGTACCTAAATAAGTTATGGAATTAAACCTTTCTCATGAACCACTCTGTCTATTGATGAGAACCGATTCAACATCCGTTCAGTACTTGTTGAGATTTTCACGTTCAGGCAGAGAGACTCACCAGGAAGGGATATATTTTTTCCATATTTAATGACGATACCACAATGAACAGCGCAAATAAAGCTTCCTCATGCACCACTCTCTCCATTGGAGAAAACCGATTCAACACCCGCTCAGTAGTTGTTGAGATTTTCACGTTCAGACAGATATACTTACAAGGAATGGATACATTTTTTTCCATATTTAATTATGGTACCTAAATGAGTTATGGAATTAAACCTTTCTCATGAACCACTCTGTCTATTGGTGAGAACCGATTCAACATCCGTTCAGTAGTTGTTGAGATTTTCACGTTCAGGCAGAGAGACTTACCAGGAAGGGATATATTTTTTCCATAATTAATGACGATACCACAATGAACAGCGGAAATAAAGCTTCCTCATGCACCACTCTCTCCATTGGAGAAAACCGATTCAACACCCGCTCAGTAGTTGTTGAGATTTTCACGTTCAGACAGATATACTTACAAGGAATGGATACATTTTTTTCCATATTTAATTATGGTACCTAAATGAGTTATGGAATTAAACCTTTCTCATGAACCACTCTGTCTATTGGTGAGAACCGATTCAACATCCGTCCAGTAGTTGTTGAGATTTTCACGTTCAGGCAGAGAGACTTACCAGGAAGGGATATATTTTTTCCATATTTAATGACGATACCACAATGAACAGCGGAAATAAAGCTTCCTCATGCACCACTCTCTCCATTGGAGAAAACCGATTCAACACCCGCTCAGTAGTTGTTGAGATTTTCACGTTCAGACAGATATACTTACAAGGAATGGATATATTTTTTTCCATATTTAATGGTGATACCTAAATGAGTTATGGAATTAAACCTTTCTCATGAGCCACTCTGTCTATTGGTGAGAACCGATTCAACATCCGTTCAGTAGTTGTTGAGATTTTCACGTTCAGGCAGAGAGACTTACCAGGAAGGGATATATTTTTTTCCATATTTAATGACGATACCACAATGAACAGCGCAAATAAAGCTTCCTCATGCACCACTCTCTCCATTGGAGAAAACCGATTCAACACCCGCTTAGTAGTTGTTGAGATTTTCACGTTCAGACAGATAGACTTACAAGGAATTGATATATTTTTTCCATATTTAATAATGATACCTAAATGAGTTATAGAATTAAACCTTTCTCATGAACCACTCTCTCCATTGGAGAAAACCGATTCAACACCCGCTCAGTAGTTGTTGAGATTTTCACGTTCAGACAGATATACTTACAAGGAATGGATACATTTTTTTCCATATTTAATTATGGTACCTAAATGAGTTATGGAATTAAACCTTTCTCATGAACCACTCTGTCTATTGGTGAGAACCGATTCAACATCCGTTCAGTAGTTGTTGAGATTTTCACGTTCAGGCAGAGAGACTTACCAGGAAGGGATATATTTTTTCCATATTGAATGACGATACCACAATGAACAGCGCAAATAAAGCTTCCTCATGCACCACTCTCTCCATTGGAGAAAACCGATTCAACACCCGCTCAGTAGTTGTTGAGATTTTCACGTTCAGACAGATATACTTACAAGGAATGGATACATTTTTTTCCATATTTAATTATGGTACCTAAATGAGTTATGGAATTAAACCTTTCTCATGAACCACTCTGTCTATTGGTGAGAACCGATTCAACATCCGTTCAGTAGTTGTTGAGATTTTCACGTTCAGGCAGAGAGACTTACCAGGAAGGGATATATTTTTTCCATATTTAATGACGATACCACAATGAACAGCGGAAATAAAGCTTCCTCATGCACCACTCTCTCCATTGGAGAAAACCGATTCAACACCCGCTCAGTAGTCGTTGAGATTTTCACGTTCAGGTAGATAGACTTACAAGGAATGGATATATTTTTTTCCATATTTAATGGTGATACCTAAATGAGTTATAGAATTAAACCTTTCTCATGAACCACTCTGTCTATTGGTGCGAACCGATTCAACATCCGTTCAGTAGTTGTTGCGATTTTCACGTTCAGACAGATAGACTTACAAGGAATGGATATATTTTTTTCCATATTTAATGGTGATACCTAAATGAGTTATGGAATTAAACCTTTCTCATGAATCACTCTGTCTATTGGTGAGAACCGATTCAACATCCGTTCAGTAGTTGTTGAGATTTTCACGTTCAGGCAGAGAGACTTACCAGGAAGGGATATATTTTTTCCATATTTAATGACGATACCACAATGAACAGCGGAAATAAAGCTTTCTCATGCACCACTCTCTCCATTGGAGAAAACCGATTCAACACCCGCTCAGTAGTTGTTGAGATTTTCACGTTCAGACAGATAGACTTACAAGGAATTGATATATTTTTTTCCATATTTAATAATGATACCTAAATGAGTTATAGAATTAAACCTTTCTCATGAACCACTCTGTCTATTGGTGCGAACCGATTCAACATCCGTTCAGTAGTTGTTGAGATTTTCACGTTCAGACAGATAGACTTACAAGGAATGGATATATTTTTTTCCATATTTAATGGTGATACCTAAATGAGTTATGGAATTAAACCTTTCTCATGAACCACTCTGTCTATTGGTGAGAACCGATTCAACATCCGTTCAGTAGTTGTTGAGATTTTCACGTTCAGGCAGAGAGACTTACCAGGAAGGGATATATTTTTTCCATATTTAATGACGATACCACAATGAACAGCCGAAATAAAGCTTCCTCATGCACCACTCTCTCCATTGGAGAAAACCGATTCAACACCCGCTCAGTAGTTGTTGAGATTTTCACGTTCAAACAGATATACTTACAAGGAATGGATACATTTTTTTCCATATTTAATTATGGTATATAAATGAGTTATGGAATTAAACCTTTCTCATGAACCACTCTGTCTATTGGTGAGAACCGATTCAACATCCGTTCAGTAGTTGTTGAGATTTTCACGTTCAGGCAGAGAGACTTACCAGGAAGGGATATATTTTTTCCATATTTAATGACGATACCACAATGAACAGCGGAAATAAAGCTTCCTCATGCACCACTCTCTCCATTGGAGAAAACCGATTCAACACCCGCTCAGTAGTTGTTGAGATTTTCACGTTCAGACAGATATACTTACAAGGAATGGATACATTTTTTTCCATATTTAATTATGGTACCTAAATGAGTTATGGAATTAAACCTTTCTCATGAACCACTCTGTCTATTGGTGAGAACCGAGTCAACATCCGTTCAGTAGTTGTTGAGATTTTCACGTTCAGGCAGAGAGACTTACCAGGAAGGGATATATTTTTTCCCATATTTAATGACGATACCACAATGAACAACGGAAATAAACCTTCCTCATGCACCACTCTCTCCATTGGAGAAAACCGATTCAACACCCGCTCAGTAGTTGTTGAGATTTTCACGTTCAGACAGATAGACTTACAAGGAATGGATACATTTTTTTCCATATTTAATTATGGTACCTAAATGAGTTATGGAATTAAACCTTTCTCATGAACACTCTGTCTATTGGTGAGAACCGATTCAACATCCGTCAGTAGTTGTTGAGATTTTCACGTTCAGGCAGAGAGACTACCAGGAAGGGATATATTTTTTCCATATTTAATGACGATACCACAATGAACAGCGGAAATAAAGCTTCCTCATGCACCACTCTCTCCATTGGAGAAAACCGATTCAACACCCGCTCAGTAGTTGTTGAGATTTTCACGTTCAGACAGATAGACCTTACAAGGAATTGATACATTTTTTTCCATATTTAATTATGGTACCTAAATGAGTTATGGAATTAAACCTTTCTCATGAACCACTCTGTCTATTGGTGAGAACCGATTCAACATCCGTTCAGTAGTTGTTGAGATTTTCACATTCAGGCAGAGAGACTTACCAGGAAGGGATATATTTTTTCCATATTTAATGACGATACCACAATGAACAGCGGAAATAAAGCTTCCTCATGCACCACTCTCTCCATTGGAGAAAACCGATTCAACACCCGCTCAGTAGTTGTTGAGATTTTCACGTTCAGGACAGATATACTTACAAGGAATGGATACATTTTTTTCCATATTTAATTATGGTACCTAAATGAGTTATGGAATTAAACCTTTCTCATGAACCACTCTGTCTATTGGTGAGAATCGATTCAACATCCGTTCAGTAGTTGTTGAGATTTTCACGTTCAGGCAGAGAGACTTACCAGGAAGGGATATATTTTTTCCATATTTAATGACGATACCACAATGAACAGCGGAAATAAAGCTTCCTCATGCATCACTCTCTCCATTGGAGAAAACCGATTCAACATCCGTTCAGTAGTTGTTGAGATTTTCACGTTCAGACAGATAGACTTACAAGGAATGGATATATTTTTTTCCATATTTAATGGTGATACCTAAATGAGTTATGGAATTAAACCTTTCTCATGAACCACTCTGTCTATTGGTGAGAACTGATTCAACATCCGTTCAGTAGTTGTTGAGATTTTCACGTTCAGGCAGAGAGACTTACCAGGAAGGGATATATTTTTTCCATATTTAATGACGATACCACAATGAACAGCGGAAATAAAGCTTCCTCATGCACCACTCTCTCCATTGGAGAAAACCGATTCAACACCCGCTCAGTAGTTGTTGAGATTTTCACGTTCAGACAGATAGACTTACAAGGAATTGATATATTTTTTTAATATTTAATAATGATACCTAAATGAGTTATAGAATTAAACCTTTCTCATGAACCACTCTGTCTATTGGTGCGAACCGATTCAACATCCGTTCAGTAGTTGTTGAGATTTTCACGTTCAGACAGATAGACTTACAAGGAATGGATATATTTTTTTCCATATTTAATGGTGATACCTAAATGAGTTATGGAATTAAACCTTTCTCATGAACCACTCTGTCTATTGGTGAGAACCGATTCAACATCCGTTCAGTAGTTGTTGAGATTTTCACGTTCAGGCAGAGAGACTTACCAGGAAGGGATATATTTTTTCCATATTTAATGACGATACCACAATGAACAGCGGAAATAAAGCTTCCTCATGCACCACTCTCTCCATTGGAGAAAACCGATTCAACACCCGCTCAGTAGTTGTTGAGATTTTCACGTTCAGACAGATATACTTACAAGGAATGGATACATTTTTTTCCATATTTAATTATGGTACCTAAATGAGTTATGGAATTAAACCTTTCTCATGAACCACTCTGTCTATTGGTGAGAACCGATTCAACATCCGTTCAGTAGTTGTTGAGATTTTCACGTTCAGGCAGAGAGACTTACCAGGAAGGGATATGTTTTTTCCATATTTAATCACGATACCACAATGAACAGCGGAAATAAAGCTTCCTCATGCACCACTCTCTCCATTGGAGAAAACCGATTCAACACCCGCTCAGTAGTTGTTGAGATTTTCACGTTCAGACAGATATACTTACAAGGAATGGATACATTTTTTTCCATATTTAATTATGGTACCTAAATGAGTTATGGAATTAAACCTTTCTCATGAACCACTCTGTCTATTGGTGAGAACCGATTCAACATCCGTTCAGTAGTTGTTGAGATTTTCACGTTCAGGCAAAGAGACTTACCAGGAAGGGATATATTTTTTCCATATTTAATGACGATACCACAATGAACAGTGGAAATAAAGCTTCCTCATGCACCACTCTCTCCATTGGAGAAAACCGATTCAACACCCGCTCAGTAGTTGTTGAGATTTTCACGTTCAGACAGATATACTTACAAGGAATGGATACATTTTTTTCCATATTTAATTATGGTACCTAAATGAGTTATGGAATTAAACCTTTCTCATGAACCACTCTGTCTATTGGTGAGAACCGATTCAACATCCGTTCAGTAGTTGTTGAGATTTTCACGTTCAGGCAGAGAGACTTACCAGGAAGGGATATATTTTTTCCATATTGAATGACGATACCACAATGAACAGCGGAAATAAAGCTTCCTCATGCACCACTCTCTCCAATGGAGAAAACCGATTCAACACCCGCTCAGTAGTTGTTGAGATTTTCACGTTCAGACAGATATACTTACAAGGAATGGATACATTTTTTTCCATATTTAATTATGGTACCTAAATGAGTTATGGAATTAAACCTTTCTCATGAACCACTCTGTCTATTGGTGAGAACCGATTCAACATCCGTTCAGTAGTTGTTGAGATTTTCACGTTCAGGCAGAGAGACTTACCAGGAAGGGATATATTTTTTCCATATTGAATGACGATACCACAATGAACAGCGGAAATAAAGCTTCCTCATGCACCACTCTCTCCATTGGAGAAAACCGATTCAACACCCGCTCAGTAGTTGTTGAGATTTTCACGTTCAGACAGATATACTTACAAGGAATGGATACATTTTTTTCCATATTTAATTATGGTACCTAAATGAGTTATGGAATTAAACCTTTCTCATGAACCACTCTGTCTATTGGTGAGAACCGATTCAACATCCGTTCAGTAGTTGTTGAGATTTTCACGTTCAGGCAGAGAGACTTACCAGGAAGGGATATATTTTTTCCATATTTAATGACGATACCACAATGAACAGCGGAAATAAAGCTTCCTCATGCACCACTCTCTCCATTGGAGAAAACCGATTCAACACCCGCTCAGTAGTCGTTGAGATTTTCACGTTCAGGCAGATAGACTTACAAGGAATGGATATATTTTTTTCCATATTTAATGGTGATACCTAAATGAGTTATAGAATTAAACCTTTCTCATGAACCACTCTGTCTATTGGTGAGAACCGATTCAACATCCGTTCAGTAGTTGTTGAGATTTTCACGTTCAGACAGATAGACTTACAAGGAATGGATATATTTTTTTCCATATTTAATGGTGATACCTAAATGAGTTATGGAATTAAACCTTTCTCATGAACCACTGTGTCTATTGGTGAGAACCGATTCAACATCCGTTCAGTAGTTGTTGAGATTTTCACGTTCAGGCAGAGAGACTTACCAGGAAGGGATATATTTTTTCCATATTTAATGACGATACCACAATGAACAGCGGAAATAAAGCTTCCTCATGCACCACTCTCTCCATTGGAGAAAACCGATTCAACACCCGCTCAGTAGTTGTTGAGATTTTCACGTTCAGACAGATATACTTACAAGGAATGGATACATTTTTTTCCATATTTAATTATGGTATATAAATGAGTTATGGAATTAAACCTTTCTCATGAACCACTCTGTCTATTGGTGAGAACCGATTCAACATCCGTTCAGTAGTTGTTGAGATTTTCACGTTCAGGCAGAGAGACTTACCAGGAAGGGATATATTTTTTCCATATTTAATGACGATACCACAATGAACAGCGGAAATAAAGCTTCCTCATGCACCACTCTCTCCATTGGAGAAAACCGATTCAACACCCGCTCAGTAGTTGTTGAGATTTTCACGTTCAGACAGATATACTTACAAGGAATGGATACATTTTTTTCCATATTTAATTATGGTACCTAAATGAGTTATGGAATTAAACCTTTCTCATGAACCACTCTGTCTATTGGTGAGAACCGATTCAACATCCGTTCAGTAGTTGTTGAGATTTTCACGTTCAGGCAGAGAGACTTACCAGGAAGGGATATATTTTGTCCATATTTAATGACGATACCACAATGAACAGCGGAAATAAAGCTTCCTCATGCACCACTCTCTCCATTGGAGAAAACCGATTCAACACCCGCTCAGTAGTTGTTGAGATTTTCACGTTCAGACAGATATACTTACAAGGAATGGATACATTTTTTTCCATATTTAATTATGGTACCTAAATGAGTTATGGAATTAAACCTTTCTCATGAACCACTCTGTCTATTGGTGAGAACCGATTCAACATCCGTTCAGTAGTTGTTGAGATTTTCACGTTCAGGCAGAGAGACTTACCAGGAAGGGATATATTTTTTCCATATTTAATGACGATACCACAATGAACAGCGGAAATAAAGCTTCCTCATGCACCACTCTCTCCATTGGAGAAAACCGATTCAACATCCGTTCAGTACTTGTTGAGATTTTCACGTTCAGACAGATAGACTTACAAGGAATGGATATATTTTTTTCCATATTTAATGGTGATACCTAAATGAGTTATGGAATTAAACCTTTCTCATGAACCACTCTGTCTATTGGTGAGAACCGATTCAACATCCGTTCAGTAGTTGTTGAGATTTTCACGTTCAGGCAGAGAGACTTACCAGGAAGGGATATATTTTTTCCATATTTAATGACGATACCACAATGAACAGCGGAAATAAAGCTTCCTCATGCACCACTCTCTCCATTGGAGAAAACCGATTCAACACCCGCTCAGTAGTTGTTGAGATTTTCACGTTCAGACAGATAGACTTACAAGGAATTGATATATTTTTTCCATATTTAATAATGATACCTAAATGAGTTATAGAATTAAACCTTTCTCATGAACCACTCTGTCTATTGGTGCGAACCGATTCAACATCCGTTCAGTAGTTGTTGAGATTTTCACGTTCAGACAGATAGACTTACAAGGAATGGATATATTTTTTTCCATATTTAATGGTGATACCTAAATGAGTTATGGAATTAAACCTTTCTCATGAACCACTCTGTCTATTGGTGAGAACCGATTCAACATCCGTTCAGTAGTTGTTGAGATTTTCACGTTCAGGCAGAGAGACTTACCAGGAAGGGATATATTTTTTCCATATTTAATGACGATACCACAATGAACAGCGGAAATAAAGCTTCCTCATGCACCACTCTCTCCATTGGAGAAAACCGATTCAACACCCGCTCAGTAGTTGTTGAGATTTTCACGTTCAGACAGATAGACTTACAAGGAATTGATATATTTTTTTCCATATTTAATAATGATACCTAAATGAGTTATAGAATTAAACCTTTCTCATGAACCACTCTGTCTATTGGTGCGAACCGATTCAACATCCGTTCAGTAGTTGTTGAGATTTTCACGTTCAGACAGATAGACTTACAAGGAATGGATATATTTTTTTCCATATTTAATGGTGATACCTAAATGAGTTATGGAATTAAACCTTTCTCATGAACCACTCTGTCTATTGGTGAGAACCGATTCAACATCCGTTCAGTAGTTGTTGAGATTTTCACGTTCAGGCAGAGAGACTTACCAGGAAGGGATATATTTTTTCCATATTTAATGACGATACCACAATGAACAGCGGAAATAAAGCTTCCTCATGCACCACTCTCTCCATTGGAGAAAACCGATTCAACACCCGCTCAGTAGTTGTTGAGATTTTCACGTTCAGACAGATATACTTACAAGGAATGGATACATTTTTTTCCATATTTAATTATGGTATATAAATGAGTTATGGAATTAAACCTTTCTCATGAACCACTCTGTCTATTGGTGAGAACCGATTCAACATTGGTTCAGTAGTTGTTGAGATTTTCACGTTCAGGCAGAGAGACTTACCAGGAAGGGATATATTTTTTCCATATTTAATGACGATACCACAATGAACAGCGGAAATAAAGCTTCCTCATGCACCACTCTCTCCATTGGAGAAAACCGATTCAACACCCGCTCAGTAGTTGTTGAGATTTTCACGTTCAGACAGATATACTTACAAGGAATGGATACATTTTTTTCCATATTTAATTATGGTACCTAAATGAGTTATGGAATTAAACCTTTCTCATGAACCACTCTGTCTATTGGTGAGAACCGATTCAACATCCGTTCAGTAGTTGTTGAGATTTTCACGTTCAGGCAGAGAGACTTACCAGGAAGGGATATATTTTTTCCATATTTAATGACGATACCACAATGAACAGCGGAAATAAAGCTTCCTCATGCACCACTCTCTCCATTGGAGAAAACCGATTCAACACCCGCTCAGTAGTTGTTGAGATTTTCACGTTCAGACAGATATACTTACAAGGAATGGATACATTTTTTTCCATATTTAATTATGGTACCTAAATGAGTTATGGAATTAAACCTTTCTCATGAACCACTCTGTCTATTGGTGAGAACCGATTCAACATCCGTTCAGTAGTTGTTGAGATTTTCACGTTCAGGCAGAGAGACTTACCAGGAAGGGATATATTTTTTCCATATTTAATGACGATACCACAATGAACAGCGGAAATAAAGCTTCCTCATGCACCACTCTCTCCATTGGAGAAAACCGATTCAACACCCGCTCAGTAGTTGTTGAGATTTTCACGTTCAGACAGATATACTTACAAGGAATGGATACATTTTTTTCCATATTTAATTATGGTACCTAAATGAGTTATGGAATTAAACCTTTCTCATGAACCACTCTGTCTATTGGTGAGAACCGATTCAACATCCGTTCAGTAGTTGTTGAGATTTTCACGTTCAGGCAGAGAGACTTACCAGGAAGGGATATATTTTTTCCATATTTAATGACGATACCACAATGAACAGCGGAAATAAAGCTTCCTCATGCACCACTCTCTCCATTGGAGAAAACCGATTCAACATCCGTTCAGTAGTTGTTGAGATTTTCACGTTCAGACAGATAGACTTACAAGGAATGGATATATTTTTTTCCATATTTAATGGTGATACCTAAATGAGTTATGGAATTAAACCTTTCTCATGAACCACTCTGTCTATTGGTGAGCACCGATTCAACATCCGTTCAGTAGTTGTTGAGATTTTCACGTTCAGGCAGAGAGACTTACCAGGAAGGGATATATTTTTTCCATATTTAATGACGATACCACAATGAACAGCGGAAATAAAGCTTCCTCATGCACCACTCTCTCCATTGGAGAAAACCGATTCAACACCCGCTCAGTAGTTGTTGAGATTTTCACGTTCAGACAGATAGACTTACAAGGAATTGATATATTTTTTCCATATTTAATAATGATACCTAAATGAGTTATAGAATTAAACCTTTCTCATGAACCACTCTGTCTATTGGTGCGAACCGATTCAACATCCGTTCAGTAGTTGTTGAGATTTTCACGTTCAGACAGATAGACTTACAAGGAATGGATATATTTTTTTCCATATTTAATGGTGATACCTAAATGAGTTATGGAATTAAACCTTTCTCATGAACCACTCTGTCTATTGGTGCGAACCGATTCAACATCCGTTCAGTAGTTGTTGAGATTTTCACGTTCAGACAGATAGACTTACAAGGAATGGATATTTTTTTTTCCATATTTAATGGTGATACCTAAATAAGTTATGGAATTAAACCTTTCTCATGAACCACTCTGTCTATTGGTGAGAACCGATTCAACATCCGTTCAGCAGTTGTTGAGATTTTCACGTTCAGGCAGAGAGACTTACCAGGAAGGGATATATTTTTTCCATATTTAATGACGATACCACAATGAACAGCGGAAATAAAGCTTCCTCATGCACCACTCTCTCCATTGGAGAAAACCGATTCAACACCCGCTCAGTAGTTGTTGAGATTTTCACGTTCAGACAGATATACTTACAAGGAATAGATACATTTTTTTCCATATTTAATTATGGTACCTAAATGAGTTATGGAATTAAACCTTTCTCATGAACCACTCTGTCTATTGGTGAGAACCGATTCAACATCTTTTCAGTAGTTGTTGAGATTTTCACGTTCAGGCACAGAGACTTACCAGGAAGGGATATATTTTTTCCATATTTAATGACGATACCACAATGAACAGCGGAAATAAAGCTTCCTCATGCACCACTCTCTCCATTGGAGAAAACCGATTCAACACCCGCTCAGTAGTTGTTGAGATTTTCACGTTCAGACAGATATACTTACAAGGAATGGATACATTTTTTTCCATATTTAATTATGGTACCTAAATGAGTTACGGAATTAAACTTTTCTCATGAACCACTCTGTCTATTGGTGAGAACCGATTCAACATCCGTTCAGTAGTTGTTGAGATTTTCACGTTCAGGCAGAGAGACTTACAAGGAATGGATACATTTTTTTCCATATTTAATGGTGATACCTAAATGAGTTATGGAATTAAACCTTTCTCATGAACCACTCTGTCTATTGGTGCGAACCGATTCAACATCCGTTCAGTAGTTGTTGAGATTTTCACGTTCAGACAGATATACTTACAAGGAATGGATACATTTTTTTCCATATTTAATTATGGTACCTAAATGAGTTATGGAATTAAACCTTTCTCATGAACCACTCTGTCTATTGGTGAGAACCGATTCAACATCCGTTCAGTAGTTGTTGAGATTTTCACGTTCAGGCAGAGAGACTTATCAGGAAGGGATATATTTTTTCCATATTTAATGACGATACCACAATGAACAGCGGAAATAAAGCTTCCTCATGCACCACTCTCTCCATTGGAGAAAACCGATTCAACACCCGCTCAGTAGTTGTTGAGATTTTCACGTTCAGACAGATATACTTACAAGGAATGGATACATTTTTTTCCATATTTAATTATGGTAAATCTAAATGAGTTATAGAATTAAACCTTTCTCATGAACCACTCTGTCTATTGGTGCGAACCGATTCAACATCCGTTCAGTAGTTGTTGAGATTTTCACGTTCAGACAGATAGACTTACA
Organism: Eristalis pertinax; assembly: GCA_907269125.1. Taxonomy (NCBI): domain Eukaryota; kingdom Metazoa; phylum Arthropoda; class Insecta; order Diptera; family Syrphidae; genus Eristalis; species Eristalis pertinax. Next base: position 1,820,653 of record CAJSMF010000061.1, read on the forward strand.
AGGAATGGATATATTTTTTTCCATATTTAATGGTGATACCTAAATGAGTTATGGAATTAAACCTTTCTCAGGAACCACTCTGTCTATTGGTGAGAACCGATTCAACATCCGTTCAGTAGTTGTTGAGATTTTCACGTTCAGGCAGAGAGACTTACCAGGAAGGGATATATCTTTTCCATATTTAATGACGATACCACAATGAACAGCGGAAATAAAGCTTCCTCATGCACCACTCTCTCCATTGGAGAAAACCGATTCAACACCCGCTCAGTAGTTGTTGAGATTTTCACGTTCAGACAGATATACTTACAAGGAATGGATACATTTTTTTCCATATTTAATTATGGTACCTAAATGAGTTATGGAATTAAACCTTTCTCATGAACCACTCTGTCTATTGGTGAGAACCGATTCAACATCCGTTCAGTAGTTGTTGAGATTTTCACGTTCAGGCGGAGAGACTTACCAGGAAGGGATATATTTTTTCCATATTTAATGACGATACCACAATGAACAGCGGAAATAAAGCTTCCTCATGCACCACTCTCTCCATTGGAGAAAACCGATTCAACACCCGCTCAGTAGTTGTTGAGATTTTCACGTTCAGACAGATATACTTACAAGGAATGGATACATTTTTTTCCATATTTAATTATGGTACCTAAATGAGTTATGGAATTAAACCTTTCTCATGAACCACTCTGTCTATTGGTGCGAACCGATTCAACATCCGTTCAGTAGTTGTTGAGATTTTCACGTTCAGGCAGAGAGACTTACCAGGAAGGGATATATTTTTTCCATATTTAATGACGATACCACAATGAACAGCGGAAATAAAGCTTCCTCATGCACCACTCTCTCCATTGGAGAAAACCGATTCAGTAGTTGTTGAGATTTTCACGTTCAGACAGATAGACTTACAAGGAATTGATATATTTTTTCCATATTTAATAATGATACATAAATGAGGTATAGAATTAAACCTTTCTCATGAACCACTCTGTCTATTGGTGAGAACCGATTCAACATCCGTTCAGTAGTTGTTGAGATTTTCACGTTCAGACAGATAGACTTACAAGGAATGGATATATTTTTTTCCATATTTAATGGTGATACCTAAATGAGTTATGGAATTAAACCTTTCTCATGAACCACTCTGTCTATTGGTGAGAACCGATTCAACATCCGTTCAGTAGTTGTTGAGATTTTCACGTTCAGGCAGAGAGACTTACCAGGAAGGGATATATTTTTTCCATATTTAATGACGATACCACAATGAACAGCGGAAATAAAGCTTCCTCATGCACCACTCTCTCCATTGGAGAAAACCGATTCAACACCCGCTCAGTAGTTGTTGAGATTTTCACGTTCAGACAGATATACTTACAAGGAATGGATACATTTTTTTCCATATTTAATTATGGTACCTAAATGAGTTATGGAATTAAACCTTTCTCATGAACCACTCAGTCTATTGGTGAGAACCGATTCAACATCCGTTCAGTAGTTGTTGAGATTTTCACGTTCAGGCAGAGAGACTTACCAGGAAGGGATATATTTTTTCCATATTTAATGACGATACCACAATGAACAGCGGAAATAAAGCTTCCTCATGCACCACTCTCTCCTTTGGAGAAAACCGATTCAACACCCGCTCAGTAGTTGTTGAGATTTTCACGTTCAGACAGATAGACTTACAAGGAATTGATATATTTTTTCCATATTTAATAATGATACATAAATGAGGTATAGAATTAAACCTTTCTCATGAACCACTCTGTCTATTGGTGCGAACCGATTCAACATCCGTTCAGTAGTTGTTGAGATTTTCACGTTCAGACAGATAGACTTACAAGGAATGGATATATTTTTTTCCATATTTAATGGTGATACCTAAATGAGTTATGGAATTAAACCTTTCTCATGAACCACTCTGTCTATTGGTGAGAACCGATTCAACATCCGTTCAGTAGTTGTTGAGATTTTCACGTTCAGGCAGAGAGACTTACCAGGAAGGGATATATTTTTTCCATATTTAGTGACGATACCACAATGAACAGCGGAAATAAAGCTTCCTCATGCACCACTCTCTCCATTGGAGAAAACCGATTCAACACCCGCTCAGTAGTTGTTGAGATTTTCACGTTCAGACAGATATACTTACAAGGAATGGATACATTTTTTTCCATATTTAATTATGGTACCTAAATGAGTTATGGAATTAAACCTTTCTCATGAACCACTCAGTCTATTGGTGAGAACCGATTCAACATCCGTTCAGTAGTTGTTGAGATTTTCACGTTCAGGCAGAGAGACTTACCAGGAAGGGATATATTTTTTCCATATTTAATGACGATACCACAATGAACAGCGGAAATAAAGCTTCCTCATGCACCACTCTCTCCTTTGGAGAAAACCGATTCAACACCCGCTCAGTAGTTGTTGAGATTTTCACGTTCAGACAGATAGACTTACAAGGAATTGATATATTTTTTCCATATTTAATAATGATACCTAAATGAGTTATAGAATTAAACCTTTCTCATGAACCACTCTGTCTATTGGTGCGAACCGATTCAACATCCGTTCAGTAGTTGTTGAGATTTTCACGTTCAGACAGATAGACTTACAAGGAATGGATATATTTTTTTCCATATTTAATGGTGATACCTAAATGAGTTATGGAATTAAACCTTTCTCATGAACCACTCTGTCTATTGGTGAGAACCGATTCAACATCCGTTCAGTAGTTGTTGAGATTTTCACGTTCAGGCAGAGAGACTTACCAGGAAGGGATATATTTTTTCCATATTTAATGACGATACCACAATGAACAGCGGAAATAAAGCTTCCTCATGCACCACTCTCTCCATTGGAGAAAACCGATTCAACACCCGCTCAGTAGTTGTTGAGATTTTCACGTTCAGACAGATATACTTACATGGAATGGATACATTTTTTTCCATATTTAATTATGGTACCTAAATGAGTTATGGAACTAAACCTTTCTCATGAACCACTCTGTCTATTGGTGAGAACCGATTCAACATCCGTTCAGTAGTTGTTGAGATTTTCACGTTCAGGCAGAGAGACTTACCAGGAAGGGATATATTTTTTCGATATTTAATGACGATACCACAATGAACAGCGGAAATAAAGCTTCCTCATGCACCACTCTCTCCATTGGAGAAAACCGATTCAACACCCGCTCAGTAGTTGTTGAGATTTTCACGTTCAGACAGATATACTTACAAGGAATGGATACATTTTTTTCCATATTTAATTATGGTACCTAAATGAGTTATGGAATTAAACCTTTCTCATGAACCACTCTGTCTATTGGTGAGAACCGATTCAACATCCGTTCAGTAGTTGTTGAGATTTTCACGTTCAGACAGATAGACTTACAAGGACTGGATATATTTTTTTCCATATTTAATGGTGGTACCTAAATGAGTTATGGAATTAAACCTTTCTCATGAACCACTCTGTCTATTGGTGAGAACCGATTCAACATCCGTTCAGTAGTTGTTGAGATTTTCACGTTCAGACAGATAGACTTACAAGGAATGGATATATTTTTTTCCATATTTAATGGTGGTACCTAAATGAGTTATTTAATTAAACCTTTCTCATGAACCACTCTGTCTATTGGTGCGAACCGATTCAACATCCGTTCAGTAGTTGTTGAGATTTTCACGTTCAGACAGATAGACTTACAGGGAATGGACATATTTTTTTCCATATTTAATGGTGATACCTAAATGAGTTATGGAATTAAACCTTTCTCATGAACCACTCTGTCTATTGGTGAGAACCGATTCAACATCCGTTCAGTAGTTGTTGAGATTTTCACGTTCAGACAGATAGACTTACAAGGAATTGATACATTTTTTTCCATATTTAATTATGGTACCTAAATGAGTTATGGAATTAAACCTTTCTCATGAACCACTCTGTCTATTGGTGAGAACCGATTCAACATCCGTTCAGTAGTTGTTGAGATTTTCACGTTCAGACAGATAGACTTACAAGGAATTGATATATTTTTTCCATATTTAATAATGATACCTAAATGAGTTATAGAATTAAACCTTTCTCATGAACCACTCTGTCTATTGGTGCGAACCGATTCAAGATCCGTTCAGTAGTTGTTGAGATTTTCACGTTCAGACAGATAGACTTACAAGGAATGGATATATTTTTTTCCATATTTAATGCTGATACCTAAATGAGTTATGGAATTAAACCTTTCTCATGAACCACTCTGTCTATTGGTGAGAACCGATTCAACATCCGTTCAGTAGTTGTTGAGATTTTCACGTTCAGGCAGAGAGACTTACCAGGAAGGGATATATTTGTTCCATATTTAATGACGATACCACAATGAACAGCGGAAATAAAGCTTCCTCATGCACCACTCTCTCCATTGGAGAAAACCGATTCAACACCCGCTCAGTAGTTGTTGAGATTTTCACGTTCAGACAGATATACTTACAAGGAATGGATACATTTTTTTCCATATTTAATTATGGTACCTAAATGAGTTATGGAATTAAACCTTTCTCATGAACCACTCTGTCTATTGGTGAGAACCGATTCAACATCCGTTCAGTAGTTGTTGAGATTTTCACGTTCAGGCAGAGAGACTTACCAGGAAGGGATATATTTTTTCCATATTTAATGACGATACCACAATGAACAGCGGAAATAAAGCTTCCTCATGCACCACTCTCTCCATTGGAGAAAACCGATTCAACACCCGCTCAGTAGTTGTTGAGATTTTCACGTTCAGACAGATATACTTACAAGGAATGGATACATTTTTTTCCATATTTAATTATGGTACCTAAATGAGTTATGGAATTAAACCTTTCTCATGAACCACTCTGTCTATTGGTGCGAACCGATTCAACATCCGTTCAGTAGTTGTTGAGATTTTCACGTTCAGACAGATATACTTACAAGGAATGGATACATTTCTTTCCATATTTAATGGTGATACCTAAATGAGTTATGGAATTAAACCTTTCTCATGAACCACTCTGTCTATTGGTGCGAACCGATTCAACATCCGTTCAGTAGTTGTTGAGATTTTCACGTTCAGGCAGAGAGACTTACAAGGAAGCGATATATTTTTTCCATATTTAATGACGATACCACAATGAACAGCGGAAATAAAGCTTCCTCATGCACCACTCTCTCCATTGGAGAAAACCGATTCAACACCCGTTCAGTAGTTGTTGAGATTTTCACGTTCAGACAGATAGACTTACAAGGAATTGATATATTTTTTCCATATTTAATAATGATACCTAAATGAGTTATAGAATTAAACCTTTCTCATGAACCACTCTGTCTATTGGTGCGAACCGATTCAACATCCGTTCAGTAGTTGTTGAGATTTTCACGTTTAGGCAGAGAGACTTACCAGGAAGGGATATATTTTTTCCATATTTAATGACGATACCACAATGAACAGCGGAAATAAAGCTTCCTCATGCACCACTCTCTCCATTGGAGAAAACCGATTCAACACCCGCTCAGTAGTTGTTGAAATTTTCACGTTCAGACAGATATACTTACAAGGAATTGATATATTTTTTCCATATTTAATAATGATACCTAAATGAGTTATAGAATTAAACCTTTCTCATGAACCACTCTGTCTATTGGTGAGAACCGATTCAACATCCGTTCAGTAGTTGTTGAGATTTTCACGTTCAGACAGATAGACTTACAAGGACTGGATATATTTTTTTCCATATTTAATGGTGATACCTAAATGAGTTATGGAATTAAACCTTTCTCATGAACCACTCTGTCTATTGGTGCGAACCGATTCAACATCCGTTCAGTAGTTGTTGAGATTTTCACGTTCAGACAGATAGACTTACAAGGACTGGATATATTTTTTTCCATATTTAATGGTGGTACCTAAATGAGTTATGGAATTAAACCTTTCTCATGAACCACTCTGTCTATTGGTGAGAACCGATTCAACATCCGTTCAGTAGTTGTTGAGATTTTCACGTTCAGACAGATAGACTTACAAGGAATGGATATATTTTTTTCCATATTTAATGGTGGTACCTAAATGAGTTATTTAATTAAACCTTTCTCATGAACCACTCTGTCTATTGGTGCGAACCGATTCAACATCCGTTCAGTAGTTGTTGAGATTTTCACGTTCAGGCAGAGAGACTTACCAGGAAGGGATATGTTTTTTCCATATTTAATGACGATACCACAATGAACAGCAGAAATAAAGCTTCCTCATGCACCACTCTCTCCATTGGAGAAAACCGATTCAACACCCGCTCAGTAGTTGTTGAGATTTTCACGTTCAGACAGATAGACTTACAAGGAATTGATATATTTTTTCCATATTTAATAATGATACCTAAATGAGTTATAGAATTAAACCTTTCTCATGAACCACTCTGTCTATTGGTGAGAACCGATTCAACATCCGTTCAGTAGTTGTTGAGATTTTCACGTTCAGACAGATAGACTTACAAGGACTGGATATATTTTTTTCCATATTTAATGGTGATACCTAAATGAGTTATGGAATTAAACCTTTCTCATGAACCACTCTGTCTATTGGTGCGAACCGATTCAACATCCGTTCAGTAGTTGTTGAGATTTTCACGTTCAGACAGATAGACTTACAAGGACTGGATATATTTTTTTCCATATTTAATGGTGGTACCTAAATGAGTTATGGAATTAAACCTTTCTCATGAACCACTCTGTCTATTGGTGAGAACCGATTCAACATCCGTTCAGTAGTTGTTGAGATTTTCACGTTCAGACAGATAGACTTACAAGGAATGGATATATTTTTTTCCATATTTAATGGTGGTACCTAAATGAGTTATTTAATTAAACCTTTCTCATGAATCACTCTGTCTATTGGTGCGAACCGATTCAACATGCGTTCAGTAGTTGTTGAGATTTTCACGTTCAGACAGATAGACTTACAAGGAATGGACATATTTTTTTCCATATTTAATGGTGATACCTAAATGAGTTATGGAATTAAACCTTTCTCATGAACCACTCTGTCTATTGGTGAGAACCGATTCAACATCCGTTCAGTAGTTGTTGAGATTTTCACGTTCAGGCAGAGAGACTTACCAGGAAGGGATATATTTTTTCCATATTTAATGACGATACCACAATGAACAGCGGAAATAAAGCTTCCTCATGCACCACTCTCTCCATTGGAGAAAACCGATTCAACACCCGCTCAGTAGTTGTTGAGATTTTCACGTTCAGACAGATATACTTACAAGGAATGGATACATTTTTTTCCATATTTAATTATGGTACCTAAATGAGTTATGGAATTAAACCTTTCTCATGAACCACTCTGTCTACTGGTGCGAACCGATTCAACATCCGTTCAGTAGTTGTTGAGATTTTCACGTTCAGACAGATATACTTACAAGGAATGGATACATTTTTTTCCATATTTAATGGTGATACCTAAATGAGTTATGGAATTAAACCTTTCTCATGAACCACTCTGTCTATTGGTGCGAACCGATTCAACATCCGTTCAGTAGTTGTTGAGATTTTCACGTTCAGACAGATAGACTTACAAGGACTGGATATATTTTTTTCCATATTTAATGGTGGTACCTAAATGAGTTATGGAATTAAACCTTTCTCATGAACCACTCTGTCTATTGGTGAGAACCGATTCAACATCCGTTCAGTAGTTGTTGAGATTTTCACGTTCAGACAGATATACTTACAAGGAATGGATATATATTTTTTCCATATTTAATGGTGGTACCTAAATGAGTTATTTAATTAAACCTTTCTCATGAACCACTCTGTCTATTGGTGCGAACCGATTCAACATCCGTTCAGTAGTTGTTGAGATTTTCACGTTCAGATAGATAGACTTACAAGGAATGGACATATTTTTTTCCATATTTAATGGTGATACCTAAATGAGTTATGGAATTAAACCTTTCTCATGAACCACTCTGTCTATTGGTGAGAACCGATTCAACATCCGTTCAGTAGTTGTTGAGATTTTCACGTTCAGGCAGAGAGATATACCAGGAAGGGATATATTTTTTCCATATTTAATGACGATACCACAATGAACAGCGGAAATAAAGCTTCCTCATGCACCACTCTCTCCATTGGAGAAAACCGATTCCACACCCGCTCAGTAGTTGTTGAGATTTTCACGTTCAGACAGATAGACTTACAAGGAACTGATATATTTTTTCCATATTTAATAATGATACCTAAATGAGTTATAGAATTAAACCTTTCTCATGAACCACTCTGTCCGATTTCAATCATCCGTTCAGTAGTTGTTGAGATTTTCACGTTCAGACAGATAGACTTACAAGGAATTGATACATTTTTTTCCATATTTAATTATGGTACCTAAATGAGTTATGGAATTAAACCTTTCTCATGAACCACTCTGTCTATTGGTGAGAACCGATTCAACATCGGTCCATATTTAATGACGATACCACAATGAACAGCGGAAATAAAGCTTCCTCATGCACCACTCTCTCCATTGGAGAAAACCGATTCAACACCCGCTCAGTAGTTGTTGAGATTTTCACGTTCAGACAGATAGACTTACAAGGAATTGATATATTTTTTCCATATTTAATAATGATACCTAAATGAGTTATAGAATTAAACCTTTCTCATGAACCACTCTGTCTATTGGTGAGAACCGATTCAACATCCGTTCAGCAGTTGTTGAGATTTTCACGTTCAGACAGATAGACTTACAAGGACCGGATATATTTTTTTCCATATTTAATGGTGATACCTAAATGAGTTATGGAATTAAACCTTTCTCATGAACCACTCTGTCTATTGGTGCGAACCGATTCAACATCCGTTCAGTAGTTGTTGAGATTTTCACGTTCAGAGAGATACACTTACAAGGACTGGATATATTTTTTTCCATATTTAATGGTGGTACCTAAATGAGTTATGGAATTAAACCTTTCTCATGAACCACTCTGTCTATTGGTGAGAACCGATTCAACATCCGTTCAGTAGTTGTTGAGATTTTCACGTTCAGACAGATAGACTTACAAGGAATGGATATATTTTTTTCCATATTTAATGGTGGTACCTAAATGAGTTATTTAATTAAACCTTTCTCATGAACCACTCTGTCTATTGGTGCGAACCGATTCAACATCCGTTCAGTAGTTGTTGAGATTTTCACGTTCAGACAGATAGACTTACAAGGAATGGACATATTTTTTTCCATATTTAATGGTGATACCTAAATGAGTTATGGATTTAAACCTTTCTCATGAATCACTCTGTCTATTGGTGAGAACCGATTCAACATCCGTTCAGTAGTTGTTGAGATTTTGACGTTCAGGCAGAGAGACTTACAAGGAATGGACATATTTTTTTCCATATTTAATGGTGATACCTAAATGAGTTATGGAATTAAACCTTTCTCATGAACCACTCTGTCTATTGGTGAGAACCGATTCAACATCCGTTCAGTAGTTGTTGAGATTTTCACGTTTAGGCAGATTGACTTACAAGGGGGATATATGTTTTCCATATTTAATGACGATACCACAATGAAAATAAAGCTTCCTCATGCACCACTCTCTCCATTGGAGAAAACCGATTCAACACCCGCTCAGTAGTTGTTGAGATTTTCACGTTCAGACAGATAGACTTACAAGGAATTGATATATTTTTTCCATATTTAATAATGATACCTAAATGAGTTATAGAATTAAACCTTTCTCATGAACCACTCTGTCTATTGGTGCGAACCGATTCAACATCCGTTCAGTAGTTGTTGAGATTTTCACGTTCAGGCAGAGAGACTTACCAGGAAGGGATATATTTTTTCCATATTTAATGACGATACCACAATGAACAGCGGAAATAAAGCTTCCTCATGCACCACTCTCTCCATTGGAGAAAACCGATTCAACACCCGCTCAGTAGTTGTTGAGATTTTCACGTTCAGACAGATATACTTACAAGGAATTGATATATTTTTTCCATATTTAATAATGATACCTAAATGAGTTATAGAATTAAACCTTTCTCATGAACCACTCTGTCTATTGGTGAGAACCGATTCAACATCCGTTCAGTAGTTGTTGAGATTTTCGCGTTCAGGCAGATATACTTACAAGGAATGGATACATTTTTTTCCATATTTAATTATGGTACCTAAATGAGTTATGGAATTAAACCTTTCTCATGAACCACTCTGTCTATTGGTGAGAACCGATTCAACATCCGTTCAGTAGTTGTTGAGATTTTCACGTTCAGGCAGAGAGACTTACCAGGAAGGAATATATTTTTTCCATATTTAATGACGATACCACAATGAACAGCGGAAATAAAGCTTCCTCGTGCACCACTCTCTCCATTGGAGAAAACCGATTCAACACCCGCTCAGTAGTTGTTGAGATTTTCACGTTCAGACAGATAGACTTACAAGGAATTGATATATTTTTTCCATATTTAATAATGATACCTAAATGAGTTATAGAATTAAACCTTTCTCATGAACCACTCTGTCTATTGGTGCGAACCGATTCAACATCCGTTCAGTAGTTGTTGAGATTTTCACGTTCAGACAGAGAGACTTACCAGGAAGGGATATATTTTTTTCCATATTTAATGGTGATACCTAAATGAGTTATGGAATTAAACCTTTCTCATGAACCACTCTGTCTATTGGTGAAAACCGATTCAACATCCGTTCAGTAGTTGTTGAGATTTTCACGTTCAGGCAGAGAGACTTACCAGGAAGGGATATATTTTTTCCATATTAAATGACGATACCACAATGAACAGCGGAAATAACGCTTCCTCGTGCACCACTCTCTCCATTGGAGAAAACCGATTCAACACCCGCTCAGTAGTTGTTGAGATTTTCACGTTCAGACAGATAGACTTACAAGGAATTGATATATTTTTTCCATATTTAATAATGATACCTAAATGAGTTATAGAATTAAACCTTTCTCATGAACCACTCTGTCTATTGGTGCGAACCGATTCAACATCCGTTCAGTAGTTGTTGAGATTTTCACGTTCAGACAGATATACTTACAAGGAATGGATATATTTTTTTCCATATTTAATTATGGTACCTAAATGAGTTATGGAATTAAACCTTTCTCATGAACCACTCTGTCTATTGGTGAGAACCGATTCAACATCCGTTCAGTAGTTGTTGAGATTTTCACTTTCAGGCAGAGAGACTTACCAGGAAGGGATATATTTTTTCCATATTTAATGACGATACCACAATGAACAGCGGAAATAAAGCTTCCTCATGCACCACTCTCTCCATTGGAGAAAACCGATTCAACACCCGCTCAGTAGTTGTTGAGATTTTTACGTTCAGACAGATATACTTACAAGGAATGGATACATTTTTTTCCATATTTAATTATGGTACCTAAATGAGTTATGGAATTAAACCTTTCTCATGAACCACTCTGTCTATTGGTGAGAACCGATTCAACATCCGTTCAGTAGTTGTTGAGATTTTCACGTTTAGACAGATAGACTTACAAGGAATGGATATATTTTTTTCCATATTTAATGGTGATACCTAAATGAGTTATGGAATTAAACCTTTCTCATGAACCACTCTGTCTATTGGTGAGAACCGATTCAACATCCGTTCAGTAGTTGTTGAGATTTTCACGTTCAGGCAGAGAGACTTACCAGGAAGGGATATATTTTTTCCATATTTAATGACGATACCACAATGAACAGCGGAAATAAAGCTTCCTCATGCACCACTCTCTCCATTGGAGAAAACCGATTCAACACCCGCTCAGTAGTTGTTGAGATTTTCACGCTCAGACAGATATACTTACAAGGAATGGATACATTTTTTTCCATATTTAATTATGGTACCTAAATGAGTTATGGAATTAAACCTTTCTCATGAACCACTCTGTCTATTGGTGAGAACCGATTCAACATCCGTTTAGTAGTTGTTGAGATTTTCACGTTCAGGCAGAGAGACTTACCAGGAAGGGATATATTTTTTCCATATTTAATGACGATACCACAATGAACAGCGGAAATAAAGCTTCCTCATGCACCACTCTCTCCATTGGAGAAAACCGATTCAACACCCGCTCAGTAGTTGTTGAGATTTTCACGTTCAGACAGATATACTTACAAGGAATGGATACATTTTTTTCCATATTTAATTATGGTACCTAAATGAGTTATGGAATTAAACCTTTCTCATGAACCACTCTGTCTATTGGTGCGAACCGATTCAACATCCGTTCAGTAGTTGTTGAGATTTTCACGTTCAGACAGATAGACTTACAAGGAATGGATATATTTTTTTCCATATTTAATGGTGGTACCTAAATGAGTTATGGAATTAAACCTTTCTCATGAACCACTCTGTCTATTGGTGAGAACCGATTCAACATCCGTTCAGTAGTTGTTGAGATTTTCACGTTCAGACAGATAGACTTACAAGGAATGGATATATTTTTTTCCATATTTAATGGTGATACCTAAATGAGTTATGGAATTAAACCTTTCTCATGAACCACTCTGTCTATTGGTGAGAACCGATTCAACATCCGTTCAGTAGTTGTTGAGATTTTCACGTTCAGGCAGAGAGACTTACCAGGAAGGGATATATTTTTTCCATATTTAATGACGATACCACAATGAACAGCGGAAATAAAGCTTCCTCATGCACCACTCTCTCCATTGGAGAAAACCGATTCAACACCCGCTCAGTAGTTGTTGAGATTTTCACGTTCAGACAGATAGACTTACAAGGAATTGATATATTTTTTAAATATTTAATAATGATACCTAAATGAGTTATAGAATTAAACCTTTCTCATGAACCACTCTGTCTATTGGTGCGAACCGATTCAACATCCGTTCAGTAGTTGTTGAGATTTTCACGTTCAGACAGATATACTTACAAGGAATGGATATATTTTTTTCCATATTTAATGGTGATACCTAAATGAGTTATGGAATTAAACCTTTCTCATGAACCACATTGTCTATTGGTGAGAACCGATTCAACATCCGTTCAGTAGTTGTTGAGATTTTCACGTTCAGGCAGAGAGACTTACCAGGAAGGGATATATTTTTTCCATATTTAATGACGATACCACAATGAACAGCGGAAATAAAGCTTCCTCATGCACCACTCTCTCCATTGGAGAAAACCGATTCAACACCCGCTCAGTAGTTGTTGAGATTTTCACGTTCAGACAGATATACTTACAAGGAATGGATACATTTTTTTCCATATTTAATTATGGTACCTAAATGAGTTATGCAATTAAACCTTTCTCATGAACCACTCTGTCTATTGGTGAGAACCGATTCAACATCCGTTTAGTAGTTGTTGAGATTTTCACGTTCAGGCAGAGAGACTTACCAGGAAGGGATATATTTTTTCCATATTTAATGACGATACCACAATGAACAGCGGAAATAAAGCTTCCTCATGCACCACTCTCTCCATTGGAGAAAACCGATTCAACACCCGCTCAGTAGTTGTTGAGATTTTCACGTTCAGACAGATAGACTTACAAGGAATTGATATATTTTTTCCATATTTAATAATGATACCTAAATGAGTTATAGAATTAAACCTTTCTCATGAACCACTCTGTCTATTGGTGCGAACCGATTCAACATCCGTTCAGTAGTTGTTGAGATTTTCACGTTCAGACAGATAGACTTACAAGGAATGGATATATTTTTTTCCATATTTAATGGTGGTACCTAAATGAGTTATGGAATTAAACCTTTCTCATGAACCACTCTGTCTATTGGTGAGAACCGATTCAACATCCGTTCAGTAGTTGTTGAGATTTTCACGTTCAGGCAGAGAGACTTACCAGGAAGGGATATATTTTTTCCATATTTAATGACGATACCACAATGAACAGCGGAAATAAAGCTTCCTCATGCACCACTCTCTCCATTGGAGAAAACCGATTCAACACCCGCTCAGTAGTTGTTGAGATTTTCACGTTCAGACAGATAGACTTACAAGGAATTGATACATTTTTTTCCATATTTAATTATGGTACCTAAATGAGTTATGGAATTAAACCTTTCTCATGAACCACTCTGTCTATTGGTGAGAACCGATTCAACATCCGTTCAGTAGTTGTTGAGATTTTCACGTTCAGACAGATATACTTACAAGGAATGGATACATTTTTTTCCATATTTAATTATGGTACCTAAATGAGTTATGGAATTAAACCTTTCTCATGAACCACTCTGTCTATTGGTGAGAACCGATTCAACATCCGTTTAGTAGTTGTTGAGATTTTCACGTTCAGGCAGAGAGACTTACCAGGAAGGGATATATTTTTTCCATATTTAATGACGATACCACAATGAACAGCGGAAATAAAGCTTCCTCATGCACCACTCTCTCCATTGGAGAAAACCGATTCAACACCCGCTCAGTAGTTGTTGAGATTTTCACGTTCAGACAGATATACTTACAAGGAATGGATACATTTTTTTCCATATTTAATTATGGTACCTAAATGAGTTATGGAATTAAACCTTTCTCATGAACCACTCTGTCTATTGGTGCGAACCGATTCAACATCCGTTCAGTAGTTGTTGAGATTTTCACGTTCAGACAGATAGACTTACAAGGAATGGATATATTTTTTTCCATATTTAATGGTGGTACCTAAATGAGTTATGGAATTAAACCTTTCTCATGAACCACTCTGTCTATTGGTGAGAACCGATTCAACATCCGTTCAGTAGTTGTTGAGATTTTCACGTTCAGACAGATAGACTTACAAGGAATGGATATATTTTTTTCCATATTTAATGGTGATACCTAAATGAGTTATGGAATTAAACCTTTCTCATGAACCACTCTGTCTATTGGTGAGAACCGATTCAACATCCGTTCAGTAGTTGTTGAGATTTTCACGTTCAGGCAGAGAGACTTACCAGGAAGGGATATATTTTTTCCATATTTAATGACGATACCACAATGAACAGCGGAAATAAAGCTTCCTCATGCACCACTCTCTCCATTGGAGAAAACCGATTCAACACCCGCTCAGTAGTTGTTGAGATTTTCACGTTCAGACAGATAGACTTACAAGGAATTGATATATTTTTTAAATATTTAATAATGATACCTAAATGAGTTATAGAATTAAACCTTTCTCATGAACCACTCTGTCTATTGGTGCGAACCGATTCAACATCCGTTCAGTAGTTGTTGAGATTTTCACGTTCAGACAGATATACTTACAAGGAATGGATACATTTTTTTCCATATTTAATTATGGTACCTAAATGAGTTATGGAATTAAACCTTTCTCATTAACCACTCTGTCTATTGGTGAGAACCGATTCAACATCCGTTCAGTAGTTGTTGAGATTTTCACGTTCAGGCAGAGAGACTTACCAGGAAGGGATATATTTTTTCCATATTTAATGACGATACCACAATGAACAGCGGAAATAAAGCTTCCTCATGCACCACTCTCTCCATTGGAGAAAACCGATTCAACACCCGCTCAGTAGTTGTTGAGATTTTTACGTTCAGACAGATATACTTACAAGGAATGGATACATTTTTTTCCATATTTAATTATGGTACCTAAATGAGTTATGGAATTAAACCTTTCTCATGAACCACTCTGTCTATTGGTGAGAACCGATTCAACATCCGTTCAGTAGTTGCTGAGATTTTCACTTTCAGGCAGAGAGACTTACCAGGAAGGGATATATTTTTTCCATATTTAATGACGATACCACAATGAACAGCGGAAATAAAGCTTCCTCATGCACCACTCTCTCCATTGGAGAAAACCGATTCAACACCCGCTCAGTAGTTGTTGAGATTTTCACGTTCAGACAGATATACTTACAAGGAATGGATACATTTTTTTCCATATTTAAATATGGTACCTAAATGAGTTATGGAATTAAACCTTTCTCATGAACCACTCTGTCTATTGGTGAGAACCGATTCAACATCCGTTCAGTAGTTGTTGAGATTTTCACGTTCAGGCAGAGAGACTTACCAGGAAGGGATATGTTTTTTCCATATTTAATGACGATACCACAATGAACAGCGGAAATAAAGCTTCCTCATGCACCACTCTCTCCATTGGAGAAAACCGATTCAACACCCGCTCAGTAGTTGTTGAGATTTTCACGTTCAGACAGATATACTTACAAGGAATGGATACATTTTTTTCCATATTTAATTATGGTACCTAAATGAGTTATGGAATTAAACCTTTCTCATGAACCACTCTGTCTATTGGTGCGAACCGATTCAACATCCGTTCAGTAGTTGTTGAGATTTTCACGTTCAGACAGATAGACTTACAAGGAATGGATATATTTTTTTCCATATTTAATGGTGATACCTAAATGAGTTATGGAATTAAACCTTTCTCATGAACCACATTGTCTATTGGTGAGAACCGATTCAACATCCGTTCAGTAGTTGTTGAGATTTTCACGTTCAGGCAGAGAGACTTACCAGGAAGGGATATATTTTTTCCATATTTAATGACGATACCACAATGAACAGCGGAAATAAAGCTTCCTCATGCACCACTCTCTCCATTGGAGAAAACCGATTCAACACCCGCTCAGTAGTTGTTGAGATTTTCACGTTCAGACAGATATACTTACAAGGAATGGATACATTTTTTTCCATATTTAATTATGGTACCTAAATGAGTTATGCAATTAAACCTTTCTCATGAACCACTCTGTCTATTGGTGAGAACCGATTCAACATCCGTTTAGTAGTTGTTGAGATTTTCACGTTCAGGCAGAGAGACTTACCAGGAAGGGATATATTTTTTCCATATTTAATGACGATACCACAATGAACAGCGGAAATAAAGCTTCCTCATGCACCACTCTCTCCATTGGAGAAAACCGATTCAACACCCGCTCAGTAGTTGTTGAGATTTTCACGTTCAGACAGATAGACTTACAAGGAATTGATATATTTTTTCCATATTTAATAATGATACCTAAATGAGTTATAGAATTAAACCTTTCTCATGAACCACTCTGTCTATTGGTGCGAACCGATTCAACATCCGTTCAGTAGTTGTTGAGATTTTCACGTTCAGACAGATAGACTTACAAGGAATGGATATATTTTTTTCCATATTTAATGGTGGTACCTAAATGAGTTATGGAATTAAACCTTTCTCATGAACCACTCTGTCTATTGGTGAGAACCGATTCAACATCCGTTCAGTAGTTGTTGAGATTTTCACGTTCAGGCAGAGAGACTTACCAGGAAGGGATATATTTTTTCCATATTTAATGACGATACCACAATGAACAGCGGAAATAAAGCTTCCTCATGCACCACTCTCTCCATTGGAGAAAACCGATTCAACACCCGCTCAGTAGTTGTTGAGATTTTCACGTTCAGACAGATAGACTTACAAGGAATTGATACATTTTTTTCCATATTTAATTATGGTACCTAAATGAGTTATGGAATTAAACCTTTCTCATGAACCACTCTGTCTATTGGTGAGAACCGATTCAACATCCGTTCAGTAGTTGTTGAGATTTTCACGTTCAGACAGATATACTTACAAGGAATGGATACATTTTTTTCCATATTTAATTATGGTACCTAAATGAGTTATGCAATTAAACCTTTCTCATGAACCACTCTGTCTATTGGTGAGAACCGATTCAACATCCGTTTAGTAGTTGTTGAGATTTTCACGTTCAGGCAGAGAGACTTACCAGGAAGGGATATATTTTTTCCATATTTAATGACGATACCACAATGAACAGCGGAAATAAAGCTTCCTCATGCACCACTCTCTCCATTGGAGAAAACCGATTCAACACCCGCTCAGTAGTTGTTGAGATTTTCACGTTCAGACAGATAGACTTACAAGGAATTGATATATTTTTTCCATATTTAATAATGATACCTAAATGAGTTATAGAATTAAACCTTTCTCATGAACCACTCTGTCTATTGGTGCGAACCGATTCAACATCCGTTCAGTAGTTGTTGAGATTTTCACGTTCAGACAGATAGACTTACAAGGAATGGATATATTTTTTTCCATATTTAATGGTGGTACCTAAATGAGTTATGGAATTAAACCTTTCTCATGAACCACTCTGTCTATTGGTGAGAACCGATTCAACATCCGTTCAGTAGTTGTTGAGATTTTCACGTTCAGGCAGAGAGACTTACCAGGAAGGGATATATTTTTTCCATATTTAATGACGATACCACAATGAACAGCGGAAATAAAGCTTCCTCATGCACCACTCTCTCCATTGGAGAAAACCGATTCAACACCCGCTCAGTAGTTGTTGAGATTTTCACGTTCAGACAGATAGACTTACAAGGAATTGATACATTTTTTTCCATATTTAATTATGGTACCTAAATGAGTTATGGAATTAAACCTTTCTCATGAACCACTCTGTCTATTGGTGAGAACCGATTCAACATCCGTTCAGTAGTTGTTGAGATTTTCACGTTCAGGCAGAGAGACTTACCAGGAAGGGATATATTTTTTCCATATTTAATGACGATACCACAATGAACAGCGGAAATAAAGCTTCCTCATGCACCACTCTCTCCATTGGAGAAAACCGATTCAACACCCGCTCAGTAGTTGTTGAGATTTTCACGTTCAGACAGATATACTTACAAGGAATGGATACATTTTTTTCCATATTTAATTATGGTACCTAAATGAATTATGGAATTAAACCTTTCTCATGAACCACTCTGTCTATTGGTGAGAACCGATTCAACATCCGTTCAGTAGTTGTTGAGATTTTCACGTTCAGGCAGAGAGACTTACCAGGAAGGGATATATTTTTTCCATATTTAATGACGATACCACAATGAACAGCGGAAATAAAGCTTCCTCATGCACCACTCTCTCCATTGGAGAAAACCGATTCAACACCCGCTCAGTAGTTGTTGAGATTTTCACATTCAGACAGATAGACTTACAAGGAATTGATATATTTTTTCCATATTTAATAATGATACCTAAATGAGTTATAGAATTAAACCTTTCTCATGAACCACTCTGTCCGATTTCAATCATCCGTTCAGTAGTTGTTGAGATTTTCACGTTCAGGCAGAGAGACTTACCAGGAAGGGATATATTTTTTCCATATTTAATGACGATACCACAATGAACAGCGGCAATAAAGCTTCCTCATGCACCACTCTCTCCATTGGAGAAAACCGATTCTCCATTGGAGAAAACCGACACCCGCTCAGTAGTTGTTGAGATTTCCACGTTCAGACAGATATACTTACAAGGAATGGATACATTTTTTTCCATATTTAATTATGGTACCTAAATGAGTTATGGAATTAAACCTTTCTCATGAACCACTCTGTCTATTGGTGAGAACCGATTCAACATCCGTTCAGTAGTTGTTGAGATTTTCACGTTCAGGCAGAGAGACTTACCAGGAAGGGATATATTTTTTCCATATTTAATGACGATACCACAATGAACAGCGGAAATAAAGCTTCCTCATGCACCACTCTCTCCATTGGAGAAAACCGATTCAACACCCGCTCAGTAGTTGTTGAGATTTTCACGTTCAGACAGATATACTTACAAGGAATGGATACATTTTTTTCCATATTTAATTATGGTACCTAAATGAGTTATGGAATTAAACCTTTCTCATGAACCACTCTGTCTATTGGTGAGAACCGATTCAACATCCGTTCAGTAGTTGTTGAGATTTTCACGTTCAGACAGATAGACTTACAAGGAATGGATATATTTTTTTCCATATTTAATGGTGATACCTAAATGAGTTATGGAATTAAACCTTTCTCATGAACCACTCTGTCTATTGGTGAGAACCGATTCAACATCCGTTCAGTAGTTGTTGAGATTTTCACGTTCAGGCAGAGAGACTTACAGGAAGGGATATATTTTTTCCATATTTAATGACGATACCACAATGAACAGCGGAAATAAAGCTTCCTCATGCACCACTCTCTCCATTGGAGAAAACCGATTCAACACCCGCTCAGTAGGTGTTGAGATTTTCACGTTCAGACAGATATACTTACAAGGAATGGATACATTTTTTTCCATATTTAATTATGGTACCTAAATGAGTTATGGAATTAAACCTTTCTCATGAACCACTCTGTCTATTGGTGAGAACCGATTCAACATCCGTTCAGTAGTTGTTGAGATTTTCACGTTCAGGCAGAGAGACTTACCAGGAAGGGATATATTTTTTCCATATTTAATGACGATACCACAATAAATAAAGCTTCCTCATGCACCACTCTCTCCATTGGAGAAAACCGATTCAACACCCGCTCAGTAGTTGTTGAGATTTTCACGTTCAGACAGATATACTTACAAGGAATGGATACATTTTTTCCATATTTAATTATGGTAGCTAAATGAGTTATGGAATTAAACCTTTCTCATGAACCACTCTGTCTATTGGTGAGAACCGATTCGACATCCGTTCAGTAGTTGTTGAGATTTTCACGTTCAGGCAGAGAGACTTACCAGGAAGGGATATATTTTTTCCATATTTAATGACGATACCACAATGAACAGCGGAAATAAAGCTTCCTCATGCACCACTCTCTCCATTGGAGAAAACCGATTCAACACCCGCTCAGTAGGTGTTGAGATTTTCACGTTCAGACAGATATACTTACAAGGAATGGATACATTTTTTTCCATATTTAATTATGGTACCTAAATGAGTTATGGAATTAAACCTTTCTCATGAACCACTCTGTCTATTGGTGAGAACCGATTCAACATCCGTTCAGTAGTTGTTGAGATTTTCACGTTCAGGCAGAGAGACTTACCAGGAAGGGATATATTTTTTCCATATTTAATGACGATACCACAATAAATAAAGCTTCCTCATGCACCACTCTCTCCATTGGCGAAAACCGATTCAACACCCGCTCAGTAGTTGTTGAGATTTTCACGTTCAGACAGATATACTTACAAGGAATGGATACATTTTTTCCATATTTAATTATGGTACCTAAATGAGTTATGGAATTAAACCTTTCTCATGAACCACTCTGTCTATTGGTGAGAACCGATTCGACATCCGTTCAGTAGTTGTTGAGATTTTCACGTTCAGGCAGAGAGACTTACCAGGAAGGGATATATTTTTTCCATATTTAATGACGATACCACAATGAACAGCGGAAATAAAGCTTCCTCATGCACCACTCTCTCCATTGGAGAAAACCGATTCAACACTCGCTCAGTAGTTGTTGAGATTTTCACGTTCAGACAGATAT
Source organism: Eristalis pertinax (assembly GCA_907269125.1). NCBI lineage: Eukaryota > Metazoa > Arthropoda > Insecta > Diptera > Syrphidae > Eristalis > Eristalis pertinax. The sequence goes on from CAJSMF010000061.1 coordinate 1,841,999, forward strand.
ACTTACAAGGAATGGATACATTTTTTTCCATATTTAATTATGGTACCTAAATGAGTTATGGAATTAAACCTTTCTCATGAACCACTCTGTCTATTGGTGAGAACCGATTCAACATCCGTTCAGTAGTTGTTGAGATTTTCACGTTCAGACAGATAGACTTACAAGGAATGGATATATTTTTTTCCATATTTAATGGTGATACCTAAATGAGTTATGGAATTAAACCTTTCTCATGAACCACTCTGTCTATTGGTGAGAACCGATTCAACATCCGTTCAGTTGTTGTTGAGATTTTCACGTTCAGGCAGAGAGACTTACCAGGAAGGGATATATTTTTTTTATATTTAATGACGATACCACAATGAACAGCGGAAATAAAGCTTCCTCATGCACCACTCTCTCCATTGGAGAAAACCGATTCAACACCCGCTCAGTAGTTGTTGAGATTTTCACGTTCAGACAGATATACTTACAAGGAATGCATACATTTTTTTCCATATTTAATTATGGTACCTAAATGAGTTATGGAATTAAACCTTTCTCATGAACCACTCTGTCTATTGGTGAGAACCGATTCAACATCCGTTCAGTAGTTGTTGAGATTTTCACGTTCAGGCAGAGAGACTTACCAGGAAGGGATATATTTTTTCCATATTTCATGACGATACCACAATGAACAGCGGAAATAAAGCTTCCTCATGCACCACTCTCTCCATTGGAGAAAACCGATTCAACACCCGCTCAGTAGTTGTGGAGATTTTCACGTTCAGACAGATATACTTACAAGGAATGGATACATTTTTTTCCATATTTAAATATGGTACCTAAATGAGTTATGGAATTAAACCTTTCTCATGAACCACTCTGTCTATTGGTGAGAACCGATTCAACATCCGTTCAGTAGTTGTTGAGATTTTCACGTTCAGGCAGAGAGACTTACCAGGAAGGGATATATTTTTTCCATATTTAATGAGGATACCACAATGAACAGCGGAAATAAAGCTTCCTCATGCACCACTCTCTCCATTGGAGAAAACCGATTCAACACTCGCTCAGTAGTTGTTGAGATTTTCACGTTCAGACAGATATACTTACAAGGAATGGATACATTTTTTTCCATATTTAATTATGGTACCTAAATGAGTTATGGAATTAAACCTTTCTCATGAACCACTCTGTCTATTGGTGAGAACCGATTCAACATGGGCTCAGTAGTTGTTGAGATTTTCACGTTCAGACAGATATACTTACAAGGAATGGATACATTTTTTTCCATATTTAATTATGGTACCTAAATGAGTTATGGAATTAAACCTTTCTCATGAACCACTCTGTCTATTGGTGAGAACCGATTCAACATCCGTTCGGTAGTTGTTGAGATTTCCACGTTCAGGCAGAGAGACTTACCAGGAAGGGATATATTTTTTCCATATTTAATGACGATACCACAATGAACAGCGGAAATAAAGCTTCCTCATGCACCACTCTCTCCATTGGAGAAAACCGATTCAACACCCGCTCAGTAGTTGTTGAGATTTTCACGTTCAGACAGATATACTTACAAGGAATGGATACATTTTTTTCCATATTTAATTATGGTACCTAAATGAGTTATGGAATTAAACCTTTCTCATGAACCACTCTGTCTATTGGTGAGAACCGATTCAACATCCGTTCAGTAGTTGTTGAGATTTTCACGTTCAGGCAGAGAGACTTACCAGGAAGGGATATATTTTTTCCATATTTAATGACGATACCACAATGAACAGCGGAAATAAAGCTTCCTCATGCACCACTCTCTCCATTGGAGAAAACCGATTCAACACCCGCTCAGTAGTTGTTGAGATTTTCACGTTCAGACAGATATACTTACAAGGAATGGATACATTTTTTGAAATATTTAATTATGGTACCTAAATGAGTTATGGAATTAAACCTTTCTCATGAACCACTCTGTCTATTGGTGAGAACCGATTCAACATCCGTTCAGTAGTTGTTGAGATTTTCACGTTCAGGCAGAGAGACTTACCAGGAAGGGATATATTTTTTCCATATTTAATGACGATACCACAATGAACAGCGGAAATAAAGCTTCCTCATGCACCACTCTCTCCATTGGAGAAAACCGATTCAACACCCGCTCAGTAGTTGTTGAGATTTTCACGTTCAGACAGATATACTTACAAGGAATGGATACATTTTTTTAAATATTTAATTATGGTACCTAAATGAGTTATGGAATTAAAACTTTCTCATGAACCACTCTGTCTATTGGTGAGAACCGATTCAACATCCGTTCAGTAGTTGTTGAGATTTTCACGTTCAGACAGATAGACTTACAAGGAATTGATATATTTTTTCCATATTTAATAATGATACCTAAATGAGTTATAGAATTAAACCTTTCTCATGAACCACTCTGTCTATTGGTGAGAACCGATTCAACATCCGTTCAGTAGTTGTTGAGATTTTCACGTTCAGGCAGAGAGACTTACCAGGAAGGGATATATTTTTTCCATATTTAATGACGATACCACAATTAACAGCGGAAATAAAGCTTCCTCATGCACCACTCTCTCCATTGGAGAAAACCGATTCAACACCCGCTCAGTAGTTGTTGAGATTTTCACGTTCAGACAGATAGACTTACAAGGAATTGATATATTTTTTCCATATTTAATAATGATACCTAAATGAGTTATAGAATTAAACCTTTCTCATGAACCACTCTGTCTATCGGTGCGAACCGATTCAACATCCGTTCAGTAGTTGTTGAGATTTTCACGTTCAGACAGATAGACTTACAAGGAATTGATATATTTTTTCCATATTTAATAATGATACCTAAATGAGTTATAGAATTAAACCTTTCTCATGAACCACTCTGTCTATTGGTGCGAACCGATTCAACATCCGTTCAGTAGTTGTTGAGATTTTCACGTTCAGACAGATAAACTTACAAGGAATGGAAATATTTTTTTCCATATTTAATGGTGATACCTAAATGAGTTATGGAATTAAACCTTTCTCATGAACCACTCTGTCTATTGGTGCGAACCGATTCAACATCCGTTCAGTAGTTGTTGAGATTTTCACGTTCAGGCAGAGAGACTTACCAGGAAGGGATATATTTTTTCCATATTTAAGGACGATACCACAATGAACAGCGGAAATAAAGCTTCCTCATGCACCACTCTCTCCATTGGAGAAAACCGATTCAACACCCGCTCAGTAGTTGTTGAGATTTTCACGTTCAGACAGATATACTTACAAGGAATAGATACATTTTTTTCCATATTTAATTATGGTACCTAAATGAGTTATGGAATTAAACCTTTCTCATGAACCACTCTGTCTATTGGTGAGAACCGATTCAACATCCGTTCAGTAGTTGTTGAGATTTTCACGTTCAGGCAGAGAGACTTACCAGGAAGGGATACATTTTTTCCATATTTAAGGACGATACCACAATGAACAGCGGAAATAAAGCTTCCTCATGCACCACTCTCTCCATTGGAGAAAACCGATTCAACACCCGCTCAGTAGTTGTTGAGATTTTCACGTTCAGACAGATATACTTACAAGGAATGGATACATTTTTTTCCATATTTAATTATGGTACCTAAATGAGTTATGGAATTAAACCTTTCTCATGAACCACTCTGTCTATTGGTGAGAACCGATTCAACATCCGTTCAGTAGTTGTTGAGATTTTCACGTTCAGACAGATATACTTACAAGGAATGGATACATTTTTTTCCATATTTAATTATGGTACCTAACTGAGTTATGGAATTAAACCTTTCTCATGAACCACTCTGTCTATTGGTGAGAACCGATTCAACATCCGTTCAGTAGTTGTTGAGATTTTCACGTTCAGACAGATAGACTTACAAGGAATGGATATATTTTTTTCCATATTTAATGGTGATACCTAAATGAGTTATGGAATTAAACCTTTTTCATGAACCACTCTGTCTATTGGTGAGAACCGATTCAACATCCGTTCAGTAGTTGTTGAGATTTTCACGTTCAGGCAGAGAGACTTACCAGGAAGGGATATATTTGTTCCATATTTAATGACGATACCACAATGAACAGCGGAAATAAAGCTTCCTCATGCACCACTCTCTCCATTGGAGAAAACCGATTCAACACCCGCTCAGTAGTTGTTGAGATTTTCACGTTCAGACAGATATACTTACAAGGAATGGATACATTTTTTTCCATATTTAATTATGGTACTTAAATGAGTTATGGAATTAAACCTTTCTCATGAACCACTCTGTCTATTGGTGAGAACCGATTCAACATCCGTTCAGTAGTTGTTGAGATTTTCACGTTCAGACAGATATACTTACAAGGAATGGATACATTTTTTTCCATATTTAATTATGGTACCTAAATGAGTTATGGAATTAAACCTTTCTCATGAACCACTCTGTCTATTGGTGAGAACCGATTCAACATCCGTTCAGTAGTTGTTGAGATTTTCACGTTCAGACAGATAGACTTACAAGGAATGGATATATTTTTTTCCATATTTAATGGTGATACCTAAATGAGTTATGGAATTAAACCTTTCTCATGAACCACTCTGTCTATTGGTGAGGACCGATTCAACGTCCCTTCAGTAGTTGTTGAGATTTTCACGTTCAGACAGATATACTTACAAGGAATGGATACATTTTTTTCCATATTTAATGGTGATACCTAAATGAGTTATGGAATTAAACCTTTCTCATGAACCACTCTGTCTATTGGTGCGAACCGATTCAACATCCGTTCAGTAGTTGTTGAGATTTTCACGTTCAGACAGATATACTTACAAGGAATGGATACATTTTTTTCCATATTTAATTATGGTACCTAAATGAGTTATAGAATTAAACCTTTCTCATGAACCACTCTGTCTATTGGTGCGAACCGATTCAACATCCGTTCAGTAGTTGTTGAGATTTTCACGTTCAGGCAGAGAGACTTACCAGGAAGGGATATATTTTTTCCATATTTAATGACGATACCACAATGAACTGCGGAAATAAAGCTTCCTCATGCACCACTCTCTCCATTGGAGAAAACCGATTCAACACCCGCTCAGTAGTTGTTGAGATTTTCACGTTCAGACAGATATACTTACAAGGAATGGATACATTTTTTTCCATATTTAATTATGGTACCTAAATGAGTTATGGAATTAAACCTTTCTCATGAACCACTCTGTCTATTGGTGCGAACCGATTCAACATCCGTTCAGTAGTTGTTGAGATTTTCACGTTCAGGCAGAGAGACTTACCAGGAAGGGATATATTTTTTCCATATTTAATGACGATACCACAATGAACTGCGGAAATAAAGCTTCCTCATGCACCACTCTCTCCATTGGAGAAAACCGATTCAACACCCGCTCAGTAGTTGTTGAGATTTTCACGTTCAGACAGATATACTTACAAGGAATGGATACATTTTTTTCCATATTTAATTATGGTACCTAAATGAGTTATGGAATTAAACCTTTCTCATGAACCACTCTGTCTATTGGTGCGAACCGATTCAACATCCGTCCAGTAGTTTTTGAGATTTTCACGTTCAGACAGATAGACTTACAAGGAATGGATATATTTTTTTCCATATTTAATGGTGATACCTAAATGAGTTATGGAATTAAACCTTTCTCATGAACCACTCTGTCTATTGGTGAGAACCGATTCAACATCCATTCAGTAGTTGTTGAGATTTTCACGTTCAGGCAGAGAGACTTACCAGGAAGGGATATATTTTTTCCATATTTAATGACGATACCACAATGAACAGCGGAAATAAAGCTTCCTCATGCACCACTCTCTCCATTGGAGAAAACCGATTCAACACCCGCTCAGTAGTTGTTGAGATTTTCACGTTCAGACAGATATACTTACAAGGAATGGATATATTTTTTTCCATATTTAATGGTGATACCTAAATGAGTTATGGAATTAAACCTTTCTCATGAACCACTCTGTCTATTGGTGAGAACCGATTCAACATCCGTTCAGTAGTTGTTGAGATTTTCACGTTCAGGCAGAGAGACTTACCAGGAAGGGATATATTTTTTCCATATTTAATGACGATACCACAATGAACAGCGGAAATAAAGCTTCCTCATGCACCACTCTCTCCATTGGAGAAAACCGATTCAACACCCGCTCAGTAGTTGTTGAGATTTTCACGTTCAGACAGATATACTTACAAGGAATGGATACATTTTTTTCCATATTTAATTATGGTACTTAAATGAGTTATGGAATTAAACCTTTCTCGTGAACCACTCTGTCTATTGGTGAGAACCGATTCAACATCCGTTCAGTAGTTGTTGAGATTTTCACGTTCAGGCAGAGAGACTTACCAGGAAGGGATATATTTTTTCCATATTTAATGACGATACCACAATGAACAGCGGAAATAAAGCTTCCTCATGCACCACTCTCTCCATTGGAGAAAACCGATTCAACACCCGCTCAGTAGTTGTTGAGATTTTCACGTTCAGACAGATATACTTACAAGGAATGGATATATTTTTTTCCATATTTAATGGTGATACCTAAATGAGTTATGGAATTAAACCTTTCTCATGAACCACTCTGTCTATTGGTGAGAACCGATTCAACATCCGTTCAGTAGTTGTTGAGATTTTCACGTTCAGGCAGAGAGACTTACCAGGAAGGGATATATTTTTTTAATATTTAATGACGATACCACAATGAACAGCGGAAATAAAGCTTCCTCATGCACCACTCTCTCCATTGGAGAAAACCGATTCAACACCCGCTCAGTAGTTGTTGAGATTTTCACGTTCAGACAGATATACTTACAAGGAATGGATACATTTTTTTCCATATTTAATTATGGTACCTAAATGAGTTATGGAATTAAACCTTTCTCATGAACCACTCTGTCTATTGGTGAGAACCGATTCAACATCCGTTCAGTAGTTGTTGAGTTTTTCACGTTCAGGCAGAGAGACTTACCAGGAAGGGATATATTTTTTCCATATTTAATGACGATACCACAATGAACAGCGGAAATAAAGATTCCTCATGCACCACTCTCTCCATTGGAGAAAACCGATTCAACACCCGCTCAGTAGTTGTTGAGATTTTCGCGTTCAGACAGATATACTTACAAGGAATGGATACATTTTTTTCCATATTTAATTATGGTACCTAAATGAGTTATGGAATTAAACCTTTCTCATGAACCACTCTGTCTATTGGTGAGAACCGATTCAACATCCGTTCAGTAGTTGTTGAGATTTTCTAGTTCAGGCAGAGAGACTTACCAGGAAGGGATATATTTTTTCCATATTTAATGACGATACCACAATGAACAGCGGAAATAAAGCTTCCTCATGCACCACTCTCTCCATTGGAGAAAACCGATTCAACACCCGCTCAGTAGTTGTTGAGATTTTCACGTTCAGACAGATATACTTACAAGGAATGGATACATTTTTTTCCATATTTAATTATGGTACCTAAATGAGTTATGGAATTAAACCTTTCTCATGAACCACTCTGTCTATTGGTGCGAACCGATTCAACATCCGTTCAGTAGTTGTTGAGATTTTCACGTTCAGACAGATATACTTACAAGGAATGGATACATTTTTTTCCATATTTAATTATGGTACCTAAATGAGTTATGGAATTAAACCTTTCTCATGAACCACTCTGTCTATTGGTGAGAACCGATTCAACATCCGTTCAGTAGTTGTTGAGATTTTCACGTTCAGGCAGAGAGACTTACCAGGAAGGGATATATTTTTTCCATATTTAATGACGATACCACAATGAACAGCGGAAATAAAGCTTCCTCATGCACCACTCTCTCCATTGGAGAAAACCGATTCAACACCCGCTCAGTAGTTGTTGAGATTTTCACGTTCAGACAGATATACTTACAAGGAATGGATACATTTTTTTCCATATTTAATTATGGTACCTAAATGAGTTATGGAATTAAACCTTTCTCATGAACCACTCTGTCTATAGGTGAGAACCGATTCAACATCCGTTCAGTAGTTGTTGAGATTTTCACGTTCAGGCAGAGAGACTTACCAGGAAGGGATATATTTTTTCCATATTTAATGACGATACCACAATGAACAGCGGAAATAAAGCTTCCTCATGCACCACTCTCTCCATTGGAGAAAACCGATTCAACACCCGCTCAGTAGTTGTTGAGATTTTCACGTTCAGACAGATATACTTACAAGGAATGGATACATTTTTTGCCATATTTAATTATGGTACCTAAATGAGTTATGGAATTAAACCTTTCTCATGAACCACTCTGTCTATTGGTGAGAACCGATTCAACATCCGTTCAGTAGTTGTTGAGATTTTCACGTTCAGGCAGAGAGACTTACCAGGAAGGGATATATTTTTTCCATATTTAATGACGATACCACAATGAACAGCGGAAATAAAGCTTCCTCATGCACCACTCTCTCCATTGGAGAAAACCGATTCAACACCCGCTCAGTAGTTGTTGAGATTTTCACGTTCAGACAGATATACTTACAAGGAATAGATACATTTTTTTCCATATTGAATTATGGTACCTAAATGAGTTATGGAATTAAACCTTTCTCATGAACCACTCCGTCTATTGGTGAGAACCGATTCAACATCCGTTCAGTAGTTGTTGAGATTTTCACGTTCAGGCAGAGAGACTTACCAGGAAGGGATATATTTTTTCCATATTTAATGACGATACCACAATGAACAGCGGAAATAAAGCTTCCTCATGCACCACTCTCTCCATTGGAGAAAACCGATTCAACACCCGCTCAGTAGTTGTTGAGATTTTCACGTTCAGACAGATATACTTACAAGGAATGGATATATTTTTTTCCATATTTAATGGTGATACCTAAATGAGTTATGGAATTAAACCTTTCTCATGAACCACTCTGTCTATTGGTGAGAACCGATTCAACATCCGTTCAGTAGTTGTTGAGATTTTCACGTTCAGGCAGAGAGACTTACCAGGAAGGGATATATTTTTTCCATATTTAATGACGATACCACAATGAACAGCGGAAATAAAGCTTCCTCATGCACCACTCTCTCCATTGGAGAAAACCGATTCAACACCCGCTCAGTAGTTGTTGAGATTTTCACGTTCAGACAGATATACTTACAAGGAATGGATACATTTTTTTCCATATTTAATTATGGTACCTAAATGAGTTATGGAATTAAACCTTTCTCATGAACCACTCTGTCTATTGGTGAGAACCGATTCAACATCCGTTCAGTAGTTGTTGAGATTTTCACGTTCAGGCAGAGAGACTTACCAGGAAGGGATATATTTTTTCCATATTTAATGACGATACCACAATGAACAGCGGAAATAAAGCTTCCTCATGCACCACTCTCTCCATTGGAGAAAACTGATTCAACACCCGCTCAGTAGTTGTTGAGATTTTCACGTTCAGACAGATATACTTACAAGGAATGGATACATTTTTTTCCATATTTAATTATGGTACCTAAATGAGTTATGGAATTAAACCTTTCTCATGAACCACTCTGTCTATTGGTGAGAACCGATTCAACATCCGTTCAGTAGTTGTTGAGATTTTCACGTTCAGGCAGAGAGACTTACCAGGAAGGGATATATTTTTTCCATATTTAATGACGATACCACAATGAACAGCGGAAATAAAGCTTCCTCATGCACCACTCTCTCCATTGGAGAAAACCGATTCAACACCCGCTTAGTAGTTGTTGAGATTTTCACGTTCAGACAGATATACTTACAAGGAATGGATACATTTTTTTCCATATTTAATTATGGTACCTAAATGAGTTATGGAATTAAACCTTTCTCATGAACCACTCTGTCTATTGGTGAGAACCGATTCAACATCCGTTCAGTAGTTGTTGAGATTTTCACGTTCAGGCAGAGAGACTTACCAGGAAGGGATATATTTTTTCCATATTTAATGACGATACCACAATGAACAGCGGAAATAAAGCTTCCTCATGCACCACTCTCTCCATTGGAGAAAACCGATTCAACACCCGCTCAGTAGTTGTTGAGATTTTCACGTTCAGACAGATATACTTACAAGGAATGGATACATTTTTTTCCATATTTAATTATGGTACCTAAATGAGTTATGGAATTAAACCTTTCTCATGAACCACTCTGTCTATTGGTGAGAACCGATTCAACATCCGTTCAGTAGTTGTTGAGATTTTCACGTTCAGACAGATAGACTTACAAGGAATGGATATATTTTTTTCCATATTTAATGGTGATACCTAAATGAGTTATGGAATTAAACCTTTCTCATGAACCACTCTGTCTATTGGTGCGAACCGATTCAACATCCGTTAAGTAGTTGTTGAGCTTTTCACGTTCAGGCAGAGAGACTTACAAGGAATGGATATATTTTTTTCCATATTTAATGGTGATACCTAAATGAGTTATGGAATTAAACCTTTCTCATGAACCACTCTGTCTATTGGTAAGAACCGATTCAACATCCGTTCAGTAGTTGTTGAGATTTTCACGTTCAGGCAGAGAGACTTACCAGGAAGGGATATATTTTTTCCATATTTAATGACGATACCACAATGAACAGCGGAAATAAAGATTCCTCATGCACCACTCTCTCCATTGGAGAAAACCGATTCAACACCCGCTCAGTAGTTGTTGAGATTTTCACGGTCAGACAGATATACTTACAAGGAATGGATACATTTTTTTCCATATTTAATTATGGTACCTAAATGAGTTATGGAATTAAACCTTTCTCATGAACCACTCTGTCTATTGGTGAGAACCGATTCAACATCCGTTCAGTAGTTGTTGAGATTTTCACGTTCAGACAGATAGACTTACAAGGAATGGATATATTTTTTTCCATATTTAATGGTGATACCTAAATGAGTTATGGAATTAAACCTTTCTCATGAACCACTCTGTCTATTGGTGAGAATCGATTCAACATCCGTTCAGTAGTTGTTGAGATTTTCACGTTCAGGCAGAGAGACTTACCAGGAAGGGATATATTTTTTCCATATTTAATGACGATACCACAATGAACAGCGGAAATAAAGCTTCCTCATGCACCACTCTCTCCATTGGAGAAAACCGATTCAACACCCGCTCAGTAGTTGTTGAGATTTTCACGTTCAGACAGATATACTTACAAGGAATGGATATATTTTTTTCCATATTTAATGGTGATACCTAAATGAGTTATGGAATTAAACCTTTCTCATGAACCACTCTGTCTATTGGTGAGAACCGATTCAACATCCGTTCAGTAGTTGTTGAGATTTTCACGTTCAGGCAGAGAGACTTACCAGGAAGGGATATATTTTTTCCATATTTAATGACGATACCACAATGAACACCGGAAATAAAGCTTCCTCATGCACCACTCTCTCCATTGAAGAAAACCGATTCAACACCCGCTCAGTAGTTGTTGAGATTTTCACGTTCAGACAGATATACTTACAAGGAATGGACACATTTTTTTCCATATTTAATTATGGTACCTAAATGAGTTAAGGAATTAAACCTTTCTCATGAACCACTCTGTCTATTGGTGAGAACCGATTCAACATCCGTTCAGTAGTTGTTGAGATTTTCACGTTCAGGCAGAGAGACTAACCAGGAAGGGATATATTTTTTCCATATTTAATGACGATACCACAATGAACAGCGGAAATAAAGCTTCCTCATGCACCACTCTCTCCATTGGAGAAAACCGATTCAACACCCGCTCAGTAGTTGTTGAGATTTTCACGTTCAGACAGATATACTTACAAGGAATGGATACATTTTTTTCCATATTTAATTATGGTACCTAAATGAGTTATGGAATTAAACCTTTCTCATGAACCACTCTGTCTATTGGTGAGAACCGATTCAACATCCGTTCAGTAGTTGTTGAGATTTTCACGTTCAGGCAGAGAGACTTACCAGGAAGGGATATATTTTTTCCATATTTAATGACGATACCACAATGAACAGCGGAAATAAAGCTTCCTCATGCACCACTCTCTCCATTGGAGAAAACCGATTCAACACCCGCTCAGTAGTTGTTGAGATTTTCACGGTCAGACAGATATACTTACAAGGAATGGATACATTTTTTTCCATATTTAATTATGGTACCTAAATGAGTTATGGAATTAAACCTTTCTCATGAACCACTCTGTCTATTGGTGAGAACCGATTCAACATCCGTTCAGTAGTTGTTGAGATTTTCACGTTCAGACAGATAGACTTACAAGGAATGGATATATTTTTTTCCATATTTAATGGCGATACCTACATACCTAAATGAGTTATGGAATTAAACCTTTCTCATGAACCACTCTGTCTATTGGTGAGAACCGATTCAACATCCGTTCAGTAGTTGTTGAGATTTTCACGTTCAGGCAGAGAGACTTACCAGGAAGGGATATATTTTTTCTATATTTAATGACGATACCACAATGAACAGCGGAAATAAAGCTTCCTCATGCACCACTCTCTCCATTGGAGAAAACCGATTCAACACCCGCTCAGTAGTTGTTGAGATTTTCACGTTCAGACAGATATACTTACAAGGAATGGACACATTTTTTTCCATATTTAATTATGGTACCTAAATGAGTTATGGAATTAAACCTTTCTCATGAACCACTCTGTCTATTGGTGAGAACCGATTCAACATCCGTTCAGTAGTTGTTGAGATTTTCACGTTCAGGCAGAGAGACTTACCAGGAAGGGATATATTTTTTCCATATTTAATGACGATACCACAATGAACAGCGGAAATAAAGCTTCCTCATGCACCACTCTCTCCATTGGAGAAAACCGATTCAACACCCGCTCAGTAGTTGTTGAGATTTTCACGTTCAGACAGATATACTTACAAGGAATGGATACATTTTTTTCCATATTTAATTATGGTACCTAAATGAGTTATGGAATTAAACCTTTCTCATGAACCACTCTGTCTATTGGTGAGAACCGATTCAACATCCGTTCAGTAGTTGTTGAGATTTTCACGTTCAGGCAGATAGACTTACAAGGAAGGGATATATTTTTTCCATATTTAATGACGATACCACAATGAACAGCGGAAATAAAGCTTCCTCATGCACCACTCTCTCCATTGGAGAAAACCGATTCAACACCCGCTCAGTAGTTGTTGAGATTTTCACGTTCAGACAGATAGACTTACAAGGAATTGATATATTTTTTCCATATTTAATAATGATACCTAAATGAGTTATAGAATTAAACCTTTCTCATGAACCACTCTGTCTATTGGTGCGAACCGATTCAACATCCGTTCAGTAGTTGTTGAGATTTTCACGTTCAGACAGATAGACTTACAAGGAATGGATATATTTTTTTCCATATTTAATGATGATACCTAAATGAGTTATGGAATTAAACCTTTCTCATGAACCACTCTGTCTATTGGTGAGAACCGATTCAACATCCGTTCAGTAGTTGTTGAGATTTTCACGTTCAGGCAGAGAGACTTACCAGGAAGGGATATATTTTTTCCATATTTAATGACGATACCACAATGAACAGCGGAAATAAAGCTTCCTCATGCACCACTCTCTCCATTGGAGAAAACCGATTCAACACCCGCTCAGTAGTTGTTGAGATTTTCACGTTCAGACAGATATACTTACAAGGAATGGATACATTTTTTTCCATATTTAATGGTGATACCTAAATGAGTTATGGAATTAAACCTTTCTCATGAACCTCTCTGTCTATTGGTGAGAACCGATTCAACATCCGTTCAGTAGTTGTTGAGATTTTCACGTTCAGGCAGAGAGACTTACCAGGAAGGGATATATTTTTTCCATATTTAATGACGATGCCACAATGAACAGCGGAAATAAAGCTTCCTCATGCACCACTCTCTCCATTGGAGAAAACCGATTCAACACCCGCTCAGTAGTTGTTGAGATTTTCACGTTCAGACAGATAGACTTACAAGGAATGGATATATTTTTTTCCATATTTAATGGTGATACCTAAATGAGTTATGGAATTAAACCTTTCTCATGAACCACTCTGTCTATTGGTGAGAACCGATTCAACATCCGTTCAGTAGTTGTTGAGATTTTCACGTTCAGGCAGAGAGACTTACCAGGAACTGATATATTTTTTCCATATTTAATGACGATACCACAATGAACAGCAGAAATAAAGCTTCCTCATGCACCACTCTCTCCATTGGAGAAAACCGATTCAACACCCGCTCAGTAGTTGTTGAGATTTTCACGTTCAGACAGATAGACTTACAAGGAATTGATATATTTTTTCCATATTTAATAATGATACCTAAATGAGTTATAGAATTAAACCTTTCTCATGAACCACTCTGTCTATTGGTGCGAACCGATTCAACATCCGTTCAGTAGTTGTTGAGATTTTCACGTTCAGACAGATAGACTTACAAGGAATGGATATATTTTTTTCCATATTTAATGGTGATACCTAAATGAGTTATGGAATTAAACCTTTCTCATGAACCACTCTGTCTATTGGTGAGAACCGATTCAACATCCGTTCAGTAGTTGTTGAGATTTTCACGTTCAGGCAGAGAGACTTACCAGGAAGGGATATATTTTTTCCATATTTAATGACGATACCACAATGAACAGCGGAAATAAAGCTTCCTCATGCACCACTCTCTCCATCGGAGAAAACCGATTCAACACCCGCTCAGTAGTTGTTGAGATTTTCACGTTCAGACAGATATACTTACAAGGAATGGATACATTTTTTTCCATATTTAATTATGGTACCTAAATGAGTTATGGAATTAAACCTTTCTCATGAACCACTCTGTCTATTGGTGAGAACCGATTCAACATCCGTTCAGTAGTTGTAGAGATTTTCACGTTCAGACAGATAGACTTACAAGGAATGGATATATTTTGTTCCATATTTAATGATGATACCTTAATGAGTTATGGAATTAAACCTTTCTCATGAACCACTCTGTCTATTGGTGAGAACCGATTCAACATCCGTTCAGTAGTTGTTGAGATTTTCACGTTCAGACAGATAGACTTACAAGGAATGGATATATTTTTTTCCATATTTAATGGTGATACCTAAATGAGTTATGGAATTAAACCTTTCTCATGAACCACTCTGTCTATTGGTGAGAACCGATTCAACATCCGTTCAGTAGTTGTTGAGATTTTCACGTTCAGGCAGAGAGACTTACCAGGAAGGGATATATTTTTTCCATATATAATGACGATACCACAATGAACAGCGGAAATAAAGCTTCCTCATGCACCACTCTCTCCATTGGAGAAAACCGATTCAACACCCGCTCAGTAGTTGTTGAGATTTTCGCGTTCAGACAAATATACTTACAAGGAATTGATATATTTTTTCCATATTTAATAATGATACCTAAATGAGTTATAGAATTAAACCTTTCTCATGAACCACTCTGTCTATTGGTGCGAACCGATTCAACATCCGTTCAGTAGTTGTTGAGATTTTCACGTTCAGAAGGATAGACTTACAAGGAATGGATATATTTTTTTCCATATTTAATGGTGATACCTAAATGAGTTATAGAATTAAACCTTTCTCATGAACCACTCTGTCTATTGGTGAGAACCGATTCAACATCCGTTCAGTAGTTGTTGAGATTTTCACGTTCAGGCAGAGAGACTTACCAGGAAGGGATATATTTTTTCCATATTTAATGACGATACCACAATGAACAGCGGAAATAAAGCTTCCTCATGCACCACTCTCTCCATTGGAGAAAACCGATTCAACACCCGCTCAGTAGTTGTTGAGATTTTCACGTTCAGACAGATATACTTACAAGGAATTGATATATTTTTTCCATATTTAATAATGATACCTAAATGAGTTATAGAATTAAACCTTTCTCATGAACCACTCTGTCTATTGGTGCGAACCGATTCAACATCCGCTCAGTAGTTGTTGAGATTTTCACGTTCAGACAGATAGACATACAAGGAATGGATATATTTTTTTCCATATTTAATATTGGTACCTAAATGAGTTATGGAATTAAACCTTTCTCATGAACCACTCTGTCTATTGGTGAGAACCGATTCAACATCCGTTCAGTAGTTGTTGAGATTTTCACGTTCAGACAGATATACTTACAAGGAATGGATTCATTTTTTTCCATATTTAATTATGGTACCTAAATGAGTTATGGAATTAAACCTTTCTCATGAACCACTCTGTCTATTGGTGAGAACCGATTCAACATCCGTTCAGTAGTTGTTGAGATTTTCACGTTCAGACAGATATACTTACAAGGAATGGATTCATTTTTTTCCATATTTAATTATGGTACCTAAATGAGTTATAGAATTAAACCTTTCTCATGAACCACTCTGTCTATTGGTGCGAACCGATTCAACATCCGTTCAGTAGTTGTTGAGATTTTCACGTTCAGAAGGATAGACTTACAAGGAATGGATATATTTTTTTCCATATTTAATGGTGATACCTAAATGAGTTATGGAATTAAACCTTTCTCATGAACCACTCTGTCTATTGGTGAGAACCGATTCAACATCCGTTCAGTAGTTGTTGAGATTTTCACGTTCAGGCAGAGAGACTTACCAGGAAGGGATATATTTTTTCCATATTTAATGACGATACCACAATGAACAGCGGAAATAAAGCTTCCTCATGCACCACTCTCTCCATTGGAGAAAACCGATTCAACACCCGCTCAGTAGTTGTTGAGATTTTCACGTTCAGACAGATATACTTACAAGGAATTGATATATTTTTTCCATATTTAATAATGATACCTAAATGAGTTATAGAATTAAACCTTTCTCATGAACCACTCTGTCTATTGGTGCGAACCGATTCAACATCCGCTCAGTAGTTGTTGAGATTTTCACGTTCAGACAGATAGACTTACAAGGAATGGATATATTTTTTTCCATATTTAATATTGATAAATAAATGAGTTATGGAATTAAACCTTTCTCATGAACCACTCTGTCTATTGGTGAGAACCGATTCAACATCCGTTCAGTAGTTGTTGAGATTTTCACGTTCAGGCAGAGAGACTTACCAGGAAGGGATATATTTTTTCCATATATAATGACGATACCACAATGAACAGCGGAAATAAAGGTTCCTCATGCACCACTCTCTCCATTGGAGAAAACCGATTCAACACCCGCTCAGTAGTTGTTGAGATTTTCGCGTTCAGACAAATATACTTACAAGGAATTGATATATTTTTTCCATATTTAATAATGATACCTAAATGAGTTATAGAATTAAACCTTTCTCATGAACCACTCTGTCTATTGGTGCGAACCGATTCAACATCCGTTCAGTAGTTGTTGAGATTTTCACGTTCAGAAGGATAGACTTACAAGGAATGGATATATTTTTTTCCATATTTAATGGTGATACCTAAATGAGTTATGGAATTAAACCTTTCTCATGAACCACTCTGTCTATTGGTGAGAACCGATTCAACATCCGTTCAGTAGTTGTAGAGATTTTCACGTTCAGACAGATAGACTTACAAGGAATGGATATATTTTTTTCCATATTTAATGGTGATACCTAAATGAGTTATAGAATTAAACCTTTCTCATGAACCACTCTGTCTATTGGTGCGAACCGATTCAACATCCGTTCAGTAGTTGTTGAGATTTTCACGTTCAGACAGATAGACTTACAAGGAATGGATATATTTTTTTCCATATTTAATGGTGATACCTAAATGAGTTATGGAATTAAACCTTTCTCATGAACCACTCTGTCTATTGGTGAGAACCGATTCAACATCCGTTCAGTAGTTGTTGAGATTTTCACGTTCAGGCAGAGAGACTTACCAGGAAGGGATATATTTTTTCCATATTTAATGACGATACCACAATGAACAGCAGAAATAAAGCTTCCTCATGCACCACTCTCTCCATTGGAGAAAACCGATTCAACACCCGCTCAGTAGTTGTTGAGATTTTCACGTTCAGACAGATAGACTTACAAGGAATTGATATATTTTTTCCATATTTAATAATGATACCTAAATGAGTTATAGAATTAAACCTTTCTCATGAACCACTCTGTCTATTGGTGCGAACCGATTCAACATCCGTTCAGTAGTTGTTGAGATTTTCACGTTCAGACAGATAGACTTACAAGGAATGGATATATTTTTTTCCATATTTAATGGTGATACCTAAATGAGTTATGGAATTAAACCTTTCTCATGAACCACTCTGTCTATTGGTGAGAACCGATTCAACATCCGTTCAGTAGTTGTTGAGATTTTCACGTTCAGGCAGAGAGTCTTACCAGGAAGGGATATATTTTTTCCATATTTAATGACGATACCACAATGAACAGCGGAAATAAAGCTTCCTCATGCACCACTCTCTCCATTGGAGAAAACCGATTCAACACCCGCTCAGTAGTTGTTGAGATTTTCACGTTCAGACAGATATACTTACAAGGAATTGATATATTTTTTCCATATTTAATAATGATACCTAAATGAGTTATAGAATTAAACCTTTCTCATGAACCACTCTGTCTATTGGTGCGAACCGATTCAACATCCGCTCAGTAGTTGTTGAGATTTTCACGTTCAGACAGATAGACTTACAAGGAATGGATATATTTTTTTCCATATTTAATATTGATACCTAAATGAGTTATGGAATTAAACCTTTCTCATGAACCACTCTGTCTATTGGTGAGAACCGATTCAACATCCGTTGAGTAGTTGTTGAGATTTTCACGTTCAGACAGATATACTTACAAGGAATGGATTCATTTTTTTCCATATTTAATTATGGTACCTAAATGAGTTATGGAATTAAACCTTTCTCATGAACCACTCTGTCTATTGGTGAGAACCGATTCAACATCCGTTCAGTAGTTGTTGAGATTTTCACGTTCAGACAGATATACTTACAAGGAATGGATTCATTTTTTTCCATATTTAATTATGGTACCTAAATGAGTTATAGAATTAAACCTTTCTCATGAACCACTCTGTCTATTGGTGCGAACCGATTCAACATCCGTTCAGTAGTTGTTGAGATTTTCACGTTCAGAAGGATAGACTTACAAGGAATGGATATATTTTTTTCCATATTTAATGGTGATACCTAAATGAGTTATGGAATTAAACCTTTCTCATGAACCACTCTGTCTATTGGTGAGAACCGATTCAACATCCGTTCAGTAGTTGTTGAGATTTTCACGTTCAGGCAGAGAGACTTACCAGGAAGGGATATATTTTTTCCATATTTAATGACGATACCACAATGAACAGCGGAAATAAAGCTTCCTCATGCACCACTCTCTCCATTGGAGAAAACCGATTCAACACCCGCTCAGTAGTTGTTGAGATTTTCACGTTCAGACAGATATACTTACAAGGAATTGATATATTTTTTCCATATTTAATAATGATACCTAAATGAGTTATAGAATTAAACCTTTCTCATGAACCACTCTGTCTATTGGTGCGAACCGATTCAACATCCGCTCAGTAGTTGTTGAGATTTTCACGTTCAGACAGATAGACTTACAAGGAATGGATATATTTTTTTCCATATTTAATATTGATACCTAAATGAGTTATGGAATTAAACCTTTCTCATGAACCACTCTGTCTATTGGTGAGAACCGATTCAACATCCGTTCAGTAGTTGTTGAGATTTTCACGTTCAGGCAGAGAGACTTACCAGGAAGGGATATATTTTTTCCATATATAATGACGATACCACAATGAACAGCGGAAATAAAGCTTCCTCATGCACCACTCTCTCCATTGGAGAAAACCGATTCAACACCCGCTCAGTAGTTGTTGAGATTTTCGCGTTCAGACAAATATAC
This sequence comes from Eristalis pertinax, assembly GCA_907269125.1. NCBI lineage: Eukaryota > Metazoa > Arthropoda > Insecta > Diptera > Syrphidae > Eristalis > Eristalis pertinax. Next base: position 1,861,919 of record CAJSMF010000061.1, read on the forward strand.
TTACAAGGAATTGATATATTTTTTCCATATTTAATAATGATACCTAAATGAGTTATAGAATTAAACCTTTCTCATGAACCACTCTGTCTATTGGTGCGAACCGATTCAACATCCGTTCAGTAGTTGTTGAGATTTTCACGTTCAGAAGGATAGACTTACAAGGAATGGATATATTTTTTTCCATATTTAATGGTGATACCTAAATGAGTTATGGAATTAAACCTTTCTCATGAACCACTCTGTCTATTGGTGAGAACCGATTCAACATCCGTTCAGTAGTTGTAGAGATTTTCACGTTCAGACAGATAGACTTACAAGGAATGGATATATTTTTTTCCATATTTAATGGTGATACCTAAATGAGTTATAGAATTAAACCTTTCTCATGAACCACTCTGTCTATTGGTGCGAACCGATTCAACATCCGTTCAGTAGTTGTTGAGATTTTCACGTTCAGACAGATAGACTTACAAGGAATGGATATATTTTTTTCCATATTTAATGGTGATACCTAAATGAGTTATGGAATTAAACCTTTCTCATGAACCACTCTGTCTATTGGTGAGAACCGATTCAACATCCGTTCAGTAGTTGTTGAGATTTTCACGTTCAGGCAGAGAGACTTACCAGGAAGGGATATATTTTTTCCATATTTAATGACGATACCACAATGAACAGCAGAAATAAAGCTTCCTCATGCACCACTCTCTCCATTGGAGAAAACCGATTCAACACCCGTTCAGTAGTTGTAGAGATTTTCACGTTCAGACAGATTGACTTACAAGGAATGGATATATTTTTTTCCATATTTAATGGTGATACCTAAATGAGTTATAGAATTAAACCTTTCTCATGAACCACTCTGTCTATTGGTGCGAACCGATTCAACATCCGTTCAGTAGTTGTTGAGATTTTCACGTTCAGACAGATAGACTTACAAGGAATGGATATATTTTTTTCCATATTTAATGGTGATACCTAAATGAGTTATGGAATTAAACCTTTCTCATGAACCACTCTGTCTATTGGTGAGAACCGATTCAACATCCGTTCAGTAGTTGTTGAGATTTTCACGTTCAGGCAGAGAGACTTACCAGGAAGGGATATATTTTTTCCATATTTAATGACGATACCACAATGAACAGCAGAAATAAAGCTTCCTCATGCACCACTCTCTCCATTGGAGAAAACCGATTCAACACCCGCTCAGTAGTTGTTGAGATTTTCACGTTCAGACAGATAGACTTACAAGGAATTGATATATTTTTTCCATATTTAATAATGATACCTAAATGAGTTATAGAATTAAACCTTTCTCATGAACCACTCTGTCTATTGGTGCGAACCGATTCAACATCCGTTCAGTAGTTGTTGAGATTTTCACGTTCAGACAGATAGACTTACAAGGAATGGATATATTTTTTTCCATATTTAATGGTGATACCTAAATGAGTTATGGAATTAAACCTTTCTCATGAACCACTCTGTCTATTGGTGAGAACCGATTCAACATCCGTTCAGTAGTTGTTGAGATTTTCACGTTCAGGCAGAGAGACTTACCAGGAAGGGATATATTTTTTCCATATTTAATGACGATACCACAATGAACAGCGGAAATAAAGCTTCCTCATGCACCACTCTCTCCATCGGAGAAAACCGATTCAACACCCGCTCAGTAGTTGTTGAGATTTTCACGTTCAGACAGATATACTTACAAGGAATGGATTCATTTTTTTCCATATTTAATTATGGTACCTAAATGAGTTATGGAATTAAACCTTTCTCATGAACCACTCTGTCTATTGGTGAGAACCGATTCAACATCCGTTCAGTAGTTGTTGAGATTTTCACGTTCAGACAGATATACTTACAAGGAATGGATTCATTTTTTTCCATATTTAATTATGGTACCTAAATGAGTTATAGAATTAAACCTTTCTCATGAACCACTCTGTCTATTGGTGCGAACCGATTCAACATCCGTTCAGTAGTTGTTGAGATTTTCACGTTCAGAAGGATAGACTTACAAGGAATGGATATATTTTTTTCCATATTTAATGGTGATACCTAAATGAGTTATGGAATTAAACCTTTCTCATGAACCACTCTGTCTATTGGTGAGAACCGATTCAACATCCGTTCAGTAGTTGTTGAGATTTTCACGTTCAGGCAGAGAGACTTACCAGGAAGGGATATATTTTTTCCATATTTAATGACGATACCACAATGAACAGCGGAAATAAAGCTTCCTCATGCACCACTCTCTCCATTGGAGAAAACCGATTCAACACCCGCTCAGTAGTTGTTGAGATTTTCACGTTCAGACAGATATACTTACAAGGAATTGATATATTTTTTCCATATTTAATAATGATACCTAAATGAGTTATAGAATTAAACCTTTCTCATGAACCACACTGTCTATTGGTGCGAACCGATTCAACATCCGCTCAGTAGTTGTTGAGATTTTCACGTTCAGACAGATAGACTTACAAGGAATGGATATATTTTTTTCCATATTTAATATTGATACCTAAATGAGTTATGGAATTAAACCTTTCTCATGAACCACTCTGTCTATTGGTGAGAACCGATTCAACATCCGTTCAGTAGTTGTTGAGATTTTCACGTTCAGGCAGAGAGACTTACCAGGAAGGGATATATTTTTTCCATATATAATGACGATACCACAATGAACAGCGGAAATAAAGCTTCCTCATGCACCACTCTCTCCATTGGAGAAAACCGATTCAACACCCGCTCAGTAGTTGTTGAGATTTTCTCGTTCAGACAAATATACTTACAAGGAATTGATATATTTTTTCCATATTTAATAATGATACCTAAATGAGTTATAGAATTAAACCTTTCTCATGAACCACTCTGTCTATTGGTGCGAACCGATTCAACATCCGTTCAGTAGTTGTTGAGATTTTCACGTTCAGAAGGATAGACTTACAAGGAATGGATATATTTTTTTCCATATTTAATGGTGATAAATAAATGAGTTATGGAATTAAACCTTTCTCATGAACCACTCTGTCTATTGGTGAGAACCGATTCAACATCCGTTCAGTAGTTGTAGAGATTTTCACGTTCAGACAGATAGACTTACAAGGAATGGATATATTTTTTTCCATATTTAATGGTGATACCTAAATGAGTTATAGAATTAAACCTTTCTCATGAACCACTCTGTCTATTGGTGCGAACCGATTCAACATCCGTTCAGTAGTTGTTGAGATTTTCACGTTCAGACAGATAGACTTACAAGGAATGGATATATTTTTTTCCATATTTAATGGTGATACCTAAATGAGTTATGGAATTAAACCTTTCTCATGAACCACTCTGTCTATTGGTGAGAACCGATTCAACATCCGTTCAGTAGTTGTTGAGATTTTCACGTTCAGGCAGAGAGACTTACCAGGAAGGGATATATTTTTTCCATATTTAATGACGATACCACAATGAACAGCAGAAATAAAGCTTCCTCATGCACCACTCTCTCCATTGGAGAAAACCGATTCAACACCCGCTCAGTAGTTGTTGAGATTTTCACGCTCAGACAGATAGACTTACAAGGAATTGATATATTTTTTCCATATTTAATAATGATACCTAAATGAGTTATAGAATTAAACCTTTCTCATGAACCACTCTGTCTATTGGTGCGAACCGATTCAACATCCGTTCAGTAGTTGTTGAGATTTTCACGTTCAGACAGATAGACTTACAAGGAATGGATATATTTTTTTCCATATTTAATGGTGATACCTAAATGAGTTATGGAATTAAACCTTTCTCATGAACCACTCTGTCTATTGGTGAGAACCGATTCAACATCCGTTCAGTAGTTGTTGAGATTTTCACGTTCAGGCAGAGAGACTTACCAGGAATTGATATATTTTTTCCATATTTAATGACGATACCACAATGAACAGCGGAAATAAAGCTTCCTCATGCACCACTCTCTCCATCGGAGAAAACCGATTCAACACCCGCTCAGTAGTTGTTGAGATTTTCACGTTCAGACAGATATACTTACAAGGAATGGATACATTTTTTTCCATATTTAATTATGGTACCTAAATGAGTTATGGAATTAAACCTTTCTCATGAACCACTCTGTCTATTGGTGAGAACCGATTCAACATCCGTTCAGTAGTTGTAGAGATTTTCACGTTCAGACAGATAGACTTACAAGGAATGGATATATTTTTTTCCATATTTAATGGTGATACCTAAATGAGTTATGGAATTAAACCTTTCTCATGAACCACTCTGTCTATTGGTGAGAACCGATTCAACATCCGTTCAGTAGTTGTTGAGATTTTCACGTTCAGACAGATAGACTTACAAGGAATGGATATATTTTTTTCCATATTTAATGGTGATAACTAAATGAGTTATGGAATTAAACCTTTCTCATGAACCACTCTGTCTATTGGTGAGAACCGATTCAACATCCGTTCAGTAGTTGTTGAGATTTTCACGTTCAGGCAGAGAGACTTACCAGGAAGGGATATATTTTTTCCATATATAATGACGATACCACAATGAACAGCGGAAATAAAGCTTCCTCATGCACCACTCTCTCCATTGGAGAAAACCGATTCAACACCCGCTCAGTAGTTGTTGAGATTTTCGCGTTCAGACAAATATACTTACAAGGAATTGATATATTTTTTCCATTTTTAATAATGATACCTAAATGAGTTATAGAATTAAACCTTTCTCATGAACCACTCTGTCTATTGGTGCGAACCGATTCAACATCCGTTCAGTAGTTGTTGAGATTTTCACGTTCAGAAGGATAGACTTACAAGGAATGGATATATTTTTTTCCATATTTAATGGTGATACCTAAATGAGTTATGGAATTAAACCTTTCTCATGAACCACTCTGTCTATTGGTGAGAACCGATTCAACATCCGTTCAGTAGTTGTTGAGATTTTCACGTTCAGGCAGAGAGACTTACCAGGAAGGGATATATTTTTTCCATATTTAATGACGATACCACAATGAACAGCAGAAATAAAGCTTCCTCATGCACCACTCTCTCCATTGGAGAAAACCGATTCAACACCCGCTCAGTAGTTGTTGAGATTTTCACGCTCAGACAGATAGACTTACAAGGAATTGATATATTTTTTCCATATTTAATAATGATACCTAAATGAGTTATAGAATTAAACCTTTCTCATGAACCACTCTGTCTATTGGTGCGAACCGATTCAACATCCGTTCAGTAGTTGTTGAGATTTTCACGTTCAGACAGATAGACTTACAAGGAATGGATATATTTTTTTCCATATTTAATGGTGATACCTAAATGAGTTATGGAATTAAACCTTTCTCATGAACCACTCTGTCTATTGGTGAGAACCGATTCAACATCCGTTCAGTAGTTGTTGAGATTTTCACGTTCAGGCAGAGAGACTTACCAGGAATTGATATATTTTTTCCATATTTAATGACGATACCACAATGAACAGCGGAAATAAAGCTTCCTCATGCACCACTCTCTCCATCGGAGAAAACCGATTCAACACCCGCTCAGTAGTTGTTGAGATTTTCACGTTCAGACAGATATACTTACAAGGAATGGATACATTTTTTTCCATATTTAATTATGGTACCTAAATGAGTTATGGAATTAAACCTTTCTCATGAACCACTCTGTCTATTGGTGAGAACCGATTCAACATCCGTTCAGTAGTTGTAGAGATTTTCACGTTCAGACAGATAGACTTACAAGGAATGGATATATTTTTTTCCATATTTAATGGTGATACCTAAATGAGTTATGGAATTAAACCTTTCTCATGAACCACTCTGTCTATTGGTGAGAACCGATTCAACATCCGTTCAGTAGTTGTTGAGATTTTCACGTTCAGACAGATAGACTTACAAGGAATGGATATATTTTTTTCCATATTTAATGGTGATAACTAAATGAGTTATGGAATTAAACCTTTCTCATGAACCACTCTGTCTATTGGTGAGAACCGATTCAACATCCGTTCAGTAGTTGTTGAGATTTTCACGTTCAGGCAGAGAGACTTACCAGGAAGGGATATATTTTTTCCATATATAATGACGATACCACAATGAACAGCGGAAATAAAGCTTCCTCATGCACCACTCTCTCCATTGGAGAAAACCGATTCAACACCCGCTCAGTAGTTGTTGAGATTTTCGCGTTCAGACAAATATACTTACAAGGAATTGATATATTTTTTCCATTTTTAATAATGATACCTAAATGAGTTATAGAATTAAACCTTTCTCATGAACCACTCTGTCTATTGGTGCGAACCGATTCAACATCCGTTCAGTAGTTGTTGAGATTTTCACGTTCAGAAGGATAGACTTACAAGGAATGGATATATTTTTTTCCATATTTAATGGTGATACCTAAATGAGTTATGGAATTAAACCTTTCTCATGAACCACTCTGTCTATTGGTGAGAACCGATTCAACATCCGTTCAGTAGTTGTTGAGATTTTCACGTTCAGGCAGAGAGACTTACCAGGAAGGGATATATTTTTTCCATATTTAATGACGATACCACAATGAACAGCGGAAATAAAGCTTCCTCATGCACCACTCTCTCCATTGGAGAAAACCGATTCAACACCCGCTCAGTAGTTGTTGAGATTTTCACGTTCAGACAGATATACTTACAAGGAATTGATATATTTTTTCCATATTTAATAATGATACCTAAATGAGTTATAGAATTAAACCTTTCTCATGAACCACTCTGTCTATTGGTGCGAACCGATTCAACATCCGCTCAGTAGTTGTTGAGATTTTCACGTTCAGACAGATAGACTTACAAGGAATGGATATATTTTTTTCCATATTTAATATTGATACCTAAATGAGTTATGGAATTAAACCTTTCTCATGAACCACTCTGTCTATTGGTGAGAACCGATTCAACATCCGTTCAGTAGTTGTTGAGATTTTCACGTTCAGACAGATATACTTACAAGGAATGGATTCATTTTTTTCCATATTTAATTATGGTACCTAAATGAGTTATGGAATTAAACCTTTCTCATGAACCACTCTGTCTATTGGTGAGAACCGATTCAACATCCGTTCAGTAGTTGTTGAGATTTTCACGTTCAGGCAGAGAGACTTACCAGGAAGGGATATATTTTTTCCATATTTAATGACGATACCACAATGAACAGCGGAAATAAAGCTTCCTCATGCACCACTCTCTCCATTGGAGAAAACCGATTCAACACCCGCTCAGTAGTTGTTGAGATTTTCACGTTCAGACAGATATACTTACAAGGAATGGATACATTTTTTTCCATATTTAATTATGGTACCTAAATGAGTTATGGAATTAAACCTTTCTCATGAACCACTCTGTCTATTGGTGAGAACCGATTCAACATCCGTTCAGTAGTTGTTGAGATTTTCACGTTCAGGCAGAGAGACTTACCAGGAAGGGATATATTTTTTCCATATTTAATGACGATACCACAATGAACAGCGGAAATAAAGCTTCCTCATGCACCACTCTCTCCATTAGAGAAAACCGATTCAACACCCGCTCAGTAGTTGTTGAGATTTTCACGTTCAGACAGATATACTTACAAGGAATGGATACATTTTTTTCCATATTTAATTATGGTACCTAAATGAGTTATGGAATTAAACCTTTCTCATCAACCACTCTGTCTATTGGTGAGAACCGATTCAACATCCGTTCAGTAGTTGTTGAGATTTTCACGTTCAGGCAGAGAGACTTATCAGGAAGGGATATATTTTTTCCATATTTAATGACGATACCACAATGAACAGCGGAAATAAAGCTTCCTCATGCACCACTCTCTCCATTGGAGAAAACCGATTCAACACCCGCTCAGTAGTTGTTGAGATTTTCACGTTCAGACAGATAGACCTACAAGGAATTGATATATTTTTTCCATATTTAATAATGATACCTAAATGAGTTATAGAATTAAACCTTTCTCATGAACCACTCTGTCTATTGGTGCGAAGCGATTCAACATCCGTTCAGTAGTTGTTGAGATTTTCACGTTCAGACAGAGAGACTTACCAGGAAGGGATATATTTTTTCCATATTTAATGACGATACCACAATGAACAGCGGAAATAAAGCTTCCTCATGCACCACTCTCTCCATTGGAGAAAACCGATTCAACACCCGCTCAGTAGTTGTTGAGATTTTCACGTTCAGACAGATAGACCTACAAGGAATTGATATATTTTTTCCATATTTAATAATGATACCTAAATGAGTTATAGAATTAAACCTTTCTCATGAACCACTCTGTCTATTGGTGCGAACCGATTCAACATCCGTTCAGTAGTTGTTGAGATTTTCACGTTCAGACAGATAGACTTACAAGGAATGGATATATTTTTTTCCATATTTAATGGTGATACCTAAATGAGTTATGGAATTAAACCTTTCTCATGAACCACTCTGTCTATTGGTGAGAACCGATTCAACATCCGTTCAGTAGTTGTTGAGATTTTCACGTTCAGGCAGAGAGACTTACCAGGAAGGGATATATTTTTTCCATATTTAATGACGATACCACAATGAACAGCGGAAATAAAGCTTCCTCATGCACCACTCTCTCCATCGGAGAAAACCGATTCAACACCCGCTCAGTAGTTGTTGAGATTTTCACGTTCAGACAGATATACTTACAAGGAATGGATACATTTTTTTCCATATTTAATGGTGATACCTAAATGAGTTATGGAATTAAACCTTTCTCATGAACCACTCTGTCTATTGGTGAGAACCGATTCAACATCCGTTCAGTAGTTGTTGAGATTTTCACGTTCAGGCAGAGAGACTTACCAGGAAGGGATATATTTTTTCCATATTTAATGACGATGCCACAATGAACAGCGGAAATAAAGCTTCCTCATGCACCACTCTCTCCATTGGAGAAAACCGATTCAACACCCGCTCAGTAGTTGTTGAGATTTTCACGTTCAGACAGGTATACTTACAAGGAATGGATACATTTTTTTCCATATTTAATTATGGTACCTAAATGAGTTATGGAATTAAACCTTTCTCATGAACCACTCTGTCTATTGGTGAGAACCGATTCAACATCCTTTCAGTAGTTGTAGAGATTTTCACGTTCAGACAGATAGACTTACAAGGAATGGATATATTTTTTTCCATATTTAATAGTGATACCTAAATGAGTTATGGAATTAAACCTTTCTCATGAACCACTCTGTTTATTGGTGAGAACCGATTCAACATCCGTTCAGTAGTTGTTGAGATTTTCACGTTCAGACAGATAGACTTACAAGGAATGGATATATTTTTTTCCATATTTAATGGTGATACCTAAATGAGTTATGGAACTAAACCTTTCTCATGAACCACTCTGTCTATTGGTGAGAACCGATTCAACATCCGTTCAGTAGTTGTTGAGATTTTCACGTTCAGGCAGAGAGACTTACCAGGAAGGGATATATTTTTTCCATATTTAATGACGATACCACAATGAACAGCGGAAATAAAGCTTCCTCATGCACCACTCTCTCCATTGGAGAAAACCGATTCAACACCCGCTCAGTAGTTGTTGAGATTTTCGCGTTCAGACAGATATACTTACAAGGAATTGATATATTTTTTCCATATTTAATAATGATACCTAAATGAGTTATAGAATTAAACCTTTCTCATGAACCACTCTGTCTATTGGTGCGAACCGATTCAACATCCGTTCAGTAGTTGTTGAGATTTTCACGTTCAGAAGGATAGACTTACAAGGAATGGATATATTTTTTTCCATATTTAATGGTGATACCTAAATGAGTTATGGAATTAAACCTTTCTCATGAACCACTCTCTCCATTGGAGAAAACCGATTCAACACCCGCTCAGTAGTTGTTGAGATTTTCACGTTCAGACAGATATACTTACAACGAATGGATACATTTTTTTCCATATTTAATTATGGTACCTAAATGAGTTATGGAATTAAACCTTTCTCATGAACCACTCTGTCTATTGGTGGGAACCGATTCAACATCCGTTCAGTAGTTGTTGAGATTTTCACGTTCAGGCAGAGAGACTTACCAGGAAGGGATATATTTTTTCCATATTTAATGACGATACCACAATGAACAGCGGAAATAAAGCTTCCTCATGCACCACTCTCTCCATTGGAGAAAACCGATTCAACACCCGCTCAGTAGTTGTTGAGATTTTCACGTTCAGACAGATAGACCTACAAGGAATTGATATATTTTTTCCATATTTAATAATGATACCTAAATGAGTTATAGAATTTTACAAGGAATGGATACATTTTTTTCCATATTTAATTATGGTACCTAAATGAGTTATGGAATTAAACCTTTCTCATGAACCACTCTGTCTATTGGTGAGAACCGATTCAACATCCGTTCAGTAGTTGTTGAGATTTTCACGTTCAGGCAGAGAGACTTACCAGGAAGGGATATATTTTTTCCATATTTAATGACGATACCACAATGAACAGCGGAAATAAAGCTTCCTCATGCACCACTCTCTCCATTGGAGAAAACCGATTCAACACCCGCTCAGTAGTTGTTGAGATTTTCACGTTCAGACAGATATACTTACAAGGAATGGATACATTTTTTTCCATATTTAATTATGGTACCTAAATGAGTTATGGAATTAAACCTTTCTCATGAACCACTCTGTCTATTGGTGAGAACCGATTCAACATCCGTTCAGTAGTTGTTGAGATTTTCACGTTCAGGCAAAGAGACTTACCAGGAAGGGATATATTTTTCCATATTTAATGACGATACCACAATGAACAGCGGAAATAAAGCTTCCTCATGCACCACTCTCTCCATTGGAGAAAACCGATTCAACACCCGCTCAGTAGTTGTTGAGATTTTCACGTTCAGACAGATATACTTACAAGGAATGGATACATTTTTTTCCATATTTAATTATGGTACCTAAATGAGTTATGGAATTAAACCTTTCTCATGAACCACTCTGTCTATTGGTGAGAACCGATTCAACATCCGTTCAGTAGTTGTTGAGATTTTCACGTTCAGGCAGAGAGACTTACCAGGAAGGGATATATTTTTTCCATATTGAATGACGATACCACAATGAACAGCGGAAATAAAGCTTCCTCATGCACCACTCTCTCCATTGGAGAAAACCGATTCAACACCCGCTCAGTAGTTGTTGAGATTTTCACGTTCAGACAGATATACTTACAAGGAATGGATACATTTTTTTCCATATTTAATTATGGTACCTAAATGAGTTATGGAATTAAACCTTTCTCATGAACCACTCTGTCTATTGGTGAGAACCGATTCAACATCCGTTCAGTAGTTGTTGAGATTTTCACGTTCAGGCAGAGAGACTTACAAGGAAGGGATATATTTTTTCCATATTGAATGACGATACCACAATGAACAGCGGAAATAAAGCTTCCTCATGCACCACTCTCTCCATTGGAGAAAACCGATTCAACACCCGCTCAGTAGTTGTTGAGATTTTCACGTTCAGACAGATATACTTACAAGGAATGGATATATTTTTTTCCATATTTAATGGTGATACCTAAATGAGTTATGGAATTAAACCTTTCTCATGAACCACTCTGTCTATTGGTGCGAACCGATTCAACATCCGTTCAGTAGTTGTTGAGATTTTCACGTTCAGACAGATAGACTTACAAGGAATGGATATATTTTTTTCCATATTTAATGGTGATACCTAAATGAGTTATGGAATTAAACCTTTCTCATGAACCACTCTGTCTATTGGTGAGAACCGATTCAACATCCGTTCAGTAGTTGTTGAGATTTTCACGTTCAGGCAGAGAGACTTACCAGGAAGGGATATATTTTTTCCATATTTAATGACGATACCACAATGAACAGCGGAAATAAAGCTTCCTCATGCACCACTATCTCCATTGTAGAAAACCGATTCAACACCCGCTCAGTAGTTGTTGAGATTTTCACGTTCAGACAGATAGACTTACAAGGAATTGATATATTTTTTCCATATTTAATAATGATACCTAAATGAGTTATAGAATTAAACCTTTCTCATGAACCACTCTGTCTATTGGTGAGAACCGATTCAACATCCGTTCAGTAGTTGTTGAGATTTTCACGTTCAGGCAGAGAGACTTACCAGGAAGGGATATATTTTTTCCATATTGAATGACGATACCACAATGAACAGCGGAAATAAAGCTTCCTCATGCACCACTCTCTCCATTGGAGAAAACCGATTCAACACCCGCTCAGTAGTTGTTGAGATTTTCACGTTCAGACAGATATACTTACAAGGAATGGATACATTTTTTTCCATATTTAATTATGGTACCTAAATGAGTTATGGAATTAAACCTTTCTCATGAACCACTCTGTCTATTGGTGAGAACCGATTCAACATCCGTTCAGTAGTTGTTGAGATTTTCACGTTCAGGCAAAGAGACTTACCAGGAAGGGATATATTTTTCCATATTTAATGACGATACCACATTGAACAGCGGAAATAAAGCTTCCTCATGCACCACTCTCTCCATTGGAGAAAACCGATTCAACACCCGCTCAGTAGTTGTTGAGATTTTCACGTTCAGACAGATATACTTACAAGGAATGGATACATTTTTTTCCATATTTAATTATGGTACCTAAATGAGTTATGGAATTAAACCTTTCTCATGAACCACTCTGTCTATTGGTGAGAACCGATTCAACATCCGTTCAGTAGTTGTTGAGATTTTCACGTTCAGGCAGAGAGACTTACCAGGAAGGGATATATTTTTTCCATATTGAATGACGATACCACAATGAACAGCGGAAATAAAGCTTCCTCATGCACCACTCTCTCCATTGGAGAAAACCGATTCAACACCCGCTCAGTAGTTGTTGAGATTTTCACGTTCAGACAGATATACTTACAAGGAATGGATACATTTTTTTCCATATTTAATTATGGTACCTAAATGAGTTATGGAATTAAACCTTTCTCATGAACCACTCTGTCTATTGGTGAGAACCGATTCAACATCCGTTCAGTAGTTGTTGAGATTTTCACGTTCAGGCAGAGAGACTTACCAGGAAGGGATATATTTTTTCCATATTGAATGACGATACCACAATGAACAGCGGAAATAAAGCTTCCTCATGCACCACTCTCTCCATTGGAGAAAACCGATTCAACACCCGCTCAGTAGTTGTTGAGATTTTCACGTTCAGACAGATATACTTACAAGGAATGGATACATTTTTTTCCATATTTAATTATGGTACCTAAATGAGTTATGGAATTAAACCTTTCTCATGAACCACTCTGTCTATTGGTGAGAACCGATTCAACATCCGTTCAGTAGTTGTTGAGATTTTCACGTTCAGGCAGAGAGACTTACAAGGAAGGGATATATTTTTTCCATATTTAATGACGATACCACAATGAACAGCGGAAATAAAGCTTCCTCATGCACCACTCTCTCCATTGGAGAAAACCGATTCAACACCCGCTCAGTAGTTGTTGAGATTTTCACGTTCAGACAGATATACTTACAAGGAATGGATATATTTTTTTCCATATTTAATGGTGATACCTAAATGAGTTATGGAATTAAACCTTTCTCATGAACCACTCTGTCTATTGGTGCGAACCGATTCAACATCCGTTCAGTAGTTGTTGAGATTTTCACGTTCAGACAGATAGACTTACAAGGAATGGATATATTTTTTTCCATATTTAATGGTGATACCTAAATGAGTTATGGAATTAAACCTTTCTCATGAACCACTCTGTCTATTGGTGAGAACCGATTCAACATCCGTTCAGTAGTTGTTGAGATTTTCACGTTCAGGCAGAGAGACTTACCAGGAAGGGATATATTTTTTCCATATTTAATGACGATACCACAATGAACAGCGGAAATAAAGCTTCCTCATGCACCACTATCTCCATTGTAGAAAACCGATTCAACACCCGCTCAGTAGTTGTTGAGATTTTCACGTTCAGACAGATAGACTTACAAGGAATTGATATATTTTTTCCATATTTAATAATGATACCTAAATGAGTTATAGAATTAAACCTTTCTCATGAACCACTCTGTCTATTGGTGCGAACCGATTCAACATCCGTTCAGTAGTTGTTGAGATTTTCACGTTCAGACAGATAGACTTACAAGGAATGGATATATTTTTTTCCATATTTAATGGTGATACCTAAATGAGTTATGGAATTAAACCTTTCTCATGAACCACTCTGTCTATTGGTGAGAACCGATTCAACATCCGTTCAGTAGTTGTTGAGATTTTCACGTTCAGGCAGAGAGACTTACCAGGAAGGGATATATTTTTTCCATATTTAATGACGATACCACAATGAACAGCGGAAATAAAGCTTCCTCATGCACCACTCTCTCCATTGGAGAAAACCGATTCAACACCCGCTCAGTAGTTGTTGAGATTTTCACGTTCAGACAGATATACTTACAAGGAATGGATACATTTTTTTCCATATTTAATTATGGTACCTAAATGAGTTATGGAATTAAACCTTTCTCATGAACCACTCTGTCTATTGGTGAGAACCGATTCAACATCCGTTCAGTAGTTGTTGAGATTTTCACGTTCAGGCAGAGAGACTTACCAGGAAGGGATATATTTTTTCCATATTTAATGACGATACCACAATGAACAGCGGAAATAAAGCTTCCTCATGCACCACTCTCTCCATTGGAGAAAACCGATTCAACACCCGCTCAGTAGTTGTTGAGATTTTCACGTTCAGACAGATAAACTTACAAGGAATGGATACATTTTTTTCCATATTTAATTATGGTACCTAAATGAGTTATGGAATTAAACCTTTCTCATGAACCACACTGTCTATTGGTGAGAACCGATTCAACATCCGTTCAGTAGTTGTTGAGATTTTCACGTTCAGGCAGAGAGACTTACCAGGAAGGGATATATTTTTTCCATATTTAATGACGATACCACAATGAACAGCGGAAATAAAGCTTCCTCATGCACCACTCTCTCCATTGGAGAAAACCGATTCAACACCCGCTCAGTAGTTGTTGAGATTTTCACGTTCAGACAGATAGACTTACAAGGAATGGATACATTTTTTTCCATATTTAATTATGGTACCTAAATGAGTTATGGAATTAAACCTTTCTCATGAACCACTCTGTCTATTGGTGAGAACCGATTCAACATCCGTTCAGTAGTTGTTGAGATTTTCACGTTCAGGCAGAGAGACTTACCAGGAAGGGATATATTTTTTCCATATTGAATGACGATACCACAATGAACAGCGGAAATAAAGCTTCCTCATGCACCACTCTCTCCATTGGAGAAAACCGATTCAACACCCGCTCAGTAGTTGTTGAGATTTTCACGTTCAGACAGATATACTTACAAGGAATGGATACATTTTTTTCCATATTTAATTATGGTACCTAAATGAGTTATGGAATTAAACCTTTCTCATGAACCACTCTGTCTATTGGTGAGAACCGATTCAACATCCGTTCAGTAGTTGTTGAGATTTTCACGTTCAGGCAGAGAGACTTACCAGGAAGGGATATATTTTTTCCATATTGAATGACGATACCACAATGAACAGCGGAAATAAAGCTTCCTCATGCACCACTCTCTCCATTGGAGAAAACCGATTCAACACCCGCTCAGTAGTTGTTGAGATTTTCACGTTCAGACAGATATACTTACAAGGAATGGATACATTTTTTTCCATATTTAATTATGGTACCTAAATGAGTTATGGAATTAAACCTTTCTCATGAACCACTCTGTCTATTGGTGAGAACCGATTCAACATCCGTTCAGTAGTTGTTGAGATTTTCACGTTCAGGCAGAGAGACTTACCAGGAAGGGATATATTTTTTCCATATTTAATGACGATACCACAATGAACAGCGGAAATAAAGCTTCCTCATGCACCACTCTCTCCATTGGAGAAAACCGATTCAACACCCGCTCAGTAGTCGTTGAGATTTTCACGTTCAGGCAGATAGACTTACAAGGAATGGATATATTTTTTTCCATATTTAAAGGTGATACCTAAATGAGTTATAGAATTAAACCTTTCTCATGAACCACTCTGTCTATTGGTGCGAACCGATTCAACATCCGTTCAGTAGTTGTTGAGATTTTCACGTTCAGACAGATAGACTTACAAGGAATGGATATATTTTTTTCCATATTTAATGGTGATACCTAAATGAGTTATGGAATTAAACCTTTCTCATGAACCACTCTGTCTATTGGTGAGAACCGATTCAACATCCGTTCAGTAGTTGTTGAGATTTTCACGTTCAGGCAGAGAGACTTACCAGGAAGGGATATATTTTTTCCATATTTAATGACGATACCACAATGAACAGCGGAAATAAAGCTTCCTCATGCACCACTATCTCCATTGGAGAAAACCGGTTCAACACCCGCTCAGTAGTTGTTGAGATTTTCACGTTCAGACAGATAGACTTACAAGGAATTGATATATTTTTTCCATATTTAATAATGATACCTAAATGAGTTATAGAATTAAACCTTTCTCATGAACCACTCTGTCTATTGGTGCGAACCGATTCAACATCCGTTCAGTAGTTGTTGAGATTTTCACGTTCAGACAGATAGACTTACAAGGAATGGATATATTTTTTTCCATATTTAATGGTGATACCTAAATGAGTTATGGAATTAAACCTTTCTCATGAACCACTCTGTCTATTGGTGAGAACCGATTCAACATCCGTTCAGTAGTTGTTGAGATTTTCACGTTCAGGCAGAGAGACTTACCAGGAAGGGATATATTTTTTCCATATTTAATGACGATACCACAATGAACAGCGGAAATAAAGCTTCCTCATGCACCACTCTCTCCATTGGAGAAAACCGATTCAACACCCGCTCAGTAGTTGTTGAGATTTTCACGTTCAGACAGATATACTTACAAGGAATGGATACATTTTTTTCCATATTTAATTATGGTACCTAAATGAGTTATGGAATTAAACCTTTCTCATGAACCACTCTGTCTATTGGTGCGAACCGATTCAACATCCGTTCAGTAGTTGTTGAGATTTTCACGTTCAGACAGATAGACTTACAAGGCATGGATATATTTTTTTCCATATTTAATGGTGATACCTAAATGAGTTATGGAATTAAACCTTTCTCATGAACCACTCTGTCTATTGGTGAGAACCGATTCAACATCCGTTCAGTAGTTGTTGAGATTTTCACGTTCAGGCAGAGAGACTTACCAGGAAGGGATATATTTTTTCCATATTTAATGACGATACCACAATGAACAGCGGAAATAAAGCTTCCTCATGCACCACTCTCTCCATTGGAGAAAACCGATTCAACACCCGCTCAGTAGTTGTTGAGATTTTCACGTTCAGACAGATATACTTACAAGGAATGGATACATTTTTTTCCATATTTAATTATGGTACCTAAATGAGTTATGGAATTAAACCTTTCTCATGAACCACACTGTCTATTGGTGAGAACCGATTCAACATCCGTTCAGTAGTTGTTGAGATTTTCACGTTCAGGCAGAGAGACTTACCAGGAAGGGATATATTTTTTCCATATTTAATGACGATACCACAATGAACAGCGGAAATAAAGCTTCCTCATGCACCACTCTCTCCATTGGAGAAAACCGATTCAACACCCGCTCAGTAGTTGTTGAGATTTTCACGTTCAGACAGATAGACTTACAAGGAATTGATACATTTTTTTCCATATTTAATTATGGTACCTAAATGAGTTATGGAATTAAACCTTTCTCATGAACCACTCTGTCTATTGGTGAGAACCGATTCAACATCCGTTCAGTAGTTGTTGAGATTTTCACGTTCAGGCAGAGAGACTTACCAGGAAGGGATATATTTTTTCCATATTTAATGACGATACCACAATGAACAGCGGAAATAAAGCTTCCTCATGCACCACTCTCTCCATTGGAGAAAACCGATTCAACACCCGCTCAGTAGTTGTTGAGATTTTCACGTTCAGACAGATATACTTACAAGGAATGGATACATTTTTTTCCATATTTAATTATGGTACCTAAATGAGTTATGGAATTAAACCTTTCTCATGAACCACTCTGTCTATTGGTGAGAACCGATTCAACATCCGTTCAGTAGTTGTTGAGATTTTCACGTTCAGGCAGAGAGACTTACCAGGAGGGGATATATTTTTTCCATATTTAATGACGATACCACAATGAACAGCGGAAATAAAGCTTCCTCATGCACCACTCTCTCCATTGGAGAAAACCGATTCAACACCCGCTCAGTAGTTGTTGAGATTTTCACGTTCAGACAGATATACTTACAAGGAATGGATACATTTTTTTCCATATTTAATTATGGTACCTAAATGAGTTATGGAATTAAACCTTTCTCATGAACCACTCTGTCTATTGGTGAGAACCGATTCAACATCCGTTCAGTAGTTCTTGAGATTTTCACGTTCAGGCAGAGAGACTTACCAGGAAGGGATATATTTTTTCCATATTTAATGACGATACCACAATGAACAGCGGAAATAAAGCTTCCTCATGCACCACTCTCTCCATTGGAGAAAACCGATTCAACACCCGCTCAGTAGTTGTTGAGATTTTCACGTTCAGACAGATAGACTTACAAGGAATTGATATATTTTTTCCATATTTAATAATGATACCTAAATGAGTTATAGAATTAAACCTTTCTCATGAACCACTCTGTCTATTGGTGCGAACCGATTCAACATCCGTTCAGTAGTTGTTGAGATTTTCACGTTCAGACAGATAGACTTACAAGGAATGGATATATTTTTTTCCATATTTAATGGTGATACCTAAATGAGTTATGGAATTAAACCTTTCTCATGAACCACTCCGTCTATTGGTGAGAACCGATTCAACATCCGTTCAGTAGTTGTTGAGATTTTCACGTTCAGGCAGAGAGACTTACCAGGAAGGGATATATTTTTTCCATATTTAATGACGATACCACAATGAACAGCGGAAATAAAGCTTCCTCGTGCACCACTCTCTCCATTGGAGAAAACCGATTCAACACCCGCTCAGTAGTTGTTGAGATTTTCACGTTCAGACAGATATACTTACAAGGAATGGATACATTTTTTTCCATATTTAATTATGGTACCTAAATGAGTTATGGAATTAAACCTTTCTCATGAACCACTCTGTCTATTGGTGAGAACCGATTCAACATCCGTTCAGTAGTTGTTGAGATTTTCACGTTCAGGCAGAGAGACTTACCAGGAAGGGATATATTTTTTCCATATTTAATGACGATACCACAATGAACAGCGGAAATAAAGCTTCCTCATGCACCACTCTCTCCATTGGAGAAAACCGATTCAACACCCGCTCAGTAGTTGTTGAGATTTTCACGTTCAGATAGATATACTTACAAGGAATGGATACATTTTTTTCCATATTTAATTATGGTACCTAAATGAGTTATGGAATTAAACCTTTCTCATGAACCACACTGTCTATTGGTGAGAACCGATTCAACATCCGTTCAGTAGTTGTTGAGATTTTCACGTTCAGGCAGAGAGACTTACCAGGAAGGGATATATTTTTTTCATATTTAATGACGATACCACAATGAACAGCGGAAATAAAGCTTCCTCATGCACCACTCTCTCCATTGGAGAAAACCGATTCAACACCCGCTCAGTAGTTGTTGAGATTTTCACGTTCAGACAGATATACTTACAAGGAATGGATACATTTTTTTCCATATTTAATTATGGTACCTAAATGAGTTATGGAATTAAACCTTTCTCATGAACCACTCTGTCTATTGGTGAGAACCGATTCAACATCCGTTCAGTAGTTGTTGAGATTTTCACGTTCAGGCAGAGAGACTTACCAGGAAGGGATATATTTTTTCCATATTTAATGACGATACCACAATGAACAGCGGAAATAAAGCTTCCTCATGCACCACTCTCTCCATTGGAGAAAACCGATTCAACACCCGCTCAGTAGTTGTTGAGATTTTCACGTTCAGACAGATATACTTACAAGGAATGGATACATTTTTTTCCATATTTAATTATGGTACCTAAATGAGTTATGGAATTAAACCTTTCTCATGAACCACACTGTCTATTGGTGAGAACCGATTCAACATCCGTTCAGTAGTTGTTGAGATTTTCACGTTCAGGCAGAGAGACTTACCAGGAAGGGATATATTTTTTCCATATTTTTTTTCCATAGTTGTTGAGATTTTCACGTTCAGACAGATATACTTACAAGGAATGGATACATTTTTTTCCATATTTAATTATGGTACCTAAATGAGTTATGGAATTAAACCTTTCTCATGAACCACTCTGTCTATTGGTGAGAACCGATTCAACATCCGTTCAGTAGTTCTTGAGATTTTCACGTTCAGGCAGAGAGACTTACCAGGAAGGGATATATTTTTTCCATATTTAATGACGATACCACAATGAACAGCGGAAATAAAGCTTCCTCATGCACCACTCTCTCCATTGGAGAAAACCGATTCAACACCCGCTCAGTAGTTGTTGAGATTTTCACGTTCAGACAGATAGACTTACAAGGAATTGATATATTTTTTCCATATTTAATAATGATACCTAAATGAGTTATAGAATTAAACCTTTCTCATGAACCACTCTGTCTATTGGTGCGAACCGATTCAACATCCGTTCAGTAGTTGTTGAGATTTTCACGTTCAGACAGATAGACTTACAAGGAATGGATATATTTTTTTCCATATTTAATGGTGATACCTAAATGAGTTATGGAATTAAACCTTTCTCATGAACCACTCCGTCTATTGGTGAGAACCGATTCAACATCCGTTCAGTAGTTGTTGAGATTTTCACGTTCAGGCAGAGAGACTTACCAGGAAGGGATATATTTTTTCCATATTTAATGACGATACCACAATGAACAGCGGAAATAAAGCTTCCTCATGCACCAGTCTCTCCATTGGAGAAAACCGATTCAACACCCGCTCAGTAGTTGTTGAGATTTTCACGTTCAGACAGATATACTTACAAGGAATGGATACATTTTTTTCCATATTTAATTATGGTACCTAAATGAGTTATGGAATTAAACCTTTCTCATGAACCACTCTGTCTATTGGTGAGAACCGATTCAACATCCGTTCAGTAGTTGTTGAGATTTTCACGTTCAGGCAGAGAGACTTACCAGGAAGGGATATATTTTTTCCATATTGAATGACGATACCACAATGAACAGCGGAAATAAAGCTTCCTCATGCACCACTCTCTCCATTGGAGAAAACCGATTCAACATCCGCTCAGTAGTTGTTGAGATTTTCACGTTCAGACAGATATACTTACAAGGAATGGATACATTTTTTTCCATATTTAATTATGGTACCTAAATGAGTTATGGAATTAAACCTTTCTCATGAACCACTCTGTCTATTGGTGAGAACCGATTCAACATCCGTTCAGTAGTTGTTGAGATTTTCACGTTCAGGCAGAGAGACTTACCAGGAAGGGATATATTTTTTCCATATTTAATGACGATACCACAATGAACAGCGGAAATAAAGCTTCCTCATGCACCACTCTCTCCATTGGAGAAAACCGATTCAACACCCGCTCAGTAGTTGTTGAGATTTTCACGTTCAGACAGATAGACTTACAAGGAATTGATATATTTTTTCCATATTTAATAATGATACCTAAATGAGTTATAGAATTAAACCTTTCTCATGAACCACTCTGTCTATTGGTGCGAACCGATTCAACATCCGTTCAGTAGTTGTTGAGATTTTCACGTTCCGGCTGAGAGACTTACCAGGAAGGGATATATTTTTTCCATATTTAATGACGATACCACAATGAACAGCGGAAATAAAGCTTCCTCATGCACCACTCTCTCCATTGGAGAAAACCGAATCAACAACCGCTCAGTAGTTGTTGAGATTTTCACGTTCAGACAGATATACTTACAAGGAATGGATACATTTTTTTCCATATTTAATTATGGTACCTAAATGAGTTATGGAATTAAACCTTTCTCATGAACCACTCTGTCTATTGGTGAGAACCGATTCAACATCCGTTCAGTAGTTGTTGAGATTTTCACGTTCAGGCAGAGAGACTTACCAGAAAGGGATATATTTTTTTCATATTTAATGACGATACCACAATGAACAGCGGAAATAAAGCTTCCTCATGCACCACTCTCTCCATTGGAGAAAACCGATTCAACACCCGCTCAGTAGTTGTTGAGATTTTCACGTTCAGACAGATAGACTTACAAGGAATTGATATATTTTTTCCATATTTAATAATGATACCTAAATGAGTTATAGAATTAAACCTTTCTCATGAACCACTCTGTCTATTGGTGCGAACCGATTCAACATCCGTTCAGTAGTTGTTGAGATTTCCACGTTCAGACAGATAGACTTACAAGGAATGGATATTTTTTTTCCATATTTAATGGTGATACCTAAATGAGTTATGGAATTAAACCTTTCTCATGAACCACTCTGTCTATTGGTGAGAACCGATTCAACATCCGTTCAGTAGTTGTTGAGATTTTCACGTTCAGGCAGAGAGACTTACCAGGAAGGGATTTATTTTTTCCATATTTAATGACGATACCACAATGAACAGCGGAAATGAAGCTTCCTCATGCACCACTCTCTCCATAGATAGATAGATTGAGATATTTTTTTTTCCATATTTAATGGTGATACCTAAATGAGTTATGGAATTAAACCTTTCTCATGAACCACTCTGTCTATTGGTGAGAACCGATTCAACATCCGTTCAGTAGTTGTTGAGATTTTCACGTTCAGGCAGAGAGACTTACCAGGAAGGGATATATTTTTTCCATATTTAATGACGATACCACAATGAACAGCGGAAATAAAGCTTCCTCATGCACCACTCTCTCCATTGGAGAAAACCGATTCAACACCCGCTCAGTAGTTGTTGAGATTTTCACGTTCAGACAGATATACTTACAAGGAATGGATACATTTTTTTCCATATTTAATTATGGTACCTAAATGAGTTATGGAATTAAACCTTTCTCATGAACCACTCTGTCTATTGGTGAGAACCGATTCAACATCTTTTCAGTAGTTGTTGAGATTTTCACGTTCAGGCAGAGAGACTTACCAGGAAGGGATATATTTTTTCCATATTTAATGACGATACCACAATGAACAGCGGAAATAAAGCTTCCTCATGCACCACTCTCTCCATTGGAGAAAACCGATTCAACACCCGCTCAGTAGTTGTTGAGATTTTCACGTTCAGACAGATATACTTACAAGGAATGGATACATTTTTTTCCATATTTAATTATGGTACCTAAATGAGTTATGGAATTAAACCTTTCTCATGAACCACTCTGTCTATTGGTGAGAACCGATTCAACATCCGTTCAGTAGTTGTTGAGATTTTCACGTTCAGGCAGAGAGACTTACCAGGAAGGGATATATTTTTTCCATATTTAATGGTGATACCTAAATGAGTTATGGAATTAAACCTTTCTCATGAACCACTCTGTCTATTGGTGCGAACCTATTCAACATCCGTTCAGTAGTTGTTGAGATTTTCACGTTCAGACAGATATACTTACAAGTAATGGATACATTTTTTTCCATATTTAATTATGGTACCTAAATGAGTTATGGAATTAAACCTTTCTCATGAACCACTCTGTCTATTAGTGAGAACCGATTCATCATCCGTTCAGTAGTTGTTGAGATTTTCACGTTCAGGCAGAGAGACTTATCAGGAAGGGATTTATTTTTTCCATATTTAATGACGATACCACAATGAACAGCGGAAATAAAGCTTCCTCATGCACCACTCTCTCCATTGGAGAAAATCGATTCAACACCCGCTCAGTAGTTGTTGAGATTTTCACGTTCAGACAGATATATTTACAAGGAATGGATACATTTTTTTCCATATTTAATTATGGTACCTAAATGAGTTATGGAATTAAACCTTTCTCATGAACCACTCTGTCTATTGGTGAGAACCGATTCAACATCCGTTCAGTAGTTGTTGAGATTTTCACGTTCAGGCAGAGAGACTTACCAGGAAGGGATACATTTTGTTCCATATTTAATGGTGATACCTAAATGAGTTATGGAATTAAACCTTTCTCATGAACCACTCTGTCTATTGGTGAGAACCGATTCAACATCCGTTCAGTAGTTGTTGAGATTTTCACGTTCAGGCAGAGAGACTTACCAGGAAGGGATATATTTTTTCCATATTTAATGACGATACCACAATGAACAGCGGAAATAAAGCTTCCTCATGCACCACTCTCTCCATTGGAGAAAACCGATTCAACACCCGCTCAGTAGTTGTTGAGATTTTCACGTTCAGACAGATAGACTTACAAGGAATTGATATATTTTTTCCATATTTAATAATGATACCTAAATGAGTTATAGAATTAAACCTTTCTCATGAACCACTCTGTCTATTGGTGCGAACCGATTCAACATCCGTTCAGTAGTTGTTGAGATTTTCACGTTCAGACAGATAGACTTACAAGGAATGGATATATTTTTTTCCATATTTAATGGTGATACCTAAATGAGTTATGGAATTAAACCTTTCTCAGGAACCACTCTGTCTATTGGTGAGAACCGATTCAACTTCCGTTCAGTAGTTGTTGAGATTTTCACGTTCAGGCAGAGAGACTTACCAGGAAGGGATATATCTTTTCCATATTTAATGACGATACCACAATGAACAGCGGAAATAAAGCTTCCTCATGCACCACTCTCTCCATTGGAGAAAACCGATTCAACACCCGCTCAGTAGTTGTTGAGATTTTCACGTTCAGACAGATATACTTACAAGGAATGGATACATTTTTTTCCATATTTAATTATGGTACCTAAATGAGTTATGGAATTAAACCTTTCTCATGAACCACTCTGTCTATTGGTGAGAACCGATTCAACATCCGTTCAGTAGTTGTTGAGATTTTCACGTTCAGGCAGAGAGACTTATCAGGAAGGGATTTATTTTTTCCATATTTAATGACGATACCACAATGAACAGCGGAAATAAAGCTTCCTCATGCACCACTCTCTCCATTGGAGAAAATCGATTCAACACCCGCTCAGTAGTTGTTGAGATTTTCACGTTCAGACAGATATATTTACAAGGAATGGATACATTTTTTTCCATATTTAATTATGGTACCTAAATGAGTTATGGAATTAAACCTTTCTCATGAACCACTCTGTCTATTGGTGAGAACCGATTCAACATCCGTTCAGTAGTTGTTGAGATTTTCACGTTCAGGCAGAGAGACTTACCAGGAAGGGATACATTTTGTTCCATATTTAATGGTGATACCTAAATGAGTTATGGAATTAAACCTTTCTCATGAACCACTCTGTCTATTGGTGAGAACCGATTCAACATCCGTTCAGTAGTTGTTGAGATTTTCACGTTCAGGCAGAGAGACTTACCAGGAAGGGATATATTTTTTCCATATTTAATGACGATACCACAATGAACAGCGGAAATAAAGCTTCCTCATGCACCACTCTCTCCATTGGAGAAAACCGATTCAACACCCGCTCAGTAGTTGTTGAGATTTTCACGTTCAGACAGATAGACTTACAAGGAATTGATATATTTTTTCCATATTTAATAATGATACCTAAATGAGTTATAGAATTAAACCTTTCTCATGAACCACTCTGTCTATTGGTGCGAACCGATTCAACATCCGTTCAGTAGTTGTTGAGATTTTCACGTTCAGACAGATAGACTTACAAGGAATGGATATATTTTTTTCCATATTTAATGGTGATACCTAAATGAGTTATGGAATTAAACCTTTCTCAGGAACCACTCTGTCTATTGGTGAGAACCGATTCAACTTCCGTTCAGTAGTTGTTGAGATTTTCACGTTCAGGCAGAGAGACTTACCAGGAAGGGATATATCTTTTCCATATTTAATGACGATACCACAATGAACAGCGGAAATAAAGCTTCCTCATGCACCACTCTCTCCATTGGAGAAAACCGATTCAACACCCGCTCAGTAGTTGTTGAGATTTTCACGATCAGACAGATATACTTACAAGGAATGGATACATTTTTTTCCATATTTAATTATGGTACCTAAATGAGTTATGGAATTAAACCTTTCTCATGAACCACTCTGTCTATTGGTGAGAACCGATTCAACATCCGTTCAGTAGTTGTTGAGATTTTCACGTTCAGGCAGAGAGACTTACCAGGAAGGGATATATTTTTTCCATATTTAATGACGATACCACAATGAACAGCGGAAATAAAGCTTCCTCATGCACCAATCTCTCCTTTGGAGAAAACCGATTCAACACCCGCTCAGTAGTTGTTGAGATTTTCACGTTCAGACAGATAGACTTACAAGGAATTGATATATTTTTTCCATATTTAATAATGATACCTAAATGAGTTATAGAATTAAACCTTTCTCATGAACCACTCTGTCTATTGGTGCGAACCGATTCAACATCCGTTCAGTAGTTGTTGAGATTTTCACGTTCAGACAGATAGACTTACAAGGAATGGATATATTTTTTTCCATATTTAATGGTGATACCTAAATGAGTTATGGAATTAAACCTTTCTCATGAACCACTCTGTCTATTGGTGAGAACCGATTCAACATCCGTTCAGTAGTTGTTGAGATTTTCACGTTCAGGCAGAGAGACTTACCAGGAAGGGATATATTTTTTCCATATTTAATGACGATACCACAATGAACAGCGGAAATAAAGCTTCCTCATGCACCACTCTCTCCATTGGAGAAAAC
Source organism: Eristalis pertinax (assembly GCA_907269125.1). Lineage (NCBI taxonomy): Eukaryota > Metazoa > Arthropoda > Insecta > Diptera > Syrphidae > Eristalis > Eristalis pertinax. Next base: position 1,888,838 of record CAJSMF010000061.1, read on the forward strand.
CGATTCAACACCCGCTCAGTAGTTGTTGAGATTTTCACGTTCAGACAGATATACTTACAAGGAATGGATACATTTTTTGCCATATTTAATTATGGTACCTAAATGAGTTATGGAATTAAACCTTTCTCATGAACCACTCTGTCTATTGGTGAGAACCGATTCAACATCCGTTCAGTAGTTGTTGAGATTTTCACGTTCAGGCAGAGAGACTTACCAGGAAGGGATATATTTTTTCCATATTTAATGACGATACCACAATGAACAGCGGAAATAAAGCTTCCTCATGCACCACTCTCTCCATTGGAGAAAACCGATTCAACACCCGCTCAGTAGTTGTTGAGATTTTCACGTTCAGACAGATATACTTACAAGGAATGGATACATTTTTTTCCATATTTAATTATGGTACCTAAATGAGTTATGGAATTAAACCTTTCTCATGAACCACTCTGTCGATTGGTGCGAACCGATTCAACATCCGTTCAGTAGTTGTTGAGATTTTCACGTTCAGACAGATAGACTTACAAGGAATGGATATATTTTTTTCCATATTTAATGCTGATACCTAAATGAGTTATGGAATTAAACCTTTCTCATGAACCACTCTGTCTATTGGTGAGAACCGATTCAACATCCGTTCAGTAGTTGTTGAGATTTTCACGTTCAGGCAGAGAGACTTACCAGGAAGGGATATATTTTTTCCATATTTAATGACGATACCACAATGAACAGCGGAAATAAAGCTTCCTCATGCACCACTCTCTCCATTGGAGAAAACCGATTCAACACCCGCTCAGTAGTTGTTGAGATTTTCACGTTCAGACAGATATACTTACAAGGAATGGATACATTTTTTTCCATATTTAATTATGGTACCTAAATGAGTTATGGAATTAAACCTTTCTCATGAACCACTCTGTCTATTGGTGAGAACCGATTCAACATCCGTTCAGTAGTTGTTGAGATTTTCACGTTCAGACAGATAGACTTACAAGGAATGGATATATTTTTTTCCATATTTAATGGTGGTACCTAAATGAGTTATTTAATTAAACCTTTCTCATGAACCACTCTGTCTATTGGTGCGAACCGATTCAACATCCGTTCAGTAGTTGTTGAGATTTTCACGTTCAGACAGATATACTTACAAGGAATGGATACATTTCTTTCCATATTTAATGGTGATACCTAAATGAGTTATGGAATTAAACCTTTCTCATGAACCACTCTGTCTATTGGTGCTAACCGATTCAACATCCGTTCAGTAGTTGTTGAGATTTTCACGTTCAGACAGATAGACTTACAAGGACTGGATATATTTTTTTCCATATTTAATGGTGGTACCTAAATGAGATATGGAATTAAACCTTTCTCATGAACCACTCTGTCTATTGGTGAGAACCGATTCAACATCCGTTCAGTAGTTGTTGAGATTTTCACGTTCAGACAGATAGACTTACAAGGAATGGATATATTTTTTTCCATATTTAATGGTGGTACCTAAATGAGTTATTTAATTAAACCTTACTCATGAACCACTCTGTCTATTGGTGCGAACCGATTCAACATCCGTTCAGTAGTTGTTGAGATTTTCACGTTCAGACAGATAGACTTACAGGGAATGGACATATTTTTTTGATACCTAAATGAGTTATAGAATTAAACCTTTCTCATGAACCACTCTGTCTATTGGTGAGAACCGATTCAACATCCGTTCAGTAGTTGTTGAGATTTTCACGTTCAGACAGATAGACTTACAAGGACTGGATATATTTTTTTCCATATTTAATGGTGATACCTAAATGAGTTATGGAATTAAACCTTTCTCATGAACCACTCTGTCTATTGGTGAGAACCGATTCAACATCCGTTCAGTAGTTGTTGAGATTTTCACGTTCAGACAGATAGACTTACAAGGACTGGATATATTTTTTTCCATATTTAATGGTGGTACCTAAATGAGTTATGGAATTAAACCTTTCTCATGAACCACTCTGTCTATTGGTGAGAACCGATTCAACATCCGTTCAGTAGTTGTTGAGATTTTCACGTTCAGACAGATAGACTTACAAGGAATGGTTATATTTTTTTCCATATTTAATGGTGGTACCTAAATGAGTTATTTAATTAAACCTTTCTCATGAACCACTCTGTCTATTGGTGCGAACCGATTCAACATCCGTTCAGTAGTTGTTGAGATTTTCACGTTCAGACAGATAGACTTACAAGGAATGGACATATTTTTTTCCATATTTAATGGTGATACCTAAATGAGTTATGGAATTAAACCTTTCTCATGAACCACTCTGTCTATTGGTGAGAACCGATTCAACATCCGTTCAGTAGTTGTTGAGATTTTCACGTTCAGGCAGAGAGACTTACCAGGAAGGGATATATTTTTTCCATATTTAATGACGATACCACAATGAACAGCGGAAATAAAGCTTCCTCATGCACCACTCTCTCCATTGGAGAAAACCGATTCAACACCCGCTCAGTAGTTGTTGAGATTTTCACGTTCAGACAGATATACTTACAAGGAATGGATACATTTTTTTCCATATTTAATTATGGTACCTAAATGAGTTATGGAATTAAACCTTTCTCATGAACCACTCTGTCTATTGGTGCGAACCGATTCAACATCCGTTCAGTAGTTGTTGAGATTTTCACGTTCAGACAGATATACTTACAAGGAATGGATACATTTTTTTCCATATTTAATGGTGATACCTAAATGAGTTATGGAATTAAACCTTTCTCATGAACCACTCTGTCTATTGGTGCGAACCGATTCAACATCCGTTCAGTAGTTGTTGAGATTTTCACGTTCAGACAGATAGACTTACAAGGACTGGATATATTTTTTTCCATATTTAATGGTGGTACCTAAATGAGTTATGGAATTAAACCTTTCTCATGAACCACTCTGTCTATTGGTGAGAACCGATTCAACATCCGTTCAGTAGTTGTTGAGATTTTCACGTTCAGACAGATAGACTTACAAGGAATGGATATATTTTTTTCCATATTTAATGGTGGTACCTAAATGAGTTATTTAATTAAACCTTTCTCATGAACCACTCTGTCTATTGGTGCGAACCGATTCAACATCCGTTCAGTAGTTGTTGAGATTTTCACGTTCAGACAGATAGACTTACAAGGAATGGACATATTTTTTTCCATATTTAATGGTGATACCTAAATGAGTTATGGAATTAAACCTTTCTCATGAACCACTCTGTCTATTGGTGAGAACCGATTCAACATCCGTTCAGTAGTTGTTGAGATTTTCACGTTCAGGCAGAGAGACTTACCAGGAAGGGATATATTTTTTCCATATTTAATGACGATACCACAATGAACAGCGGAAATAAAGCTTCCTCATGCACCACTCTCTCCATTGGAGAAAACCGATTCAACACCCGCTCAGTAGTTGTTGAGATTTTCACGTTCAGGCAGAGAGACTTACCAGGAAGGGATATATTTTTTCCATATTTAATGACGATACCACAATGAACAGCGGAAATAAAGCTTCCTCATGCACCACTCTCTCCATTGGAGAAAACCGATTCAACACCCGCTCAGTAGTTGTTGAGATTTTCACGTTCAGACAGATAGACTTACAAGGACTGGATATATTTTTTTCCATATTTAATGGTGATCCCGAAATGAGTTATGGAATTAAACCTTTCTCATGAACCACTCTGTCTATTGGTGCGAACCGATTCAACATCCGTTCAGTAGTTGTTGAGATTTTCACGTTCAGACAGATACACTTACAAGGACTGGATATATTTTTTTCCATATTTAATGGTGGTACCTATATGAGTTATGGAATTAAACCTTTCTCATGAACCACTCTGTCTATTGGTGAGAACCGATTCAACATCCGTTCAGTAGTTGTTGAGATTTTCACGTTCAGACAGATAGACTTACAAGGAATGGATATATTTTTTTCCATATTTAATGGTGGTACCTATATGAGTTATGGAATTAAACCTTTCTCATGAACCACTCTGTCTATTGGTGAGAACCGATTCAACATCCGTTCAGTAGTTGTTGAGATTTTCACGTTCAGACAGATAGACTTACAAGGAATGGATATATTTTTTTCCATATTTAATTATGGTACCTAAATGAGTTATGGAATTAAACCTTTCTCATGAACCACTCTGTCTATTGGTGAGAACCGATTCAACATCCGTTCAGTAGTTGTTGAGATTTTCACGTTCAGGCAGAGAGACTTACAAGGAATGGACATATTTTTTTCCATATTTAATGGTGATACCTAACTGAGTTATGGAATTAAACCTTTCTCATGAACCACTCTGTCTATTGGTGAGAGCCGATTCAACATCCGTTCAGTAGTTGTTGAGATTTTCACGTTTAGGCAGATTGACTTACAAGGGGGATATATGTTTTCCATATTTAATGACGATACCACAATGAAAATAAAGCTTCCTCATGCACCACTCTCTCCATTGGAGAAAACCGATTCAACACCCGCTCAGTAGTTGTTGAGATTTTCACGTTCAGACAGATAGACTTACAAGGAATTGATATATTTTTTCCATATTTAATAATGATACCTAAATGAGTTATAGAATTAAACCTTTCTCATGAACCACTCTGTCTATTGGTGCGAACCGATTCAACATCCGTTCAGTAGTTGTTGAGATTTTCACGTTCAGGCAGAGAGACTTACCAGGAAGGGATATATTTTTTCCATATTTAATGACGATACCACAATGAACAGCGGAAATAAAGCTTCCTCATGCACCACTCTCTCCATTGGAGAAAACCGATTCAACACCCGCTCAGTAGTTGTTGAGATTTTCACGTTCAGACAGATATACTTACAAGGAATGGATACATTTTTTTCCATATTTAATTATGGTACCTAAATGAGTTATGGAATTAAACCTTTCTCATAAACCACTCTGTCTATTGGTGAGAACCGATTCAACATCCGTTCAGTAGTTGTTGAGATTTTTACGTTCAGGCAGAGAGACTTACCAGGAAGGGATATATTTTTTCCATATTTAATGACGATACCACAATGAACAGCAGAAATAAAGCTTCCTCATGCACCACTCTCTCCATTGGAGAAAACCGATTCAACACCCGCTCAGTAGTTGTTGAGATTTTCACGTTCAGACAGATAGACTTACAAGGAATTGATATATTTTTTCCATATTTAATAATGATACCTAAATGAGTTATAGAATTAAACCTTTCTCGTGAACCACTCTGTCTATTGGTGCGAACCGATTCAACATCCGTTCAGTAGTTATTGAGATTTTCACGTTCAGGCAGAGAGACTTACCAGGAAGGGATATATTTTTTCCATATTTAATGACGATACCACAATGAACAGCGGAAATAAAGCTTCCTCATGCACCACTCTCTCCATTGGAGAAAACCGATTCAACACCCGCTCAGTAGTTGTTGAGATTTTCACGTTCAGACAGATATACTTACAAGGAATGGATACATTTTTTTCCATATTTAATTATGGTACCTAAATGAGTTATGGAATTAAACCTTTCTCATAAACCACTCTGTCTATTGGTGAGAACCGATTCAACATCCGTTCAGTAGTTGTTGAGATTTTCACGTTCAGGCAGAGAGACTTACCAGGAAGGGATATATTTTTTCCATATTTAATGACGATACCACAATGAACAGCAGAAATAAAGCTGCCTCATGCACCACTCTCTCCATTGGAGAAAACCGATTCAACACCCGCTCAGTAGTTGTTGAGATTTTCACGTTCAGACAGATAGACTTACAAGGAATTGATATATTTTTTCCATATTTAATAATGATACCTAAATGAGTTATAGAATTAAACCTTTCTCATGAACCACTCTGTCTATTGGTGAGAACCGATTCAACATCCGTTCAGTAGTTGTTGAGATTTTCGCGTTCAGGCAGAGAGACTTACCAGGAAGGGATATATTTTTTCCATATTTAATGACGATACTACAATGAACAGCGGAAATAAAGCTTCCTCATGCACCACTCTCTCCATTGGAGAAAACCGATTCAACACCCGCTCAGTAGTTGTTGAGATTTTCACGTTCAGACAGATATACTTACAAGGAATGGATACATTTTTTTCCATATTTAATTATGGTACCTAAATGAGTTATGGAATTAAACCTTTCTCATGAACCACTCTGTCTATTGGTGAGAACCGATTCAACATCCGTTCAGTAGTTGTTGAGATTTTCACGTTCAGGCAGAGAGACTTACCAGGAAGGGATATATTTTTTCCATATTTAATGACGATACCACAATGAACAGCGGAAATAAAGCTTCCTCGTGCACCACTCTCTCCATTGGAGAAAACCGATTCAACACCCGCTCAGTAGTTGTTGAGATTTTCACGTTCAGACAGATACACTTACAAGGACTGGATATATTTTTTTCCATATTTAATGGTGGTACCTATATGAGTTATGGAATTAAACCTTTCTCATGAACCACTCTGTCTATTGGTGAGAACCGATTCAACATCCGTCCAGTAGTTGTTGAGATTTTCACGTTCAGACAGATAGACTTACAAGGAATGGATATATTTTTTTCCATATTTAATGGTGGTACCTAAATGAGTTATTTAATTAAACCTTTCTCATGAACCACTCTGTCTATTGGTGCGAACCGATTCAACATCCGTTCAGTAGTTGTTGAGATTTTCACGTTCAGCAGAGAGACTTACAAGGAATGGACATATTTTTTTCCATATTTAATGGTGATACCTAAATGAGTTATGGAATTAAACCTTTCTCATGAACCACTCTGTCTATTGGTGAGAACCGATTCAACATCCGTTCAGTAGTTGTTGAGATTTTCACGTTTAGGCAGATTGACTTACAAGGGGGATATATGTTTTCCATATTTAATGACGATACCACAATGAAAATAAAGCTTCCTCATGCACCACTCTCTCCATTGGAGAAAACCGATTCAACACCCGCTCAGTAGTTGTTGAGATTTTCACGTTCAGACAGATAGACTTACAAGGAATTGATATATTTTTTCCATATTTAATAATGATACCTAAATGAGTTATAGAATTAAACCTTTCTCATGAACCACTCTGTCTATTGGTGCGAACCGATTCAACATCCGTTCAGTAGTTGTTGAGATTTTCACGTTCAGGCAGAGAGACTTACCAGGAAGGCATATATTTTTTCCATATTTAATGACGATACCACAATGAACAGCGGAAATAAAGCTTCCTCATGCACCACTCTCTCCATTGGAGAAAACCGATTCAACACCCGCTCAGTAGTTGTTGAGATTTTCACGTTCAGACAGATATACTTACAAGGAATGGATACATTTTTTTCCATAGTTAATTATGGTACCTAAATGAGTTATGGAATTAAACCTTTCTCATAAGCCACTCTGTCTATTGGTGAGAACCGATTCAACATCCGTTCAGTAGTTGTTGAGATTTTCACGTTCAGGCAGAGAGACTTACCAGGAAGGGATATATTTTTTCCATATTTAATGACGATACCACAATGAACAGCAGAAATAAAGCTTCCTCATGCACCACTCTCCATTGGAGAAAACCGATTCAACACCCGCTCAGTAGTTGTTGAGATTTTCACGTTCAGACAGATAGACTTACAAGGAATTGATATATTTTTTCCATATTTAATAATAATACCTAAATGGGTTATAGAATTAAACCTTTCTCATGAACCACTCTGTCTATTGGTGCGAACCGATTCAACATCCGTTCAGTAGTTGTTGAGATTTTCACGTTCAGGCAGAGAGACTTACCAGGAAGGGATATATTTTTTCCATATTTAATGACGATACCACAATGAACAGCGGAAATAAAGCTTCCTCATGCACCACTCTCTCCATTGGAGAAAACCGATTCAACACCCGCTCAGTAGTTGTTGAGATTTTCACGTTCAGACAGATATACTTACAAGGAATGGATACATTTTTTTCCATATTTAATTATGGTACCTAAATGAGTTATGGAATTAAACCTTTCTCATAAACCACTCTGTCTATTGGTGAGAACCGATTCAACATCCGTTCAGTAGTTGTTGAGATTTTCACGTTCAGGCAGAGAGACTTACCAGGAAGGGATATATTTTTTCCATATTTAATGACGATACCACAATGAACAGCAGAAATAAAGCTGCCTCATGCACCACTCTCTCCATTGGAGAAAACCGATTCAACACCCGCTCAGTAGTTGTTGAGATTTTCACGTTCAGACAGATAGACTTACAAGGAATTGATATATTTTTTCCATATTTAATAATGATACCTAAATGAGTTATAGAATTAAACCTTTCTCATGAACCACTCTGTCTATTTGTGAGAACCGATTCAACATCCGTTCAGTAGTTGTTGAGATTTTCGCGTTCAGGCAGAGAGACTTACCAGGAAGGGATATATTTTTTCCATATTTAATGACGATACTACAATGAACAGCGGAAATAAAGCTTCCTCATGCACCACTCTCTCCATTGGAGAAAACCGATTCAACACCCGCTCAGTAGTTGTTGAGATTTTCACGTTCAGACAGATATACTTACAAGGAATGGATACATTTTTTTCCATATTTAATTATGGTACCTAAATGAGTTATGGAATTAAACCTTTCTCATGAACTACTCTGTCTATTGGTGAGAACCGATTCAACATCCGTTCAGTAGTTGTTGAGATTTTCACGTTCAGGCAGAGAGACTTACCAGGAAGGGATATATTTTTTCCATATTTAATGACGATACCACAATGAACAGCGGAAATAAAGCTTCCTCGTGCACCACTCTCTCCATTGGAGAAAACCGATTCAACACCCGCTCAGTAGTTGTTGAGATTTTCACGTTCAGACAGATAGACTTACAAGGAATTGATATATTTTTTCCATATTTAATAATGATACCTAAATGAGTTATAGAATTAAACCTTTCTCATGAACCACTCTGTCTATTGGTGCGAACCGATTCAACATCCGTTCAGTAGTTGTTGAGATTTTCACGTTCAGACAGATAGACTTACAAGGAATGGATATATTTTTTTCCATATTTAATGGTGATACCTAAATGAGTTATGGAATTAAACCTTTCTCATGAACCACTCTGTCTATTGGTGAAAACCGATTCAACATCCGTTCAGTAGTTGTTGAGATTTTCACGTTCAGGCAGAGAGACTTACCAGGAAGGGATATATTTTTTCCATATTTAATGACGATACCACAATGAACAGCGGAAATAAAGATTCCTCATGCACCACTCTCTCCATCGGAGAAAACCGATTCAACACCCGCTCAGTAGTTGTTGAGATTTTCACGTTCAGACAGATATACTTACAAGGAATGGATACATTTTTTTCCATATTTAATTATGGTACCTAAATGAGTTATGGAATTAAACCTTTCTCATGAACCACTCTGTCTATTGGTGAGAACCGATTCAACATCCGTTCAGTAGTTGTTGAGATTTTCACGTTCAGGCAGAGAGACTTACCAGGAAGGGATATATTTTTTCCATATTTAATGACGATACCACAATGAACAGCGGAAATAAAGCTTCCTCATGCACCACTCTCTCCATTGGAGAAAACCGATTCAACACCCGCTCAGTAGTTGTTGAGATTTTCACGTTCAGACAGATATACTTACAAGGAATGGATACATTTTTTTCCATATTTAATTATGGTACCTAAATGAGTTATGGAATTAAACCTTTCTCATGAACCATTCTGTCTATTGGTGAGAACCGATTCAACATCCGTTCAGTAGTTGTTGAGATTTTCACGTTCAGACAGATAGACTTACAAGGAATGGATATATTTTTTTCCATATTTAATGGTGATACCTAAATGAGTTATGGAATTAAACCTTTCTCATGAACCACTCTGTCTATTGGTGAGAACCGATTCAACATCCGTTCAGTAGTTGTTGAGATTTTCACGTTTAGGCAGATTGACTTACAAGGGGGATATATGTTTTCCATATTTAATGACGATACCACAATGAAAATAAAGCTTCCTCAGGCACCACTCTCTCCATTGGAGAAAACCGATTCAACACCCGCTCAGTAGTTGTTGAGATTTTCACGTTCAGACAGATAGACTTACAAGGAATTGATATATTTTTTCCATATTTAATAATGATACCTAAATGAGTTATAGAATTAAACCTTTCTCATGAACCACTCTGTCTATTGGTGCGAACCGATTCAACATCCGTTCAGTAGTTGTTGAGATTTTCACGTTCAGGCAGAGAGACTTACCAGGAAGGGATATATTTTTTCCATATTTAATGACGATACCACAATGAACAGCGGAAATAAAGCTTCCTCATGCACCACTCTCTCCATTGGAGAAAACCGATTCAACACCCGCTCAGTAGTTGTTGAGATTTTCACGTTCAGACAGATATACTTACAAGGAATTGATATATTTTTTCCATATTTAATAATGATACCTAAATGAGTTATAGAATTAAACCTTTCTCATGAACCACTCTGTCTATTGGTGCGAACCGATTCAACATCCGTTCAGTAGTTGTTGAGATTTTCACGTTCAGGCAGAGAGACTTACCAGGAAGGGATATATTTTTTCCATATTTAATGACGATACCACAATGAACAGCGGAAATAAAGCTTCCTCATGCACCACTCTCTCCATTGAAGAAAACCGATTCAACACCCGCTCAGTAGTTGTTGAGATTTTCACGTTTAGACAGATATACTTACAAGGAATGGATACATTTTTTTCCATATTTAATTATGGTACCTAAATGAGTTATGGAATTAAACCTTTCTCATAAACCACTCTGTCTATTGGTGAGAACCGATTCAACATCCGTTCAGTAGTTGTTGAGATTTTCACGTTCAGGCAGAGAGACTTACCAGGAAGGGATATATTTTTTCCATATTTAATGACGATACCACAATGAACAGCAGAAATAAAGCTTCCTCATGCACCACTCTCTCCATTGGAGAAAACCGATTCAACACCCGCTCAGTAGTTGTTGAGATTTTCACGTTCAGACAGATAGACTTACAAGGAATTGATATATTTTTTCCATATTTAATAATGATACCTAAATGAGTTATAGAATTAAACCTTTCTCATGAACCACTCTGTCTATTGGTGAGAACCGATTCAACATCCGTTCAGTAGTTGTTGAGATTTTCACGTTCAGGCAGAGAGACTTACCAGGAAGGGATATATTTTTTCCATATTTAATGACGATACCACAATGAACAGCAGAAATAAAGCTTCCTCATGCACCACTCTCTCCATTGGAGAAAACCGATTCAACACCCGCTCAGTAGTTGTTGAGATTTTCACGTTCAGACAGATAGACTTACAAGGAATTGATATATTTTTTCCATATTTAATAATGATACCTAAATGAGTTATAGAATTAAACCTTTCTCATGAACCACTCTGTCTATTGGTGCGAACCGATTCAACATCCGTTCAGTAGTTGTTGAGATTTTCACGTTCAGACAGATAGACTTACAAGGAATGGATATATTTTTTTCCATATTTAATGGTGATACCTAAATGAGTTATGGAATTAAACCTTTCTCATGAACCACTCTGTCTATTGGTGAAAACCGATTCAACATCCGTTCAGTAGTTGTTGAGATTTTCACGTTCAGGCAGAGAGACTTACCAGGAAGGGATATATTTTTTCCATATTTAATGACGATACCACAATGAACAGCGGAAATAAAGATTCCTCATGCACCACTCTCTCCATCGGAGAAAACCGATTCAACACCCGCTCAGTAGTTGTTGAGATTTTCACGTTCAGACAGATATACTTACAAGGAATGGATACATTTTTTTCCATATTTAATTATGGTACCTAAATGAGTTATGGAATTAAACCTTTCTCATGAACCACTCTGTCTATTGGTGAGAACCGATTCAACATCCGTTCAGTAGTTGTTGAGATTTTCACGTTCAGGCAGAGAGACTTACCAGGAAGGGATATATTTTTTCCATATTTAATGACGATACCACAATGAACAGCGGAAATAAAGCTTCCTCATGCACCACTCTCTCCATTGGAGAAAACCGATTCAACACCCGCTCAGTAGTTGTTGAGATTTTCACGTTCAGACAGATATACTTACAAGGAATGGATACATTTTTTTCCATATTTAATTATGGTACCTAAATGAGTTATGGAATTAAACCTTTCTCATGAACCATTTCCATTTCCATTCAACATCCGTTCAGTAGTTGTTGAGATTTTCACGTTCAGACAGATAGACTTACAAGGAATGGATATATTTTTTTCCATATTTAATGGTGATACCTAAATGAGTTATGGAATTAAACCTTTCTCATGAACCACTCTGTCTATTGGTGAGAACCGATTCAACATCCGTTCAGTAGTTGTTGAGATTTTCACGTTTAGGCAGATTGACTTACAAGGGGGATATATGTTTTCCATATTTAATGACGATACCACAATGAAAATAAAGCTTCCTCATGCACCACTCTCTCCATTGGAGAAAACCGATTCAACACCCGCTCAGTAGTTGTTGAGATTTTCACGTTCAGACAGATAGACTTACAAGGAATTGATATATTTTTTCCATATTTAATAATGATACCTAAATGAGTTATAGAATTAAACCTTTCTCATGAACCACTCTGTCTATTGGTGCGAACCGATTCAACATCCGTTCAGTAGTTGTTGAGATTTTCACGTTCAGGCAGAGAGACTTACCAGGAAGGGATATATTTTTTCCATATTTAATGACGATACCACAATGAACAGCGGAAATAAAGCTTCCTCATGCACCACTCTCTCCATTGGAGAAAACCGATTCAACACCCGCTCAGTAGTTGTTGAGATTTTCACGTTCAGACAGATATACTTACAAGGAATTGATATATTTTTTCCATATTTAATAATGATACCTAAATGAGTTATAGAATTAAACCTTTCTCATGAACCACTCTGTCTATTGGTGCGAACCGATTCAACATCCGTTCAGTAGTTGTTGAGATTTTCACGTTCAGGCAGAGAGACTTACCAGGAAGGGATATATTTTTTCCATATTTAATGACGATACCACAATGAACAGCGGAAATAAAGCTTCCTCATGCACCACTCTCTCCATTGGAGAAAACCGATTCAACACCCGCTCAGTAGTTGTTGAGATTTTCACGTTCAGACAGATAGACTTACAAGGAATTGATATATTTTTTCCATATTTAATAATGATACCTAAATGAGTTATAGAATTAAACCTTTCTCATGAACCACTCTGTCTATTGGTGAGAACCGATTCAACATCCGTTCAGTAGTTGTTGAGATTTTCGCGTTCAGGCAGAGAGACTTACCAGGAAGGGATATATTTTTTCCATATTTAATGACGATACTACAATGAACAGCGGAAATAAAGCTTCCTCATGCACCACTCTCTCCATTGGAGAAAACCGATTCAACACCCGCTCAGTAGTTGTTGAGATTTTCACGTTCAGACAGATAGACTTACAAGGAATTGATATATTTTTTCCATATTTAATAATGATACCTAAATGAGTTATAGAATTAAACCTTTCTCATGAACCACTCTGTCTATTGGTGCGAACCGATTCAACATCCGCTCAGTAGTTGTTGAGATTTTCACGTTCAGACAGATATACTTACAAGGAATGGATACATTTTTTTCCATATTTAATTATGGTACCTAAATGAGTTATGGAATTAAACCTTTCTCATGAACCACTCTGTCTATTGGTGAGAACCGATTCAACATCCGTTCAGTAGTTGTTGAGATTTTCACGTTCAGGCAGAGAGACTTACCAGGAAGGGATATATTTTTTCCATATTTAATGACGATACCACAATGAACAGCGGAAATAAAGCTTCCTCGTGCACCACTCTCTCCATTGGAGAAAACCGATTCAACACCCGCTCAGTAGTTGTTGAGATTTTCACGTTCAGACAGATAGACTTACAAGGAATTGATATATTTTTTCCATATTTAATAATGATACCTAAATGAGTTATAGAATTAAACCTTTCTCATGAACCACTCTGTCTATTGGTGCGAACCGATTCAACATCCGTTCAGTAGTTGTTGAGATTTTCACGTTCAGACAGATAGACTTACAAGGAATGGATATATTTTTTTCCATATTTAATGGTGATACCTAAATGAGTTATGGAATTAAACCTTTCTCATGAACCACTCTGTCTATTGGTGAAAACCGATTCAACATCCGTTCAGTAGTTGTTGAGATTTTCACGTTCAGGCAGAGAGACTTACCAGGAAGGGATATATTTTTTCCATATTTAATGACGATACCACAATGAACAGCGGAAATAAAGCTTCCTCATGCACCACTCTCTCCATCGGAGAAAACCGATTCAACACCCGCTCAGTAGTTGTTGAGATTTTCACGTTCAGACAGATATACTTACAAGGTATGGATACATTTTTTTCCATATTTAATTATGGTACCTAAATGAGTTATGGAATTAAACCTTTCTCATGAACCACTCTGTCTATTGGTGAGAACCGATTCAACATCCGTTCAGTAGTTGTTGAGATTTTCACGTTCAGGCAGAGAGACTTACCAGGAAGGGATATATTTTTTCCATATTTAATGACGATACCACAATGAACAGCGGAAATAAAGCTTCCTCATGCACCACTCTCTCCATTGGAGAAAACCGATTCAACACCCGCTCAGTAGTTGTTGAGATTTTCACGTTCAGACAGATATACTTACAAGGAATGGATACATTTTTTTCCATATTTAATTATGGTACCTAAATGAGTTATGGAATTAAACCTTTCTCATGAACCACTCTGTCTATTGGTGAGAACCGCTTCAACATCCGTTCAGTAGTTGTTGAGATTTTCACGTTCAGACAGATAGACTTACAAGGAATGGATATATTTTTTTCCATATTTAATGGTGATACCTAAATGAGTTATGGAATTAAACCTTTCTCATGAACCACTCTGTCTATTGGTGAGAACCGATGCAACATCCGTTCAGTAGTTGTTGAGATTTTCACGTTCAGGCAGAGAGACTTACCAGGAAGGGATATATTTTTTCCATATTTAATGACGATACCACAATGAACAGCGGAAATAAAGCTTCCTCATGCACCACTCTCTCCATTAGAGAAAACCGATTCAACACCCGCTCAGTAGTTGTTGAGATTTTCACGTTCAGACAGATATACTTACAAGGAATGGATACATTTTTTTCCATATTTAATTATGGTACCTAAATGAGTTATGGAATTAAACCTTTCTCATGAACCACTCTGTCTATTGGTGAGAACCGATTCAACATCCGTTCAGTAGTTGTTGAGATTTTCACGTTCAGGCAGAGAGACTTACCAGGAAGGGATATATTTTTTCCATATTTAATGACGATACCACAATGAACAGCGGAAATAAAGCTTCCTCATGCACCACTCTCTCCATTGGAGAAAACCGATTCAACACCCGCTCAGTAGTTGTTGAGATTTTCACGTTCAGACAGATATACTTACAAGGAATGGATACATTTTTTTCCATATTTAATTATGGTACCTAAATGAGTTATGGAATTAAACCTTTCTCATGAACCACTCTGTCTATTGGTGCGAACCGATTCAACATCCGTTCAGTAGTTGTTGAGATTTTCACGTTCAGACAGATAGACTTACAAGGAATGGATATATTTTTTTCCATATTTAATGGTGGTACCTAAATGAGTTATGGAATTAAACCTTTCTCATGAACCACTCTGTCTATTGGTGAGAACCGATTCAACATCCGTTCAGTAGTTGTTGAGATTTTCACGTTCAGACAGATAGACTTACAAGGAATGGATATATTTTTTTCCATATTTCATGGTGGTACCTAAATGAGTTATGGAATTAAACCTTTCTCATGAACCACTCTGTCTATTGGTGCGAACCGATTCAACATCCGTTCAGTAGTTGTTGAGATTTTCACGTTCAGACAGATAGACTTACAAGGAATGGATATATTTTTTTCCATATTTAATGGTGATACCTAAATGAGTTATGGAATTAAACCTTTCTCATGAACCACTCTGTCTATTGGTGCGAACCGATTCAACATCCGTTCAGTAGTTGTTGAGATTTTCACGTTCAGACAGATAGACTTACAAGGAATGGATATATTTTTTTCCATATTTAATGGTGGTACCTAAATGAGTTATGGAATTAAACCTTTCTCATGAACCACTCTGTCTATTGGTGAGAACCGATTCAACATCCGTTCAGTAGTTGTTGAGATTTTCACGTTCAGACAGATAGACTTACAAGGAATGGATATATTTTTTTCCATATTTCATGGTGGTACCTAAATGAGTTATGGAATTAAACCTTTCTCATGAACCACTCTGTCTATTGGTGAGAACCGATTCAACATCCGTTCAGTAGTTGTTGAGATTTTCACGTTCAGGCAGAGAGACTTACCAGGAAGGGATATATTTTTTCCATATTTAATGACGATACCACAATGAACAGCGGAAATAAAGCTTCCTCATGCACCACTCTCTCCATTGGAGAAAACCGATTCAACACCCGCTCAGTAGTTGTTGAGATTTTCACGTTCAGACAGATATACTTACAAGGAATGGATACATTTTTTTCCATATTTAATTATGGTACCTAAATGAGTTATGGAATTAAACCTTTCTCATGAACCACTCTGTCTATTGGTGCGAACCGATTCAACATCCGTTCAGTAGTTGTTGAGATTTTCACGTTCAGACAGATAGACTTACAAGGAATGGATATATTTTTTTCCATATTTAATGGTGGTACCTAAATGAGTTATGGAATTAAACCTTTCTCATGAACCACTCTGTCTATTGGTGAGAACCGATTCAACATCCGTTCAGTTGTTGTTGAGATTTTCACGTTCAGACAGATAGACTTACAAGGAATGGATATATTTTTTTCCATATTTCATGGTGGTACCTAAATGAGTTATGGAATTAAACCTTTCTCATGAACCACTCTGTCTATTGGTGCGAACCGATTCAACATCCGTTCAGTAGTTGTTGAGATTTTCACGTTCAGACAGATAGACTTACAAGGAATGGATATATTTTTTTCCATATTTAATGGTGATACCTAAATGAGTTATGGAATTAAACCTTTCTCATGAACCACTCTGTCTATTGGTGAGAACCGATTCAACATCCGTTCAGTAGTTGTTGAGATTTTCACGTTCAGGCAGAGAGACTTACCAGGAAGGGATATATTTTTTCCATATTTAATGACGATACCACAATGAACAGCGGAAATAAAGCTTCCTCATGCACCACTCTCTCCATTGGAGAAAACCGATTCAACACCCGCTCAGCAGTTGTTGAGATTTTCACGTTCAGACAGATATACTTACAAGGAATGGATACATTTTTTTCCATATTTAATTATGGTACCTAAATGAGTTATGGAATTAAACCTTTCTCATGAACCACTCTGTCTATTGGTGAGAACCGATTCAACATCCGTTCAGTAGTTGTTGAGATTTTCACGTTCAGGCAGAGAGACTTACCAGGAAGGGATATATTTTTTCCATATTTAATGACGATACCACAATGAACAGCGGAAATAAAGCTTCCTCATGCACCACTCTCTCCATTGGAGAAAACCGATTCAACACCCGCTCAGTAGTTGTTGAGATTTTCACGTTCAGACAGATATACTTACAAGGAATGGATACATTTTTTTCCATATTTAATTATGGTACCTAAATGAGTTATGGAATTAAACCTTTCTCATGAACCACTCTGTCTATTGGTGCGAACCGATTCAACATCCGTTCAGTAGTTGTTGCGATTTTCACGTTCAGACAGATAGACTTACAAGGAATGGATATATTTTTTTCCATATTTAATGGTGGTACCTAAATGAGTTATGGAATTAAACCTTTCTCATGAACCACTCTGTCTATTGGTGAGAACCGATTCAACATCCGTTTCAGTAGTTGTTGAGATTTTCACGTTCAGACAGATAGACTTACAAGGAATGGATATATTTTTTTCCATATTTAATGGTGGTACCTAAATGAGTTATGGAATTAAACCTTTCTCATGAACCACTCTGTCTATTGGTGCGAACCGATTCAACATCCGTTCAGTAGTTGTTGAGATTTTCACGTTCAGACAGATAGACTTACAAGGAATGGATATATTTTTTTCCATATTTAATGGTGATACCTAAATGAGTTATGGAATTAAACCTTTCTCATGAACCACTCTGTCTATTGGTGAGAACCGATTCAACATCCGTTCAGTAGTTGTTGAGATTTTCACGTTCAGGCAGAGAGACTTACCAGGAAGGGATATATTTTTTCCATATTTAATGACGATACCACAATGAACAGCGGAAATAAAGCTTCCTCATGCACCACTCTCTCCATTGGAGAAAACCGATTCAACACCCGCTCAGTAGTTGTTGAGATTTTCACGTTCAGACAGATAGACTTACAAGGAATTGATATATTTTTTAAATATTTAATAAATACCTAAATGAGTTATAGAATTAAACCTTTCTCATGAACCACTCTGTCTATTGGTGCGAACCGATTCAACATCCGTTCAGTAGTTGTTGAGATTTTCACGTTCAGACAGATATACTTACAAGGAATGGATACATTTTTTTCCATATTTATTGATGATACCTAAATGATTTATGGAATTAAACCTTTCTCATGAACCACTCTGTCTATTGGTGAGAACCGATTCAACATCCGTTCAGTAGTTGTTGAGATTTTCACGTTCAGGCAGCGAGACTTACCAGGAAGGGATATATTTTTTCCATATTTAATGACGATACCACAATGAACAGCGGAAATAAAGCTTCCTCATGCACCACTCTCTCAATTGGAGAAAACCGATTCAACACTCGCTCAGTAGTTTGTTGAGATTTTCACGTTCAGACAGATATACTTACAAGGAATGGATACATTTGTTTCCATATTTAATTATGGTACCTAAATGAGTTATGGAATTAAACCTTTCTCATGAACCACTCTGTCTATTGGTGCGAACCGATTCAACATCCGTTCAGTAGTTGTTGAGATTTTCACGTTCAGACAGATAGACTTACAAGGAATGGATATATTTTTTTCCATATTTAATGGTGATACCTAAATGAGTTATGGAATTAAACCTTTCTCATGAACCACTCTGTCTATTGGTGAGAACCGATTCAACATCCGTTCAGTAGTTGTTGAGATTTTCACGTTCAGGCAGAGAGACTTACCAGGAAGGGATATATTTTTTCCATATTTAATGACGATACCACAATGAACAGCGGAAATAAAGCTTCCTCATGCACCACTCTCTCCATTGGAGAAAACCGATTCAACACCCGCTCAGTAGTTGTTGAGATTTTCACGTTCAGACAGATAGACTTACAAGGAATTGATACATTTTTTTCCATATTTAATTATGGTACCTAAATGAGTTATGGAATTAAACCATTCTCATGAACCACTCTGTCTATTGGTGAGAACCGATTCAACATCCGTTCAGTAGTTGTTGAGATTTTCACGTTCAGGCAGAGAGACTTACCAGGAAGGGATATATTTTTTCCAGATTTAATGACGATACCACAATGAACAGCGGAAATAAAGCTTCCTCATGCACCACTCTCTCCATTGGAGAAAACCGATTCAACACCCGCTCAGTAGTTGTTGAGATTTTCACGTTCAGACAGATATACTTACAAGGAATGGATACATTTTTTTCCATATTTAATTATGGTACCTAAATGAATTATGGAATTAAACCTTTCTCATGAACCACTCTGTCTATTGGTGAGAACCGATTCAACATCCGTTCAGTAGTTGTTGAGATTTTCACGTTCAGGCAGAGAGACTTACCAGGAAGGGATATATTTGTTCCATATTTAATGACGATACCACAATGAACAGCGGAAATAAAGCTTCCTCATGCACCACTCTCTCCATTGGAGAAAACCGATTCAACACCCGCTCAGTAGTTGTTGAGATTTTCACGTTCAGACATATAGACTTACAAGGAATTGATATATTTTTTCCATATTTAATAATGATACCTAAATGAGTTATAGAATTAAACCTTTCTCATGAACCACTCTGTCCGATTTCAATCATCCGTTCAGTAGTTGTTGAGATTTTCACGTTCAGGCAGAGAGACTTACCAGGAAGGGATATATTTTTTTCCATATTTAATGCCGATACCACAATGAACAGCGGAAATAAAGCCGAAGAAAACCGATTCTACATTGGAGAAAACCGACACCCGCTCAGTAGTTGTTGAGATTTTCACGTTCAGACAGATATACTTACAAGGAATGGATACATTTTTTTCCATATTTAATTATGTTACCTAAATGAGTTATGGAATTAAACCTTTCTCATGAACCACTCTGTCTATTGGTGAGAACCGATTCAACATCCGTTCAGTAGTTGTTGAGATTTTCACGTTCAGGCAGAGAGACTTACCAGGAAGGGATATATTTTTTCCATATTTAATGACGATACCACAATGAACAGCGGAAATAAAGCTTCCTCATGCACCACTCTCTCCATTGGAGAAAACCGATTCAACACCCGCTCAGTAGTTGTTGAGATTTTCACGTTCAGACAGATATACTTACAAGGAATGGATACATTTTTTTCCATATTTAATTATGGTACCTAAATGAGTTATGGAATTAAACCTTTCTCATGAACCACTCTGTCTATTGGTGAGAACCGATTCAACATCCGTTCAGTAGTTGTTGAGATTTTCACGTTCAGACAGATAGACTTACAAGGAATGGATATATTTTTTTCCATATTTAATGGTGATACCTAAATGAGTTATGGAATTAAACCTTTCTCATGAACCACTCTGTCTATTGGTGAGAACCGATTCAACATCCGTTCAGTAGTTGTTGAGATTTTCACGTTCAGGCAGAGAGACTTACCAGGAAGGGATATATTTTTTCCATATTTAATGACGATACCACAATGAACAGCGGAAATAAAGCTTCCTCATGCACCACTCTCTCCATTGGAGAAAACCGATTCAACACCCGCTCAGTAGTTGTTGAGATTTTCACGTTCAGACAGACATACTTACAAGGAATGGATACATTTTTTCCATATTTAATTATGGTACCTAAATGAGTTATGGAATTAAACCTTTCTCATGAACCACTCTGTCTATTGGTGAGAACCGATTCGACATCCGTTCAGTAGTTGTTGAGATTTTCACGTTCAGGCAGAGAGACTTAGCAGGAAGGGATATATTTTTTCCATATTTAATGACGATACCACAATGAACAGCGGAAATAAAGCTTCCTCATGCACCACTCTCTCCATTGGAGAAAACCGATTCAACACCCGCTCAGTAGTTGTTGAGATTTTCACGTTCAGACAGATATACTTACAAGGAATGGATACATTTTTTTTCCATATTTAATTATGGTACCTAAATCAGTTATGGAATTAAACCTTTCTCATGAACCACTCTGTCTATTGGTGAGAACCGATTCAACATCCGTTCAGTAGTTGTTGAGATTTTCACGTTCAGGCAGAGAGACTTACCAGGAAGGGATATATTTTTTTTATATTTAATGACGATACCACAATGAACAGCGGAAATAAAGCTTCCTCATGCACCACTCTCTCCATTGGAGAAAACCGATTCAACACCCGCTCAGTAGTTGTTGAGATTTTCACGTTCAGACAGATATACTTACAAGGAATGGATACATTTTTTTCCATATTTAATTATGGTACCTAAATGAGTTATGGAATTAAATCTTTCTCATGAACCACTCTGTCTATTGGTGAGAACCGATTCAACATCCGTTCAGTAGTTGTTGAGATTTTCACGTTCAGGCAGAGAGACTTACCAGGAAGGGATATATTTTTTCCATAGTTAATGACGATACCACAATGAACAGCGGAAATAAAGCTTCCTCATGCACCACTCTCTCCATTGGAGAAAACCGATTCAACACCCGCTCAGTAGTTGTTGAGATTTTCACGTTCAGACAGATATACTTACAAGGAATGGATACATTTTTTTCCATATTTAATTATGTTACCTAAATGAGTTATGGAATTAAACCTTTCTCATGAACCACTCTGTCTATTGGTGAGAACCGATTCAACATCCGTTCAGTAGTTGTTGAGATTTTCACGTTCAGGCAGAGAGACTTACCAGGAAGGGATATATTTTTTCCATATTTAATGACGATACCACAATGAACAGCGGAAATAAAGCTTCCTCATGCACCACTCTCTCCATTGGAGAAAACCGATTCAACACCCGCTCAGTAGTTGTTGAGATTTTCACGTTCAGACAGATATACTTACAAGGAATGGATACATTTTTTTCCATATTTAATTATGGTACCTAAATGAGTTATGGAATTAAACCTTTCTCATGAACCACTCTGTCTATTGGTGAGAACCGATTCAACATCCGTTCAGTAGTTGTTGAGATTTTCACGTTCAGACAGATAGACTTACAAGGAATGGATATATTTTTTTCCATATTTAATGGTGATACCTAAATGAGTTATGGAATTAAACCTTTCTCATGAACCACTCTGTCTATTGGTGAGAACCGATTCAACATCCGTTCAGTAGTTGTTGAGATTTTCACGTTCAGGCAGAGAGACTTACCAGGAAGGGATATATTTTTTCCATATTTAATGACGATACCACAATGAACAGCGGAAATAAAGCTTCCTCATGCACCACTCTCTCCATTGGAGAAAACCGATTCAACACCCGCTCAGTAGTTGTTGAGATTTTCACGTTCAGACAGACATACTTACAAGGAATGGATACATTTTTTCCATATTTAATTATGGTACCTAAATGAGTTATGGAATTAAACCTTTCTCATGAACCACTCTGTCTATTGGTGAGAACCGATTCGACATCCGTTCAGTAGTTGTTGAGATTTTCACGTTCAGGCAGAGAGACTTAGCAGGAAGGGATATATTTTTTCCATATTTAATGACGATACCACAATGAACAGCGGAAATAAAGCTTCCTCATGCACCACTCTCTCCATTGGAGAAAACCGATTCAACACCCGCTCAGTAGTTGTTGAGATTTTCACGTTCAGACAGATATACTTACAAGGAATGGATACATTTTTTTTCCATATTTAATTATGGTACCTAAATCAGTTATGGAATTAAACCTTTCTCATGAACCACTCTGTCTATTGGTGAGAACCGATTCAACATCCGTTCAGTAGTTGTTGAGATTTTCACGTTCAGGCAGAGAGACTTACCAGGAAGGGATATATTTTTTTTATATTTAATGACGATACCACAATGAACAGCGGAAATAAAGCTTCCTCATGCACCACTCTCTCCATTGGAGAAAACCGATTCAACACCCGCTCAGTAGTTGTTGAGATTTTCACGTTCAGACAGATATACTTACAAGGAATGGATACATTTTTTTCCATATTTAATTATGGTACCTAAATGAGTTATGGAATTAAATCTTTCTCATGAACCACTCTGTCTATTGGTGAGAACCGATTCAACATCCGTTCAGTAGTTGTTGAGATTTTCACGTTCAGGCAGAGAGACTTACCAGGAAGGGATATATTTTTTCCATAGTTAATGACGATACCACAATGAACAGCGGAAATAAAGCTTCCTCATGCACCACTCTCTCCATTGGAGAAAACCGATTCAACACCCGCTCAGTAGTTGTTGAGACTTTCACGTTCAGACAGATATACTTACAAGGAATGGATACATTTTTTTCCATATCTAAATATGGTACCTAAATGAGTTATGGAATTAAACCTTTCTCATGAACCACTCTGTCTATTGGTGAGAACCGATTCAACATCCGTTCAGTAGTTGTTGAGATTTTCACGTTCAGGCAGAGAGACTTACCAGGAAGGGATATATTTTTTCCATATTTAATGACGATACCACAATGAACAGCGGAAATAAAGCTTCCTCATGCACCACTCTCTCCATTGGAGAAAACCGATTCAACACCCGCTCAGTAGTTGTTGAGATTTTCACGTTCAGGCAGATATACTTACAAGGAATGGATACATTTTTTTCCATATTTAATTATGGTACCTAAATGAGTTATGGAATTAAACCTTTCTCATGAACCACTCTGTCTATTGGTGAGAACCGATTCAACATGGGCTCAGTAGTTGTTGAGATTTTCACGTTCAGACAGATATACTTACAAGGAATGGATACATAGTTTTCCATATTTAATTATGGTACCTAAATGAGTTATGGAATTAAACCTTTCTCATGAACCACTCTGTCTATTGGTGAGAACCGATTCAACATCCGTTCAGTAGTTGTTGAGATTTTCACGTTCAGGCAGAGAGACTTACCAGGAAGGGATATATTTTTTCCATATTTAATGACGATACCACAATGAACAGCGGAAATAAAGCTTCCTCATGCACCACTCTCTCCATTGGAGAAAACCGATTCAACACCCGCTCAGTAGTTGTTGAGATTTTCACGTTCAGACAGATATACTTACAAGGAATGGATACATTTTTTTCCATATTTAATTATGGTACCTAAATGAGTTATGGAATTAAACCTTTCTCATGAACCACTCTGTCTATTGGTGAGAACCGATTCGACATCCGTTCAGTAGTTGTTGAGATTTTCACGTTCAGGCAGAGAGACTTACCAGGAAGGGATATATTTTTTCCATATTTAATGACGATACCACAATGAACAGCGGAAATAAAGCTTCCTCATGCACCACTCTCTCCATTGGAGAAAACCGATTCAACACCCGCTCAGTAGTTGTTGAGATTTTCACGTTCAGACAGATATACTTACAAGGAATGGATACATTTTTTTCCATATTTAATTATGGTACCTAAATGAGTTATGGAATTAAACCTTTCTCATGAACCACTCTGTCTATTGGTGAGAACCGATTCAACATCCGTTCAGTAGTTGTTGAGATTTTCACGTTCAGACAGATAGACTTACAAGGAATGGATATATTTTTTTCCATATTTAATGGTGATACCTAAATGAGTTATGGAATTAAACCTTTCTCATGAACCTCTCTGTCTATTGGTGAGAACCGATTCAACATCCGTTCAGTAGTTGTTGAGATTTTCACGTTCAGGCAGAGAGACTTACCAGGAAGGGATATATTTTTTTTATATTTAATGACGATACCACAATGAACAGCGGAAATAAAGCTTCCTCATGCACCACTCTCTCCATTGGAGAAAACCGATTCAACACCCGCTCAGTAGTTGTTGAGATTTTCACGTTCAGACAGATATACTTACAAGGAATGGATACATTTTTTTCCATATTTAATTATGGTACCTAAATGAGTTATGGAATTAAACCTTTCTCATGAACCACTCTGTCTATTGGTGAGAACCGATTCAACATCCGTTCAGTAGTTGTTGAGATTTTCACGTTCAGGCAGAGAGGCTTACCAGGAAGGGATATATTTTTTCCATATTTAATGACGATACCACAATGAACAGCGGAAATAAAGCTTCCTCATGCACCACTCTCTCCATTGGAGAAAACCGATTCAACACCCGCTCAGTAGTTGTTGAGATTTTCACGTTCAGACAGATATACTTACAAGGAATGGATACATTTTTTTCCATATTTAAATATGGTACCTAAATGAGTTATGGAATTAAACCTTTCTCATGAACCACTCTGTCTATTGGTGAGAACCGATTCAACATCCGTTCAGTAGTTGTTGAGATTTTCACGTTCAGGCAGAGAGACTTACCAGGAAGGGATATATTTTTTCCATATTTAATGACGATACCACAATGAACAGCGGAAATAAAGCTTCCTCATGCACCACTCTCTCCATTGGAGAAAACCGATTCAACACCCGCTCAGTAGTTGTTGAGATTTTCACGTTCAGACAGATATACTTACAAGGAATGGATACATTTTTTTCCATATTTAATTATGGTACCTAAATGAGTTATGGAATTAAACCTTTCTCATGAACCACTCTGTCTATTGGTGAGAACCGATTCAACATGGGCTCAGTAGTTGTTGAGATTTTCACGTTCAGACAGATATACTTACAAGGAATGGATACATTTTTTTCCATATTTAATTATGGTACCTAAATGAGTTATGGAATTAAACCTTTCTCATGAACCACTCTGTCTATTGGTGAGAACCGATTCAACATCCGTTCAGTAGTTGTTGAGATTTTCACGTTCAGGCAGAGAGACTTACCAGGAAGGGATATATTGTTTCCATATTTAATGACGATACCACAATGAACAGCGGAAATAAAGCTTCCTCATGCACCACTCTCTCCATTGGAGAAAACCGATTCAACACCCGCTCAGTAGTTGTTGAGATTTTCACGTTCAGACAGATAGACTTACAAGGAGGTGATATATTTTTTCCATATTTAATAATGATACCTAAATGAGTTATAGAATTAAACCTTTCTCATGAACCACACTGTCTATTGGTGCGAACCGATTCAACATCCGTTCAGTAGTTGTTGAGATTTTCACGTTCAGACAGATAGACTTACAAGGAATGGATATATTTTTTTCCATATTTAATGGTGATACCTAAATGAGTTATGGAATTAAACCTTTCTCATGAACCACTCTGTCTATTGGTGAGAACCGATTCAACATCCGTTCAGTAGTTGTTGAGATTTTCACGTTCAGGCAGAGAGACTTACCAGGAAGGGATATATTTTTTCCATATTTAATGACGATACCACAATGAACAGCGGAAATAAAGCTTCCTCATGCACCACTCTCTCCATTGGAGAAAACCGATTCAACACCCGCTCAGTAGTTGTTGAGATTTTCACGTTCAGACAGATATACTTACAAGGAATGGATACATTTTTTTCCATATTTAATTATGGTACCTAAATGAGTTATGGAATTAAACCTTTCTCATGAACCACTCTGTCTATTGGTGAGAACCGATTCAACATCCGTTCAGTAGTTGTTGAGATTTTCACGTTCAGGCAGAGAGACTTACCAGGAAGGGATATATTTTTTCCATATTTAATGACGATACCACAATGAACAGCGGAAATAAAGCTTCCTCATGCACCACTCTCTCCATTGGAGAAAACCGATTCAACACCCGCTCAGTAGTAGTTGAGATTTTCACGTTCAGACAGATATACTTACAAGGAATGGATACATTTTTTTCCATATTTAATTATGGTACCTAAATGAGTTATGGAATTAAACCTTTCTCATGAACCACTCTGTCTATTGGTGAGAACCGATTCAACATCCGTTCAGTAGTTGTTGAGATTTTCACGTTCAGGCAGAGAGACTTACCAGGAAGGGATATATTTTTTCCATATTTAATGACGATACCACAATGAACAGCGGAAATAAAGCTTCCTCATGCACCACTCTCTCCATTGGAGAAAACCGATTCAACACCCGCTCAGTAGTTGTTGAGATT
Organism: Eristalis pertinax; assembly: GCA_907269125.1. Lineage (NCBI taxonomy): Eukaryota > Metazoa > Arthropoda > Insecta > Diptera > Syrphidae > Eristalis > Eristalis pertinax. The sequence continues at coordinate 1,916,316 of CAJSMF010000061.1, forward strand.
TTCACGTTCAGACAGATAGACTTACAAGGAATTGATATATTTTTTCCATATTTAATAATGATATCTAAATGAGTTATAGAATTAAACCTTTCTCATGAACCACTCTGTCTATTGGTGCGAACCGATTCAACATCCGTTCAGTAGTTGTTGAGATTTTCACGTTCAGACAGATAGACTTACCAGGAAGGGATATATTTTTTCCATATTTAATGACGATACCACAATGAACAGCGGAAATAAAGCTTCCTCATGCACCACTCTCTGAATTGGAGAAAACCGATTCAACACCCGCTCAGTAGTTGTTGAGATTTTCACGTTCAGACAGATATACTTACAAGGAATGGATACATTTTTTTAAATATTTAATTATGGTACCTAAATGAGTTATGGAATTAAACCTTTCTCATGAACCACTCTGTCTATTGGTGAGAACCGATTCAACATCCGTTCAGTAGTTGTTGAGATTTTCACGTTCAGTCAGAGAGACTTACCAGGAAGGGATATATTTTTTCCATATTTAATGACGATACCACAATGAACAGCGGAAATAAAGCTTCCTCATACACCACTCTCTCCATTGGAGAAAACCGATTCAACACCCGCTCAGTAGTTGTTGAGATTTATTTTATTTAATGGTGATACCTAAATGAGTTATGGAATTAAACCTTTCTCATGAACCTCTCTGTCTATTGGTGAGAACCGATTCAACATCCGTTCAGTAGTTGTTGAGATTTTCACGTTCAGGCAGAGAGACTTACCAGGAAGGGATATATTTTTTTTATATTTAATGACGATACCACAATGAACAGCGGAAATAAAGCTTCCTCATGCACCACTCTCTCCATTGGAGAAAACCGATTCAACACCCGCTCAGTAGTTGTTGAGATTTTCACGTTCAGACAGATATACTTACAAGGAATGGATACATTTTTTTCCATATTTAATTATGGTACCTAAATGAGTTATGGAATTAAACCTTTCTCATGAACCACTCTGTCTATTGGTGAGAACCGATTCAACATCCGTTCAGTAGTTGTTGAGATTTTCACGTTCAGGCAGAGAGACTTACCAGGAAGGGATATATTTTTTCCATATTTAATGACGATACCACAATGAACAGCGGAAATAAAGCTTCCTCATGCACCACTCTCTCCATTGGAGAAAACCGATTCAACACCCGCTCAGTAGTTGTTGAGATTTTCACGTTCAGACAGATATACTTACAAGGAATGGATACATTTTTTTCCATATTTAAATATGGTACCTAAATGAGTTATGGAATTAAACCTTTCTCATGAACCACTCTGTCTATTGGTGAGAACCGATTCAACATCCGTTCAGTAGTTGTTGAGATTTTCACGTTCAGGCAGAGAGACTTACCAGGAAGGGATATATTTTTTCCATATTTAATGACGATACCACAATGAACAGCGGAAATAAAGCTTCCTCATGCACCACTCTCTCCATTGGAGAAAACCGATTCAACACCCGCTCAGTAGTTGTTGAGATTTTCACGTTCAGACAGATATACTTACAAGGAATGGATACATTTTTTTCCATATTTAATTATGGTACCTAAATGAGTTATGGAATTAAACCTTTCTCATGAACCACTCTGTCTATTGGTGAGAACCGATTCAACATGGGCTCAGTAGTTGTTGAGATTTTCACGTTCAGACAGATATACTTACAAGGAATGGATACATTTTTTTCCATATTTAATTATGGTACCTAAATGAGTTATGGAATTAAACCTTTCTCATGAACCACTCTGTCTATTGGTGAGAACCGATTCAACATCCGTTCAGTAGTTGTTGAGATTTTCACGTTCAGGCAGAGAGACTTACCAGGAAGGGATATATTTTTTCCATATTTAATGACGATACCACAATGAACAGCGGAAATAAAGCTTCCTCATGCACCACTCTCTCCATTGGAGAAAACCGATTCAACACCCGCTCAGTAGTTGTTGAGATTTTCACGTTCAGACAGATAGACTTACAAGGAGGTGATATATTTTTTCCATATTTAATAATGATACCTAAATGAGTTATAGAATTAAACCTTTCTCATGAACCACTCTGTCTATTGGTGCGAACCGATTCAACATCCGTTCAGTAGTTGTTGAGATTTTCACGTTCAGACAGATAGACTTACAAGGAATGGATATATTTTTTTCCATATTTAATGGTGATACCTAAATGAGTTATGGAATTAAACCTTTCTCATGAACCACTCTGTCTATTGGTGAGAACCGATTCAACATCCGTTCAGTAGTTGTTGAGATTTTCACGTTCAGGCAGAGAGACTTACCAGGAAGGGATATATTTTTTCCATATTTAATGACGATACCACAATGAACAGCGGAAATAAAGCTTCCTCATGCACCACTCTCTCCATTGGAGAAAACCGATTCAACACCCGCTCAGTAGTTGTTGAGATTTTCACGTTCAGACAGATATACTTACAAGGAATGGATACATTTTTTTCCATATTTAATTATGGTACCTAAATGAGTTATGGAATTAAACCTTTCTCATGAACCACTCTGTCTATTGGTGAGAACCGATTCAACATCCGTTCAGTAGTTGTTGAGATTTTCACGTTCAGGCAGAGAGACTTACCAGGAAGGGATATATTCTTTCCATATTTAATGACGATACCACAATGAACAGCGGAAATAAAGCTTCCTCATGCACCATTCTCTCCATTGGAGAAAAACGATTCAACACCCGCTCAGTAGTAGTTGAGATTTTCACGTTCAGACAGATATACTTACAAGGAATGGATACATTTTTTTCCATATTTAATTATGGTACCTAAATGAGTTATGGAATTAAACCTTTCTCATGAACCACTCTGTCTATTGGTGAGAACCGATTCAACATCCGTTCAGTAGTTGTTGAGATTTTCACGTTCAGGCAGAGAGACTTACCAGGAAGGGATATATTTTTTCCATATTTAATGACGATACCACAATGAGCAGCGGAAATAAAGCTTCCTCATGCACCACTCTCTCCATTGGAGAAAACCGATTCAACACCCGCTCAGTAGTTGTTGAGATTTTCACGTTCAGACAGATATACTTACAAGGAATGGATACATTTTTTTCCATATTTAATTATGGTACCTAAATGAGTTATGGAATTAAACCTTTCTCATGAACCACTCTGTCTATTGGTGAGAACCGATTCAACATCCGTTCAGTAGTTGTTGAGATTTTCACGTTCAGGCAGAGAGACTTACCAGGAAGGGATATATTTTTTCCATATTTAATGACGATACCACAATGAACAGCGGAAATAAAGCTTCCTCATGCACCACTCTCTCCATTGGAGAAAACCGATTCAACACCCGCTCAGTAGTTGTTGAGATTTTCACGTTCAGACAGATAGACTTACAAGGAATTGATATATTTTTTCCATATTTAATAATGATATCTAAATGAGTTATAGAATTAAACCTTTCTCATGAACCACTCTGTCTATTGGTGCGAACCGATTCAACATCCGTTCAGTAGTTGTTGAGATTTTCACGTTCAGACAGATAGACTTACCAGGAAGGGATATATTTTTTCCATATTTAATGACGATACCACAATGAACAGCGGAAATAAAGCTTCCTCATGCACCACTCTCTGAATTGGAGAAAACCGATTCAACACCCGCTCAGTAGTTGTTGAGATTTTCACGTTCAGACAGATATACTTACAAGGAATGGATACATTTTTTTAAATATTTAATTATGGTACCTAAATGAGTTATGGAATTAAACCTTTCTCATGAACCACTCTGTCTATTGGTGAGAACCGATTCAACATCCGTTCAGTAGTTGTTGAGATTTTCACGTTCAGTCAGAGAGACTTACCAGGAAGGGATATATTTTTTCCATATTTAATGACGATACCACAATGAACAGCGGAAATAAAGCTTCCTCATACACCACTCTCTCCATTGGAGAAAACCGATTCAACACCCGCTCAGTAGTTGTTGAGATTTTCACGTTCAGACAGATATACTTACAAGGAATGGATACATTTTTTTAAATATTTAATTATGGTACCTAAATGAGTTATGGAATTAAACCATTCTCATGAACCACTCTGTCTATTGGTGAGAACCGATTCAACATCCGTTCAGTAGTTGTTGAGATTTTCACGTTCAGACAGATAGACTTACAAGGAATTGATATATTTTTTCCATATTTAATAATGATACCTAAATGAGTTATAGAATTAAACCTTTCTCATGAACCACTCTGTCTATTGGTGAGAACCGATTCAACATTCGTTCAGTAGTTGTTGAGATTTTCACGTTCAGGCAGAGAGACTTACCAGGAAGGGATATATTTTTTCCATATTTAATGACGATACCACAATGAACAGCGGAAATAAAGCTTCCTCATGCACCACTCTCTCCATTGGAGAAAACCGATTCAACACCCGCTCAGTAGTTGTTGAGATTTTCACGTTCAGACAGATAGACTTACAAGGAATTGATATATTTTTTCCATATTTAATAATGATACCTAAATGAGTTATAGAATTAAACCTTTCTCATGAACCACTCTGTCTATCGGTGCGAACCGATTCAACATCCGTTCAGTAGTTGTTGAGATTTTCACGTTCAGACAGATAGACTTACAAGGAATTGATATATTTTTTCCATATTTAATAATGATACCTAAATGAGTTATAGAATTAAACCTTTCTCATGAACCACTCTGTCTATTGGTGCGAACCGATTCAACATCCGTTCAGTAGTTGTTGAGATTTTCACGTTCAGGCGGAGAGACTTACCAGGAAGGGATATATTTTTTCCATATTTAATGACGATACCACAATGAACAGCGGAAATAAAGCTTCCTCATGCACCACTCTCTCCATTGGAGAAAACCGATTCAACACCCGCTCAGTAGTTGTTGAGATTTTCACGTTCAGACAGATATACTTACAAGGAATGGATACATTTTTTTCCATATTTAATGGTGATACCTAAATGAGTTATGGAATTAAACCTTTCTCATGAACCACTCTGTCTATTGGTGCGAACCGATTCAACATCCGTTCAGTAGTTGTTGAGATTTTCACGTTCAGACAGATATACTTACAAGGAATGGATACATTTTTTTCCATATTTAATTATGGTACCTAAATGAGTTATGGAATTAAACCTTTCTCATGAACCACTCTGTCTATTGGTGAGAACCGATTCAACATCCGTTCAGTAGTTGTTGAGATTTTCACGTTCAGGCAGAGAGACTTACCAGGAAGGGATATATTTTTTCCATATTTAATGACGATACCGCAATGAACAGCGGAAATAAAGCTTCCTCATGCACCACTCTCTCCATTGGAGAAAACCGATTCAACACCCGTTCAGTAGTTGTTGAGATTTTCACGTTCAGACAGATATACTTACAAGGAATGGATACATTTTTTTCCATATTTAATTATGGTACCTAAATGAGTTATGGAATTAAACCTTTCTCATGAACCACTCTGTCTATTGGTGAGAACCGATTCAACATCCGTTCAGTAGTTGTTGAGATTTTCACGTTCAGGCAGAGAGACTTACCAGGAAGGGATATATTTTTTCCATATTTAATGACGATACCACAATGAACAGCGGAAATAAAGCTTCCTCATGCACCACTCTCTCCATTGGAGAAAACCGATTCAACACCCGCTCAGTAGTTGTTGAGATTTTCACGTTCAGACAGATATACTTACAAGGAATGGATACATTTTTTTCCATATTTAATGGTGATACCTAAATGAGTTATGAAATTAAACCTTTCTCATGAACCACTCTGTCTATTGGTGCGAACCGATTCAACATCCGTTCAGTAGTTGTTGAGATTTTCACGTTCAGACAGATATACTTACAAGGAGTGGATACATTTTTTTCCATATTTAATTATGGTACCTAAATGAGTTATGGAATTAAACCTTTCTCATGAACCACTCTGTCTATTGGTGAGAACCGATTCAACATCCGTTCAGTAGTTGTTGAGATTTTCACGTTCAGACAGATATACTTACAAGGAATGGATACATTTTTTTCCATATTTAATTATGGTACCTAAATGAGTTATGGAATTGAACCTTTCTCATGAACCACTCTGTCTATTGGTGAGAACCGATTCAACATCCGTTCAGTAGTTGTTGAGATTTTCACGTTCAGACAGATAGACTTACAAGGAATGGATATATTTTTTTCCATATTTAATGGTGATACCTAAATGAGTTATGGAATTAAACCTTTTTCATGAACCACTCTGTCTATTGGTGAGAACCGATTCAACATCCGTTCAGTAGTTGTTGAGATTTTCACGTTCAGGCAGAGAGACCTACCAGGAAGGGATATATTTTTTCCATATTTAATGACGATACCACAATGAACAGCGGAAATAAAGCTTCCTCATGCACCACTCTCTCCATTGGAGAAAACCGATTCAACACCCGCTCAGTAGTTGTTGAGATTTTCACGTTCAGACAGATAGACTTACAAGGAATTGATATATTTTTTCCATATTTAATAATGATACCTAAATGAGTTATAGAATTAAACCTTTCTCATGAACCACTCTGTCTATTGGTGCGAACCGATTCAACATCCGTTCAGTAGTTGTTGAGATTTTCACGTTCAGGCAGAGAGACTTACCAGGAAGCGATATATTTGTTCCATATTTAATGACGATACCACAATGAACAGCGGAAATAAAGCTTCCTCATGCACCACTCTCTCCATTGGAGAAAACCGATTCAACACCCGCTCAGTAGTTGTTGAGATTTTCACGTTCAGACAGATATACTTCCAAGGAATGGATACATTTTTTTCCATATTTAATTATGGTACTTAAATGAGTTATGGAATTAAACCTTTCTCATGAACCACTCTGTCTATTGGTGAGAACCGATTCAACATCCGTTCAGTAGTTGTTGAGATTTTCACGTTCAGACAGATATACTTACAAGGAATGGATACATTTTTTTCCATATTTAATTATGGTACCTAAATGAGTTATGGAATTAAACCTTTCTCATGAACCACTCTGTCTATTGGTGAGAACCGATTCAACATCCGTTCAGTAGTTGTTGAGATTTCCACGTTCAGACAGATAGACTTACAAGGAATGGATATATTTTTTTCCATATTTAATGGTGATACCTAAATGAGTTATGGAATTAAACCTTTCTCATGAACCACTCTGTCTATTGGTGAGAACCGATTCAACGTCCGTTCAGTAGTTGTTGAGATTTTCACGTTCAGACAGATATACTTACAAGGAATGGATACATTTTTTTCCATATTTAATGGTGATACCTAAATGAGTTATGGAATTAAACCTTTCTCATGAACCACTCTGTCTATTGGTGCGAACCGATTCAACATCCGTTCAGTAGTTGTTGAGATTTTCACGTTCAGACAGATATACTTACAAGGAATGGATACATTTTTTTCCATATTTAATTATGGTACCTAAATGAGTTATAGAATTAAACCTTTCTCATGAACCACTCTGTCTATTGGTGCGAACCGATTCAACATCCGTTCAGTAGTTGTTGAGATTTTCACGTTCAGGCAGAGAGACTTACCAGGAAGGGATATATTTTTTCCATATTTAATGACGATACCACAATGAACAGCGGAAATAAAGCTTCCTCATGCACCACTCTCTCCATTGGAGAAAACCGATTCAACACCCGCTCAGTAGTTGTTGAGATTTTCACGTTCAGACAGATATACTTACAAGGAATGGATATATTTTTTTCCATATTTAATGGTGATACCTAAATGAGTTATGGAATTAAACCTTTCTCATGAACCACTCTGTCTATTGATGAGAACCGATTCAACATCCGTTCAGTAGTTGTATACCTTTCTCATGAACCACTCTGTCTATTGGTGAGAACCGATTCAACATCCGTTCAGTAGTTGTTGAGATTTTCACGTTCAGGCAGAGAGACTTACCAGGAAGGGATATATTTTTTCCATATTTAATGACGATACCACAATGAACAGCGGAAATAAAGCTTCCTCATGCACCACTCTCTCCATTGGAGAAAACCGATTCAACACCCGCTCAGTAGTTGTTGAGATTTTCACGTTCAGACAGATATACTTACAAGGAATGGATACATTTTTTTCCATATTTAATTATGGTACCTAAATGAGTTATGGAATTAAACCTTTCTCATGAACCACTCTGTCTATTGGTGAGAACCGATTCAACATCCGTTCAGTAGTTGTTGAGTTTTTCACGTTCAGGCAGAGAGACTTACCAGGAAGGGATATATTTTTTCCATATTTAATGACGATACCACAATGAACAGCGGAAATAAAGATTCCTCATGCACCACTCTCTCCATTGGAGAAAACCGATTCAACACCCGCTCAGTAGTTGTTGAGATTTTCACGTTCAGACAGATATACTTACAAGGAATGGATACATTTTTTTCCATATTTAATTATGGTACCTAAATGAGTTATGGAATTAAACCTTTCTCATGAACCACTCTGTCTATTGGTGAGAACCGATTCAACATCCGTTCAGTAGTTGTTGAGATTTTCACGTTCAGGCAGAGAGACTTACCAGGAAGGGATATATTTTTTCCATATTTAATGACGATACCACGATGAACAGCGGAAATAAAGCTTCCTCATGCACCACTCTCTCCATTGGAGAAAACCGATTCAACACCCGCTCAGTAGTTGTTGAGATTTTCACGTTCAGACAGATATACTTACAAGGAATGGATACATTTTTTTCCATATTTAATTATGGTACCTAAATGAGTTATGGAATTAAACCTTTCTCATGAACCACTCTGTCTATTGGTGAGAACCGATTCAACATCCGTTCAGTAGTTGTTGAGATTTTCACGTTCAGGCAGAGAGACTTACCAGGAAGGGATATATTTTTTCCATATTTAATGACGATACCACAATGAACAGCGGAAATAAAGCTTCCTCATGCACCACTCTCTCCATTGGAGAAAACCGATTCAACACCCGCTCAGTAGTTGTTGAGATTTTCACGTTCAGACAGATATACTTACAAGGAATGGATATATTTTTTTCCATATTTAATGGTGATACCTAAATGAGTTATGGAATTAAACCTTTCTCATGAACCACTCTGTCTATTGGTGAGAACCGATTCAACATCCGTTCAGTAGTTGTTGAGATTTTCACGTTCAGGCAGATAGACTTACCAGGAAGGGATATATTTTTTCCATATTTAATGACGATACCACAATGAACAGCGGAAATAAAGCTTCCTCATGCACCACTCTCTCCATTGGAGAAAACCGATTCAACACCCGCTCAGTAGTTGTTGAGATTTTCACGTTCAGACAGATATACTTACAAGGAATGGATACATTTTTTTCCATATTTAATTATGGTACCTAAATGAGTTATGGAATTAAACCTTTCTCATGAACCACTCTGTCTATTGGTGAGAACCGATTCAACATCCGTTCAGTAGTTGTTGAGTTTTTCACGTTCAGGCAGAGAGACTTACCAGGAAGGGATATATTTTTTCCATATTTAATGACGATACCACAATGAACAGCGGAAATAAAGATTCCTCATGCACCACTCTCTCCATTGGAGAAAACCGATTCAACACCCGCTCAGTAGTTGTTGAGATTTTCACGTTCAGACAGATATACTTACAAGGAATGGATACATTTTTTTCCATATTTAATTATGGTACCTAAATGAGTTATGGAATTAAACCTTTCTCATGAACCACTCTGTCTATTGGTGAGAACCGATTCAACATCCGTTCAGTAGTTGTTGAGATTTTCACGTTCAGGCAGAGAGACTTACCAGGAAGGGATATATTTTTTCCATATTTAATGACGATACCACAATGAACAGCGGAAATAAAGCTTCCTCATGCACCACTCTCTCCATTGGAGAAAACCGATTCAACACCCGCTCAGTAGTTGTTGAGATTTTCACGTTCAGACAGATATACTTACAAGGAATGGATATATTTTTTTCCATATTTAATGGTGATACCTAAATGAGTTATGGAATTAAACCTTTCTCATGAACCACTCTGTCTATTGGTGAGAACCGATTCAACATCCGTTCAGTAGTTGTTGAGTTTTTCACGTTCAGGCAGAGAGACTTACCAGGAAGGGATATATTTTTTCCATATTTAATGACGATACCACAATGAACAGCGGAAATAAAGCTTCCTCATGCACCACTCTCTCCATTGGAGAAAACCGATTCAACACCCGCTCAGTAGTTGTTGAGATTTTCACGTTCAGACAGATATACTTACAAGGAATGGATACATTTTTTTCCATATTTAATTATGGTACCTAAATGAGTTATGGAATTAAACCTTTCTCATGAACCACTCTGTCTATTGGTGAGAACCGATTCAACATCCGTTCAGTAGTTGTTGAGTTTTTCACGTTCAGGCAGAGAGACTTACCAGGAAGGGATATATTTTTTCCATATTTAATGACGATACCACAATGAACAGCGGAAATAAAGATTCCTCATGCACCACTCTCTCCATTGGAGAAAACCGATTCAACACCCGCTCAGTAGTTGTTGAGATTTTCACGTTCAGACAGATATACTTACAAGGAATGGATACATTTTTTTCCATATTTAATTATGGTACCTAAATGAGTTATGGAATTAAACCTTTCTCATGAACCACTCTGTCTATTGGTGAGAACCGATTCAACATCCGTTCAGTAGTTGTTGAGATTTTCACGTTCAGGCAGAGAGACTTACCAGGAAGGGATATATTTTTTCCATATTTAATGACGATACCACAATGAACAGCGGAAATAAAGCTTCCTCATGCACCACTCTCTCCATTGGAGAAAACCGATTCAACACCCGCTCAGTAGTTGTTGAGATTTTCACGTTCAGACAGATATACTTACAAGGAATGGATATATTTTTTTCCACATTTAATGGTGATACCTAAATGAGTTATGGAATTAAACCTTTCTCATGCACCACTCTGTCTATTGGTGAGAACCGATTCAACATCCGTTCAGTAGTTGTTGAGATTTTCACGTTCAGGCAGAGAGACTTACCAGGAAGGGATATATTTTTTCCATATTTAATGACGATACCACAATGAACAGCGGAAATAAAGCTTCCTCATGCACCACTCTCTCCATTGGAGAAAACCGATTCAACACCCGCTCAGTAGTTGTTGAGATTTTCACGTTCAGACAGATATACTTACAAGGAATGGATACATTTTTTTCCATATTTAATTATGGTACCTAAATGAGTTATGGAATTAAACCTTTCTCATGAACCACTCTGTCTATTGGTGAGAACCGATTCAACATCCGTTCAGTAGTTGTTGAGATTTTCACGTTCAGGCAGAGAGACTTACCAGGAAGGGATATATTTTTTCCATATTTAATGACGATACCACAATGAACAGCGGAAATAAAGCTTCCTCATGCACCACTCTCTCCATTGGAGAAAACCGATTCAACACCCGCTCAGTAGTTGTTGAGATTTTCACGTTCAGACAGATATACTTACAAGGAATGGATACATTTTTTTCCATATTTAATTATGGTACCTAAATGAGTTATGGAATTAAACCTTTCTCATGAACCACTCTGTCTATTGGTGAGAACCGATTCAACATCCGTTCAGTAGTTGTTGAGATTTTCACGTTCAGGCAGAGAGACTTACCAGGAAGGGATATATTTTTTCCATATTTAATGACGATACCACAATGAACAGCGGAAATAAAGCTTCCTCATGCACCACTCTCTCCATTGGAGAAAACCGATTCAACACCCGCTCAGTAGTTGTTGAGATTTTCACGTTCAGACAGATATACTTACAAGGAATGGATATATTTTTTTCCACATTTAATGGTGATACCTAAATGAGTTATGGAATTAAACCTTTCTCATGAACCACTCTGTCTATTGGTGAGAACCGATTCAACATCCGTTCAGTAGTTGTTGAGATTTTCACGTTCAGGCAGAGAGACTTACCAGGAAGGGATATATTTTTTCCATATTTAATGACGATACCACAATGAACAGCGGAAATAAAGCTTCCTCATGCACCACTCTCTCCATTGGAGAAAACCGATTCAACACCCGCTCAGTAGTTGTTGAGATTTTCACGTTCAGACAGATATACTTACAAGGAATGGATACATTTTTTTCCATATTTAATTATGGTACCTAAATGAGTTATGGAATTAAACCTTTCTCATGAACCACTCTGTCTATTGGTGAGAACCGATTCAACATCCGTTCAGTAGTTGTTGAGATTTTCACGTTCAGACAGATAGACTTACAAGGAATGGATATATTTTTTTCCATATTTAATGGTGATACCTAAATGAGTTATGGAATTAAACCTTTTTCATGAACCACTCTGTCTATTGGTGAGAACCGATTCAACATCCGTTCAGTAGTTGTTGAGATTTTCACGTTCAGGCAGAGAGACTTACCAGGAAGGGATATATTTTTTCCATATTTAATGACGATACCACAATGAACAGCGGAAATAAAGCTTCCTCATGCACCACTCTCTCCATTGGAGAAAACCGATTCAACACCCGCTCAGTAGTTGTTGAGATTTTCACGTTCAGACAGATAGACTTACAAGGAATTGATATATTTTTTCCATATTTAATAATGATACCTAAATGAGTTATAGAATTAAACCTTTCTCATGAACCACTCTGTCTATTGGTGCGAACCGATTCAACATCCGTTCAGTAGTTGTTGAGATTTTCACGTTCAGGCAGAGAGACTTACCAGGAAGGGATATATTTGTTCCATATTTAATGACGATACCACAATGAACAGCGGAAATAAAGCTTCCTCATGCACCACTCTCTCCATTGGAGAAAACCGATTCAACACCCGCTCAGTAGTTGTTGAGATTTTCACGTTCAGACAGATATACTTACAAGGAATGGATACATTTTTTTCCATATTTAATTATGGTACTTAAATGAGTTATGGAATTAAACCTTTCTCATGAACCACTCTGTCTATTGGTGAGAACCGATTCAACATCCGTTCAGTAGTTGTTGAGATTTTCACGTTCAGACAGATATACTTACAAGGAATGGATACATTTTTTTCCATGTTTAATTATGGTACCTAAATGAGTTATGGAATTAAACCTTTCTCATGAACCACTCTGTCTATTGGTGAGAACCGATTCAACATCCGTTCAGTAGTTGTTGAGATTTTCACGTTCAGACAGATAGACTTACAAGGAATGGATATATTTTTTTCCATATTTAATGGTGATACCTAAATGAGTTATGGAATTAAACCTTTCTCATGAACCACTCTGTCTATTAGTGAGAACCGATTCAACGTCCGTTCAGTAGTTGTTGAGATTTTCACGTTCAGACAGATATACTTACAAGGAATGGATACATTTTTGCCATATTTAATGGTGATACCTAAATGAGTTGTGGAATTAAACCTTTCTCATGAACCACTCTGTCTATTGGTGCGAACCGATTCAACATCCGTTCAGTAGTTGTTGAGATTTTCACGTTCAGACAGATATACTTACAAGGAATGGATACATTTTTTTCCATATTTAATTATGGTACCTAAATGAGTTATAGAATTAAACCTTTCTCATGAACCACTCTGTCTATTGGTGCGAACCGATTCAACATCCGTTCAGTAGTTGTTGAGATTTTCACGTTCAGGCAGAGAGACTTACCAGGAAGGGATATATTTTTTCCATATTTAATGACGATACCACAATGAACTGCGGAAATAAAGCTTCCTCATGCACCACTCTCTCCATTGGAGAAAACCGATTCAACACCCGCTCAGTAGTTGTTGAGATTTTCACGTTCAGACAGATATACTTACAAGGAATGGATACATTTTTTTCCATATTTAATTATGGTACCTAAATGAGTTATGGAATTAAACCTTTCTCATGAACCACTCTGTCTATTGGTGCGAACCGATTCAACATCCGTCCAGTAGTTGTTGAGATTTTCACGTTCAGACAGATAGACTTACAATAAATGGATATATTTTTTTTCCATATTTAATGGTGATACCTAAATGAGTTATGGAATTAAACCTTTCTCATGAACCACTCTGTCTATTGGTGAGAACCGATTCAATATCCGTTCAGTAGTTGTTGAGATTTTCACGTTCAGGCAGAGAGACTTACCAGGAAGGGATATATTTTTTCCATATTTAATGACGATACCACAATGAACAGCGGAAATAAAGCTTCCTCATGCACCACTCTCTCCATTGGAGAAAACCGATTCAACACCCGCTCAGTAGTTGTTGAGATTTTCACGTTCAGACAGATATACTTACAAGGAATGGATATATTTTTTTCCATATTTAATGGTGATACCTAAATGAGTTATGGAATTAAACCTTTCTCATGAACCACTCTGTCTATTGGTGAGAACCGATTCAACATCCGTTCAGTAGTTGTTGAGATTTTCACGTTCAGGCAGAGAGACTTACCAGGAAGGGATATATTTTTTCCATATTTAATGACGATACCACAATGAACAGCGGAAATAAAGCTTCCTCATGCACCACTCTCTCCATTGGAGAAAACCGATTCAACACCCGCTCAGTAGTTGTTGAGATTGTCACGTTCAGACAGATATACTTACAAGGAATGGATACATTTTTTTCCATATTTAATTATGGTACCTAAATGAGTTATGGAATTAAACCTTTCTCATGAACCACTCTGTCTATTGGTGAGAACCGATTCAACATCCGTTCAGTAGTTGTTGAGATTTTCACGTTCAGGCAGAGAGACTTACCAGGAAGGGATATATTTTTTCCATATTTAATGACGATACCACAATGAACAGCGGAAATAAAGCTTCCTCATGCACCACTCTCTCCATTGGAGAAAACCGATTCAACACCCGCTCAGTAGTTGTTGAGATTTTCACGTTCAGACAGATATACTTACAAGGAATGGATATATTTTTTTCCATATTTAATGGTGATACCTAAATGAGTTATGGAATTAAACCTTTCTCATGAACCACTCTGTCTATTGGTGAGAACCGATTCAACATCCGTTCAGTAGTTGTTGAGATTTTCACGTTCAGGCAGAGAGACTTACCAGGAAGGGATATATTTTTTCCATATTTAATGACGATACCACAATGAACAGCGGAAATAAAGCTTCCTCATGCACCACTCTCTCCATTGGAGAAAACCGATTCAACACCCGCTCAGTAGTTGTTGAGATTTTCACGTTCAGACAGATATACTTACAAGGAATGGATACATTTTTTTCCATATTTAATTATGGTACCTAAATGAGTTATGGAATTAAACCTTTCTCATGAACCACTCTGTCTATTGGTGAGAACCGATTCAACATCCGTTCAGTAGTTGTTGAGTTTTTCACGTTCAGGCAGAGAGACTTACCAGGAAGGGATATATTTTTTCCATATTTAATGACGATACCACAATGAACAGCGGAAATAAAGATTCCTCATGCACCACTCTCTCCATTGGAGAAAACCGATTCAACACCCGCTCAGTAGTTGTTGAGATTTTCACGTTCAGACAGATATACTTACAAGGAATGGATACATTTTTTTCCATATTTAATTATGGTACCTAAATGAGTTATGGAATTAAACCTTTCTCATGAACCACTCTGTCTATTGGTGAGAACCGATTCAACATCCGTTCAGTAGTTGTTGAGATTTTCACGTTCAGGCAGAGAGACTTACCAGGAAGGGTTATATTTTTTCCATATTTAATGACGATACCACAATGAACAGCGGAAATAAAGCTTCCTCATGCACCACTCTCTCCATTGGAGAAAACCGATTCAACACCCGCTCAGTAGTTGTTGAGATTTTCACGTTCAGACAGATATACTTACAAGGAATGGATACATTTTTTTCCATATTTAATTATGGTACCTAAATGAGTTATGGAATTAAACCTTTCTCATGAACCACTCTGTCTATTGGTGCGAACCGATTCAACATCCGTTCAGTAGTTGTTGAGATTTTCACGTTCAGACAGATATACTTACAAGGAATGGATACATTTTTTTCCATATTTAATTATGGTACCTAAATGAGTTATGGAATTAAACCTTTCTCATGAACCACTCTGTCTCTTGGTGAGAACCGATTCAACATCCGGTCAGTAGTTGTTGAGATTTTCACGTTCAGGCAGAGAGACTTACCAGGAAGGGATATATTTTTCCATATTTAATGACGATACCACAATGAACAGCGGAAATAAAGCTTCCTCATGCACCACTCTCTCCATTGGAGAAAACCGATTCAAAACCCGCTCAGTAGTTGTTGAGATTTTCACGTTCAGACAGATATACTTACAAGGAATGGATACATTTTTTTCCATATTTAATTATGGTACATAAATGAGTTATGGAATTAAACCTTTCTCATGGACCACTCTGTCTATTGGTGAGAACCGATTCAACATCCGTTCAGTAGTTGTTGAGATTTTCAAGTTCAGGCAGAGAGACTTACCAGGAAGGGATATATTTTTTCCATATTTAATGACGATACCACAATGAACAGCGGAAATAAAGCTTCCTCATGCACCACTCTCTCCATTGGAGAAAACCGATTCAACACCCGCTCAGTAGTTGTTGAGATTTTCACGTTCAGACAGATATACTTACAAGGAATGGATACATTTTTTTCCATATTTAATTATGGTACCTAAATGAGTTATGGAATTAAACCTTTCTCATGAACCACTCTGTCTATTGGTGAGAACCGATTCAACATCCGTTCAGTAGTTGTTGAGTTTTTCACGTTCAGGCAGAGAGACTTACCAGGAAGGGATATATTTTTTCCATATTTAATGACGATACCACAATG
Source organism: Eristalis pertinax (assembly GCA_907269125.1). Lineage (NCBI taxonomy): Eukaryota > Metazoa > Arthropoda > Insecta > Diptera > Syrphidae > Eristalis > Eristalis pertinax. Next base: position 1,933,203 of record CAJSMF010000061.1, read on the forward strand.
AACAGCGGAAATAAAGATTCCTCATGCACCACTCTCTCCATTGGAGAAAACCGATTCAACACCCGCTCAGTAGTTGTTGAGATTTTCACGTTCAGACATATATACTTACAAGGAATGGATACATTTTTTTCCATATTTAATTATGGTACCTAAATGAGTTATGGAATTAAACCTTTCTCATGAACCACTCTGTCTATTGGTGAGAACCGATTCAACATCCGTTCAGTAGTTGTTGAGATTTTCACGTTCAGGCAGAGAGACTTACCAGGAAGGGATATATTTTTTCCATATTTAATGACGATACCACAATGAACAGCGGAAATAAAGCTTCCTCATGCACCACTCTCTCCATTGGAGAAAACCGATTCAACACCCGCTCAGTAGTTGTTGAGATTTTATTTTGTTGAGATATACTTACAAGGAATGGATACATTTTTTTCCATATTTAATTATGGTACCTAAATGAGTTATGGAATTAAACCTTTCTCATGAACCACTCTGTCTATTGGTGCGAACCGATTCAACATCCGTTCAGTAGTTGTTGAGATTTTCACGTTCAGACAGATATACTTACAAGGAATGGATACATTTTTTTCCATATTTAATTATGGTACCTAAATGAGTTATGGAATTAAACCTTTCTCATGAACCACTCTGTCTATTGGTGAGAACCGATTCAACATCCGTTCAGTAGTTGTTGAGATTTTCACGTTCAGGCAGAGAGACTTACCAGGAAGGGATATATTTTTCCATATTTAATGACGATACCACAATGAACAGCGGAAATAAAGCTTCCTCATGCACCACTCTCTCCATTGGAGAAAACCGATTCAACACCCGCTCAGTAGTTGTTGAGATTTTCACGTTCAGACAGATATACTTACAAGGAATGGATACATTTTTTTCCATATTTAATTATGGTACCTAAATGAGTTATGGAATTAAACCTTTCTCATGAACCACTCTGTCTATTGGTGAGAACCGATTCAACATCCGTTCAGTAGTTGTTGAGATTTTCACGTTCAGGCAGAGAGACTTACCAGGAAGGGATATATTTTTTCCATATTTAATGACGATACCACAATGAACAGCGGAAATAAAGCTTCCTCATGCACCACTCTCTCCATTGGAGAAAACCGATTCAACACCCGCTCAGTAGTTGTTGAGATTTTCACGTTCAGACAGATATACTTACAAGGAATGGATACATTTTTTTCCATATTTAATTATGGTACCTAAATGAGTTATGGAATTAAACCTTTCTCATGAACCACTCTGTCTATTGGTGAGAACCGATTCAACATCCGTTCAGTAGTTGTTGAGATTTTCACGTTCAGGCAGAGAGACTTACTAGGAAGGGATATATTTTTTCCATATTTAATGACGATACCACAATGAACAGCGGAAATAAAGCTTCCTCATGCACCACTCTCTCCATTGGAGAAAACCGATTCAACACCCGCTCAGTAGTTGTTGAGATTTTCACGTTCAGACAGATATACTTACAAGGAATGGATACATTTTTTTCCATATTTAATTATGGTACCTAAATGAGTTATGGAATTAAACCTTTCTCATGAACCACTCTGTCTATTGGTGAGAACCGATTCAACATCCGTTCAGTAGTTGTTGAGATTTTCACGTTCAGGCAGAGAGACTTACCAGGAAGGGATATATTTTTTCCATATTTATTGACGATACCACAATGAACAGCGGAAATAAAGCTTCCTCATGCACCACTCTCTCCATTGGAGAAAACCGATTCAACACCCGCTCAGTAGTTGTTGAGATTTTCACGTTCAGACAGATATACTTACAAGGAATGGATACATTTTTTTCCATATTTAATTATGGTACCTAAATGAGTTATGGAATTAAACCTTTCTCATGAACCACTCTGTCTATTGGTGAGAACCGATTCAACATCCGTTCAGTAGTTGTTGAGATTTTCACGTTCAGGCAGAGAGACTTACCAGGAAGGGATATATTTTTTCCATATTTAATGACGATACCACAATGAACAGCGGAAATAAAGCTTCCTCATGCACCACTCTCTCCATTGGAGAAAACCGATTCAACACCCGCTCAGTAGTTGTTGAGATTTTCACGTTCAGACAGATATACTTACAAGGAATGGATACATTTTTTTCCATATTTAATTATGGTACCTAAATGAGTTATGGAATTAAACCTTTCTCATGAACCACTCTGTCTATTGGTGAGAACCGATTCAACATCCGTTCAGTAGTTGTTGAGATTTTCACGTTCAGACAGATAGACTTACAAGGAATGGATATATTTTTTTCCATATTTAATGGTGATACCTAAATGAGTTATGGAATTAAACCTTTCTCATGAACCACTCTGTCTATTGGTGAGAACCGATTCAACATCCGTTCAGTAGTTGTTGAGATTTTCACGTTCAGGCAGAGAGACTTACCAGGAAGGGATATATTTTTTCCATATTTAATGACGATACCACAATGAACTGCGGAAATAAAGCTTCCTCATGCACCACTCTCTCCATTGGAGAAAACCGATTCAACACCCGCTCAGTAGTTGTTGAGATTTTCACGTTCAGACAGATATACTTACAAGGAATGGATATATTTTTTTCCATATTTAATGGTGATACCTAAATGAGTTATGGAATTAAACCTTTCTCATGAACCACTCTGTCTATTAGTGAGAACCGATTCAACATCCGTTCAGTAGTTGTTGAGATTTTCACGTTCAGGCAGAGAGACTTACCAGGAAGGGATATATTTTATCCATATTTAATGACGATACCACAATGAACAGCGGAAATAAAGCTTCCTCATGCACCACTCTCTCCATTGGAGAAAACCGATTCAACACCCGCTCAGTAGTTGTTGAGATTTTCACGTTCAGGCAGATATACTTACAAGGAATGGACACATTTTTTTCCATATTTAATTATGGTACCTAAATGAGTTATGGAATTAAACCTTTCTCATGAACCACTCTGTCTATTGGTGAGAACCGATTCAACATCCGTTCAGTAGTTGTTGAGATTTTCACGTTCAGGCAGAGAGACTTACCAGGAAGGGATATATTTTTTCCATATTTAATGACGATACCGCAATGAACAGCGTAAATAAAGCTTCCTCATGCACCACTCTCTCCATTGGAGAAAACCGATTCAACACCCGCTCAGTAGTTGTTGAGATTTTCACGTTCAGACAGATATACTTACAAGGAATGGATATATTTTTTTCCATATTTAATGGTGATACCTAAATGAGTTATGGAATTAAACCTTTCTCATGAACCACTCTGTCTATTGGTGAGAACCGATTCAACATCCGTTCAGTAGTTGTTGAGATTTTCACGTTCAGGCAGAGAGACATACCAGGAAGGGATATATTTTTTCCATATTTAATGACGATACCACAATGAACAGCGGAAATAAAGCTTCCTCATGCACAACTCTCTCCATTGGAGAAAACCGATTCAACACCCGCTCAGTAGTTGTTGAGATTTTCACGTTCAGGCAGATATACTTACAAGGAATGGACACATTTTTTTCCATATTTAATTATGGTACCTAAATGAGTTATGGAATTAAACCTTTCTCATGAACCACTCTGTCTATTGGTGAGAACCGATTCAACATCCGTTCAGTAGTTGTTGAGATTTTCACGTTCAGGCAGAGAGACTTACCAGGAAGGGATATATTTTTTCCATATTTAATGACGATACCACAATGAACAGCGGAAATAAAGCTTCCTCATGCACCACTCTCTCCATTGGAGAAAACCGATTCAACACCCGCTCAGTAGTTGTTGAGATTTTCACGTTCAGACAGATATACTTACAAGGAATGGATACATTTTTTTCCATATTTAATTATGGTACCTAAATGAGTTATGGAATTAAACCTTTCTCATGAACCACTCTGTCTATTGGTGAGAACCGATTCAACATCCGTTCAGTAGTTGTTGAGATTTTCACGTTCAGGCAGAGAGACTTACCAGGAAGGGATATATTTTTTCCATATTTAATGACGATACCACAATGAACAGCGGAAATAAAGCTTCCACATGCACCACTCTCTCCATTGGAGAAAACCGATTCAACACCCGCTCAGTAGTTGTTGAGATTTTCACGTTCAGACAGATAGACTTACAAGGAATTGATAAATTTTTTCCATATTTAATAATGATACCTAAATGAGTTATAGAATTAAACCTTTCTCATGAACCACTCTGTCTATTGGTGCAAACCGATTCAACATCCGTTCAGTAGTTGTTGAGATTTTCACGTTCAGACAGATAGACTTACAAGGAATGGATATATTTTTTTCCATATTTAATGGTGATACCTAAATGAGTTATGGAATTAAACCTTTCTCATGAACCACTCTGTCTATTGGTGAGAACCGATTCAACATCCGTTCAGTAGTTGTTGAGATTTTCACGTTCAGGCAGAGAGACTTACCAGGAAGGGATATATTTTCCATATTTAATGACGATACCACAATGAACAGCGGAAATAAAGCTTCCTCATGCACCACTCTCTCCATTGGAGAAAACCGATTCAACACCCGCTCAGTAGTTGTTGAGATTCTCACGTTCAGACAGATAGACTTACAAGGAATTGATATATTTTTTCCATAATTATTAATAATTACCTAAATGAGTTATAGAATTAAACCTTTCTCATGAACCACTCTGTCTATTGGTGCGAACCGATTCAACATCCGTTCAGTAGTTGTTGAGATTTTCACGTTCAGACAGATAGACTTACAAGGAATGGATATATTTTTTTCCATATTTAATGGTGATACCTAAATGAGTTATGGAATTAAACCTTTCTCATGAACCACTCTGTCTATTGGTGAGAACCGATTCAACATCCGTTCAGTAGTTGTTGAGATTTTCACGTTCAGGCATAGAGACTTACCAGGAAGGGATATATTTTTTCCATATTTAATGACGATGCCACAATGAACAGCGGAAATAAAGCTTCCTCATGCACCACTCTCTCCATTGGAGAAAACCGATTCAACACCCGCTCAGTAGTTGTTGAGATTTTCACGTTCAGACAGATATACTTACAAGGAATGGATACATTTTTTTCCATATTTAATTATGGTACCTAAATGAGTTATGGAATTAAACCTATCTCATGAACCACTCTGTCTATTGGTGAGAACCGATTCAACATCCGTTCAGTAGTTGTAGAGATTTTCACGTTCAGACAGATAGACTTACAAGGAATGGATATATTTTTTTCCATATTTAATGGTGATACCTAAATGAGTTATAGAATTAAACCTTTCTCATGAACCACTCTGTCTATTGGTGCGAACCGATTCAACATCCGTTCAGTAGTTGTTGAGATTTTCACGTTCAGACAGATAGACTTACAAGGAATGGATATATTTTTTTCCATATTTAATGGTGATACCTAAATGAGTTATGGAATTAAACCTTTCTCATGAACCACTCTGTCTATTGGTGAGAACCGATTCAACATCCGTTCAGTAGTTGTTGAGATTTTCACGTTCAGGCAGAGAGACTTACCAGGAAGGGATATATTTTTTCCATATTTAATGACGATACCACAATGAACAGCGGAAATAAAGCTTCCTCATGCACCACTCTCTCCATCGGAGAAAACCGATTCAACACCCGCTCAGTAGTTGTTGAGATTTTCACGTTCAGACAGATATACTTACAAGGAATGGATACATTTTTTTCCATATTTAATGGTGATACCTAAATGAGTTATGGAATTAAACCTTTCTCATGAACCACTCTGTCTATTGGTGAGAACCGATTCAACATCCGTTCAGTAGTTGTTGAGATTTTCACGTTCAGGCAGAGAGACTTACCAGGAAGGGATATATTTTTTCCATATTTAATGACGATGCCACAATGAACAGCGGAAATAAAGCTTCCTCATGCACCACTCTCTCCATTGGAGAAAACCGATTCAACACCCGCTCAGTAGTTGTTGAGATTTTCACGTTCAGACAGATATACTTACAAGGAATGGATACATTTTTTTCCATATTTAATTATGGTACCTAAATGAGTTATGGAATTAAACCTTTCTCATGAACCACTCTGTCTATTGGTGAGAACCGATTCAACATCCGTTCAGTAGTTGTTGAGATTTTCACGTTCAGACAGATATACTTACAAGGAATGGATACATTTTTTTCCATGTTTAATTATGGTACCTAAATGAGTTATGGAATTAAACCTTTCTCATGAACCACTCTGTCTATTGGTGAGAACCGATTCAACATCCGTTCAGTAGTTGTTGAGATTTTCACGTTCAGACAGATAGACTTACAAGGAATGGATATATTTTTTTCCATATTTAATGGTGATACCTAAATGAGTTATGGAATTAAACCTTTCTCATGAACCACTCTGTCTATTAGTGAGAACCGATTCAACGTCCGTTCAGTAGTTGTTGAGATTTTCACGTTCAGACAGATATACTTACAAGGAATGGATACATTTTTGCCATATTTAATGGTGATACCTAAATGAGTTGTGGAATTAAACCTTTCTCATGAACCACTCTGTCTATTGGTGCGAACCGATTCAACATCCGTTCAGTAGTTGTTGAGATTTTCACGTTCAGACAGATATACTTACAAGGAATGGATACATTTTTTTCCATATTTAATGATGATACCTAAATGAGTTATGGAATTAAACCATTCTCATGAACCACTCTGTCTATTGGTGCGAACCGATTCAACATCCGCTCAGTAGTTGTTGAGATTTTCACGTTCAGACAGATAGACTTACAAGGAATGGATATATTTTTTTCCATATTTAATAATGATACCTAAATGAGTTATGGAATTAAACCTTTCTCATGAACCACTCCGTCTATTGGTGCGAACCGATTCAACATCCGTTCAGTAGTTTTTGAGATTTTCACGTTCAGGCAGATAGATTTACAAGGAAGGGATATATTTTTTCCATGTTTAATGCTGATACCACAATGAACAACGCAAATAAAGCTTCCTCATGCACCACTCTCTCCATTTTAGAAAACCGATTCAACACCCGCTCAATAGTTGTTGAGATTTTCACGTTCAGACAGATAGACTAACAAGGAATGGATATATTTTTTTCCATATTTAATGATGGTACCTAAATGTGTTATGGATTTAAACCTTTCTCATGAACCACTCTTTTATTGGTGCGAACCGATTCAACATCCGTTCAGTAGTTGTTGAGATTTTCAAGTTCAGGCAGATAGACTTACAAGAAAGGGATATATTTTTTCCATATTTAATAATGATACCTAAATGAGTTATGGAATTAAACCTTTCTCATGAACCACTCTGTCTATTGGTGCAAACCGATTCAACATCCGTTCAGTAGTTGTTGAGATTTTCACGTCCAGACAGATAGACTTAAAAGGAATGGATATATTTTTGTCCATATTTAATGATGATACCTAAATGAGTTATGGAATTAAACCTTTCTCATGAACCACTCTGTCTATTGGTGCGAACCGATTCAACATCCGTTCAGTAGTTGTTGAGATTTTCGCGTTCAGACAGATAGACTTACAAGGAAGGGATTTATTTTTTCCATATTTAATGCTGATACCACAATGAACAACGCAAATAAAGCTTCCTCATGCACCACTCCCTCCATTGGAGAAAACCGATTCAACACTCCCTCAGTAGTTTTTGAGATTTTCACGTTCAGGCAGATAGACTTACAAGGAAGGGATATATTTTTTCCATATTTAATGATGATACCTAAATGAGTTATGGAATTAAACCTTTCTCATGAACCACTCTGTCTATTCGTGCGAACCGATTCAACATCCGTTCAGTAGTTGTTGAGATTTTCACGTTCAGACAGATAGACTTACAAGGAATGGATATATTTTTTTCCATATGTAATGATGGTACCTCAATGTATTATGGAATTAAACCGTTCTCATGAAACACTTTGTCTATTTGTGCGAACCGATTCAACATCTGTTCAGTAGTTGTTGCGATTTTCACGTTCAGACAGATAGACTTAAAAGGAATGGATATATTTTTGTCCATATTTAATGATGATATCTCAACGGATTATGTAAATAAACCTTTCTCATGAACCACTCTATCTATTGGTGCGAACCGATTCAACATCCGTTCCGTAGTTGTTGAGATTTTCACGTTCAGGCAGATAGACTTACAAGGAAGGGATATATTTTTCCATATTTAATGACGATACCACAATAAAGCTTCCTCATGCACCACTCTCTCCATTGGAGAAAACCGATTCAACACCCGCTCAGTAGTTGTTGAGATTTTCACGTTCAGACAGATATACTTACAAGGAATGGATATATTTTGTTCCATATTTAATTATGGTACCTAAATGAGTTATGGAATTAAACCTTTCTCATGAACCACTCTGTCTATTGGTGAGAACCGATTCAACATCTGTTCAGTAGTTGTTGCGATTTTCACGTTCAGACAGATAGACTTAAAAGGAATGGATATATTTTTGTCCATATTTAATGATGATACCTCAACGGATTATGTAAATAAACCTTTCTCATGAACCACTTTGTCTATTGGTGCGAACAGATTCAACACCCGCTCAGAAGTTGTTGAGACTTTCACGTTCAGACAGATAGACTTACAAGGAATGGATATATTTTTTTCCATATTTAATGATGGTACCTCATTGTATTATGGAATTAAACCGTTCTCATGAACCACTCTGTCTAATGGTGCGAACCGATTCAACATCTGTTCAGTAGTTATTGAGATTTTCACGTTCAGACAGATAGACTTACAAGGGATTTTTTTTTCCATATTTAATGATGATACCTAAATGTGTTATGGAATTAAACCATTCTCATGAACCACTCTGTCTATTGGTGCGAACCGATTCAACATCCATTCAGTAGTTGTTGAGATTTTCACGTTCAGACAGATAGACTTACAAGGAAGGGATTTTTTTTTCCATATTTAATGACGATACCACAATGAACAACGGAAATAAAGCTTCCTCATGCACCACTCTCTCCATTGGAGAAAACCGATTCAACACCCGCTCAGTAGTTGTTGAGATTTTCACGTTCAGACAGATATACTTACAAGGAATGGATATATTTTTTTCCATATTTAATTATGATACCTAAATGAGTTATGGAATTAAACCTTTCTCATGAACCCTCTGTCTATTGGTGAGAACCGATTCAACATCCGTTCAGTAGTTGTTGAGATTTTCACGTTCAGACAGATAGACTTACAAGGAAGGGATATATTTTTTCCATATTTAATGACGATACCACAATGAACAACGGAAATAAAGCTTCCTTATGCACCACTCTCTCCATTGGAGAAAACCGATTCAACATGCGTTCAGTAGTTGTTGAGATTTTCACGTTCAGACAGATAGACTTACAAGGAATGGATATATTTTTTTCCATATTTATTGCTGATACCTAAATGAGTTATGGAATTAAACGTTTCTCATGAACCACTCTGTCTATTGGTGCGAACCGATTCAACATCCGTTGAGTAGTTGTTGAGATTGTCACGTTCAGGCAGATAGACTTACAAGGAAGGGATATATTTTTGTCCATATTTAATGATGATACCTCAACGGATTATGTAAATAAACCTTTCTCATGAACCACTTTGTCTATTGGTGCGAACAGATTCAACACCCGCTCAGAAGTTGTTGAGACTTTCACGTTCAGACAGATAGACTTACAAGGAATGGATATATTTTTTTCCATATTTAATGATGGTACCTCATTGTATTATGGAATTAAACCGTTCTCATCAACCACTCTGTCTAATGGTGCGAACCGATTCAACATCTGTTCAGTAGTTATTGAGATTTTCACGTTCAGACAGATAGACTTACAAGGGATTTTTTTTTCCATATTTAATGATGATACCTAAATGTGTTATGGAATTAAACCATTCTCATGAACCACTCTGTCTACTGGTGCGAACCGATTCAACATCCATTCAGTAGTTGTTGAGATTTTCACGTTCAGACAGATAGACTTACAAGGAAGGGATTTTTTTTTCCATATTTAATGACGATACCACAATGAACAACGGAAATAAAGCTTCCTCATGCACCACTCTCTCCATTGGAGAAAACCGATTCAACACCCGCTCAGTAGTTGTTGAGATTTTCACGTTCAGACAGATATACTTACAAGGAATGGATATATTTTTTTCCATATTTAATTATGATACCTAAATGAGTTATGGAATTAAACCTTTCTCATGAACCCTCTGTCTATTGGTGAGAACCGATTCAACATCCGTTCAGTAGTTGTTGAGATTTTCACGTTCAGACAGATAGACTTACAAGGAAGGGATATATTTTTTCCATATTTAATGACGATACCACAATGAACAACGGAAATAAAGCTTCCTTATGCACCACTCTCTCCATTGGAGAAAACCGATTCAACATGCGTTCAGTAGTTGTTGAGATTTTCACGTTCAGACAGATAGACTTACAAGGAATGGATATATTTTTTTCCATATTTATTGCTGATACCTAAATGAGTTATGGAATTAAACGTTTCTCATGAACCACTCTGTCTATTGGTGCGAACCGATTCAACATCCGTTGAGTAGTTGTTGAGATTGTCACGTTCAGGCAGATAGACTTACAAGGAAGGGATATATTTGTTCCATATCTAATGCCGATACCACAATGAACAACGGAAATAAAGCTTCCTCATGCACCACTCTCTCCATTGGAGAAAACCGATTCAACACCCGCTCAGTAGTTGTTGAGATTTCCACGTTCAGACAGATATACTTACAAGGAATGGATATATTTTTTTCCATATTTAATTATGGTACCTAAATGAGTTATGGAATTAAACCTTTCTCATGAACCACTCTGTCTATTTGTGAGAACCGATTCAACATCTGTTCAGTAGTTGTTGCGATTTTCACGTTCAGACAGATAGACTTAAAAGGAATGGATATAGTTTTGTTCATATTTAATGATGATACCTCAACGGATTATGTAAATAAACCTTTCTCATGAACCACTCTGTCTATTGGTGCGAACAGATTCAACACCCGCTCAATAGTTGTAGAGATTTTCACGTTCAGACAGATAGACTTACAAGGAATGGATATATTTTTTTCCATATTTTATGATGGTACCTCAATGTTTTATGGAATTAAACCGTTCTCATGAACCACTCTGTCTAATGGTGCGAACCGATTCAACATCCGTTCAGTAGTTGTTGAGATTTTCACCTTCAGACAGATAGACTTACAAGGAAGGGATATATTTTTTCCATATTTAATGACGATACCACAATGAACAACGGAAATAAAGCTTCCTCATGCACCACTCTCTCCATTGGAGAAAACCGATTCAACACCCGCTCAGTAGTTGTTGAGATTTTTACGTTCAGACAGATAGACTTACAAGGAATGGATATATTTTTTTCCATATTTATTGCTGATACCTAAATGAGTTATGGAATTAAACCTTTCTCATGAACCACTCTGTCTATTGGTGCGAACCGATTCAACATCCGTTCAGTAGTTGTTGAGATTTTCGCGTTCAGACAGATAGACTTAAAAGGAAGGGATTTATTTTTTCCATATTTAATGCTGATACCACAATGAACAACGCAAATAAAGCTTCCTCATGCACCACTCTCTCCATTGGAGAAAACCGATTCAACACTCCCTCAGTAGTTTTTGAGATTTTCACGTTCAGGCAGATAGACTTACAAGGAAGGGATATATTTTTTCCATATTTAATGATGATACCTAAATGAGTTATGGAATTAAACCTTTCTCATGAACCACTTTGTCTATTCGTGCGAACCGATTCAACATCCGTTCAGTAGTTGTTGAGATTTTCACGTTCAGACAGATAGACTTACAAGGAATGGATATATTTTTTCCATATGTAATGATGGTACCTCAATGTATTATGGAACTAAACCGGTCTCATGAACCACTCTGTCTATTTGTGCGAACCGATTCAACATCTGTTCAGTAGTTGTTGCGATTTTCACGTTCAGACAGATAGACTTACAAGGAAGGGATATATTTTTTCCATATTTAATGATGATACCTCATTGAATTATGGAATTAAACCTTTCTCATGAACCACTCTGTCTATTGGTGCGAACCGATTCAACATCCGTTCAGTAGTTGTTGAGATTTTCACGTTCAGACAGATAGACTTACAAGGGATTTTTTTTTCCATATTTAATGATGATACCTAAATGTGTTATGGAATTAAACCTTTCTCATGAACCACTCTGTCTATTGGTGCGAACCGATTCAACATCCATTCAGTAGTTGTTGAGATTTTCACGTTCAGACAGATAGACTTACAAGGAAGGGATTTTTTTTCCATATTTATTGACGATACCACAATGAACAACGGAAATAAAGCTTCCTCATGCACCACTCTCTCCATTGGAGAAAACCGATTCAACACCCGCTCAGTAGTTGTTGAGATTTTCACGTTCAGACAGATGTACTTACAAGGAATGGATATAGTTTTTTCCATATTTAATTATGATACCTAATTGAGTTATGGAATTAAACCTTTCTCATGAACCACTCTGTCTATTGGTGAGAACCGATTCAACATCCGTTCAGTAGTTGTTGAGATTTTCACGTTCAGACAAATAGACTTACAGGGAAGGGATATATTTTTTCCATATTTAATGACGATACCACAATGAACAACGGAAATAAAGCTTCCTCATGCACCACTCTCTCCATTGGAGAAAACCGATTCAACACCCGCTCAGTAGTTGTTGAGATTTTCACGTTCAGACAGATAGACTTACAAGGAATGGATATATTTTTTTCCATATTTATTGCTGATACCTAAATGAGTTATGGAATTAAACGTTTCTCATGAACCACTCTGTCTATTGGTGCGAACCGATTCAACATCCGTTCAGTAGTTGTTGAGATTTTCACGTTCAGACAGATAGACTTACAAGGGATTTTTTTTTCCATATTTAATGATGATACCTAAATGTGTTATGGAATTAAACCTTTCTCATGAACCACTCTGTCTATTGGTGAGAACCGATCCAACATCCGTTCAGTAGTTGTTGAGATTTTCACGTTCAGACAAATAGACTTACAGGGAAGGGATATATTTTTTCCATATTTAATGACAATACCACAATGAACAACGGAAATAAAGCTTCCTCATGCACCACTCTCTCCATTGGAGAAAACCGATTCAACACCCGCTCAGTAGTTGTTGAGATTTTCACGTTCAGACAGATAGACTTACAAGGAATGGATATATTTTTTTCCATATTTATTGCTGATACCTAAATGAGTTATGGAATTAAACGTTTCTCATGAACCACTCTGTCTATTGGTGCGAACCGATTCAACATCCCTTCAGTAGTTGTTGAGATTTTCACGTTCAGGCAGATAGACTTACAAGGAAGGGATATATTTTTTCCATATTTAATGCCGCTACCACAATGAACAACGGAAATAAGGCTTCCTCATGCACCACTCTCTCCATTGGAGAAAACCGATTCAACACCCGCTCAGTAGTTGTTGAGATTTCCACGTTCAGACAGATATACTTACAAGGAATGGATATATTTTTTTCCATATTTAATTATGGTACCTAAATGAGTTATGGAATTAAACCTTTCTCATGAACCACTCTGTCTATTTGTGAGAACAGATTCAACATCTGTTCAGTAGTTGTTGCGTTTTTCACGTTCAGACAGATAGACTTAAAAGGAATGGATATATTTTTGTTCATATTTAATGATGATACTTCAACGGATTATGTAAATAAACCTTTCTCATGAACCACTATGTCTATTGGTGCGAACAGATTCAACACCCGCTCAGTAGTTGTTGAGATTTTCACGTTCAGACAGATAGACTTACAAGGAAGGGATATATTTTTTCCATATTTAATGATGAGACCTAAATGAGTTATGGAATTAAACCTTTCTCATGAACCACTATGTCTATTGGTGAGAACCGATTCAACATCTGTTCAGTAGTTGTTGCGATTTTCACGTTCAGACAGATATACTTACAATTAATGGATATATTTTTTTCCATATTTAATTATGGTACCTAAATGAGTTATGGAATTAAACCTTTCTCATGAACCACTCTGTCTATTGGTGGGAACCGATTCAACATCTGTTCAGTAGTTGTTGCGATTTTCACGTTCAAACAAATATACTTAAAAGGAATGGATATATTTTTGTCCATATTTAATGATGATACCTCAACGGATTATGTAAATAAACCTTTCTCATGAACCACTCTGTCTATTGGTGCGAACAGATTCAACACCCGCTCAGTAGTTGTTGAGATTTTCACGTTCAGACAGATAGACTTACAAGGAATGGATATATTTTTTTCCATATTTAATGATGGTACCTCAATGTATTATGGAATTAAACCGTTCTCATGAACCACTCTGTCTAATGGTGCGAACCAATTCAACATCTGTTCAGTAGTTGTTGAGATTTTCACGTTCAGACAGATAGACTTACAAGGAAGGGATATATTTTTTCCATATTTAATGACGATACCACAATGAACAACGGAAATAAAGCTTCCTCATGCACCACTCTCTCCATTGGAGAAAACCGATTCAACACCCGCTCAGTAGTTGTTGAGATTTTCACGTTCAGGCAGATAGACTTACAAGGAAGGGATATATTTTTTCCATATTTAATGATGATACCTAAATAAGTTATGGAATTAAACCTTTCTCATGAACCACTCTGTCTATTGGTGCGAACCGATTCAACATCCGTTCAGTAGTTGTTGAGATTTTCACGTTCATACAGATAGACTTGCAAGGAATGGATACATTTTTTTCCATATTTAATGAGTAATGGAATTAAACCTTTCTCATGAACCACTCTGTCTATTGGTGCGAACCGATTCAACATCCGTTCAGTAGTTGTTGAGATTTTCACGTTCAGCCAGATAGACTTACAAGGAAGGGATATATTTTTTCCATATTTAATGACGGTACCACAATGAACAACGGAAATAAAGCTTCCTCATGCACCACTCTTTCCATTGGAGAAAACCGATTCAACACCCGCTCAGTAGTTGTTGAGATTTTCACGTTCAGACAGATATACTTACAAGGAATGGATATATTTTTTTCCAGATTTAATTATGGTACCTAAATGAGTTATGGAATTAAACCTTTCTCATGAACCACTCTGTCTATTGGTGGGAACCGATTCAACATCTGTTCAGTAGTTGTTGCGATTTTCACGTTCAAACAAATATACTTAAAAGGAATGGATATATTTTTGTCCATATTTAATGATGATACCTCAACGGATTATGTAAATAAACCTTTCTCATGAACCACTCTGTCTATTGGTGCGAACAGATTCAACACCCGCTCAGTAGTTGTTGAGATTTTCACGTTCAGACAGATAGACTTACAAGGAAGGGATATATTTTTTCCATATTTAATGACGATACCACAATGAACAACGGAAATAAAGCTTCCTCATGCACCACTCTCTCCATTGGAGAAAACCGATTCAACACCCGCTCAGTAGTTGTTGAGATTTTCACGTTCAGGCAGATAGACTTACAAGGAAGGGATATATTTTTTCCATATTTAATGATGATACCTAAATAAGTTATGGAATTAAACCTTTCTCATGAACCACTCTGTCTATTGGTGCGAACCGATTCAACATCCGTTCAGTAGTTGTTGAGATTTTCACGTTCATACAGATAGACTTGCAAGGAATGGATACATTTTTTTCCATATTTAATGAGTAATGGAATTAAACCTTTCTCATGAACCACTCTGTCTATTGGTGCGAACCGATTCAACATCCGTTCAGTAGTTGTTGAGATTTTCACTTTCAGGCAGATAGACTTACAAGGAAGGGATATATTTTTTCCATATTTAATGACGGTACCACAATGAACAACGGAAATAAAGCTTCCTCATGCACCACTCTTTCCATTGGAGAAAACCGATTCAACATCCGTTCAGTAGTTGTTGAGATTTTCACGTTCAGGCAGATAGACTTACAAGGAAGGGATATATTTTTTCCATATTTAATGACGATACCACAATGAACAACGGAAATAAAGCTTCCTCATGCACCACTCTCTCCATTGGAGAAAACCGATTCAACACCCGCTCAGTAGTTGTTGAGATTTTCACGTTCAGACAGATAGACTTACAAGGAATGGATATATTTTTTTCCATATTTATTGCTGATACCTAAATGAGTTATGGAATTAAACGTTTCTCATGAACCACTCTGTCTATTGGTGCGAACCGATTCAACATCCGTTCAGTAGTTGTTGAGATTTTCACGTTCAGACAGATAGACTTACAAGGGATTTTTTTTTCCATATTTAATGATGATACCTAAATGTGTTATGGAATTAAACCTTTCTCATGAACCACTCTGTCTATTGGTGAGAACCGATTCAACATCCGTTCAGTAGTTGTTGAGATTTTCACGTTCAGACAAATAGACTTACAGGGAAGGGATATATTTTTTCCATATTTAATGACAATACCACAATGAACAACGGAAATAAAGCTTCCTCATGCACCACTCTCTCCATTGGAGAAAACCGATTCAACACCCGCTCAGTAGTTGTTGAGATTTTCACGTTCAGACAGATAGACTTACAAGGAATGGATATATTTTTTTTCCATATTTATTGCTGATACCTAAATGAGTTATGGAATTAAACGTTTCTCATGAACCACTCTGTCTATTGGTGCGAACCGATTCAACATCCCTTCAGTAGTTGTTGAGATTTTCACGTTCAGGCAGATAGACTTACAAGGAAGGGATATATTTTTTCCATATTTAATGCCGCTACCACAATGAACAACGGAAATAAGGCTTCCTCATGCACCACTCTCTCCATTGGAGAAAACCGATTCAACACCCGCTCAGTAGTTGTTGAGATTTCCACGTTCAGACAGATATACTTACAAGGAATGGATATATTTTTTTCCATATTTAATTATGGTACCTAAATGAGTTATGGAATTAAACCTTTCTCATGAACCACTCTGTCTATTTGTGAGAACAGATTCAACATCTGTTCAGTAGTTGTTGCGTTTTTCACGTTCAGACAGATAGACTTAAAAGGAATGGATATATTTTTGTTCATATTTAATGCAGATACCTCAACGGATTATGTAAATAAACCTTTCTCATGAACCACTATGTCTATTGGTGCGAACAGATTCAACACCCGCTCAGTAGTTGTTGAGATTTTCACGTTCAGACAGATAGACTTACAAGGAAGGGATATATTTTTTCCATATTTAATGATGAGACCTAAATGAGTTATGGAATTAAACCTTTCTCATGAACCACTATGTCTATTGGTGAGAACCGATTCAACATCTGTTCAGTAGTTGTTGCGATTTTCACGTTCAGACAGATATACTTACAATTAATGGATATATTTTTTTCCATATTTAATTATGGTACCTAAATGAGTTATGGAATTAAAAAACTCTGTCTATTGGTGGGAACCGATTCAACATCTGTTCAGTAGTTGTTGCGATTTTCACGTTCAAACAAATATACTTAAAAGGAATGGATATATTTTTGTCCATATTTAATGATGATACCTCAACGGATTATGTAAATAAACCTTTCTCATGAACCACTCTGTCTATTGGTGCGAACAGATTCAACACCCGCTCAGTAGTTGTTGAGATTTTCACGTTCAGACAGATAGACTTACAAGGAATGGATATATTTTTTTCCATATTTAATGATGGTACCCCAATGTATTATGGAATTAAACCGTTCTCATGAACCACTCTGTCTAATGGTGCCAACCAATTCAACATCTGTTCAGTAGTTGTTGAGATTTTCACGTTCAGACAGATAGACTTACAAGGAAGGGATATATTTTTTCCATATTTAATGACGATACCACAATGAACAACGGAAATAAAGCTTCCTCATGCACCACTCTCTCCATTGGAGAAAACCGATTCAACACCCGCTCAGTAGTTGTTGAGATTTTCACGTTCAGGCAGATAGACTTACAAGGAAGGGATATATTTTTTCCATATTTAATGATGATACCTAAATAAGTTATGGAATTAAACCTTTCTCACGAACCACTCTGTCTATTGGTGCGAACCGATTCAACATCCGTTCAGTAGTTGTTGAGATTTTCACGTTCATACAGATAGACTTGCAAGGAATGGATACATTTTTTTCCATATTTAATGAGTAATGGAATTAAACCTTTCTCATGAACCACTCTGTCTATTGGTGCGAACCGATTCAACATCCGTTCAGTAGTTGTTGAGATTTTCACGTTCAGGCAGATAGACTTACAAGGAAGGGATATATTTTTTCCATATTTAATGACGGTACCACAATGAACAACGGAAATAAAGCTTCCTCATGCACCACTCTTTCCATTGGAGAAAACCGATTCAACACCCGCTCAGTAGTTGTTGAGATTTTCACGTTCAGACAGATATACTTACAAGGAATGGATATATTTTTTTCCAGATTTAATTATGGTACCTAAATGAGTTATGGAATTAAACCTTTCTCATAAACCACTCTGTCTATTGCTGAGAACCGATTCAACATCTGTTCAGTAGTTGTTGCGATTTTCACGTTCAGACAGATATACTTACAATTAATGGATTTATTTTTGTCCATATTTAATGATGATACCTCAACGGATTATGTAAATAAACCTTTCTCATGAACCACTCTGTCTATTGGTGCGAACCGATTCAACATCCGTTCAGTAGTTGTTGAGATTTTCACGTTCAGGCAGATAGACTTACAAGGAATGGATATATTTTTTTCCATATTTAATTATGGTACCTAAATGAGTTATGGAATTAAACCTTTCTCATGAACCACTCTGTCTATTGGTGGGAACCGATTCAACATCTGTTCAGTAGTTGTTGCGATTTTCACGTTCAAACAAATATACTTAAAAGGAATGGATATATTTTTGTCCATATTTAATGATGATACCTCAACGGATTATGTAAATAAACCTTTCTCATGAACCACTCTGTCTATTGGTGCGAACAGATTCAACACCCGCTCAGTAGTTGTTGAGATTTTCACGTTCAGACAGATAGACTTACAAGGAATGGATATATTTTTTTCCATATTTAATGATGGTACCCCAATGTATTATGGAATTAAACCGTTCTCATGAACCACTCTGTCTAATGGTGCGAACCAATTCAACATCTGTTCAGTAGTTGTTGAGATTTTCACGTTCAGACAGATAGACTTACAAGGAAGGGATATATTTTTTCCATATTTAATGACGATACCACAATGAACAACGGAAATAAAGCTTCCTCATGCACCACTCTCTCCATTGGAGAAAACCGATTCAACACCCGCTCAGTAGTTGTTGAGATTTTCACGTTCAGGCAGATAGACTTACAAGGAAGGGATATATTTTTTCCATACTTAATGATGATACCTAAATGAGTTATGGAACTAAACCTTTCTCATGAACCACTCTGTCTATTGGTGCGAACCGATTCAACATCCGTTCAGTAGTTGTTAAGATTTTCACGTTCAGGCAGATAGACTTACAAGGAAGGGATATATGTTTTCCATATTTAATGACGATACCACAATGAACAACGGAAATAAAGCTTCCCCATGCACCACTCTCTCCATTGGAGAAAACCGATTCAACACCCGCTCAGTAGTTGCTGAGATTTTCACGTTCAGACAGATATACTTACAAGGAATGGATATATTTTTTTCCATATTTAATTATGGTACCTAAATGAGTTATGGAATTAAACCTTTCTCATGAACCACTCTGTCTATTGGTGAGAACCGATTCAACATCTGTTCAGTAGTTGTTGCGATTTTCACGTTCAGACAGATATACTTACAATTAATGGATATATTTTTATCCATATTTAATTATGGTACCTAAATGAGTTATGGAATTAAACCTTTCTCATGAACCACTCTGTCTATTGGTGAGAACCGATTCAACATCTGTTCAGTAGTTGTTGCGATTTTTACGTTCAGACAGATAGACTTAAAAGAAATGGATATATTTTTGTCCATATTTAATGATGATACCTCAACGGATTATGTTAATAAACCTTTCTCATGAACCACTCTGTCTATTGGTGCGAACCGATTCAACATCCGTTCAGTAGTTGTTGAGATTTTCACGTTCAGACAGATAGACTTACAAGGAAGGGATATATTTTTTTCCATATTTAATGACGATACCACGATGAACAACGGAAATAAAGCTTCAGACAGATAGGCTTACAAGGAATGGATATATTTTTTTCCATATTTAATGAAGATACCTAAATGAGTTATGGCATTAAACCTTTCCCATGAACCACTCTGTCTATTGGTGCGAACCGATTCAACATCCGTTCAGCAGTCTTTGAGATTTTCACGTTCAGACAGATAGACTTAGAAGGAAGGGATATATTTTTTCCATATTTAATGATGATACCTAAATGTATTATGGAATTAAACCGTTCTCATGAACCACTCTGTCTAATGGTGCGAACCGATTCAACATCCGTTCAGTAGTTGTTGAGCTTTTCACGTTCAGACAGATAGACTTACAAGGAAGGGATATATTTTTTCCATATTTAATGACGATACCACAATGAACAACGGAAATAAAGCTTCCTCATGCACCACTCTCTCCATTGGAGAAAACCGATTCAACACCCGCTCAGTAGTTGTTGAGATTTTCACGTTCAGGCAGATAGACTTACAAGGAAGGGATATATTTTTTCCATTATTTAATGATGATACCTAAATGAGTTATGGAACTAAACCTTTCTCATGAACCACTCTGTCTATTGGTGCGAACCGATTCAACATCCGTTCAGTAGTTGTTAAGATTTTCACGTTCAGGCAGATAGACTTACAAGGAAGGGATATATGTTTTCCATATTTAATGACGATACCACAATGAACAACGGAAATAAAGCTTCCCCATGCACCACTCACTCCATTGGAGAAAACCGATTCAACACCCGCTCAGTAGTTGCTGAGATTTTCACGTTCAGACAGATATACTTACAAGGAATGGATATATTTTTTTCCATATTTAATTATGGTACCTAAATGAGTTATGGAATTAAACCTTTCTCATGAACCACTCTGTCTATTGGTGAGAACCGATTCAACATCTGTTCAGTAGTTGTTGCGATTTTCACGTTCAGACAGATATACTTACAATTAATGGATATATTTTTATCCATATTTAATTATGGTACCTAAATGAGTTATGGAATTAAACCTTTCTCATGAACCACTCTGTCTATTGGTGAGAACCGATTCAACATCTGTTCAGTAGTTGTTGCGATTTTTACGTTCAGACAGATAGACTTAAAAGAAATGGATATATTTTTGTCCATATTTAATGATGATACCTCAACGGATTATGTTAATAAACCTTTCTCATGAACCACTCTGTCTATTGGTGCGAACCGATTCAACATCCGTTCAGTAGTTGTTGAGATTTTCACGTTCAGGCAGATAGACTTACAAGGAAGGGATATATTTTTTCCATATTTAATGACGATACCACGATGAACAACGGAAATAAAGCTTCAGACAGATAGGCTTACAAGGAATGGATATATTTTTTTCCATATTTAATGAAGATACCTAAATGAGTTATGGCATTAAACCTTTCCCATGAACCACTCTGTCTATTGGTGCGAACCGATTCAACATCCGTTCAGCAGTTGTTGAGATTTTCACGTTCAGACAGATAGACTTAGAAGGAAGGGATATATTTTTTCCATATTTAATGATGATACCTAAATGTATTATGGAATTAAACCGTTCTCATGAACCACTCTGTCTAATGGTGCGAACCGATTCAACATCCGTTCAGTAGTTGTTGAGCTTTTCACGTTCAGACAGATAGACTTACAAGGAAGGGATATATTTTTTCCATATTTAATGACGATACCACAATGAACAACGGAAATAAAGCTTCCTCATGCACCACTCTCTCCATTGGAGAAAACCAATTCAACACCCGCTCAGTAGTTGTTGCGATTTTCACGTTCAGGCAGATAGACTTACAAGGAAGGGATATATTTTATCCATATTTAATGACGATACCACAATGTATTATGGAATTAAAACTTTCTCATGAACCACTCTGTCTATTGGTGCGAACCGATTCAACATCCGTTCAGTAGTTGTTGAGATTTTCACGTTCAGACAGATAGACTTACAAGGAATGGATATATTTTTTTCCATATTTAATGATGATACCTAAATGAGTTATGGAATTAAACCTTTCTCATGAACCACTCTGTCTATTGGTGCGAACCGATTCAGCTTCCGTTCAGTAGTTGTTGAGATTTTCACGTTCAGACAGATAGACTTACAAGGAATGGATATATTTGTTTCCATATTTAATGATGGTACCTCAATGTATTATGGAATTAAACCGTTCTCATGAACACTCTGTCTAATGGTGCGAACCGATTCAACATCCGTTCAGTAGTTGTTGAGATTTTCACGTTCAGACAGATAGACTTACAAGGAAGGGATATATTTTTTCCATATTTAATGACAATACCACAATGAACAACGGAAATAAAGCTTCCTCATGCACCACTCTCTCCATTGGAGAAAACCAATTCAACACCCGCTCAGTAGTTGTTGCGATTTTCACGTTCAGGCAGATAGACTTACAAGGAAGGGATATATTTTTTCCATATTTAATGACGATACCACAATGTATTATGGAATTAAAACTTTCTCATGAACCACTCTGTCTATTGGTGCGAACCGATTCAACATCCGTTCAGTAGTTGTTGAGATTTTCACGTTCAGACAGATAGACTTACAAGGAATGGATATATTTTTTTCCATATTTAATGATGATACCTAAATGAGTTATGGAATTAAACCTTTCTCATGAACCACTCTGTCTATTGGTGCGAACCGATTCAGCATCCGTTCAGTAGTTGTTGAGATTTTCACGTTCAGACAGATAGACTTACAAGGAATGGATATATTTGTTTCCATATTTAATGATGGTGCCCTCAATGTATTATGGAATTAAACCGTTCTCATGAACCACTCTGTCTAATGGTGCGAACCGATTCAACATCCGTTCAGTAGTTGTTGAGATTTTCACGTTCAGACAGATAGACTTACAAGGAAGGGATATATTTTTTTCCATATTTAATGACAATACCACAATGAACAACGGAAATAAAGCTTCCTCATGCACCACTCTCTCCATTGGAGGAAACCGATTCAACACCCGCTCAGTAGTTGTTGAGATTTTCACGTTCAGGCAGATAGACTTACAAGGAAGGGATATATCTTTTCCATATTTAATGACGATACCACAATAAACAACGGAAATAAAGCTTCCTCATGTACCACTCTCTCCATTCGAGAAAACCGATTCAACACCCGCTCGGTAGTTGTTGAGATTTTCACGTTCAGACAGATAGACTTACCAGGAAAGGATATATTTTTTTCCATATTTAATGATGACACCTAAATGAGTTATGGAATTAAACGTTTCTCATGAACCACTCTGTCTATTGGTGCGAACCGATTCAACATCCGTTCAGTAGTTGTTGAGATTTTCACGTTCAGGCAGATAGACTTACAAGGAATGGATATATATTTTCCATATTTAATGACGATACCGCAATGAACAATGGAAATAAAGCTTCCTCATGCACCACTCTCTCGATTGGACCACTCTGTCTATTGGTGCGAACCGATTCAACATCCGTTCAGCAGTTGTTGAGATTTTCACGTTCAGACAGATAGACTTACAAGGAATGGATATATTTGTTTCCATATTTAATGAAGATACCTAAATGAGTTATGGCATTAAACCTTTTCCCATGAACCACTCTGTCTATTGGTGCTAACCGATTCAACATCCGTTCAGTAGTTGTTGAGATTTTCACGTTCAGACAGATAGACTTAGAAGGAATGGATATATTTTTTTCCATATTTAATGATGGTACCTCAATGTATTATGGAATTAAACCGTTCTCATGAACCACTCTGTCTATTTGTGCGAACCGATTCAACATCTGTTTAGTAGTTGTTGCGATTTTCACGTTCAGATAGGTAGACTTACAAGGAAGTAATATATTTTTGTCCATATTTAATGATGATAAATCAACGGATTATGTAAATAAACCTTTCTCACGAAACACTCTGTCTATTGGTGCGAACCGATTCAACATCCGTTTAGTAGTTGTTGGGATTTTCACGTTCACACAGGTAGACTTACAAGGAATGGATATAGTTTTTTCCATATTTAATGATGGTACCTCAATGTATTATGGAATTAAACCTTTCCCATGAACCACTCTGTCTATTGGTGCTAACCGATTCAACATCCGTTCAGTAGTTGTTGAGATTTTCACGTTCAGACAGATAGACTTAGAAGGAATGGATATATTTTTTTCCATATTTAATGATGGTACCTCAATGTATTATGGAATTAAACCGTTCTCATGAACCACTCTGTCTATTTGTGCGAACCGATTCAACATCTGTTTAGTAGTTGTTGCGATTTTCACGTTCAGATAGGTAGACTTACAAGGAAGGGATATATTTTTGTCCATATTTAATGATGATAAATCAACGGATTATGTAAATAAACCTTTCTCATGAAACACTCTGTCTATTGGTGCGAACCGATTCAACATCCGTTCAGTAGTTGTTGGGATTTTCACGTTGACACAGGTAGACTTACAAGGAATGGATATATTTTTTTCCATATTTAATGATGGTACCTCAATGTATTATGGAATTAAAACTTTCTCATGAACCACTCTGTCTATTGGTGCGAACCGATTCAGCATCCGTTCAGTAGTTGTTGAGATTTTCACGTTCAGACAGATAGACTTACAAGGAATGGATATATTTGTTTCCATATTTAATGATGGTACCTCAATGTATTATGGAATTAAACCGTTCTCATGAACACTCTGTCTAATGGTGCGAACCGATTCAACATCCGTTCAGTAGTTGTTGAGATTTTCACGTTCAGACAGATAGACTTACAAGGAAGGGATATATTTTTTCCATATTTAATGACAATACCACAATGAACAACGGAAATAATGCTTCCTCATGCACCACTCTCCCCATTGGAGGAAACCGATTCAACACCCGCTCAGTAGTTGTTGAGATTTTCACGTTCAGGCAGATAGACTTACAAGGAAGGGATATATCTTTTCCATATTTAATGACGATACCACAATAAACAACGGAAATAAAGCTTCCTCATGTACCACTCTCTCCATTCGAGAAAACCGATTCAACACCCGCTCGGTAGTTGTTGAGATTTTCACGTTCAGACAGATAGACTTACCAGGAAAGGATATATTTTTTTCCATATTTAATGATGACACCTAAATGAGTTATGGAATTAAACGTTTCTCATGAACCACTCTGTCTATTGGTGCGAACCGATTCAACATCCGTTCAGCAGTTGTTGAGATTTTCACGTTCAGACAGATAGACTTACAAGGAATGGATATATTTGTTTCCATATTTAATGAAGATACCTAAATGAGTTATGGCATTAAACCTTTCCCATGAACCACTCTGTCTATTGGTGCTAACCGATTCAACATCCGTTCAGTAGTTGTTGAGATTTTCACGTTCAGACAGATAGAATAGATACCTAAATGAGTTATGGCATTAAACCTTTCCCATGAACCACTCTGTCTATTGGTGCTAACCGATTCAACATCCGTTCAGTAGTTGTTGAGATTTTCACGTTCAGACAGATAGACTTAGAAGGAATGGATATATTTTTTTTTATATTTAATGATGGTACCTCAATGTATTATGGAATTAAACCGTTCTCATGAACCACTCTGTCTATTTGTGCGAACCGATTCAACATCTGTTTAGTAGTTGTTGCGATTTTCACGTTCAGATAGGTTTTTTCCATATTTAATGATGGTACCTCAATGTATTATGGAATTAAACCTTTCCCATGAACCACTCTGTCTATTGGTGCTAACCGATTCAACATCCGTTCAGTAGTTGTTGAGATTTTCACGTTCAGACAGATAGACTTAGAAGGAATGGATATATTTTTTTCCATATTTAATGATGGTACCTCAATGTATTATGGAATTAAACCGTTCTCATGAACCACTCTGTCTATTTGTGCGAACCGATTCAACATCTGTTTAGTAGTTGTTGCGATTTTCACGTTCAGATAGGTAGACTTACAAGGAAGTAATATATTTTTGTCCATATTTAATGATGATAAATCAACGGATTATGTAAATAAACCTTTCTCACGAAACACTCTGTCTATTGGTGCGAACCGATTCAACATCCGTTTAGTAGTTGTTGGGATTTTCACGTTCACACAGGTAGACTTACAAGGAATGGATATAGTTTTTTCCATATTTAATGATGGTACCTCAATGTATTATGGAATTAAACCTTTCCCATGAACCACTCTGTCTATTGGTGCTAACCGATTCAACATCCGTACAGTAGTTGTTGAGATTTTCACGTTCAGACAGATAGACTTAGAAGGAATGGATATATTTTTTTCCATATTTAATGATGGTACCTCAATGTATTATGGAATTAAACCGTTCTCATGAACCACTCTGTCTATTTGTGCGAACCGATTCAACATCTGTTTAGTAGTTGTTGCGATTTTCACGTTCAGATAGGTAGACTTACAAGGAAGTAATATATTTTTGTCCATATTTAATGATGATACCTAAATGAGTTATGGAATTAAACCTTTCTCACGAAACACTCTGTCTATTGGTGCGAACCGATTCAACATCCGTTTAGTAGTTGTTGGGATTTTCACGTTCACACAGGTAGACTTACAAGGAATGGATATAGTTTTTTCCATATTTAATGATGGTACCTCAATGTATTATGGAATTAAACCTTTCCCATGAACCACTCTGTCTATTGGTGCTAACCGATTCAACATCCGTTCAGTAGTTGTTGAGATTTTCACGTTCAGACAGATAGACTTAGAAGGAATGGATATATTTTTTTCCATATTTAATGATGGTACCTCAATGTATTATGGAATTAAACCGTTCTCATGATCCACTCTGTCTATTTGTGCGAACCGATTCAACATCTGTTTAGTAGTTGTTGCGATTTTCACGTTCAGATAGGTAGACTTACAAGGAAGTAATATATTTTTGTCCATATTTAATGATGATAAATCAACGGATTATGTAAATAAACCTTTCTCATGAAACACTCTGTCTATTGGTGCGAACCGATTCAACATCCGTTCAGTAGTTGTTGGGATTTTCACGTTGACACAGGTAGACTTACAAGGAATGGATATATTTTTTTCCATATTTAATGATGGTACCTCAATTTATTATGGAATTAAAACTTTCTCATGAACCACTCTGTCTATTGGTGCGAACCGATTCAGCATCCGTTCAGTAGTTGTTGAGATTTTCACGTTCAGACAGACAGACTTACAAGGAATGGATATATTTGTTTCCATATTTAATGATGGTACCTCAATGTATTATGGAATTAAGCCGTTCTCATGAACACTCTGTCTAATGGTGCGAACCGATTCAACATCCGTTCAGTAGTTGTTGAGATTTTCACGTTCAGACAGATAGACTTACAAGGAAGTAATATATTTTTGTCCATATTTAATGATGATAAATCAACGGATTATGTAAATAAACCTTTCTCACGAAACACTCTGTCTATTGGTGCGAACCGATTCAACATCCGTTTAGTAGTTGTTGGGATTTTCACGTTCACACAGGTAGACTTACAAGGAATGGATATAGTTTTTTCCATATTTAATGATGGTACCTCAATGTATTATGGAATTAAACCTTTCCCATGAACCACTCTGTCTATTGGTGCTAACCGATTCAACATCCGTTCAGTAGTTGTTGAGATTTTCACGTTCAGACAGATAGACTTAGAAGGAATGGATATATTTTTTTCCATATTTAATGATGGTACCTCAATGTATTATGGAATTAAGCCGTTCTCATGAACACTCTGTCTAATGGTGCGAACCGATTCAACATCCGTTCAGTAGTTGTTGAGATTTTCACGTTCAGACAGATAGACTTACAAGGAAGGGATATATTTTTTCCATATTTAATGACAATACCACAATGAACAACGGAAATAATGCTTCCTCATGCACCACTCTCTCCATTGGAGGAAACCGATTCAACACCCGCTCAGTAGTTGTTGAGATTTTCACGTTCAGGCAGATAGACTTACAAGGAAGGGATATATCTTTTCCATATTTAATGACGATACCACAATGAACAACGGAAATAAAGCTTCCTCATGCACCACTCTCTCCATTCGAGAAAACCGATTCAACACCCGCTCAGTAGTTGTTGAGATTTTCACGTTCAGACAGATAGACTTACCAGGAAAGGATATATTTTTTTCCATATTTAATGATGATACCTAAATGAGTTATGGAATTAAACGTTTCTCATGAACCACTCTGTCTATTGGTGCGAACCGATTCAACATCCGTTCAGTAGTTGTTGAGATTTTCACGTTCAGGCAGATAGACTTACAATGAATGGATATATATTTTCCATATTTAATGACGATACCGCAATGAACAACGGAAATAAAGCTTCCTCATGCACCACTCTCTCGATTGGAGAAAACCGATTCAACATCCGTTCAGTAGTTGTTGAGATTTTCACGTTCAGACAGATAGACTTACCAGGAAAGGATATATTTTTTTCCATATTTAATGATGATACCTAAATGAGTTATGGAATTAAACGTTTCTCATGAACCACTCTGTCTATTGGTGCGAACCGATTCAACATCCGTTCAGCAGTTGTTGAGATTTTCACGTTCAGACAGATAGACTTACAAGGAATGGATATATTTGTTTCCATATTTAATAAAGATACCTAAATGAGTTATGGCATTAAACCTTTCCCATGAACCACTCTGTCTATTGGTGCTAACCGATTCAACATCCGTTCAGTAGTTGTTGAGATTTTCACGTTCAGACAGATAGACTTAGAAGGAATGGATATATTTTTTTCCATATTTAATGATGGTACCTCAATGTATTATGGAATTAAACCGTTCTCATGAACCACTCTGTCTATTTGTGCGAACCGATTCAACATCTGTTTAGTAGTTGTTGCGATTTTCACGTTCAGATAGGTAGACTTACAAGGAAGTAATATATTTTTGTCCATATTTAATGATGATAAATCAACGGATTATGTAAATAAACCTTTCTCACGAAACACTCTGTCTATTGGTGCGAACCGATTCAACATCCGTTTAGTAGTTGTTGGGATTTTCACGTTCACACAGGTAGACTTACAAGGAATGGATATAGTTTTTTCCATATTTAATGATGGTACCTCAATGTATTATGGAATTAAGCCGTTCTCATGAACACTCTGTCTAATGGTGCGAACCGATTCAACATCCGTTCAGTAGTTGTTGAGATTTTCACGTTCAGACAGATAGACTTACAAGGAAGTAATATATTTTTGTCCATATTTAATGATGATAAATCAACGGATTATGTAAATAAACCTTTCTCACGAAACACTCTGTCTATTGGTGCGAACCGATTCAACATCCGTTTAGTAGTTGTTGGGATTTTCACGTTCACACAGGTAGACTTACAAGGAATGGATATAGTTTTTTCCATATTTAATGATGGTACCTCAATGTATTATGGAATTAAACCTTTCCCATGAACCACTCTGTCTATTGGTGCTAACCGATTCAACATCCGTTCAGTAGTTGTTGAGATTTTCACGTTCAGACAGATAGACTTACAAGGAAGGGATATATTTTTTCCATATTTAATGACAATACCACAATGAACAACGGAAATAATGCTTCCTCATGCACCACTCTCTCCATTGGAGGAAACCGATTCAACACCCGCTCAGTAGTTGTTGAGATTTTCACGTTCAGGCAGATAGACTTACAAGGAAGGGATATATCTTTTCCATATTTAATGACGATACCACAATAAACAACGGAAATAAAGCTTCCTCATGCACCACTCTCTCCATTCGAGAAAACCGATTCAACACCCGCTCTGTAGTTGTTGAGATTTTCACGTTCAGACAGATAGACTTACCAGGAAAGGATATATTTTTTTCCATATTTAATGATGACACCTAAATGAGTTATGGAATTAAACGTTTCTCATGAACCACTCTGTCTATTGGTGCGAACCGATTCAACATCCGTTCAGTAGTTGTTGAGATTTTCACGTTCAGGCAGATAGACTTACAATGAATGGATATATATTTTCCATATTTAATGACGATACCGCAATGAACAACGGAAATAAAGCTTCCTCATGCACCACTCTCTCGATTGGAGAAAACCGATTCAACATCCGTTCAGTAGTTGTTGAGATTTTCACGTTCAGATAGATAGACTTACCAGGAAAGGATATATTTTTTTCCATATTTAATGATGATACCTAAATGAGTTATGGAATTAAACGTTTCTCATGAACCACTCTGTCTATTGGTGCGAACCGATTCAACATCCGTTCAGCAGTTGTTGAGATTTTCACGTTCAGACAGATAGACTTACAAGGAATGGATATATTTGTTTCCATATTTAATAAAGATACCTAAATGAGTTATGGCATTAAACCTTTCCCATGAACCACTCTGTCTATTGGTGCTAACCGATTCAACATCCGTTCAGTAGTTGTTGAGATTTTCGCGTTCAGACAGATAGACTTAGAAGGAATGGATATATTTTTTTCCATATTTAATGATGGTACCTCAATGTATTATGGAATTAAACCGTTCTCATGAACCACTCTGTCTATTTGTGCGAACCGATTCAACATCTGTTTAGTAGTTGTTGCGATTTTCACGTTCAGATAGGTAGACTTACAAGGAAGTAATATATTTTTGTCCATATTTAATGATGATAAATCAACGGATTATGTAAATAAACCTTTCTCACGAAACACTCTGTCTATTGGTGCGAACCGATTCAACATCCGTTTAGTAGTTGTTGGGATTTTCACGTTCACACAGGTAGACTTACAAGGAATGGATATAGTTTTTTCCATATTTAATGATGGTACCTCAATGTATTATGGAATTAAACCTTTCCCATGAACCACTCTGTCTATTGGTGCTAACCGATTCAACATCCGTTCAGTAGTTGTTGAGATTTTCACGTTCAGACAGATAGACTTAGAAGGAATGGATATATTTTTTTCCATATTTAATGATGGTACCTCAATGTATTATGGAATTAAACCGTTCTCATGAACCACTCTGTCTATTTGTGCGAACCGATTCAACATCTGTTTAGTAGTTGTTGCGATTTTCACGTTCAGATAGGTAGACTTACAAGGAAGTAATATATTTTTGTCCATATTTAATGATGATAAATCAACGGATTATGTAAATAAACCTTTCTCATGAAACACTCTGTCTATTGGTGCGAACCGATTCAACATCCGTTCAGTAGTTGTTGGGATTTTCACGTTGACAGAGGTAGACTTACAAGGAATGGATATATTTTTTTCCATATTTAATGATGGTACCTCAATGTATTATGGAATTAAAACTTTCTCATGAACCACTCTGTCTATTGGTGCGAACCGATTCAACATCCGTTCAGTAGTTGTTGAGATTTTCACGTTCAGACAGATAGACTTACAAGGAATGGATATATTTTTTTTCCATATTTAATGATGATACCTAAATGAGTTATGGAATTAAACCTTTCTCATGAACCACTCTGTCTACTGGTGCGAACCGATTCAACATCCGTTCAGTAGTTGTTGAGATTTTCACGTTCAGACAGATAGACTTACAAGGAATGGATATATTTTTTTCCATATTTAATGATGGTACCTCAATGTATTATGGAATTAAACCGTTCTCATGAACACTCTGTCTAATGGTGCGAACCGATTCAACATCCGTTCAGTAGTTGTTGAGATTTTCACGTTCAGACAGATAGACTTACAAGGAAGGGATATATTTTTTCCATATTTAATGACGATACCACAATGAACAACGGAAATAAAGCTTCCTCATGCACCACTCTCTCCATTGGAGGAAACCGATTCAACACCCGCTCAGTAGTTGTTGAGATTTTCACGTTCAGGCAGATAGACTTACAGGGAAGGGATATATTTTTTCTATATTTAATGATGATACATAAATGAGTTATGGAATTAAACCTTTCTCATGAACCACTCTGTCTATTGGTACGAACCGATTCAACATCCGTTCAGTAGTTGTTGAGATTTTCACGTTCAGACAGATAGACTTACAAGGAATGGATATATTTTTTTCCATATTTAATGATGATACCTAAATGAGTTATGGAATTAAACCTTTCTCATGAACCACTCTGTCTATTGGTGCGAACCGATTCAACATCCGTTCAGTAGTTGTTGAGATTTTCACGATCAGGCAGATAGACTTACAAGGAAGGGATATATCTTTTCCATATTTAATGACGATACCACAATGAACAACGGAAATAAAGCTTCCTCATGCACCACTCTCTCCATTCGAGAAAACCGATTCAACACCCGCTCGGTAGTTGTTGAGATTTTCACGTTCAGACAGATAGACTTACCAGGAAAGGATATATTTTTTTCCATATTTAATGATGACACCTAAATGAGTTATGGAATTAAACGTTTCTCATGAACCACTCTGTCTACTGGTGCGAACCGATTCAACATCCGTTCAGTAGTTGTTGAGATTTTCACGTTCAGGCAGATAGACTTACAAGGAAGGGATATATTTTTTCCATATTTAATGACGATACCGCAATGAACAACGGAAATAAAGCTTGCTCATGCACCACTCTCTCCATTGGAGAAAACCGATTCAACATCCGTTCAGTAGTTGTTGAGATTTTCACGTTCAGACAGATAGACTTACCAGGAAAGGATATATTTTTTTCCATATTTAATGATGATACCTAAATGAGTTATGGAATTAAACGTTTCTCATGAACCACTCTGTCTATTGGTACGAACCGATTCAACATCCGTTCAGTAGTTGTTGCGATTTTCACGTTCAGATAGGTAGACTTACAAGGAAGTAATATATTTTTGTACATATTTAATGATGATAAATCAACGGATTATGTAAATAAACCTTTCTCACGAAACACTCTGTCTATTGGTGCGAACCGATTCAACATCCGTTCAGTAGTTGTTGGGATTTTCACGTTCACACAGGTAGACTTACAAGGAATGGATATATTTTTTTCCATATTTAATGATGGTACCTCAATGTATTATGGAATTAAACCTTTCCCATGAACCACTCTGTCTATTGGTGCTAACCGATTCAACATCCGTTCAGTAGTTGTTGAGATTTTCACGTTCAGACAGATAGACTTACCAGGAAAGGATATATTTTTTTCCATATTTAATGATGATACCTAAATGAGTTATGGAATTAAACGTTTCTCATGAACCACTCTGTCTATTGGTACGAACCGATTCAACATCCGTTCAGTAGTTGTTGAGATTTTCACGTTCAGACAGATAGACTTACAAGGAAGGGATATATTTTTTCCACATTTAATGACGATACCTAAATGAGTTATGGAATTAAACCTTTCTCATGAACCACTCTGTCTATTGTTGCGAACCGATTCAACATCCGTTGAGTAGTTGTTGAGATTTTCACGTTCAGACAGATAGACTTACAAGGAAGGGATATATTCTGTCCATCTTTAATGACGATACCACAGTGAACAACGGAAATAAAGCTTCCTCATGCACCACTCTCTCCATTGGAGAAAACCGATTCAACACCCGCTCAGTAGTTGTTGAGATTTTCACGTTCAGGCAGATAAACTTACAGGGAAGGGATATATTTTTTCCATATTTAATGATGATACCTAAATGAGTTATGGAATTAAACCTTTCTCATGAACCACTCTGTCTATTGGTGCGAACCGATTCAACATCCGTTCAGTAGTTGTTGAGATTTTCACGTTGAAACAGATAGACTTACAAGGAATGGATATATTTTTTTCCATATTTAATGATGATACCTAAATGAGTTATGGAATTAAACCTTTCTCATGAACCACTCTGTCTATTGGTGCGAACCGATTCAACATCCGTTTAGTAGTTGTTGAGATTTTCACGTTCAGACAGATAGACTTACAAGGAAGGGATATATTTTTTTCCATATTTAATGACGATACCACAATGAACAACGGAAATAAAGCTTCCTCATGCACCACTCTCTCCATTGGAGAAAACCGATTCAACACCCGCTCAGTAGTTGTTGAGATTTTCACGTTCAGACAGATAGACTTACAAGGAATGGATATATTTTTTTCCATATTTAATGATGGTACCTCAATGTATTATGGAATTAAACCGTTCTCATGAACCACTCTGTCTAATGGTGCGAACCGATTCAACATCCGTTCAGCAGTTGTTGAGATTTTCACGTTCAGACAGATAGACTTACAAGGAAGGGATATATTTTTTCCATATTTAATGACGATACCACAATGAACAACGGAAATAAAGCTTCCTCATGCACCACTCTCTCCATTGGAGAAAACCGATTCAACACACGCTCAGTAGTTGTTGAGATTTTCACGTTCAGGCAGATATACTTACAGGGAAGGGATATATTTTTTCCATATTTAATGATGATACCTAAATGAGTTATGGAATTAAACCTTTCTCATGAACCACTCTGTCTATTGGTGCGAACCGATTCAACATCCGTTCAGTAGTTGTTGAGATTTTCACGTTGAAACAGATAGACTTACAAGGAAGGGATATATTCTGTCCATCTTTAATGACGATACCACAGTGAACAACGGAAATAAAGCTTCCTCATGCACCACTCTCTCCATTGGAGAAAACCGATTCAACACCCGCTCAGAAGTTGTTGAGATTTTCACGTTCAGGCAGATAAACTTACAGGGAAGGGATATATTTTTTCCATATTTAATGATGATACCTAAATGAGTTATGGAATTAAACCTTTCTCATGAACCACTCTGTCTATTGGTGCGAACCGATTCAACATCCGTTCAGTAGTTGTTGAGATTTTCACGTTGAAACAGATAGACTTACAAGGAATGGATATATTTTTTTCCATATTTAATGATGATACCTAAATGAGTTATGGAATTAAACCTTTCTCATGAACCACTCTGTCTATTGGTGCGAACCGTTTCAACATCCGTTTAGTAGTTGTTGAGATTTTCACGTTCAGACAGATAGACTTACAAGGAAGGGATATATTTTTTTCCATATTTAATGACGATACCACAATGAACAACGGAAATAAAGCTTCCTCATGCACCACGCTCTCCATTGGAGAAAACCGATTCAACACCCGCTCAGTAGTTGTTGAGATTTTCACGTTCAGACTGATAGACTTACAAGGAATGGATATATTTTTTTCCATATTTAATGATGGTACCTCAATGTATTATGGAATTAAACCGTTCTCATGAACCACTCTGTCTAATGGTGCGAACCGATTCAACATCCGTTCAGCAGTTGTTGAGATTTTCACGTTCAGACAGATAGACTTACAAGGAAGGGATATATTTTTTCCATATTTAATGACGATACCACAATGAACAACGGAAATAAAGCTTCCTCATGCACCACTCTCTCCATTGGAGAAAACCGATTCAACACACGCTCAGTAGTTGTTGAGATTTTCACGTTCAGGCAGATATACTTACAGGGAAGGGATATATTTTTTCCATATTTAATGACGATACCACAATGTATTATGGAATTAAAACTTTCTCATGAAACACTCTGTCTATTGGTGCGAACCGATTCAACATCCGTTCAGTAGTTGTTGGGATTTTCATGTTGACACAGGTAGACTTACAAGGAATGGATATATTTTTTCCATATTTAATGACGATACCACAATGAACAACGGAAATAAAGCTTCCTCATGCACCACTCTCTCCATTGGAGAAAACCGATTCAACACCCGCTCGGTAATTGTTGAGATTTTCGCGTTCAGACAGGTAGACTTACAAGGAAGGGATATATTTTTTCCATATTTAATGACGATACCACAATGAACAACGGAAATAAAGCTTCCTCATGCACCACTCTCTCCATTGGAGGAAACCGATTCAACACCCGCTCAGTAGTTGTTGAGATTTTCACGTTCAGGCAGATAGACTTACAGGGAAGGGATATATTTTTTCCATATTTAATGATGATACATAAATGAGTTATGGATTTAAACCTTTCTCATGAACCACTCTGTCTATTGGTGCGAACCGATTCAACATCCGTTCAGTAGTTGTTGAGATTTTCACGTTCAGACAGATAGACTTACAAGGAATGGATATATTTTTTTCCATATTTAATGATGATACCTAAATGAGTTATGGAATTAAACCTTTCTCATGAACCACTCTGTCTATTGGTGCGAACCGATTCAACATCCGTTCAGTAGTTGTTGAGATTTTCACGTTGAGGCAGATAGACTTACAAGGAAGGGATATATTTTTTCCATATTTAATGACGATACCGCAATGAACAACGGAAATAAAGCTTCCTCATGCACCACTCTCTCCATTGGAGAAAACCGATTCAACATCCGTTCAGTAGTTGTTGAGATTTTCAAGTTCAGACAGATAGACTTACCAGGAAAGGATATATTTTTTTCCATATTTAATGATGATACCTAAATGAGTTATGGAATTAAACGTTTCTCATGAACCACTCTGTCTATTGGTGCGAACCGATTCAACATCCGTTCAGTAGTTGTTGAGATTTTCACGTTCAGGCAGATAGACTTACAAGGAATGGATATATTTTGTTCCATATTTAATGAAGATACCTAAATGAGTTATGGCATTAAACCTTTCCCATGAACCACTCTGTCTATTGATGCTAACCGATTCAACATCCGTTCAGTAGTTGTTGAGATTTTCACGTTCAGACAGATAGACTTAGAAGGAATGGATATATTTTTTTCCACATTTAATGATGGTACCTCAATGTATTATGGAATTAAACCGTTCTCATGAACCACTCTGTCTATTTGTGCGAACCGATTCAACATCTGTTTAGTAGTTGTTGCGAATTTCACGTTCAGATAGGTAGACTTACAAGGAAGTAATATATTTTTGTCCATATTTAATGATGATAAATCAACGGATTATGTAAATAAACCTTTCTCACGAAACACTGTCTATTGGTGCGAACCGATTCAACATCCGTTCAGTAGTTGTTGGGATTTTCACGTTCACACAGGTAGACTTACAAGGAATGGATATATTTTTTTCCATATTTAATGATGGTACCTCAATGTATTATGGAATTAAGCCTTTCCCATGAACCACTCTGTCTATTGGTGCTAACCGATTCAACATCCGTTCAGTAGTTGTTGAGATTTTCACGTTCAGACAGATAGACTTAGAAGGAATGGATATATTTTTTTCCATATTTAATGATGGTACCTCAATGTATTATGGAATTAAACCGTTCTCATGAACCACTCTGTCTATTTGTGCGAACCGATTCAACATCCGTTTAGTAGTTGTTGAGATTTTCACGTTCAGACAGATAGACTTACAAGGAAGGGATATATTTTTTCCATATTTAAGGACGATACCTAAATGAGTTATGGAATTAAACCTTTCTCATGAACCACTCTGTCTATTGGTGCTAACCGATTCAACATCCGTTCAGTAGTTGTTGAGATTTTCACGTTCAGACAGATAGACTTAGAAGGAATGGATATATTTTTTTCCATATTTAATGATGGTACCTCAATGTATTATGGAATTAAACCGTTCTCATGAACCACTCTGTCTAATGGTGCGAACCGATTCAACATCCGTTTAGAAGTTGTTGAGATTTTCACGTTCAGACAGATAGACTTACAAGGAAGGGATATATTTTTTCCATATTTAAGGACGATACCTAAATGAGTTATGGAATTAAACCTTTCTCATGAACCACTCTGTCTATTGGTGCGAACCGATTCAACATCCGTTCAGTAGTTGTTGAGATTTTCACGTTCAGGCAGATAGACTTACAAGAAAGGGATATATTTTTTCCATATTTAATGATGATACATAAATGAGTTATGGAATTAAACCTTTCTCATGAACCACTCTGTCTATTGGTGCGAACCGATTCAACACACGCTCAGTAGTTGTTGAGATTTTCACGTTCAGGCAGATATACTTACAGGGAAGGGATATATTTTTTCCATATTTAATGACGATACCTAAATGAGTTATGGAATTAAAACTTTCTCATGAAACACTCTGTCTATTGGTGCGAACCGATTCAACATCCGTTCAGTAGTTGTTGGGATTTTCACGTTGACACAGGTAGACTTACAAGGAATGGATATATTTTTTTCCATATTTAATGACGATACCACAATGAACAACGGAAATAAAGCTTCCTCATGCACCACTCTCTCCATTGGAGAAAACCGATTCAACACCCGCTCGGTAATTGTTGAGATTTTCACGTTCAGACAGGTAGACTTACAAGGAAGGGATATATTTTTTCCATATTTAATGACGATACCACAATGAACAACGGAAATAAAGCTTCCTCATGCACCACTCTCTCCATTGGAGGAAACCGATTCAACACCCGCTCAGTAGTTGTTGAGATTTTCACGTTAAGGCAGATAGACTTACAGGGAAGGGATATATTTTTTCCATATTTAATGATGATACATAAATGAGTTATGGAATTAAACCTTTCTCATGAACCACTCTGTCTATTGGTGCGAACCGATTCAGCATCCGTTCAGTAGTTGTTGAGATTTTCACGTTCAGACAGATAGACTTACAAGGAAGGGATATATTTTTTCCATATTTAAGGACGATACCTAAATGAGTTATGGAATTAAACCTTTCTCATGAACCACTCTGTCTATTGGTGCGAACCGATTCAACATCCGTTCAGTAGTTGTTGAGATTTTCACGTTCAGGCAGATAGACTTACAAGAAAGGGATATATTTTTTCCATATTTAATGACGATACCACAATGAACAACGGAAATAAAGCTTCCTCATGCACCACTCTCTCCATTGGAGAAAACCGATTCAACACCCGCTCGGTAATTGTTGAGATTTTCACGTTCAGACAGGTAGACTTACAAGGAAGGGATATATTTTTTCCATATTTAATGACGATACCACAATGAACAACGGAAATAAAGCTTCCTCATGCACCACTCTCTCCATTGGAGAAAACCGATTCAACACCCGCTCAGTAGTTGTTGAGATTTTCACGTTCAGACTGATAGACTTACAAGGAATGGATATATTTTTTTCCATATTTAATGATGGTACCTCAATGTATTATGGAATTAAACCGTTCTCATGAACCACTCTGTCTAATGGTGCGAACCGATTCAACATCCGTTCAGCAGTTGTTGAGATTTTCACGTTCAGACAGATAGACTTAGAAGGAATGGATATATTTTTTTCCACATTTAATGATGGTACCTCAATGTATTATGGAATTAAACCGTTCTCATGAACCACTCTGTCTATTTGTGCGAACCGATTCAACATCTGTTTAGTAGTTGTTGCGATTTTCACGTTCAGATAGGTAGACTTACAAGGAAGTAATATATTTTTGTCCATATTTTATGATGATAAATCAACGGGTTATGTAAATAAACCTTTCTCACGAAACTCTGTCTATTGGTGCGAACCGATTCAACATCCGTTCAGTAGTTGTTGGGATTTTCACGTTCACACAGGTAGACTTACAAGGAATGGATATATTTTTTTCCATATTTAATGATGGTACCTCAATGTATTATGGAATTAAGCCTTTCCCATGAACCACTCTGTCTATTGGTGCTAACCGATTCAACATCCGTTCAGTAGTTGTTGAGATTTTCACGTTCAGACAGATAGACTTAGAAGGAATGGATATATTTTTTTCCATATTTAATGATGGTACCTCAATGTATTATGGAATTAAACCGTTCTCATGAACCACTCTGTCTATTTGTGCGAACCGATTCAACATCTGTTTAGTAGTTGTTGCGATTTTCACGTTCAGATAGGTAGACTTACAAGGAAGTAATATATTTTTGTCCATATTTAATGATGATAAATCAACGGATTATGTAAATAAACCTTTCTCATGAAACACTCTGTCTATTGGTGCTAACCGATTCAACATCCGTTCAGTAGTTGTTGAGATTTTCACGTTCGGATAGATAGACTTAGAAGGAATGGATGTATTTTTTTCCATATTTAATGATGGTACCTCAATGTATTATGGAATTAAACCGTTCTCATGAACCACTCTGTCTAATGGTGCGAACCGATTCAACATCCGTTTAGTAGTTGTTGAGATTTTCACGTTCAGACAGATAGACTTACAAGGAAGGGGTTTTTTTTTTTCCATATTTAAGGACGATACCTAAATGAGTTATGGAATTAAACCTTTCTCATGAACCACTCTGTCTATTGGTGCGAACCGATTCAACATCCGTTCAGTAGTTGTTGAGATTTTCACGTTCAGGCAGATAGACTTACAAGGAAGGGATATATTTTTTCCATATTTAATGACGATACCACAATGAACAACGGAAATAAAGCTTCCTCATGCACCACTCTCTCCATTGGAGAAAACCGATTCAACACCCGCTCAGTAGTTGTTGAGATTTTCACGTTCAGACTGATAGACTTACAAGGAATGGATATATTTTTTTCCATATTTAATGATGGTACCTCAATGTATTGTGGAATTAAACCGTTCTCATGAACCACTCTGTCTAATGGTGCGAACCGATTCAACATCCGTTCAGCAGTTGTTGAGATTTTCACGTTCAGACAGATAGACTTACAAGGAAGGGATATATTTTTTCCATATTTAATGACGATACCACAATGAAGAACAGAAATAAAGCTTCCTCATGCACCACTCTCTCCATTGGAGAAAACCGATTCAACACACGCTCAGTAGTTGTTGAGATTTTCACGCTCAGGCAGATATACTTACAGGGAAGGGATATATTTTTTCCATATTTAATGATGATA
This sequence comes from Eristalis pertinax, assembly GCA_907269125.1. NCBI lineage: Eukaryota > Metazoa > Arthropoda > Insecta > Diptera > Syrphidae > Eristalis > Eristalis pertinax. The sequence goes on from CAJSMF010000061.1 coordinate 1,974,282, forward strand.
CCTAAATGAGTTATGGAATTAAACATTTCTCATGAACCACTCTGTCTATTGGTGCGAACCGATTCAACATCCGTTCAGTAGTTGTTGAGATTTTCACGTTCAGGCAGATAGACTTACAAGGAAGGGATATATTTTTTCCATATTTAATGACGATACCACAATAAACAACGGAAATAAAGCTTCCTCATGCACCACTCTCTCCATTGGAGAAAACCGATTCAACACCCGCTCGGTAATTGTTGAGATTTTCACGTTCAGACAGGTAGACTTACAGGGAAGGGATATATTTTTTCCATATTTAATGATGATACCTAAATGAGTTATGGAATTAAACCTTTCTCATGAACCACTCTTTTATTGGTGCGAACCGATTCAACATCCGTTCAGTAGTTGTTGAGATTTTCAAGTTCAGGCAGATAGACTTACACCCGCTCGGTAATTGTTGAGATTTTCACGTTCAGACAGGTAGACTTACAGGGAAGGGATATATTTTTTCCATATTTAATGATGATACCTAAATGAGTTATGGATTTAAACCTTTCTCATGAACCACTCTTTTATTGGTGCGAACCGATTCAACATCCGTTCAGTAGTTGTTGAGATTTTCAAGTTCAGGCAGATAGACTTACAAGAAAGGGATATATTTTTTCCATATTTAATAATGATACCTAAATGAGTTATGGAATTAAACCTTTCTCATGAACCACTCTGTCTATTGGTGCAAACCGATTCAACATCCGTTCAGTAGTTGTTGAGATTTTCACGTCCAGACAGATAGACTTAAAAGGAATGGATATATTTTTGTCCATATTTAATGATGATACCTAAATGAGTTATGGAATTAAACCTTTCTCATGAACCACTCTGTCTATTGGTGCGAACCGATTCAACATCCGTTCAGTAGTTGTTGAGATTTTCGCGTTCAGACAGATATACTTACAAGGAAGGGATTTATTTTTTCCATATTTAATGCTGATACGACAATGAACAACGCAAATAAAGCTTCCTCATGCAGCACACTCTCCATTGGAGAAAACCGATTCAACACTCGCTCAGTAGTTTTTGAAATTTTCACGTTCAGGCAGATAGACTTACAAGGAAGGGATATATTTTTTCCATATTTAATGATGATACCTAAATGAGTTATGGAATTAAACCATTCTCATGAACCACTCTGTCTATTGGTGCGAACCGATTCAACATCCGCTCAGTAGTTGTTGAGATTTTCACGTTCAGACAGGTAGACTTACAAGGAATGGATATATTTTTTTCCATATTTAATGATGATACCTAAATGAGTTGTGGAATTAAACGTTTCTCATGAACCAATCCGTCTATTGGTGCGAACCGATTCAACATCCGTTCAGTAGTTGTTGAGATTTTCACGTTCAGACAGATAGACTTACAAGGAATGGATATATTTTTTTCCATATTTAATGATGATACCTAAATGAGTTATGGAATTAAACCTTTCTCATGAACCACTCTGTCTATTGGTGCGAACCGATTCAACATCCGTTCAGTAGTTGTTGAGATTTTCACGTTCAGACAGATAGATTTACAAGGAATGGATATATTTTTTTCCATATTTAATGATGATACCTAAATGAGTTATGCAATTAAACCTTTCTCATGAACCACTCTGTCTATTGGTGCGAACTGATTCAACATCCGTTCAGTAGTTGTTGAGATTTTCACGTTCAGGCAGATAGACTTACAAGGAAGGGATATATTTTTTTTATATTTAATGACGATACCACACTAAACAACGGAAATAATGCTTCCTCATGCACCACTCTCTCCATTGGAGAAAACCGATTCAACACCCGCTCGGTAATTGTTGAGATTTTCACGTTCAGACAGGTAGACTTACCAGGAATGGATATATTTTTTTCCATATTTAATGATGATACCTAAATGAGTTATGGAATTAAACCTTTCTCATGAACCACTCTGTCTATTGGTGCGAACCGATTCAACATCCGTTCAGTAGTTGTTGAGATTTTCACGTTCAGGCAGATAGACTTACAAGGTAGGGATATATTTTTTTTATATTTAATGACGATACCACACTAAACAACGGAAATAAAGCTTCCTCATGCACCACTCTCTCCATTGGAGAAAACCGATTCAACACCCGCTCGGTAATTGTTGAGATTTTCACGTTCAGGCAGATAGACTTACAAGGAAGGGATATATTTTTTCCATATTTAGTGACGATACCACAATGAACAACGGAAATAAAGCTTCCTCATGCACCACTCTCTCCATTGGAGAAAATCGATTCAACACCCGCTCAGTAGTTGTTGAGATTTTCACGTTCAGACAGATAGACTTGCAAGGAGTGGATATATTTTTTTCCATATTTAATGATGGTACCTCAATGTATTATGGAATTAAACCGTTCTCATGAACCACTCTGTCTAATAGTGCGAACCGATTCAACATCCGTTCAGCAGTTGTTGAGATTTTCACGTTCAGACAGATAGACTTACAAGGAAGGGATATATTTTTTCCATATTTAATGACGATACCACAATGAACAACGGAAATGAAGCTTCCTCATGCACCACTCTCTCCATTGTAGAAAACCGATTCAACACTCGCTCAGTAGTTGTTGAGATTTTCACGTTCAGGCAGATATACTTACAGGGAAGGGATATATTTTGTCCATATTTAATGATGATACCTGAATGAGTTATGGCATTAAACCTTTCCCATGAACCACTCTGTCTATTGGTGCGAACCGATTCAACATCCGTTCAGTAGTTGTTGAGATTTTCACGTTCAGACAGATAGACTTACAAGGAATGGATATATTTTTTTCCATATTTAATGATGATACCTAAATGAGTTATGGAATTAAACCTTTCTCATGAACCACTCTGTCTATTGGTGAGAACCGATTCAACATCCGTTCAGTAGTTGCTGAGATTTTCACGTTCAGGCAGATAGACTTACAAGGAAGGGATATATTTTTTCCATATTTAATGACGATACCACAATGTATTATGGAATTAAACCGTTCTCATGAACCACTCTGTCTAATGGTGCGAACCGATTCAACATCCATTCAGTTGTTGTTGAGATTTTCACGTTCAGGCAGACAGACTAACAAGGAATGGATATATTCTTTTCCATATTTAATGATGGTACCTCAATGTATTATGGAATTAAACCGTTCTCATGAACCACTCTGTCTAATGGTGCGAACCGATTCAACATCCGTTTAGTAGTTGTTGGGATTTTCACGTTCAGACAGATAGACTTACAAGGAATGGATATATTTTTTTCCATATTTAATGATGGTACCTCAATGTATTATGGAATTAAACCGTTCTCATGAACCACTCTGTCTAATGGTGCGAACCGATTCAACATCCGTTTAGTAGTTGTTGAGATTTTCACGTTCAGACAGATAGACTTTCAAGGAAGGGATATATTTTTTCCATATTTAACGACGATACCTAAATGAGTTATGGAATTAAACCATTCTCATGAACCACTCTGTCTAATGGTGCGAACCGATTCAACATCCGTTTAGTAGTTGTTTAGATTTTCACTTTCAGGCAGACAGACTTACAAGGAAGGGATATATTTTTTCCATATTTAATGACGATACCACAATGTATTATGGAATTAAACCGTTCTCATGAACCACTCTGTCTAATGGTGAGAACCGATTCAACATCCGTCCAGTAGTTGTTGAGATTTTCACGTTCAGACAGATAGACTTACAACGAAGGGATATATTTATTGCATATTTAATGACGATACCACAATGAACAACGGAAATAAAGCTTCCTCATGCACCACTCTCTCCATTGGAGAAAACCGATTCAACACCCGCTCAGTAGTTGTTGAGATTTTCACGTTCAGGCAGATAGACTTACAGGGAAGGGATATATTTTTCCATATATAATGATGATACCTAAATGAGTTATGGAATTAAACCTTTCTCATGAACCACTCTGTCTATTGGTGCGAACCGATTCAACATCCGTTCAGTAGTTGTTGAGATTTTCACGTTCAGGCAGACAGACTTACAAGGAATGGATATATTTTTTTCCATATTTAATGATGATACCTAAATGAGTTATGAAATTAAACCTTTCTCATGAACCACTCTGTCTATTGGTGCGAACCGATTCAACATCCGTTCAGTAGTTGTTGAGATTTTCACGTTCAGACAGATAGACTTACAAGGAATGGATATATTTTTTTCCATATTTAATGATGGTACCTCAATGTATTATGGAATTAAACCGTTCTCATGAACCACTCTGTCTAATGGTGCGAACTGATTCAACATCCGTTTAGTAGTTGTTGAGATGTTCACGTTCAGACAGATAGACTTACAAGGAAGGGATATATTTTTTCCATATTTAATGACGATACCTAAATGAGTTATGGAATTAAACCTTTCTCATGAACCACTCTGTCTATTGGTGCGAACCGATTCAACATCCGTTTAGTAGTTGTTGAGATTTTCACGTTCAGACAGATAGACTTACAAGGAAGGGATATATTTTTTCCATATTTAATGAAGAAACCTAAATGAGTTATTTCATTAAACCTTTCCCATGAACCACTCTGTCTATTGGTGCTAACCGATTCAACATCCGTTCAGTAGTTGTTGAGATTTTCACGTTCAGACAGATAGACTAAGAAGGAATGGATATATTTTTTTCCATATTTAATAATGGTACCTCAATGTATTATGGAATTAAACCGTTCTCATGAACCACTCTGTCTAATGGTGCGAACCGATTCAACATCCGTTCAGCAGTTGTTGAGATTTTCACGTTCAGACAGATAGACTTACAAGGAAGGGATATATTTTTTCCATATTTAATGACGATACCACAATGAACAACGGAAATAAAGCTTCCTCATGCACCACTCTCTCCATTGGAGAAAACCGATTCAACACCCGCTCAGTAGTTGTTGAGATTTTCACGTTCAGGCAGATAGACTTACAGGGAAGGGATATATTTTTTCCATATTTAATGATGATACCTAAATGAGTTATGGAATTAAACCTTTCTCATGAACCACTCTGTCTATTGGTGCGAACCGATTCAACATCCGTTCAGTAGTTGTTGAGATTTTCACGTTCAGACAGATAGACTTACAAGGAAGGGATATATTTTTTCCATATTTAATGACGATACCTAAATGAGTTATGGAATTAAACCTTTCTCATGAACCACTCTGTCTAATGGTGCGAACCGATTCAACATCCGTTTAGTAGTTGTTGAGATTTTCACATTCAGGCAGACAGACTTACAAGGAAGGGATATATTTTTTCCATATTTAATGACGATACCACAATGTATTATGGAATTAAACCGTTCTCATGAACCACTCTGTCTAATGGTGCGAACCGATTCAACATCCGTTCAGTAGTTGTTGAGATTTTCACGTTCAGACAGATAGACTTACAACGAAGGGATATATTTATTGCATATTTAATGACGATACCACAATGAACAACGGAAATAAAGCTTCCTCATGCACCACTCTCTCCATTGGAGGAAACCGATTCAACACCCGCTCAGTAGTTGTTGAGATTTTCACGTTCAGGCAGATAGACTTACAGGGAAGGGATATATTTTTCCATATATAATGATGATACCTAAATGAGTTATGGAATTAAACCTTTCTCATGAACCACTCTGTCTATTGGTGCGAACCGATTCAACATCCGTTCAGTAGTTGTTGAGATTTTCACGTTCAGGCAGACAGACTAACAAGGAATGGATACATTTTTTTCCATATTTAATGATGATACCTAAATGAGTTATGAAATTAAACCTTTCTCATGAACCACTCTGTCTATTGGTGCGAACCGATTCAACATCCGTTCAGTAGTTGTTGGGATTTTCATGTTCAGACAGATAGACTTACAAGGAATGGATATATTTTTTTCCATATTTAATGATGGTACCTCAATGTATTATGGAATTAAACCGTTCTCATGAACCACTCTGTCTAATGGTGCGAACTGATTCAACATCCGTTTAGTAGTTGTTGAGATGTTCACGTTCAGACAGATAGACTTTCAAGGAAGGGATATATTTTTTCCATATTTAATGACGATACCTAAATGAGTTATGGAATTAAACCTTTCTCATGAACCACTCTGTGTATTGGTGCGAACCGATTCAACATCCGTTCAGTAGTTGTTGAGATTTTCACGTTCAGACAGATAGACTTACAAGGAAGGGATATATTTTTTCCATATTTAATGAAGAAACCTAAATGAGTTATTTCATTAAACCTTTCCCATGAACCACTCTGTCTATTGGTGCTAACCGATTCAACATCCGTTCAGTAGTTGTTGAGATTTTCACGTTCAGACAGATAGACTAAGAAGGAATGGATATATTTTTTTCCATATTTAATGATGGTACCTCAATGTATTATGGAATTAAACCGTTCTCATGAACCACTCTGTCTAATGGTGCGAACCGATTCAACATCCGTTCAGCAGTTGTTGAGATTTTCACGTTCAGACAGATAGACTTACAAGGAAGGGATATATTTTTTCCATATTTAATGACGATACCACAATGAACAACGGAAATAAAGCTTCCTCATGCACCACTCTCTCCATTGGAGAAAACCGATTCAACACCCGCTCAGTAGTTGTTGAGATTTTCACGTTCAGGCAGATAGACTTACAGGGAAGGGATATATTTTTTCCATATTTAATGATGATACCTAAATGAGTTATGGAATTAAACCTTTCTCATGAACCACTCTGTCTATTGGTGCGAACCGATTCAACATCCGTTCAGTAGTTGTTGAGATTTTCACGTTCAGACAGATAGACTTACAAGGAAGGGATATATTTTTTCCATATTTAATGAAGAAACCTAAATGAGTTATTTCATTAAACCTTTCCCATGAACCACTCTGTCTATTGGTGCTAACCGATTCAACATCCGGTCAGTAGTTGTTGAGATTTTCACGTTCAGACAGATAGACTAAGAAGGAATGGATATATTTTTTTCCATATTTAATGATGGTACCTCAATGTATTATGGAATTAAACCGTTCTCATGAACCACTCTGTCTATTGGTGCGAACCGATTCAACATCCGTTCAGTAGTTGTTGAGATTTTCACGTTCAGGCAGACAGACTTACAAGGAAGGGATATATTTTTTCCATATTTAATGACGATACCACAATGTATTATGGAATTAAACCGTTCTCATGAACCACTCTGTCTAATGGTGCGAACCGATTCAACATCCGTTCAGTAGTTGTTGAGATTTTCACGTTCAGACAGATAGACTTACAAGGAAGGGATATATTTTTTCCATATTTAATGACGATACCACAATGAACAACGGAAATAAAGCTTCCTCATGCACCACTCTCTCCATTGGAGAAAACCGATTCAACACCCGCTCAGTAGTTGTTGAGATTTTCACGTTCAGGCAGATAGACTTACAGGGAAGGGATATATTTTTTCCATATTTAATGACGATACCACAATGAACAACGGAAATAAAGCTTCCTCATGCACCACTCTCTCCATTGGAGAAAACCGATTCAACACCCGCTCAGTAGTTGTTGAGATTTTCACGTTCAGGCAGATAGACTTACAGGGAAGGGATATATTTTTTCCATATTTAATGATGATACCTAAATGAGTTATGGAATTAAACCTTTCTCATGAACCACTCTGTCTATTGGTGCGAACCGATTCAACATCCGTTCAGTAGTTGTTGAGATTTCACGTTCAGACAGATAGACTTACAAGGAAGGGATATATTTTTTCCATATTTAATGAAGAAACCTAAATGAGTTATTTCATTAAACCTTTCCCATGAACCACTCTGTCTATTGGTGCTAACCGATTCAACATCCGTTCAGTAGTTGTTGAGATTTTCACGTTCAGACAGATAGACGAAGAAGGAATGGATATATTTTTTTCCATATTTAATAATGGTACCTCAATGTATTATGGAATTAAACCGTTCTCATGAACCACTCTGTCTATTGGTGCGAACCGATTCAACATCCGTTCAGTAGTTGTTGAGATTTTCACGTTCAGGCAGACAGACTTACAAGGAAGGGATATATTTTTTCCATATTTAATGACGATACCACAATGTATTATGGAATTAAACCGTTCTCATGAACCACTCTGTCTAATGGTGCGAACCGATTCAACATCCGTTCAGTAGTTGTTGAGATTTTCACGTTCAGACAGATAGACTTACAAGGAAGGGATATATTTTTTGCATATTTAATGACGATACCACAATGAACAACGGAAATAAAGCTTCCTCATGCACCACTCTCTCCATTGGAGAAAACCGATTCAACACCCGCTCAGTAGTTGTTGAGATTTTCACGTTCAGGCAGATAGACTTACAGGGAAGGGATATATTTTTTCCATATTTAATGACGATACCACAATGAACAACGGAAATAAAGCTTCCTCATGCACCACTCTCTCCATTGGCGAAAACCGATTCAACACCCGCTCAGTAGTTGTTGAGATTTTCACGTTCAGGCAGATAGACTTACAGGGAAGGGATATATTTTTTCCATATTTAATGATGATACCTAAATGAGTTATGGAGTTAAACCTTTCTCATGAACCAGTCTGTCTATTGGTGCGAACCGATTCAACATCCGTTCAGTAGTTGTTGAGATTTTCACGTTCAGACAGATAGACTTACAAGGAAGGGATATATTTTTTCCATATTTAATGAAGAAACCTAAATGAGTTATTTCATTAAACCTTTCCCATGAACCACTCTGTCTATTGGTGCTAACCGATTCAACATCCGTTCAGTAGTTGTTGAGATTTTCACGTTCAGACAGATAGACTAAGAAGGAATGGATATATTTTTTTCCATATTTAATAATGGTACCTCAATGTATTATGGAATTAAACCGTTCTCATGAACCACTCTGTCTATTGGTGCGAACCGATTCAACACCCGCTCAGTAGTTGTTGAGATTTTCACGTTCAGGCAGATAGACTTACAGGGAAGGGATATATTTTTTCCATATTTAATGATGATACCTAAATGAGTTATGGAATTAAACCTTTCTCATGAACCACTCTGTCTATTGGTGCGAACCGATTCAACATCCATTCAGTAGTTGTTGAGATTTTCACGTTCAGGCAGACAGACTAACAAGGAATGGATATATTTTTTTTCCATATTTAATGATGATACCTAAATGAGTTATGAAATAAAACCTTTCTCATGAACCACTCTGTCTATTGGTGCGAACCGATTCAACATCCATTCAGTAGTTGTTGGGATTTTCACGTTCAGACAGATAGACTTACAAGGAATGGATATATTTTTTTCCATATTTAATGATGGTACCTCAATGTATTATGGAATTAAACCGTTCTCATGAACCACTCTGTCTAATGGTGCGAACTGATTCAACATCCGTTTAGTAGTTGTTGAGATTTTCACGTTCAGACAGATAGACTTTCAAGGAAGGGATATATTTTTTCCATATTTAATGACGATACCTAAATGAGTTATGGAATTAAACCTTTCTCATGAACCACTCTGTGTATTGGTGTGAACCGATTCAAGATCCGTTAAGTAGTTGTTGAGATTTTCACGTTCAGACAGATAGACTTACAAGGAAGGGATATATTTTTTCCATATTTAATGAAGATACCTAAATGAGTTATTTCATTAAACCTTTCCCATGAACCACTCTGTCTATTGGTGCTAACCGATTCAACATCCGTTCAGTAGTTGTTGAGATTTTCACGTTCAGACAGATAGACTAAGAAGGAATGGATATATTTTTTTCCATATTTAATGATGGTACCTCAATGTATTATGGAATTAAACCGTTCTCATGAACCACTCTGTCTATTTGTGCGAACCGATTCAACATCTGTTTAGTAGTTGTTGCGATTTTCACGTTCAGACAGATAGACTTACAAGGAAGGGATATATTTTTTCCATATTTAATGACGATACCACAATGAACAACGGAAATAAAGCTTCCTCAGGCACCAGTCACTCCATTGGAGAAAACCGATTCAACACCCGCTCAGTAGTTGTTGAGATTTTCACGTTCAGACAGATAGACTTACAAGGAATGGTTTTTTTTTTCCATATTTAATGATGGTACCTCAATGTATTATGGAATTAAACCGTTCTCATGAACCACTCTGTCTAATGGTGCGAACCGATTCAACATCCGTTCAGCAGTTGTTGAGATTTTCACGTTCAGACAGATAGACTTACAAGGAAGGGATATATTTTTTCCATATTTAATGACGATACCACAATGAACAACGGAAATAAAGCTTCCTCATGCACCACTCTCTCCATTGGAGAAAACCGATTCAACACCCGCTCAGTAGTTGTTGAGATTTTCACGTTCAGGCAGATATACTTACAGGGAAGGGATATATTTTTTCCATATTTAATGATGATACCTAAATGAGTTGTGGAATTAAACGTTTCTCATGAACCAATCTGTCTATTGGTGCGAACCGATTCAACATCCGTTCAGTAGTTGTTGAGATTTTCACGTTCAGGCAGACAGACTTACAAGGAAGGGATTTTTTTTTCCATATTTAATGACGATACCACAATGAACAACGGAAATAAAGCTTCCTCATGCACCACTCTCTCCATTGGAGAAAACCGATTCAACACCCGCTCAGTAGTTGTTGAGATTTTCACGTTCAGACAGATAGACTTACAAGGAATGGATATATTTTTTTCCATATTTAATGATGGTACCTCTATGTATTATGGAATTAAACCGTTCTCATGAACCACTCTGTCTAATGGTGCGAACCGATTCAACATCCGTTCAGCAGATGTTGAGATTTTCACGTTCAGACAGATAGACTTACAAGGAAGGGATATATTTTTTCCATATTTAATGACGATACCACAATGAACAACGGAAATAAAGCTTCCTCATGCACCACTCTCTCCATTGGAGAAAACCGATTCAACACCCGCTCAGTAGTTGTTGAGATTTTCACGTTCAGGCAGATATACTTACAGGGAAGGGATATATTTTTTTCATATTTAATGATGATACCTAAATGAGTTATGGAATTAAACCTTTCTCATGAACCACTCTGTCTATTGGTGCGAACCGATTCAACATCCGTTCAGTAGTTGTTGAGATTTTCACGTTCAGACAGATAGACTTACAAGGAATGGATATATTTTTTCCATATTTAATGATGATACCTAAATGAGTTATGGAATTAAACCTTTCTCATGAACCACTCTGTCTATTGGTGCGAACCGATTCAACATCCGTTCAGTAGTTGTTGAGATTTTCACGTTCAGGCAGATAGACTTACAAGGAAGGGATATATTTTTTCCATATTTAATGACGATACCACAATGAACAACGGAAATAAAGCTTCCTCATGCACCACTCTCTCCATTGGAGAAAACCGATTCAACACCCGCTCGGTAATTGTTGAGATTTTCACGTTCAGACAGGTAGACTTACCAGGAATGGATATATTTTTTTCCATATTTAATGATGATACCTAAATGAGTTGTGGAATTAAACGTTTCTCATGAACCAATCTGTCTATTTTGGTGCGAACCGATTCAACATCCGTTCAGTAGTTGTTGAGATTTTCACGTTCAGGCAGATAGACTTACAAGGAAGGGATATATTTTTTCCATATTTAATGACGATACCACAATGAACAACGGAAATAAAGCTTCCTCATGCACCACTCTCTCCATTGGAGAAAACCGATTCAACACCCACTCAGTAGTTGTTGAGATTTTCACGTTCAGACAGATAGACTTACCAGGAATGGATATATTTTTTTCCATATTTAATGATGGTACCTCAATGTATTATGGAATTAAAGCGTTCTCATGAACCACTCTGTCTAATGGTGCGAACCGATTCAACATCCGTTCAGCAGTTGTTGAGGTTTTCACGTTCAGACAGATAGACTTACAAGGAAGGGATATTTTTTTTCCATATTTAATGACGATACCACAATGAACAACGGAAATAAAGCTTCCTCATGCAACACTCTCTCCATTGGAGAAAACCGATTCAACACCCGCTCAGTAGTTGTTGAGATTTTCACGTTCAGGCAGATATACTTACAGGGAAGGGATATGTTTTTTCCATATTTAATGATGATACCTAAATGAGTTGTGGAATTAAACGTTTCCCATGAACCAATCCGTCTATTGGTGCGAACCGATTCAACATCCGTTCAGTAGTTGTTGAGATTTTCACGTTCAGGCAGAGAGACTTACCAGGAAGGGATATATTTTTTCCATATTTAATGACGATACCACAATGAACAGCGGAAATAAAGCTTCCTCATGCACCACTCTCTCCATTGGAGAAAACCGATTCAACACCGGCTCAGTAGTTGTTGAGATTTTCACGTTCAGACAGATAGACTTACAAGGAATGGATATATTTTTTTCCATATTTAATGATGGTACCTCAATGTATTATGGAATTAAACCGTTCTCATGAACCACTCTGTCTATTGGTGCGAACCGATTCAACATCCGTTCAGTAGTTGTTGAGATTTTCACGTTCAGACAGATAGACTTACAAGGAATGGATATATTTTTTTCCATATTTAATGATGATACCTAAATGAGTTATGGAATTAAACCTTTCTCATGAACCACTCTGTCTATTGGTGCGAACCGATTCAACATCCGTTTAGTAGTTGTTGAGATTTTCACGTTCAGACAGATAGACTTACAAGGAAGGGATATATTTTTTCCATATTTAATGACGATACCACAATGAACAACGGAAATAAAGCTTCCTCATGCACCACTCTCTCCATTGGAGAAAACCGATTCAACACCCGCTCAGTAGTTGTTGAGATTTTCACGTTCAGACAGATAGACTTACAAGGAATGGATATATTTTTTTTCCGTATTTAATGATGGTACCTCAATGTATTATGGAATTAAACCGTTCTCATGAACCACTCTGTCTAATGGTGCGAACCGATTCAACATCCGTTCAGTAGTTGTTGAGATTTTCACGTTCAGGCAGATAGACTTACAAGGAAGGGATATATTTTTTCCATATTTAATGACGATACCACAATAAACAACGGAAATAAAGCTTCCTCATGCACCACTCTCTCCATTGGAGAAAACCGATTCAACACCCGCTCAGTAGTTGTTGAGATTTTCACGTTCAGGCAGATATACTTACAGGGAAGGGATTTTTTTTCCATATTTAATGACGATACCACAATGAACAACGGAAATAAAGCTTCCTCATGCACCACTCTCTCCATTGGAGAAAACCGATTCAACACCCGCTCAGTAGTTGTTGAGATTTTCACGTTCAGACAGATAGACTTACAAGGAATGGATATATTTTTTTCCATATTTAATGATGGTACCTCAATGTATTATGGAATTAAACCGTTCTCATGAACCACTCTGTCTAATGGCGCGAACCGATTCAACATCCGTTCAGTAGTTGTTGAGATTTTCACGTTCAGACAGATAGACTTACAAGGAATGGATATATTTTTTTCCATATTTAATGATGATACCTAAATGAGTTATGGAATTAAACCTTTCTCATGAACCACTCTGTCTATTGGTGCGAACCGATTCAACATCCGTTCAGTAGTTGTTGAGATTTTCACGTTCAGGCAGATAGACTTACAAGGAAGGGATATATTTTTTCCATATTTAATGACGATACCACAATGAACAACGGAAATAAAGCTTCCTCATGCACCACTCTCTCCATTGGAGAAAACCGATTCAACACCCGCTCGGTAATTGTTGAGATTTTCACGTTCAGACAGATAGACTTACAAGGAATGGATATATTTTTTTCCATATTTAATGATGATACCTAAATGAGTTATGGAATTAAACCTTTCTCATGAACCACTCTGTCTATTGGTGCTAACCGATTCAACATCCGTTTAGTAGTTGTTGAGATTTTCACGTTCAGACAGATAGACTTACAAGGAAGGGATATATTTTTTCCATATTTAATGACGATACCACAATGAACAAAGGAAATAAAGCTTCCTCAGGCACCAGTCACTCCATTGGAGAAAACCGATTCAACACCCGCTCAGTAGTTGTTGAGATTTTCACGTTCAGACAGATAGACTTACAAGGAATTAATATATTTTTTTTCCGTATTTAATGATGGTACCTCAATGTATTATGGAATTAAACCGTTCTCATGAACCACTCTGTCTAATGGTGCGAACCGATTCAACATCCGTTCAGCAGTTGTTGAGATTTTCACGTTCAGACAGATAGACTTACAAGGAAGGGATATATTTTTTCCATATTTAATGACGATACCACAATGAACAACGGAAATAAAGCTTCCTCATGCACCACTCTCTCCATTGGAGAAAACCGATTCAACACCCGCTCAGTAGTTGTTGAGATTTTCACGTTCAGGCAGATATACTTACAGGGAAGGGATTTTTTTTCCATATTTAATGACGATACCACAATGAACAACGGAAATAAAGCTTCCTCATGCACCACTCTCTCCATTGGAGAAAACCGATTCAACACCCGCTCAGTAGTTGTTGAGATTTTCACGTTCAGACAGATAGACTTACAAGGAATGGATATATTTTTTTCCATATTTAATGATGGTACCTCAATGTATTATGGAATTAAACCGTTCTCATGAACCACTCTGTCTAATGGCGCGAACCGATTCAACATCCGTTTAGTAGTTGTTGAGATTTTCACGTTCAGACAGATAGACTTACAAGGAATGGATATATTTTTTTCCATATTTAATGATGATACCTAAATGAGTTATGGAATTAAACCTTTCTCATGAACCACTCTGTCTATTGGTGCGAACCGATTCAACATCCGTTCAGTAGTTGTTGAGATTTTCACGTTCAGGCAGATAGACTTACAAGGAAGGGATATATTTTTTTCATATTTAATGACGATACCACAATAAACGACGGAAATAAAGCTTCCTCATGCACCACTCTCTCCATTGGAGAAAACCGATTCAACACCCGCTCGGTAATTGTTGAGATTTTCACGTTCAGACAGGTAGACTTACCAGGAATGGATATATTTTTTTCCATATTTAATGATGATACCTAAATGAGTTGTGGAATTAAACGTTTCTCATGAACCAATCTGTCTATTGGTGCGAACCGATTCAACATCCGTTCAGTAGTTGTTGAGATTTTCACGTTCAGGCAGATAGACTTACAAGGAAGGGATATATTTTTTCCATATTTAATGACGATACCACAATGAACAACGGAAATAAAGCTTCCTCATGCACCACTCTCTCCATTGGAGAAAACCGATTCAACACCCACTCAGTAGTTGTTGAGATTTTCACGTTCAGACAGATAGACTTACAAGGAATGGATATATTTGTTTCCATATTTAATGATGGTACCTCAATGTATTATGGAATTAAAGCGTTCTCATGAACCACTCTGTCTAATGGTGCGAACCGATTCAACATCCGTTCAGCAGTTGTTGAGATTTTCACGTTCAGACAGATAGACTTACAAGGAAGGGATATATTTTTTCCATATTTAATGACGATACCACAATGAACAACGGAAATAAAGCTTCCTCATGCACCACTCTCTCCATTGGAGAAAACCGATTCAACACCCGCTCAGTGGTTGTTGAGATTTTCACGTTCAGGCAGATAGACTTACAGGGAAGGGATATATTTTTTTCATATTTAATGATGATACCTAAATGAGTTATGGAATTAAACCTTTCTCATGAACCACTCTGTCTATTGGTGCGAACCGATTCAACATCCGTTCAGTAGTTGAGATTTTCACGTTCAGACAGATAGACTTACAAGGAATGGATATATTTTTTCCATATTTAATGATGATACCTAAATGAGTTATGGAATAAAACCTTTCTCATGAACCACTCTGTCTATTGGTGCGAACCGATTCAACATCCGTTCAGTAGTTGCTGAGATTTTCACGTTTAGGCAGATAGACTTACAAGGAAGGGATATATTTTTTCCATATTTAATGACGATACCACAATAAACAACGGAAATAAAGCTTCCTCATGCACCACTCTCTCCATTGGAGAAAACCGATTCAACAGCCGCTCGGTAATTGTTGAGATTTTCACGTTCAGACAGGTAGACTTACCAGGAATGGATATATTTTTTTCCATTTTAATGATGATACCTAAATGAGTTGTGGAATTAAACGTTTCTCATGAACCAATCTGTCTATTGGTGCGAACCGATTCAACATCCGTTCAGTAGTTGTTGAGATTTTCACGTTCAGGCAGATAGACTTACAAGGAAGGGATATATTTTTGCCATATTTAATGACGATACCACAATGAACAACGGAAATAAAGCTTCCTCATGCACCACTCTCTCCATTGGAGAAAACCGATTCAACACCCACTCAGTAGTTGTTGAGATTTCCACGTTCAGACAGATAGACTTACAAGGAATGGATATATTTGTTTCCATATTTAATGATGGTACCTCAATGTATTATGGAATTAAAGTGTTCTCATGAACCACTCTGTCTATTGGTGCGAACCGATTCAACATCCGTTCAGTAGTTGTTGAGATTTTCACGTTCAGACAGATAGACTTACAAGGAATGGATATATTTTTTCCATATTTAATGATGATACCTAAATGAGTTATGGAATAAAACCTTTCTCATGAACCACTCTGTCTATTGGTGCGAACCGATTCAACATCCGTTCAGCAGTTGTTGAGATTTTCACGTTCAGACAGATAGACTTACAAGGAAGGGATATTTTTTTTCCATATTTAATGACGATACCACAATGAACAACGGAAATAAAGCTTCCTCATGCACCACTCTCTCCATTGGAGAAAACCGATTCAACACCCGCTCAGTAGTTGTTGAGATTTTCACGTTCAGGCAGATAGACATACAGGGAAGGGATATATTTTTTCCATATTTAATGATGATACCTAAATGAGTTGTGGAATTAAACGTTTCCCATGAACCAATCCGTCTATTGGTGCGAACCGATTCAACATCCGTTCAGTAGTTGTTGAGATTTTCACGTTCAGGCAGAGAGACTTACCAGGAAGGGATATATTTTTTCCATGTTTAATGACGATACCACAATGAACAGCGGAAATAAAGCTTCCTCATGCACCACTCTCTCCATTGGAGAAAACCGATTCAACACCCGCTCAGTAGTTGTTGAGATTTTCACGTTCAGACAGATAGACTTACAAGGAATGGATATATTTTTTTCCATATTTAATGATGGTACCTCAATGTATTATAGAGTTAAACCGTTCTCATGAACCACTCTGTCTATTGGTGCGAACCGATTCAACATCCGTTTAGTAGTTGTTGAGATTTTCACGTTCAGACAGATAGACTTACAAGGAATGGATATATTTTTTTCCATATTTAATGATGATACCTAAATGAGTTATGGAATTAAACCTTTCTCATGAACCACTCTGTCTATTGGTGCGAACCGATTCAACATCCGTTTAGTAGTTGTTGAGATTTTCACGTTCAGACAGATAGACTTACAAGGGAGGGATATATTTTTTCCATATTTAATGACGATACCACAATGAACAACGGAAATAAAGCTTCCTCAGGCACCAGTCACTCCATTGGAGAAAACCGATTCAACACCCGCTCAGTAGTTGTTGAGATTTTCACGTTCAGACAGATAGACTTACAAGGAATGGATATTTTTTTTTTCCATATTTAATGATGGTACCTCAATGTATTATGGAATTAAACCGTTCTCATGAACCACTCTGTCTAATGGTGCGAACCGATTCAACATCCGTTCAGCAGTTGTTGAGATTTTCACGTTCAGACAGATAGACTTACAAGGAAGGGATATATTTTTTCCATATTTAATGACGATACCACAATGAACAACGGAAATAAAGCTTCCTCATGCACCACTCTCTCCATTGGAGAAAACCGATTCAACACCCGCTCAGTAGTTGTTGAGATTTTCACGTTCAGGCAGATATACTCACAGGGAAGGGATTTTTTTTCCATATTTAATGACGATACCACAATGAACAACGGAAATAAAGCTTCCTCATGCACCACTCTCTCCATTGGAGAAAACCGATTCAACACCCGCTCAGTAGTTGTTGAGATTTTCACGTTCAGACAGATAGACTTACAAGGAATGGATATATTTTTTTCCATATTTAATGATGGTACCTCAATGTATTATGGAATTAAACCGTTCTCATGAACCACTCTGTCTAATGGTGCGAACCGATTCAACATCCGTTCAGTAGTTGTTGAGATTTTCACGTTCAGACAGATAGACTTACAAGGAATGGATATATTTTTTTCCATATTTAATGACGATACCACAATGAACAACGGAAATAAAGCTTCCTCATGCACCACTCTCTCCATTGGAGAAAACCGATTCAACACCCGTTCAGTAGTTGTTGAGACTTTCACGTTCAGGCAGATATACTTACAGGGAAGGGATATATTTTTTCCATATTTAATGATGATACCTAAATGAGTTGTGGAATTAAACGTTTCTCATGAACCAATCTGTCTATTGGTGCGAACCGATTCAACATCCGTTCAGTAGTTGTTGAGATTTTCACGTTCAGGCAGATAGACTTACAAGGAAGGGATTTTTTTTTCCATATTTAATGACGATACCACAATGAACAACGGAAATAAAGCTTCCTCATGCACCACTCTCTCCATTGGAGAAAACCGATTCAACACCCGCTCAGTAGTTGTTGAGATTTTCACGTTCAGACAGATAGACTTACAAGGAATGGATATATTTTTTTCCATATTTAATGATGGTACCTCAATGTATTATGGAATTAAACCGTTCTCATGAACCACTCTGTCTAATGGTGCGAACCGATTCAACACCCGCTCAGTAGTTGTTGAGATTTTCACGTTCAGGCAGATAGACTTACAGGGAAGGGATATATTTTTTCCATATTTAATGATGATACCTAAATGAGTTGTGGAATTAAACGTTTCCCATGAACCAATCCTTCTATTGGTGCGAACCGATTCAACATCCGTTCAGTAGTTGTTGAGATTTTCACGTTCAGGCAGAGAGACTTACCAGGAAGGGATATTTTTTTTCCATATTTAATGACGATACCACAATGAACAGCGGAAATAAAGCTTCCTCATGCACCACTCTCTCCATTGGAGAAAACCGATTCAACACCGGCTCAGTAGTTGTTGAGATTTTCACGTTCAGACAGATAGACTTACAAGGAATGGATATATTTTTTTCCATATTTAATGATGGTACCTCAATGTATTATAGAGTTAAACCGTTCTCATGAACCACTCTGTCTATTGGTGCGAACCGATTCAACATCCGTTCAGTAGTTGTTGAGATTTTCACGTTCAGACAGATAGACTTACAAGGAATGGATATATTTTTTTCCATATTTAATGGTGATACCTAAATGAGTTATGGAATTAAACCTTTCTCATGAACCACTCTGTCTATTGGTGAGAACCGATTCAACATCCGTTCAGTAGTTGTTGAGATTTTCACGTTCAGGCAGAGAGACTTACCAGGAAGGGATATATTTTTTCCATATTTAATGACGATACCACAATGAACAACGGAAATAAAGCTTCCTCAGGCACCAGTCACTCCATTGGAGAAAACCGATTCAACACCCGCTCAGTAGTTGTTGAGATTTTCACGTTCAGACAGATAGACTTACAAGGAATGGATATATTTTTTTTCCGTATTTAATGATGGTACCTCAATGTATTATGGAATTAAACCGTTCTCATGAACCACTCTGTCTAATGGTGCGAACCGATTCAACATCCGTTCAGCAGTTGTTGAGATTTTCACGTTCAGACAGATAGACTTACAAGGAAGGGATATATTTTTTCCATATTTAATGACGATACCACAATGAACAACGGAAATAAAGCTTCCTCATGCACCACTCTCTCCATTGGAGAAAACCGATTCAACACCCGCTCAGTAGTTGTTGAGATTTTCACGTTCAGGCAGATAGACTTACAGGGAAGGGATTTTTTTTCCATATTTAATGACGATACCACAATGAACAACGGAAATAAAGCTTCCTCATGCACCACTCTCTCCATTGGAGAAAACCGATTCAACACCCGCTCAGTAGTTGTTGAGATTTTCACGTTCAGACAGATAGACTTACAAGGAATGGATATATTTTTTTCCATATTTAACGATGGTACCTCAATGTATTATGGAATTAAACCGTTCTCATGAACCACTCTGTCTAATGGTACGAACCGATTCAACATCCGTTCAGTAGTTGTTGAGATTTTCACGTTCAGACAGATAGACTTACAAGGAAGGGATATATTTTTTCCATATTTAACGACGATACCTAAATGAGTTATGGAATTAAACCATTCTCATGAACCACTCTGTCTAATGGTGCGAACCGATTCAACATCCGTTTAGTAGTTGTTTAGATTTTCACTTTCAGGCAGACAGACTTACAAGGAAGGGATATATTTTTTCCATATTTAATGACGATACCACAATGTATTATGGAATTAAACCGTTCTCATGAACCACTCTGTCTAATGGTGAGAACCGATTCAACATCCGTCCAGTAGTTGTTGAGATTTTCACGTTCAGACAGATAGACTTACAACGAAGGGATATATTTATTGCATATTTAATGACGATACCACAATGAACAACGGAAATAAAGCTTCCTCATGCACCACTCTCTCCATTGGAGGAAACCGATTCAACACCCGCTCAGTAGTTGTTGAGATTTTCACGTTCAGGCAGATAGACTTACAGGGAAGGGATATATTTTTCCATATATAATGATGATACCTAAATGAGTTATGGAATTAAACCTTTCTCATGAACCACTCTGTCTATTGGTGCGAACCGATTCAACATCCGTTCAGTAGTTGTTGAGATTTTCACGTTCAGGCAGACAGACTTACAAGGAATGGATATATTTTTTTCCATATTTAATGATGATACCTAAATGAGTTATGAAATTAAACCTTTCTCATGAACCACTCTGTCTATTGGTGCGAACCGATTCAACATCCGTTCAGTAGTTGTTGGGATTTTCATGTTCAGACAGATAGACTTACAAGGAATGGATATATTTTTTTCCATATTTAATGATGGTACCTCAATGTATTATGGAATTAAACCGTTCTCATGAACCACTCTGTCTAATGGTGCGAACTGATTCAACATCCGTTTAGTAGTTGTTGAGATGTTCACGTTCAGACAGATAGACTTTCAAGGAAGGGATATATTTTTTCCATATTTAATGACGATACCTAAATGAGTTATGGAATTAAACCTTTCTCATGAACCACTCTGTGTATTGGTGCGAACCGATTCAACATCCGTTAAGTAGTTGTTGAGATTTTCACGTTCAGACAGATAGACTTACAAGGAAGGGATATATTTTTTCCATATTTAATGAAGAAACCTAAATGAGTTATTTCATTAAACCTTTCCCATGAACCACTCTGTCTATTGGTGCTAACCGATTCAACATCCGTTCAGTAGTTGTTGAGATTTTCACGTTCAGACAGATAGACTAAGAAGGAATGGATATATTTTTTTCCATATTTAATAATGGTACCTCAATGTATTATGGAATTAAACCGTTCTCATGAACCACTCTGTCTAATGGTGCGAACCGATTCAACATCCGTTCAGCAGTTGTTGAGATTTTCACGTTCAGACAGATAGACTTACAAGGAAGGGATATATTTTTTCCATATTTAATGACGATACCACAATGAACAACGGAAATAAAGCTTCCTCATGCACCACTCTCTCCATTGGAGAAAACCGATTCAACACCCGCTCAGTAGTTGTTGAGATTTTCACGTTCAGGCAGATAGACTTACAGGGAAGGGATATATTTTTTCCATATTTAATGATGATACCTAAATGAGTTATGGAATTAAACCTTTCTCATGAACCACTCTGTCTATTGGTGCGAACCGATTCAACATCCGTTCAGTAGTTGTTGAGATTTTCACGTTCAGACAGATAGACTTACAAGGAAGGGATATATTTTTTCCATATTTAACGACGATACCACAATGTATTATGGAATTAAACCTTTCTCATGAACCACTCTGTCTAATGGTGCGAACCGATTCAACATCCGTTTAGTAGTTGTTTAGATTTTCACTTTCAGGCAGACAGACTTACAAGGAAGGGATATATTTTTTCCATATTTAATGACGATACCACAATGTATTATGGAATTAAACCGTTCTCATGAACCACTCTGTCTAATGGTGAGAACCGATTCAACATCCGTCCAGTAGTTGTTGAGATTTTCACGTTCAGACAGATAGACTTACAACGAAGGGATATATTTATTGCATATTTAATGACGATACCACAATGAACAACGGAAATAAAGCTTCCTCATGCACCACTCTCTCCATTGGAGGAAACCGATTCAACACCCGCTCAGTAGTTGTTGAGATTTTCACGTTCAGGCAGATAGACTTACAGGGAAGGGATATATTTTTCCATATATAATGATGATACCTAAATGAGTTATGGAATTAAACCTTTCTCATGAACCACTCTGTCTATTGGTGCGAACCGATTCAACATCCATTCAGTAGTTGTTGAGATTTTCACGTTCAGGCAGACAGACTAACAAGGAATGGATATATTTTTTTCCATATTTAATGATGATACCTAAATGAGTTATGAAATTAAACCTTTCTCATGAACCACTCTGTCTATTGGTGCGAACCGATTCAACATCCGTTCAGTAGTTGTTGGGATTTTCATGTTCAGACAGATAGACTTACAAGGAATGGATATATTTTTTTCCATATTTAATGATGGTACCTCAATGTATTATGGAATTAAACCGTTCTCATGAACCACTCTGTCTAATGGTGCGAACTGATTCAACATCCGTTTAGTAGTTGTTGAGATGTTCACGTTCAGACAGATAGACTTTCAAGGAAGGGATATATTTTTTCCATATTTAATGACGATACCTAAATGAGTTATGGAATTAAACCTTTCTCATGAACCACTCTGTCTATTGGTGCGAACCGATTCAACATCCGTTAAGTAGTTGTTGAGATTTTCACGTTCAGACAGATAGACTTACAAGGAAGGGATATATTTTTTCCATATTTAATGAAGAAACCTAAATGAGTTATTTCATTAAACCTTTCCCATGAACCACTCTGTCTATTGGTGCTAACCGATTCAACATCCGTTCAGTAGTTGTTGAGATTTTCACGTTCAGACAGATAGACTAAGAAGGAATGGATATATTTTTTTCCATATTTAATAATGGTACCTCAATGTATTATGGAATTAAACCGTTCTCATGAACCACTCTGTCTAATGGTGCGAACCGATTCAACATCCGTTCAGCAGTTGTTGAGATTTTCACGTTCAGACAGATAGACTTACAAGGAAGGGATATATTTTTTCCATATTTAATGACGATACCACAATGAACAACGGAAATAAAGCTTCCTCATGCACCACTCTCTCCATTGGAGAAAACCGATTCAACACCCGCTCAGTAGTTGTTGAGATTTTCACGTTCAGGCAGATAGACTTACAGGGAAGGGATATATTTTTTCCATATTTAATGATGATACCTAAATGAGTTATGGAATTAAACCTTTCTCATGAACCACTCTGTCTATTGGTGCGAACCGATTCAACATCCGTTCAGTAGTTGTTGAGATTTTCACGTTCAGACAGATAGACTTACAAGGAAGGGATATATTTTTTCCATATTTAATGAAGAAACCTAAATGAGTTATTTCATTAAACCTTTCCCATGAACCACTCTGTCTATTGGTGCTAACCGATTCAACATCCGGTCAGTAGTTGTTGAGATTTTCACGTTCAGACAGATAGACTAAGAAGGAATGGATATATTTTTTTCCATATTTAATAATGGTACCTCAATGTATTATGGAATTAAACCGTTCTCATGAACCACTCTGTCTATTGGTGCGAACCGATTCAACATCCGTTCAGTAGTTGTTGAGATTTTCACG
Source organism: Eristalis pertinax (assembly GCA_907269125.1). NCBI lineage: Eukaryota > Metazoa > Arthropoda > Insecta > Diptera > Syrphidae > Eristalis > Eristalis pertinax. The sequence goes on from CAJSMF010000061.1 coordinate 1,998,338, forward strand.
TTCAGGCAGACAGACTTACAAGGAAGGGATATATTTTTTCCATATTTAATGACGATACCACAATGTATTATGGAATTAAACCGTTCTCATGAACCACTCTGTCTAATGGTGCGAACCGATTCAACATCCGTTCAGTAGTTGTTGAGATTTTCACGTTCAGACAGATAGACTTACAAGGAAGGGATATATTTTTTGCATATTTAATGACGATACCACAATGAACAACGGAAATAAAGCTTCCTCATGCACCACTCTCTCCATTGGAGAAAACCGATTCAACACCCGCTCAGTAGTTGTTGAGATTTTCACGTTCAGGCAGATAGACTTACAGGGAAGGGATATATTTTTTCCATATTTAATGACGATACCACAATGAACAACGGAAATAAAGCTTCCTCATGCACCACTCTCTCCATTGGAGAAAACCGATTCAACACCCGCTCAGTAGTTGTTGAGATTTTCACGTTCAGGCAGATAGACTTACAGGGAAGGGATATATTTTTTCCATATTTAATGATGATACCTAAATGAGTTATGGAATTAAACCTTTCTCATGAACCACTCTGTCTATTGGTGCGAACCGATTCAACATCCGTTCAGTAGTTGTTGAGATTTCACGTTCAGACAGATAGACTTACAAGGAAGGGATATATTTTTTCCATATTTAATGAAGAAACCTAAATGAGTTATTTCATTAAACCTTTCCCATGAACCACTCTGTCTATTGGTGCTAACCGATTCAACATCCGTTCAGTAGTTGTTGAGATTTTCACGTTCAGACAGATAGACGAAGAAGGAATGGATATATTTTTTTCCATATTTAATAATGGTACCTCAATGTATTATGGAATTAAACCGTTCTCATGAACCACTCTGTCTATTGGTGCGAACCGATTCAACATCCGTTCAGTAGTTGTTGAGATTTTCACGTTCAGGCAGACAGACTTACAAGGAAGGGATATATTTTTTCCATATTTAATGACGATACCACAATGTATTATGGAATTAAACCGTTCTCATGAACCACTCTGTCTAATGGTGCGAACCGATTCAACATCCGTTCAGTAGTTGTTGAGATTTTCACGTTCAGACAGATAGACTTACAAGGAAGGGATATATTTTTTGCATATTTAATGACGATACCACAATGAACAACGGAAATAAAGCTTCCTCATGCACCACTCTCTCCATTGGAGAAAACCGATTCAACACCCGCTCAGTAGTTGTTGAGATTTTCACGTTCAGGCAGATAGACTTACAGGGAAGGGATATATTTTTTCCATATTTAATGACGATACCACAATGAACAACGGAAATAAAGCTTCCTCATGCACCACTCTCTCCATTGGCGAAAACCGATTCAACACCCGCTCAGTAGTTGTTGAGATTTTCACGTTCAGGCAGATAAACTTACAGGGAAGGGATATATTTTTTCCATATTTAATGATGATACCTAAATGAGTTATGGAGTTAAACCTTTCTCATGAACCAGTCTGTCTATTGGTGCGAACCGATTCAACATCCGTTCAGTAGTTGTTGAGATTTTCACGTTCAGACAGATAGACTTACAAGGAAGGGATATATTTTTTCCATATTTAATGAAGAAACCTAAATGAGTTATTTCATTAAACCTTTCCCATGAACCACTCTGTCTATTGGTGCTAACCGATTCAACATCCGTTCAGTAGTTGTTGAGATTTTCACGTTCAGACAGATAGACTTAGAAGGAATGGATATATTTTTTTCCATATTTAATGATGGTACCTCAATGTATTATGGAATTAAACCGTTCTCATGAACCACTCTGTCTATTGGTGCGAACCGATTCAACACCCGCTCAGTAGTTGTTGAGATTTTCACGTTCAGGCAGATAGACTTACAGGGAAGGGATATATTTTTTCCATATTTAATGATGATACCTAAATGAGTTATGGAATTAAACCTTTCTCATGAACCACTCTGTCTATTGGTGCGAACCGATTCAACATCCATTCAGTAGTTGTTGAGATTTTCACGTTCAGGCAGACAGACTAACAAGGAATGGATATATTTTTTTTCCATATTTAATGATGATACCTAAATGAGTTATGAAATAAAACCTTTCTCATGAACCACTCTGTCTATTGGTGCGAACCGATTCAACATCCATTCAGTAGTTGTTGGGATTTTCACGTTCAGACAGATAGACTTACAAGGAATGGATATATTTTTTTCCATATTTAATGATGGTACCTCAATGTATTATGGAATTAAACCGTTCTCATGAACCACTCTGTCTAATGGTGCGAACTGATTCAACATCCGTTTAGTAGTTGTTGAGATTTTCACGTTCAGACAGATAGACTTTCAAGGAAGGGATATATTTTTTCCATATTTAATGACGATACCTAAATGAGTTATGGAATTAAACCTTTCTCATGAACCACTCTGTGTATTGGTGTGAACCGATTCAAGATCCGTTAAGTAGTTGTTGAGATTTTCACGTTCAGACAGATAGACTTACAAGGAAGGGATATATTTTTTCCATATTTAATGAAGATACCTAAATGAGTTATTTCATTAAACCTTTCCCATGAACCACTCTGTCTATTGGTGCTAACCGATTCAACAGCCGCTCAGCAGTTGTTGAGATTTTCACGTTCAGACAGAAAGACTAAGAAGGAATGGATATATTTTTTTTTCCATATTTAATGATGGTACCTCAATGTATTATGGAATTAAACCGTTCTCATGAACCACTCTGTCTATTTGTGCGAACCGATTCAACATCTGTTCAGTAGTTGTTGCGATTTTCACGTTCAGACAGATAGACTTACAAGGAAGGGATATATTTTTTCCATATTTAATGACGATACCACAATGAACAACGGAAATAAAGCTTCCTCAGGCACCAGTCACTCCATTGGAGAAAACCGATTCAACACCCGCTCAGTAGTTGTTGAGATTTTCACGTTCAGACAGATAGACTTACAAGGAATGGATATATTTTTTTTCCGTATTTAATGATGGTACCTCAATGTATTATGGAATTAAACCGTTCTCATGAACCACTCTGTCTAATGGTGCGAACCGATTCAACATCCGTTCAGCAGTTGTTGAGATTTTCACGTTCAGACAGATAGACTTACAACGAAGGGATATATTTTTTCCATATTTAATGACGATACCACAATGAACAACGGAAATAAAGCTTCCTCATGCATCACTCTCTCCATTGGAGAAAACCGATTCAACACCCGCTCAGTAGTTGTTGAGATTTTCACGTTCAGGCAGATATACTTACAGGGAAGGGATATATTTTTTCCATATTTAATGATGATACCTAAATGAGTTGTGGAATTAAACGTTTCTCATGAACCAATCTGTCTATTGGTGCGAACCGATTCAACATCCGTTCAGTAGTTGTTGAGATTTTCACGTTCAGGCAGACAGACTTACAAGGAAGGGATTTTTTTTTCCATATTTAATGACGATACCACAATGAACAACGGAAATAAAGCTTCCTCATGCACCACTCTCTCCATTGGAGAAAACCGATTCAACACCCGCTCAGTAGTTGTTGAGATTTTCACGTTCAGACAGATAGACTTACAAGGAATGGATATATTTTTTTCCATATTTAATGATGGTACCTCAATGTATTATGGAATTAAACCGTTCTCATGAACCACTCTGTCTAATGGTGCGAACCGATTCAACATCCGTTCACCAGTTGTTGAGATTTTCACGTTCAGACAGATAGACTTACAAGGAAGGGATATATTTTTTCCATATTTAATGACGATACCACAATGAACAACGGAAATAAAGCTTCCTCATGCACCACTCTCTCCATTGGAGAAAACCGATTCAACACCCGCTCAGTAGTTGTTGAGATTTTCACGTTCAGGCAGATATACTTACAGGGAAGGGATATATTTTTTTCATATTTAATAATGATACCTAAATGAGTTATGGAATTAAACCTTTCTCATGAACCACTCTGTCTATTGGTGCGAACCGATTCAACATCCGTTCAGTAGTTGTTGAGATTTTCACGTTCAGACAGATAGACTTACAAGGAATGGATATATTTTTTCCATATTTAATGATGATACCTAAATGAGTTATGGAATTAAACCTTTCTCATGAACCACTCTGTCTATTGGTGCGAACCGATTCAACATCCGTTCAGTAGTTGCTGAGATTTTCACGTTCAGGCAGATAGACTTACAAGGAAGGGATATATTTTTTCCATATTTAATGACGATACCACAATGAACAACGGAAATAAAGCTTCCTCATGCACCACTCTCTCCATTGGAGAAAACCGATTCAACATCCGCTCGGTAATTGTTGAGATTTTCACGTTCAGACAGGTAGACTTACCAGGAATGGATATATTTTTTTCCATATTTAATGATGATACCTAAATGAGTTGTGGAATTAAACGTTTCTCATGAACCAATCCGTCTATTTTGGTGCGAACCGATTCAACATCCGTTCAGTAGTTGTTGAGATTTTCACGTTCAGGCAGATAGACTTACAAGGAAGGGATATATTTTTGCCATATTTAATGACGATACCACAATGAACAACGGAAATAAAGCTTCCTCATGCACCACTCTCTCCATTGGAGAAAACCGATTCAACACCCACTCAGTAGTTGTTGAGATTTTCACGTTCAGACAGATAGACTTACAAGGAATGGATATATTTGTTTCCATATTTAATGATGGTACCTCAATGTATTATGGAATTAAAGCGTTCTCATGAACCACTCTGTCTAATGGTGCGAACCGATTCAACATCCGTTCAGCAGTTGTTGAGGTTTTCACGTTCAGACAGATAGACTTACAAGGAAGGGATATTTTTTTTCCATATTTAATGACGATACCACAATGAACAACGGAAATAAAGCTTCCTCATGCAACACTCTCTCCATTGGAGAAAACCGATTCAACACCCGCTCAGTAGTTGTTGAGATTTTCACGTTCAGGCAGATATACTTACAGGGAAGGGATATGTTTTTTCCATATTTAATGATGATACCTAAATGAGTTGTGGAATTAAACGTTTCCCATGAACCAATCCGTCTATTGGTGCGAACCGATTCAACATCCGTTCAGTAGTTGTTGAGATTTTCACGTTCAGGCAGAGAGACTTACCAGGAAGGGATATATTTTTTCCATATTTAATGACGATACCACAATGAACAGCGGAAATAAAGCTTCCTCATGCACCACTCTCTCCATTGGAGAAAACCGATTCAACACCGGCTCAGTAGTTGTTGAGATTTTCACGTTCAGACAGATAGACTTACAAGGAATGGATATATTTTTTTCCATATTTAATGATGGTACCTCAATGTATTATAGAGTTAAACCGTTCTCATGAACCACTCTGTCTATTGGTGCGAACCGATTCAACATCCGTTCAGTAGTTGTTGAGATTTTCACGTTCAGACAGATAGACTTACAAGGAATGGATATATTTTTTTCCATATTTAATGATGATACCTAAATGAGTTATGGAATTAAACCTTTCTCATGAACCACTCTGTCTATTGGTGCGAACCGATTCAACATCCGTTTAGTAGTTGTTGAGATTTTCACGTTCAGACAGATAGACTTACAAGGAAGGGATATATTTTTTCCATATTTAATGACGATACCACAATGAACAACGGAAATAAAGCTTCCTCAGGCACCAGTCACTCCATTGGAGAAAACCGATTCAACACCCGCTCAGTAGTTGTTGAGATTTTCACGTTCAGACAGATAGACTTACAAGGAATGGATATATTTTTTTTCCGTATTTAATGATGGTACCTCAATGTATTATGGAATTAAACCGTTCTCATGAACCACTCTGTCTAATGGTGCGAACCGATTCAACATCCGTTCAGTAGTTGTTGAGATTTTCACGTTCAGGCAGATAGACTTACAAGGAAGGGATATATTTTTTCCATATTTAATGACGATACCACAATAAACAACGGAAATAAAGCTTCCTCATGCACCACTCTCTCCATTGGAGAAAACCGATTCAACACCCGCTCAGTAGTTGTTGAGATTTTCACGTTCAGGCAGATAGACTTACAAGGAAGGGATTTTTTTTCCATATTTAATGACGATACCACAATGAACAACGGAAATAAAGCTTCCTCATGCACCACTCTCTCCATTGGAGAAAACCGATTCAACACCCGCTCAGTAGTTGTTGAGATTTTCACGTTCAGACAGATAGACTTACAAGGAATGGATATATTTTTTTCCATATTTAATGATGGTACCTCAATGTATTATGGAATTAAACCGTTCTCATGAACCACTCTGTCTAATGGCGCGAACCGATTCAACATCCGTTTAGTAGTTGTTGAGATTTTCACGTTCAGACAGATAGACTTACAAGGAATGGATATATTTTTTTCCATATTTAATGATGATACCTAAATGAGTTATGGAATAAAACCTTTCTCATGAACCACTCTGTCTATTGGTGCGAACCGATTCAACATCCGTTCAGTAGTTGTTGAGATTTTCACGTTCAGGCAGATAGACTTACAAGGAAGGGATATATTTTTTCCATATTTAATGACGATACCACAATAAACGACGGAAATAAAGCTTCCTCATGCACCACTCTCTCCATTGGAGAAAACCGATTCAACACCCGCTCGGTAATTGTTGAGATTTTCACGTTCAGACAGATAGACTTACAAGGAATGGATATATTTTTTTCCATATTTAATGATGATACCTAAATGAGTTATGGAATTAAACCTTTCTCATGAACCACTCTGTCTATTGGTGCGAACCGATTCAACATCCGTTTAGTAGTTGTTGAGATTTTCACGTTCAGACAGATAGACTTACAAGGAAGGGATATATTTTTTCCATATTTAATGACGATACCACAATGAACAAAGGAAATAAAGCTTCCTCAGGCACCAGTCACTCCATTGGAGAAAACCGATTCAACACCCGCTCAGTAGTTGTTGAGATTTTCACGTTCAGACAGATAGACTTACAAGGAATTAATATATTTTTTTTCCGTATTTAATGATGGTACCTCAATGTATTATGGAATTAAACCGTTCTCATGAACCACTCTGTCTAATGGTGCGAACCGATTCAACATCCGTTCAGCAGTTGTTGAGATTTTCACGTTCAGACAGATAGACTTACAAGGAAGGGATATATTTTTTCCATATTTAATGACGATACCACAATGAACAACGGAAATAAAGCTTCCTCATGCACCACTCTCTCCATTGGAGAAAACCGATTCAACACCCGCTCAGTAGTTGTTGAGATTTTCACGTTCAGGCAGATATACTTACAGGGAAGGGATTTTTTTTCCATATTTAATGACGATACCACAATGAACAACGGAAATAAAGCTTCCTCATGCACCACTCTCTCCATTGGAGAAAACCGATTCAACACCCGCTCAGTAGTTGTTGAGATTTTCACGTTCAGACAGATAGACTTACAAGGAATGGATATATTTTTTTCCATATTTAATGATGGTACCTCAATGTATTATGGAATTAAACCGTTCTCATGAACCACTCTGTCTAATGGCGCGAACCGATTCAACATCCGTTCAGTAGTTGTTGAGATTTTCACGTTCAGACAGATAGACTTACAAGGAATGGATATATTTTTTTCCATATTTAATGATGATACCTAAATGAGTTATGGAATAAAACCTTTCTCATGAACCACTCTGTCTATTGGTGCGAACCGATTCAACATCCGTTCAGTAGTTGCTGAGATTTTCACGTTCAGGCAGATAGACTTACAAGGAAGGGATATATTTTTTTCATATTTAATGACGATACCACAATAAACGACGGAAATAAAGCTTCCTCATGCACCACTCTCTCCATTGGAGAAAACCGATTCAACACCCGCTCGGTAATTGTTGAGATTTTCACGTTCAGACAGGTAGACTTACCAGGAATGGATATATTTTTTTCCATATTTAATGATGATACCTAAATGAGTTGTGGAATTAAACGTTTCTCATGAACCAATCTGTCTATTGGTGCGAACCGATTCAACATCCGTTCAGTAGTTGTTGAGATTTTCACGTTCAGGCAGATAGACTTACAAGGAAGGGATATATTTTTGCCATATTTAATGACGATACCACAATGAACAACGGAAATAAAGCTTCCTCATGCACCACTCTCTCCATTGGAGAAAACCGATTCAACACCCACTCAGTAGTTGTTGAGATTTTCACGTTCAGACAGATAGACTTACAAGGAATGGATATATTTGTTTCCATATTTAATGATGGTACCTCAATGTATTATGGAATTAAAGCGTTCTCATGAACCACTCTGTCTAATGGTGCGAACCGATTCAACATCCGTTCAGCAGTTGTTGAGATTTTCACGTTCAGACAGATAGACTTACAAGGAAGGGATATATTTTTTCCATATTTAATGACGATACCACAATGAACAACGGAAATAAAGCTTCCTCATGCACCACTCTCTCCATTGGAGAAAACCGATTCAACACCCGCTCAGTGGTTGTTGAGATTTTCACGTTCAGGCAGATATACTTACAGGGAAGGGATATATTTTTTTCATATTTAATGATGATACCTAAATGAGTTATGGAATTAAACCTTTCTCATGAACCACTCTGTCTATTGGTGCGAACCGATTCAACATCCGTTCAGTAGTTGAGATTTTCACGTTCAGACAGATAGACTTACAAGGAATGGATATATTTTTTCCATATTTAATGATGATACCTAAATGAGTTATGGAATAAAACCTTTCTCATGAACCACTCTGTCTATTGGTGCGAACCGATTCAACATCCGTTCAGTAGTTGCTGAGATTTTCACGTTTAGGCAGATAGACTTACAAGGAAGGGATATATTTTTTCCATATTTAATGACGATACCACAATAAACAACGGAAATAAAGCTTCCTCATGCACCACTCTCTCCATTGGAGAAAACCGATTCAACAGCCGCTCGGTAATTGTTGAGATTTTCACGTTCAGACAGGTAGACTTACCAGGAATGGATATATTTTTTTCCATTTTAATGATGATACCTAAATGAGTTGTGGAATTAAACGTTTCTCATGAACCAATCCGTCTATTGGTGCGAACCGATTCAACATCCGTTCAGTAGTTGTTGAGATTTTCACGTTCAGGCAGATAGACTTACAAGGAAGGGATATATTTTTGCCATATTTAATGACGATACCACAATGAACAACGGAAATAAAGCTTCCTCATGCACCACTCTCTCCATTGGAGAAAACCGATTCAACACCCACTCAGTAGTTGTTGAGATTTCCACGTTCAGACAGATAGACTTACAAGGAATGGATATATTTGTTTCCATATTTAATGATGGTACCTCAATGTATTATGGAATTAAAGTGTTCTCATGAACCACTCTGTCTATTGGTGCGAACCGATTCAACATCCGTTCAGTAGTTGTTGAGATTTTCACGTTCAGACAGATAGACTTACAAGGAATGGATATATTTTTTCCATATTTAATGATGATACCTAAATGAGTTATGGAATAAAACCTTTCTCATGAACCACTCTGTCTATTGGTGCGAACCGATTCAACATCCGTTCAGCAGTTGTTGAGATTTTCACGTTCAGACAGATAGACTTACAAGGAAGGGATATTTTTTTTCCATATTTAATGACGATACCACAATGAACAACGGAAATAAAGCTTCCTCATGCACCACTCTCTCCATTGGAGAAAACCGATTCAACACCCGCTCAGTAGTTGTTGAGATTTTCACGTTCAGGCAGATATACATACAGGGAAGGGATATATTTTTTCCATATTTAATGATGATACCTAAATGAGTTGTGGAATTAAACGTTTCCCATGAACCAATCCGTCTATTGGTGCGAACCGATTCAACATCCGTTCAGTAGTTGTTGAGATTTTCACGTTCAGGCAGAGAGACTTACCAGGAAGGGATATATTTTTTCCATGTTTAATGACGATACCACAATGAACAGCGGAAATAAAGCTTCCTCATGCACCACTCTCTCCATTGGAGAAAACCGATTCAACACCCGCTCAGTAGTTGTTGAGATTTTCACGTTCAGACAGATAGACTTACAAGGAATGGATATATTTTTTTCCATATTTAATGATGGTACCTCAATGTATTATGGAATTAAACCGTTCTCATGAACCACTCTGTCTATTGGTGCGAACCGATTCAACATCCGTTCAGTAGTTGTTGAGATTTTCACGTTCAGACAGATAGACTTACAAGGAATGGATATATTTTTTTCCATATTTAATGATGATACCTAAATGAGTTATGGAATTAAACCTTTCTCATGAACCACTCTGTCTATTGGTGCGAACCGATTCAACATCCGTTTAGTAGTTGTTGAGATTTTCACGTTCAGACAGATAGACTTAGAAGGGAGGGATATATTTTTTCCATATTTAATGACGATACCACAATGAACAACGGAAATAAAGCTTCCTCAGGCACCAGTCACTCCATTGGAGAAAACCGATTCAACACCCGCTCAGTAGTTGTTGAGATTTTCACGTTCAGACAGATAGACTTACAAGGAATGGATATATTTTTTTTCCGTATTTAATGATGGTACCTCAATGTATTATGGAATTAAACCGTTCTCATGAACCACTCTGTCTAATGGTGCGAACCGATTCAACATCCGTTCAGCAGTTGTTGAGATTTTCACGTTCAGACAGATAGACTTACAAGGAAGGGATATATTTTTTCCATATTTAATGACGATACCACAATGAACAACGGAAATAAAGCTTCCTCATGCACCACTCTCTCCATTGGAGAAAACCGATTCAACACCCGCTCAGTAGTTGTTGAGATTTTCACGTTCAGGCAGATATACTCACAGGGAAGGGATTTTTTTTCCATATTTAATGACGATACCACAATGAACAACGGAAATAAAGCTTCCTCATGCACCACTCTCTCCATTGGAGAAAACCGATTCAACACCCGCTCAGTAGTTGTTGAGATTTTCACGTTCAGACAGATAGACTTACAAGGAATGGATATATTTTTTTCCATATTTAATGATGGTACCTCAATGTATTATGGAATTAAACCGTTCTCATGAACCACTCTGTCTAATGGTGCGAACCGATTCAACATCCGTTCAGTAGTTGTTGAGATTTTCACGTTCAGACAGATAGACTTACAAGGAATGGATATATTTTTTTCCATATTTAATGACGATACCACAATGAACAACGGAAATAAAGCTTCCTCATGCACCACTCTCTCCATTGGAGAAAACCGATTCAACACCCGTTCAGTAGTTGTTGAGATTTTCACGTTCAGGCAGATAGACTTACAGGGAAGGGATATATTTTTTCCATATTTAATGATGATACCTAAATGAGTTGTGGAATTAAACGTTTCTCATGAACCAATCCGTCTATTGGTGCGAACCGATTCAACATCCGTTCAGTAGTTGTTGAGATTTTCACGTTCAGGCAGATAGACTTACAAGGAAGGGATTTTTTTTTCCATATTTAATGACGATACCACAATGAACAACGGAAATAAAGCTTCCTCATGCACCACTCTCTCCATTGGAGAAAACCGATTCAACACCCGCTCAGTAGTTGTTGAGATTTTCACGTTCAGACAGATAGACTTACAAGGAATGGATATATTTTTTTCCATATTTAATGATGGTACCTCAATGTATTATGGAGTAAAACCGTTCTCATGAACCACTCTGTCTAATGGTGCGAACCGATTCAACACCCGCTCAGTAGTTGTTGAGATTTTCACGTACAGGCAGATATACTTACAGGGAAGGGATATATTTTTTCCATATTTAATGATGATACCTAAATGAGTTGTGGAATTAAACGTTTCCCATGAACCAATCCTTCTATTGGTGCGAACCGATTCAACATCCGTTCAGTAGTTGTTGAGATTTTCACGTTCAGGCAGAGAGACTTACCAGGAAGGGATATTTTTTTTCCATATTTAATGACGATACCACAATGAACAGCGGAAATAAAGCTTCCTCATGCACCACTCTCTCCATTGGAGAAAACCGATTCAACACCGGCTCAGTAGTTGTTGAGATTTTCACGTTCAGACAGATAGACTTACAAGGAATGGATATATTTTTTTCCATATTTAATGATGGTACCTCAATGTATTATAGAGTTAAACCGTTCTCATGAACCACTCTGTCTATTGGTGCGAACCGATTCAACATCCGTTCAGTAGTTGTTGAGATTTTCACGTTCAGACAGATAGACTTACAAGGAATGGATATATTTTTTTCCATATTTAATGGTGATACCTAAATGAGTTATGGAATTAAACCTTTCTCATGAACCACTCTGTCTATTGGTGAGAACCGATTCAACATCCGTTCAGTAGTTGTTGAGATTTTCACGTTCAGGCAGAGAGACTTACCAGGAAGGGATATATTTTTTCCATATTTAATGACGATACCACAATGAACAACGGAAATAAAGCTTCCTCAGGCACCAGTCACTCCATTGGAGAAAACCGATTCAACACCCGCTCAGTAGTTGTTGAGATTTTCACGTTCAGACAGATAGACTTACAAGGAATGGATATATTTTTTTTCCATATTTAATGATGGTACCTCAATGTATTATGGAATTAAACCGTTCTCATGAACCACTCTGTCTAATGGTGCGAACCGATTCAACATCCGTTCAGCAGTTGTTGAGATTTTCACGTTCAGACAGATAGACTTACAAGGAAGGGATATATTTTTTCCATATTTAATGACGATACCACAATGAACAACGGAAATAAAGCTTCCTCATGCACCACTCTCTCCATTGGAGAAAACCGATTCAACACCCGCTCAGTAGTTGTTGAGATTTTCACGTTCAGGCAGATATACTTACAGGGAAGGGATTTTTTTTCCATATTTAATGACGATACCACAATGAACAACGGAAATAAAGCTTCCTCATGCACCACTCTCTCCATTGGAGAAAACCGATTCAACACCCGCTCAGTAGTTGTTGAGATTTTCACGTTCAGACAGATAGACTTACAAGGAATGGATATATTTTTTTCCATATTTAACGATGGTACCTCAATGTATTATGGAATTAAACCGTTCTCATGAACCACTCTGTCTAATGGTACGAACCGATTCAACATCCGTTCAGTAGTTGTTGAGATTTTCACGTTCAGACAGATAGACCTACAAGGAATGGATATATTTTTTCCATATTTAATGATGATACCTAAATGAGTTATGGAATTAAACCTTTTCTCATGAACCACTCTGTCTATTGGTGCGAACTGATTCAACATCCGTTCAGTAGTTGCTGAGATTTTCACGTTCAGGCAGATAGACTTACAAGGAAGGGATATATTTTTTCCATATTTAATGACGATACCACAATAAACAACGGAAATAAAGCTTCCTCATGCACCACTCTCTCCATTGGAGAAAACCGATTCAACACCCGCTCGGTAATTGTTGAGATTTTCACGTTCAGACAGGTAGACTTACCAGGAATGGATATATTTTTTTCCATATTTAATGATGATACCTAAATGAGTTGTGGAATTAAACGTTTCTCATGAACCAATCTGTCTATTGGTGCGAACCGATTCAACATCCGTTCAGTAGTTGTTGAGATTTTCACGTTCAGGCAGATAGACTTACAAGGAAGGGATATATTTTTGCCATATTTAATGACGATACCACAATGAACAACGGAAATAAAGCTTCCTCATGCACCACTCTCTCCATTGGAGAAAACCGATTCAACACCCGCTCAGTAGTTGTTGAGATTTTCACGTTCAGACAGATAGACTTACAAGGAATGGATATATTTTTTTCCATATTTAATGATGGTACCTCAATGTATCATGGAATTAAAGCGTTCTCATGAACCACTCTGTCTAATGGTGCGAACCGATTCAACATCCGTTCAGCAGTTGTTGAGATTTTCACGTTCAGACAGATAGACTTACAAGGAAGGGATATATTTTTTCCATATTTAATGACGATACCACAATGAACAACGGAAATAAAGCTTCCTCATGCACCACTCTCTCCATTGGAGAAAACCGATTCAACACCCGCTCAGTAGTTGTTGAGACTTTCACGTTCAGGCAGATAGACTTACAGGGAAGGGATATATTTTTTCCATATTTAATGATGATACCTAAATGAGTTGTGGAATTAAACGTTTCTCATGAACCAATCCGTCTATTGGTGCGAACCGATTCAACATCCGTTCAGTAGTTGTTGAGATTTTCACGTTCAGGCAGATATACTTACAGGGAAGGGATATATTTTTTCCATATTTAATGATGATACCTAAATGAGTTATGGAGTCAAACCTTTCTCATGAACCACTCTGTCTATTGATGCGAACCGATTCAACATCCGTTCAGTAGTTGCTGAGATTTTCACGTTCAGGCAGATAGACTTACAAAGAAGGGATATATTTTTTTCATATTTAATGACGATACCACAATAAACAACGGAAATAAAGCTTCCTCATGCACCACTCTCTCCACTGGAGAAAACCGATGGTACCTCAATGTATTATGAAATTAAACCGTTCTCATGAACCACTCTGTCTAATGGTGCGAACCGATTCAACATCCGTTCAGCAGTTGTTGAGATTTTCACGTTCAGACAGATAGACTTACAAGGAATGGATATATTTTTTTCCATATTTAATGGTGATACCTAAATGAGTTATGGAATTAAACCTTTCTCATGAACCACTCTGTCTATTGGTGAGAACCGATTCAACATCCGTTCAGTAGTTGTTGAGATTTTCACGTTCAGGCAGAGAGACTTACCAGGAAGGGATATATTTTTTCCATATTTAATGACGATACCACAATGAACAACGGAAATAAAGCTTCCTCAGGCACCAGTCACTCCATTGGAGAAAACCGATTCAACACCCGCTCAGTAGTTGTTGAGATTTTCACGTTCAGACAGATAGACTTACAAGGAATGGATATATTTTTTTTCCGTATTTAATGATGGTACCTCAATGTATTATGGAATTAAACCGTTCTCATGAACCACTCTGTCTAATGGTGCGAACCGATTCAACATCCGTTCAGCAGTTGTTGAGATTTTCACGTTCAGACAGATAGACTTACAAGGAAGGGATATATTTTTTCCATATTTAATGACGATACCACAATGAACAACGGAAATAAAGCTTCCTCATGCACCACTCTCTCCATTGGAGAAAACCGATTCAACACCCGCTCAGTAGTTGTTGAGATTTTCACGTTCAGGCAGATATACTTACAGGGAAGGGATTTTTTTTCCATATTTAATGACGATACCACAATGAACAACGGAAATAAAGCTTCCTCATGCACCACTCTCTCCATTGGAGAAAACCGATTCAACACCCGCTCAGTAGTTGTTGAGATTTTCACGTTCAGACAGATAGACTTACAAGGAATGGATATATTTTTTTCCATATTTAATGATGGTACCTCAATGTATTATGGAATTAAACCGTTCTCATGAACCACTCTGTCTAATGGTGCGAACCGATTCAACATCCGTTCAGTAGTTGTTGAGATTTTCACGTTCAGACAGATAGACTTACAAGGAATGGATATATTTTTTTCCATATTTAATGATGATACCTAAATGAGTTATGGAATTAAACCTTTCTCATGAACCACTCTGTCTATTGGTGCGAACTGATTCAACATCCGTTCAGTAGTTGCTGAGATTTTCACGTTCAGGCAGATAGACTTACAAGGAAGGGATATATTTTTTCCATATTTAATGACGATACCACAATAAACAACGGAAATAAAGCTTCCTCATGCACCACTCTCTCCATTGGAGAAAACCGATTCAACACCCGCTCGGTAATTGTTGAGATTTTCACGTTCAGACAGGTAGACTTACCAGGAATGGATATATTTTTTTCCATATTTAATGATGATACCTAAATGAGTTGTGGAATTAAACGTTTCTCATGAACCAATCCGTCTATTGGTGCGAACCGATTCAACATCCGTTCAGTAGTTGTTGAGATTTTCACGTTCAGGCAGATAGACTTACAAGGAAGGGATATATTTTTGCCATATTTAATGACGATACCACAATGAACAACGGAAATAAAGCTTCCTCATGCACCACTCTCTCCATTGGAGAAAACCGATTCAACACCCGCTCAGTAGTTGTTGAGATTTTCACGTTCAGACAGATAGACTTACAAGGAATGGATATATTTTTTTCCATATTTAATGATGGTACCTCAATGTATTATGGAATTAAAGCGTTCTCATGAACCACTCTGTCTAATGGTGCGAACCGATTCAACATCCGTTCAGCAGTTGTTGAGATTTTCACGTTCAGACAGATAGACTTACAAGGAAGGGATATATTTTTTCCATATTTAATGACGATACCACAATGAACAACGGAAATAAAGCTTCCTCATGCACCACTCTCTCCATTGGAGAAAACCGATTCAACACCCGCTCAGTAGTTGTTGAGACTTTCACGTTCAGGCAGATATACTTACAGGGAAGGGATATATTTTTTCCATATTTAATGATGATACCTAAATGAGTTGTGGAATTAAACGTTTCTCATGAACCAATCCGTCTATTGGTGCGAACCGATTCAACATCCGTTCAGTAGTTGTTGAGATTTTCACGTTCAGGCAGATATACTTACAGGGAAGGGATATATTTTTTCCATATTTAATGATGATACCTAAATGAGTTATGGAGTTAAACCTTTCTCATGAACCACTCTGTCTATTGATGCGAACCGATTCAACATCCGTTCAGTAGTTGCTGAGATTTTCACGTTCAGGCAGATAGACTTACAAAGAAGGGATATATTTTTTTCATATTTAATGACGATACCACAATAAACAACGGAAATAAAGCTTCCTCATGCACCACTCTCTCCACTGGAGAAAACCGATGGTACCTCAATGTATTATGAAATTAAACCGTTCTCATGAACCACTCTGTCTAATGGTGCGAACCGATTCAACATCCGTTCAGCAGTTGTTGAGATTTTCACGTTCAGACAGATAGACTTACAAGGAAGGAATATATTTTTTCCATATTTAATGACGATACCACAATGAACAACGGAAATAAAGCTTCCTCATGCACCACTCTCTCCATTGGAGAAAACCGATTCAACACCCGCTCAGTAGTTGTTGAGATTTTCACGTTCAGGCAGATAAACTTACAGGGAAGGCATATATTTTTTCCATATTTAATGATGAAACCTCAATGAATTATGGAATTAAACCTTTCTCATGAACCACTCTGTCTATTGGTGCGAACCGATTCAACATCCGTTCAGTAATTGTTGAGATTTTCACGTTCAGACAGGTAGACTTACCAGGAATGGATATATTTTTTTCCATATTTAATGATGATACCTAAATGAGTTGTGGAATTAAACGTTTCTCATGAACCAATCTGTCTATTGGTGCGAACCGATTCAACATCCGTTCAGTAGTTGTTGAGATTTTCACGTTCAGGCAGATAGACTTACAAGGAAGGGATATATTTTTTCCATATTTAATGACGATACCACAATGAACAACGGAAATAAAGCTTCCTCATGCACCACTCTCTCCATTGGAGAAAACCGATTCAACACCCGCTCAGTAGTTGTTCAGATTTTCACGTTCAGGCAGATATACTTACAGGGAAGGGATATATTTTTTCCATATTTAATGATAATACCTCAATGTATTATGGAGTAAAACCGTTCTCATGAGCCACTCTGTCTAATGGTGCGAACCGATTCAACACCCGCTCAGTAGTTGTTGAGATTTTCACGTTCAGGCAGATATACTTACAGGGAAGGGATATATTTTTTCCATATTTAATGATGATACCTAAATGAGTTATGGAATTAAACCTTTCTCATGAACCACTCTGTCTATTGGTGCGAACCGATTCAACATCCGTTCAGTAGTTGTTGAGATTTTCACGTTCAGGCAGACAGACTTACAAGGAAGGGATATATTTTTTCCATATTTAATGACGATACCACAATGTATTATGGAATTAAACCGTTCTCATGAACCACTCTGTCTAATGGTGAGAACCGATTCAACATCCGTTCAGTAGTTGTTGAGATTTTCACGTTCAGACAGATTGACTTACAAGGAATTGATATATTTATTCCATATTTAATGACGATACCAGAATGAACAACGGAAATAAAGCTTCCTCATGCACCACTCTCTCCATTGGAGGAAACCGATTCAACACCCGCTCAGTAGTTGTTGAGATTTTCACGTTCAGGCAGATAGACTTACAGGGAAGGGATATATTTTTCCATATATAATGATGATACCTAAATGAGTTATGGAATTAAACCTTTCTCATGAACCACTCTGTCTATTGGTGCGAACCGATTCAACATCCATTCAGTAGTTGTTGAGATTTTCACGTTCAGGCAGACAGACTAACAAGGAATGGATATATTTTTTTCCATATTTAATGATGATACCTAAATGAGTTATGGAATTAAACCTTTCTCATGAACCACTCTGTCTATTGGTGCGAACCGATTCAACATCCGTTCAGTAGTTGTTGGGATTTTCACGTTCAGACAGATAGACTTACAAGGAATGGATATATTTTTTTCCATATTTAATGATGGTACCTCAATGTATTATGGAATTAAACCGTTCTCATGAACCACTCTGTCTAATGGTGCGAACCGATTCAACATCCGTTTAGTAGTTGTTGAGATTTTCACGTTCAGACAGATAGACTTTCAAGGAAGGGATATATTTTTTCCATATTTAATGACAATACCTAAATGAGTTATGGAATTAAACCTTTCTCATGAACCACTCTGTGTATTGGTGAGAACCGATTCAACATCCGTTAAGTAGTTGTTGAGATTTTCATGTTCAGACAGATAGACTTACAAGGAAGGGATATATTTTTTCCATATTTAATGAAGATACCTAAATGAGTTATTTCATTAAACCTTTCCCATGAACCACTCTGTCTATTGGTGCTAACCGATTCAACATCCGTTCAGTAGTTGTTGAGATTTTCACGTTCAGACAGATAGACTTAGAAGGAATGGATATATTTTTTTCCATATTTAATGATGATACCTCAATGTATTATGGAATTAAACCGTTCTCATGAACCACTCTGTCTATTTGTGCGAACCGATTCAACATCTGTTCAGCAGTTGTTGCGATTTTCACGTTCAGATAGGTAGACTTACAAGGAAGGGATATATTTTTGTCCATATTTAATGATGATACCTCAACGGATTATGTAAATAAACCTTTCTCAGGAAACACTCTGTCTATTGGTGCGAACCGATTCAACATCCGTTCAGTAGTTGTTGGGATTTTCACGTTCAGACAGGTAGACTTACAAGGAATGGATATATTTTTTTCCATATTTAATGATGGTACCTCAATGTATTATGGAATTAAACCGTTCTCATGAACCACTCTGTCTAATGGTGCGAACCGATTCAACATCCGTTTAGTAGTTGTTGAGATTTTCACGTTCAGACAGATAGACTTACAAGGAAGGGATATATTTTTTCCATATTTAATGACGATACCTAAATGAGTTATGGAATTAAACGTTTCTCATGAACCACTCTGTCTATTGGTGCGAACCGATTCAACACCCGCTCAGTAGTTGTTGAGATTTTCACGTTCAGACAGATAGACTTACAAGGAATGGATATATTTTTTTCCATATTTAATGATGTTACCTCAATGTATTATGAAATTAAACCGTTCTCATGAACCACTCTGTCTAATGGTGCGAACCGATTCAACATCCGTTCAGCAGTTGTTGAGATTTTCACGTTCAGACAGATAGACTTACAAGGAAGGAATATATTTTTTCCATATTTAATGACGATACCACAATGAACAACGGAAATAAAGCTTCCTCATGCACCACTCTCTCCATTGGAGAAAACCGATTCAACACCCGCTCAGTAGTTGTTGAGATTTTCACGTTCAGGCAGATAAACTTACAGGGAAGGCATATATTTTTTCCATATTTAATGATGAAACCTCAATGAGTTATGGAATTAAACCTTTCTCATGAACCACTCTGTCTATTGGTGCGAACCGATTCAACATCCGTTCAGTAGTTGTTGAGATTTTCACGTTCAGACAGATAGACTTACAAGGAATGGATATATTTTTTTCCATATTTAATGATGATATCTATATGAGTTATGGAATTAAACCTTTCTCATGAACCACTCTGTCTATTGGTGCGAACCGATTCAACATCCGTTTAGTAGTTGTTGAGATTTTCACGTTCAGACAGATAGACTTACAAGGAAGGGATATATTTTTTCCATATTTAATGACGATACCACAATGAACAACGGAAATAAAGCTTCCTCATGCACCACTCTCTCCATTGGGGAAAACCGATTCAACACCCACTCAGTAGTTGTTGAGATTTTCACGTTCAGACAGATAGACTTACAAGGAATGGATATATTTTTTTCCGTATTTAATGATGGTACCTCAATGTATTATGGAATTAAACCGTTCTCATGAACCACTCTGTCTAATGGTGCGAACCGATTCAACATCCGTTCAGCAGTTGTTGAGATTTTCACGTTCAGACAGATAGACTTACAAGGAAGGGATATATTTTTTCCATATTTAATGACGATACCACAATGAACAACGGAAATAAAGCTTCCTCATGCACCACTCTCTCCATTGGAGAAAACCGATTCAACACCCGCTCAGTAGTTGTTGAGATTTTCACGTTCAGGCAGATATACTTACAGGGAAGGGATATATTTTTTCCATATTTAATGATGATACCTAAATGAGTTATGGAATTAAACCTTTCTCATGAACCACTCTGTCTATTGGTGCGAACCGATTCAACATCCGTTCAGTAGTTGTTGGGATTTTCACGTTCAGACAGATAGACTTACAAGGAATGGATATATTTTTTTCCATATTTAATGATGGTACCTCAATGTATTATGGAATTAAACCGTTCTCATGAACCACTCTGTCTAATGGTGCGAACCGATTCAACATCCGTTTAGTAGTTGTTGAGATTTTCACGTTCAGACAGATAGACTTTCAAGGAAGGGATATATTTTTTCCATATTTAATGACGATACCTAAATGAGTTATGGAATTAAACCTTTCTCATGAACCACTCTGTGTATTGGTGCGAACCGATTCAACATCCGTTAAGTAGTTGTTGAGATTTTCATGTTCAGACAGATAGACTTACAAGGAAGGGATATATTTTTTCCATATTTAATGAAGATACCTAAATGAGTTATTTCATTAAACCTTTCCCATGAACCACTCTGTCTATTGGTGCTAACCGATTCAACATCCGTTCAGTAGTTGTTGAGATTTTCACGTTCAGACAGATAGACTTAGAAGGAATGGATATATTTTTTTCCATATTTAATGATGATACCTCAATGTATTATGGAATTAAACCGTTCTCATGAACCACTCTGTCTATTTGTGCGAACCGATTCAACATTTGTTTAGTAGTTGTTGCGATTTTCACGTTCAGATAGGTAGACTTACAAGGAAGGGATATATTTTTGTCCATATTTAATGATGATACCACAACGGATTATGTAAATAAACCTTTCTCAGGAAACACTCTGTCTATTGGTGTGAACCGATTCAACATCCGTTCAGTAGTTGTTGGGATTTTCACGTTCACACAGGTAGACTTACAAGGAATGGATATATTTTTTTCCATATTTAATGATGGTACCTCAATGTATTATGGAATTAAACCGTTCTCATGAACCACTCTGTCTAATGGTGCGAACCGATTCAACATCCGTTTAGTAGTTGTTGAGATTTTCACGTTCAGACAGATAGACTTACAAGGAAGGGATATATTTTTTCCATATTTAATGACGATACCTAAATGAGTTATGGAATTAAACGTTTCTCATGAACCACTCTGTCTATTGGTGCGAACCGATTCAACACCCGCTCAGTAGTTGTTGAGATTTTCACGTTCAGACAGATAGACTTACAAGGAATGGATATATTTTTTTCCATATTTAATGATGGTACCTCAATGTATTATGAAATTAAACCGTTCTCATGAACCACTCTGTCTAATGGTGCGAACCGATTCAACATCCGTTCAGCAGTTGTTGAGATTTTCACGTTCAGACAGATAGACTTACAAGGAAGGAATATATTTTTTCCATATTTAATGACGATACCACAATGAACAACGGAAATAAAGCTTCCTCATGCACCACTCTCTCCATTGGAGAAAACCGATTCAACACCCGCTCAGTAGTTGTTGAGATTTTCACGTTCAAGCAGATAAACTTACAGGGAAGGCATATATTTTTTCCATATTTAATGATGAAACCTCAATGAATTATGGAATTAAACCTTTCTCATGAACCACTCTGTCTATTGGTGCGAACCGATTCAACATCCGTTCAGTAGTTGTTGAGATTTTCACGTTCAGACAGATAGACTTACAAGGAATGGATATATTTTGTTCCATATTTAATGATGATATCTACATGAGTTATGGAATTAAACCTTTCTCATGAACCACTCTGTCTATTGGTGCGAACCGATTCAACATCCGTTTAGTAGTTGTTGAGATTTTCACGTTCAGACAGATAGACTTACAAGGAAGGGATATATTTTTTCCATATTTAATGACGATACCACAATGAACAACGGAAATAAAGCTTCCTCAGGCACCACTCTCTCCATTGGGGAAAACCGATTCAACACCCACTCAGTAGTTGTTGAGATTTTCACGTTCAGACAGATAGACTTACAAGGAATGGATATATTTTTTTCCGTATTTAATGATGGTACCTCAATGTATTATGGAATTAAACCGTTCTCATGAACCACTCTGTCTAATGGTGCGAACCGATTCAACATCCGTTCAGCAGTTGTTGAGATTTTCACGTTCAGACAGATAGACTTACAAGGAAGGGATATATTTTTTCCATATTTAATGACGATACCACAATAAACAACGGAAATAAAGCTTCCTCATGCACCACTCTCTCCATTGGAGAAAACCGATTCAACACCCGCTCAGTAGTTGTTGAGATTTTCACGTTCAGACAGATATACTTACAAGGAATTGATATATTTTTTCCATATTTAATGATGATACCTAAATGAGTTATGGAATTAAACCTTTCTCATGAACCACTCTGTCTATTGGTGCGAACCGATTCAACATCCGTTCAGTAGTTGTTGAGATTTTCACGTTCAGACAGATAGACTTACAAGGAATGGATATATTTTTTTTCATATTTAATGATGATACCTAAATGAGTTATGGAATTAAACCTTTCTCATGAACCACTCTGTCTATTGGTGCGAACCGATTCAACAGCCGTTCAGTAGTTGTTGAGATTTTCACGTCCAGGCAGATAGACTTACAAGGAAGGGATATATTTTTTCCATATTTAATGACGACACCACAATAAACAACGGAAATAAAGCTTCCTCATGCACCACTCTCTCCATTGGGGAAAACCGATTCAACACCCGCTCGGTAATTGTTGAGATTTTCACGTTCAGACAGGTAGACTTACCAGGAATGGATATATTTTTTTCCATATTTAATGATGATACCTAAATGAGTTGTGGAATTAAACGTTTCTCGTGAACCAATCTGTCTATTGGTGCGAACCGATTCAACATCCGTTCAGTAGTTGTTGAGATTTTCACGTTCAGACAGATAGACTTACAAGGAATGGATATATTTTTTTCCATATTTAATGATGATACCTAAATGAGTTATGGAATTAAACCTTTCTCATGAACCACTCTGTCTATTGGTGCGAACCGATTCAACATCCGTTTAGTAGTTGTTGAGATTTTCACGTTCAGACAGATAGACTTACAAGGAAGGGATATATTTTTTCCATATTTAATGACGATACCACAATGTATTATGGAATTAAACCGTTCTCATGAACCACTCTGTCTAATGGTGCGAACCGATTCAACATCCGTTCAGTAGTTGTTGAGATTTTCACGTTTAGACAGATAGACTTACAAGGAAGGGATATATTTTTTCCATATTTAATGACGATACCACAATGAACAACGGAAATAAAGCTTCCTCATGCACCACTCTCTCCATTGGAGGAAACCGATTCAACACCCGCTCAGTAGTTGTTGAGATTTTCACGTTCAGGCAGATAGACTTACAGGGAAGGGATATATTTTTCCATATATAATGATGATACCTAAATGAGTTATGGAATTAAACCTTTCTCATGAACCACTCTGTCTATTGGTGCGAACCGATTCAACATCCGTTCAGTAGTTGTTGAGATTTTCACGTTCAGACAGATAGACTTACAAGGAATGGATATATTTTTTTCCATATTTAATGATGATACCTAAATGAGTTATGGAATTAAACCTTTCTCATGAACCACTCTGTCTATTGGTGCGAACCGATTCAACATCCGTTCAGTAGTTGTTGGGATTTTCACGTTCAGACAGATAGACTTACAAGGAATGGATATATTTTTTTCCATATTTAATGATGGTACCTCAATGTATTATGGAATTAAACCGTTTTCATGAACCACTCTGTCTAATGGTGCAAACCGATTCAACATCCGTTTAGTAGTTGTTGAGATTTTCACGTTCAGACAGATAGACTTACAAGGAAGGGATATATTTTTTCCATATTTAATGACGATACCTAAATGAGTTATGGAATTAAACCTTTCTCATGAACCACTCTGTCTATTGGTGCGAACCGATTCAACATCCGTTCAGTAGTTGTTGAGATTTTCACGTTCAGACAGATAGACTTACAAGGAATGGATATATTTTTTTCCATATTTAATGATGGTACCTCAATGTATTATGGAATTAAGCCGTTCTCATGAACCACTGTGTCTAATGGTGCGAACCGATTCAACATCCGTTCAGCAGTTGTTGAGATTTTCACGTTCAGACAGATAGACTTACAAGGAAGGGATATATTTTTTCCATATTTAATGACGATACCACAATGAACAACGGAAATAAAGCTTGCTCATGCACCACTCTCTCCATTGGAGAAAACCGATTCAACACCCGCTCAGTAGTTGTTGAGATTTTCACGTTCAGACAGATAGACTTACAAGGAATGGATATATTTTTTTCCATATTTAATGATGATACCTAAATGAGTTATGGAATTAAACCTTTCTCATGAACCACTCTGTCTATTGGTGCGAACCGATTCAACATCCGTTTAGTAGTTGTTGAGATTTTCACGTTCAGACAGATAGACTTACAAGGAAGGGATATATTTTTTCCATATTTAATGAAGATACCACAATGTATTATGGAATTTAACCGTTCTCATGAACCACTCTGTCTAATGGTGCGAACCGATTCAACATCCGTTCAGTAGTTGTTGAGATTTTCACGTTTAGACAGATAGACTTACAAGGAAGGGATATATTTTTTCCATATTTAATGACGATAGCACAATGAACAACGGAAATAAAGCTTCCTCATGCACCACTCTCTCCATTGGAGGAAACCGATTCAACACCCGCTCAGTAGTTGTTGAGATTTTCACGTTCAGGCAGATAGACTTACAGGGAAGGGATATATTTTTCCATATATAATGATGATACCTAAATGAGTTATGGAATTAAACCTTTCTCATGAACCACTCTGTCTATTGGTGCGAACCGATTCAACATCCGTTCAGTAGTTGTTGAGATTTTCACGTTCAGACAGATAGACTTACAAGGAATGGATATATTTTTTTCCATATTTAATGATGATACCTAAATGAGTTATGGAATTAAACCTTTCTCATGAACCACTCTGTCTATTGGTGCGAACCGATTCAACATCCGTTCAGTAGTTGTTGGGATTTTCACGTTCAGACAGATAGACTTACAAGGAATGGATATATTTTTTTCCATATTTAATGATGGTACCTCAATGTATTATGGAATTAAACCGTTCTCATGAACCACTCTGTCTAATGGTGCAAACCGATTCAACATCCGTTTAGTAGTTGTTGAGATTTTCACGTTCAGACAGATAGACTTACAAGGAAGGGATATATTTTTTCCATATTTAATGACGATACCTAAATGAGTTATGGAATTAAACCTTTCTCATGAACCACTCTGTCTATTGGTGCGAACCGATTCAACATCCGTTCAGTAGTTGTTGAGATTTTCACGTTCAGACAGATAGACTTACAAGGAATGGATATATTTTTTTCCATATTTAATGATGGTACCTCAATGTATTATGGAATTAAACCGTTCTCATGAACCACTGTGTCTAATGGTGCGAACCGATTCAACATCCGTTCAGCAGTTGTTGAGATTTTCACGTTCAGACAGATAGACTTACAAGGAAGGGATATATTTTTTCCATATTTAATGACGATACCACAATGAACAACGAAAATAAAGCTTGCTCATGCACCACTCTCTCCATTGGAGAAAACCGATTCAACACCCGCTCAGTAGTTGTTGAGATTTTCACGTTCAGGCAGATAGACTTACAGGGAAAGGAAATATTTTTTCCATATTTAATGATGATACCTAAATGAGTTATGGAATTAAACCTTTCTCATGAACCACTCTGTCTATTGGTGCGAACCGATTCAACATCCGTTCAGTAGTTGTTGAGATTTTCACGTTCAGACAGATAGACTTACAAGGAATGGATATATTTTTTTCCATATTTAATGATGGTACCTCAATGTATTATGGAATTAAACCGTTCTCATGAACCACTGTGTCTAATGGTGCGAACCGATTCAACATCCGTTCAGCAGTTGTTGAGATTTTCACGTTCAGACAGATAGACTTACAAGGAAGGGATATATTTTTTCCATATTTAATGACGATACCACAATGAACAACGGAAATAAAGCTTGCTCATGCACCACTCTCTCCATTGGAGAAAACCGATTCAACACCCGCTCAGTAGTTGTTGAGATTTTCACGTTCAGGCAGATAGACTTACAGGGAACGGAAATATTTTTTCCATATTTAATAATGATACCTAAATGAGTTATGGAATTAAACCTTTCTCATGAACCACTCTGTCTATTGGTGCGAACCGATTCAACATCCGTTCAGTAGTTGTTGAGATTTTCACGTTCAGACAGATAGACTTACAAGGAATGGATATATTTTTTTCCATATTTAATGATGATACCTAAATGAGTTATGGAATTAAACCTTTCTCATGAACCACTCTGTCTATTGGTGCGAACCGATTCAACATCCGTTCAGTAGTTGTTGGGATTTTCACGTTCAGACAGATAGACTTACAAGGAATGGATATATTTTTTTCCATATTTAATGATGGTACCTCAATGTATTATGGAATTAAACCGTTCTCATGAACCACTCTGTCTAATGGTGCAAACCGATTCAACATCCGTTTAGTAGTTGTTGAGATTTTCACGTTCAGACAGATAGACTTACAAGGAAGGGATATATTTTTTCCATATTTAATGACGATACCTAAATGAGTTATGGAATTAAACCTTTCTCATGAACCACTCTGTCTATTGGTGCGAACCGATTCAACATCCGTTCAGTAGTTGTTGAGATTTTCACGTTCAGACAGATAGACTTACAAGGAATGGATATATTTTTTTCCATATTTAATGATGGTACCTCAATGTATTATGCAATTAAACCGTTCTCATGAACCACTGTGTCTAATGGTGCGAACCGATTCAACATCCGTTCAGCAGTTGTTGAGATTTTCACGTTCAGACAGATAGACTTACAAGGAAGGGATATATTTTTTCCATATTTAATGACGATACCACAATGAACAACGGAAATAAAGCTTGCTCATGCACCACTCTCTCCATTGGAGAAAACCGATTCAACACCCGCTCAGTAGTTGTTGAGATTTTCACGTTCAGGCAGATAGACTTACAGGGAACGGAAATATTTTTTCCATATTTAATGATGATACCTAAATGAGTTATGGAATTAAACCTTTCTCATGAATCACTCTGTCTATTGATGCGAACCGATTCAACATCCGTTCAGTAGTTGTTGGGATTTTCACGTTCAGACAGATAGACTTACAAGGAATGGATATATTTTTTCCATATTTAATGACGATACCACAATGAACAACGGAAATAAAGCTTCCTCATGCACCAGTCTCTCCATTGGAGAAAACCGGTTCAACACCCGCTCAGTAGTTGTTGAGATTTTCACGTTCAGACAGATAGACTTACAAGGAATGGATATATTTTTTCCATATTTAATGATGGTACCTCAATGTATTATGGAATTAAACCGTTCTCATGAACCACTCTGTCTAATGGTGCGAACCGATTCAACATCCGTTCAGCAGATGTTGAGATTTTCACGTTCAGACAGATAGACTTACAAGGAAGGGATATATTTTTTCCATATTTAATGACGATACCACAATGAACAACGGAAATAAAGCTTCCTCATGCACCACTCTCTCCATTGGAGAAAACCGATTCAACACCCGCTCAGTAGTTGTTGAGATTTTCACGTTCAGGGAGATAGACTTACGAGGAAGGGATATATTTTTTCCATATTTAATGACGATACCACAATGTATTATAGAATTAAACCTTTCTCATTAACCACTCTGTCTATTGGTGCGAACCGATTCAACATCCGTTCAGTAGTTGTTGAGATTTTCACGTTCAGACAGATAGACTTACAAGGAATGGATATATTTTTTCCATATTTTATGACGATACCACAATGATCAACGGAAATAAAGCTTCCTCATGCACCACTCTCTCCATTGGAGAAAACCGATTCAACACCCGCTCAGTAGTTGTTGAGACTTTCACGTTCAGGCAGATAGACTTACAAGGAAGGGATATATTTTTTCCATATTTAATGACGATACCACAATGAACAACGGAAATAAAGCTTCCTCATGCACCACTCTCTCCATTGGAGAAAACCGATTCAACACCCGCTCAGTAGTTGTTGAGATTTTCACGTTCAGGCAGATAGACTTACAAGGAAGGGATGTATTTTTTCCATATTTAATAACGATACCACAACGTATTATGGAACTAAACCTTTCTCATGAACCACTCTGTCTATTGGTGCGAACCGATTCAAAATCCGTTCAGTAGTTGTTGAGATTTTCACGTTCAGACAGATAGACTTACAAGGAATGGATATATTTTTTTCCATATTTAATGATGATACCTAAATGAGTTATG
Organism: Eristalis pertinax; assembly: GCA_907269125.1. Classification (NCBI taxonomy): domain Eukaryota; kingdom Metazoa; phylum Arthropoda; class Insecta; order Diptera; family Syrphidae; genus Eristalis; species Eristalis pertinax. The sequence goes on from CAJSMF010000061.1 coordinate 2,027,592, forward strand.
GAATTAAACCTTTCTCATGAACCACTCTGTCTATTGGTGCGAACCGATTCAACATCCGTTCAGTAGTTGTTGAGATTTTCCCGTTCAGGCAGATAGACTTACAAGGAAGGGATATATTTTTTCCATATTTAATGACGATACCACAATGAACAACGGAAATAAAGCTTCCTCATGCACCACTCTCTCCATTGGAGAAAACCGATTCAACACCCGCTCAGTAGTTGTTGAGATTTTCACGTTCAGACAGATAGACTTACAGGGAAGGGATATATTTTTTCCATATTTTATGATGATACCTAAATGAGTTATGGAATTAAACCTTTCTCATGAACCACTCTGTCTATTGGTGCGAACCGATTCAACATCCGGTCAGTAGTTGATAGACAGATAGACTTACAAGGAAGGGATATATTTTTTCCATATTTGATGACGATACCACAATGAACAACGGAAATAAAACTTCCTCATTCACCACTCTCTCCATTGGAGAAAACCGATTCAACACCCGCTCGGTAATTGTTGAGATTTTCACGTTCAGACAGATAGACTTACAAGGAATGGATATATTTTTTTTCCATATTTAATGATGATACCTAAATGAGTTATGGAATTAAACCTTTCTCATGAACCACTCTGTCTAATGGTGCGAACCGATTCAACATCCGCTCAGTAGTTGTTGAGATTTTCACGTTCAGACAGATAGACTTACAGGGAATTGATATATTTTGTCCATATTTAATGATGATACCTAAATGAGTTATGGATTTAAACCTTTCTCATGAACCACTCTGTCTATTGGTGCGAACCGATTCAACATCCGTTCAGTAGTTGTTGAGATTTTCACGTTCAGACAGATAGACTTACAAGGAATGGATATATTTTTTTCCATATTTAATGATGATACCTAAATGAGTTATGGAATTAAACCTTTCTCATGAACCACTCTGTCTATTGGTGCAAACCGATTCAACATCCGTTCAGTAGTTGTTGAGATTTTCACGTTCAGGCAGATAGACTTACAAGGAAGGGATATATTTTTTCCATATTTAATGACGATACAACAATGAACAACGGGAATAAAGCTTCCTCATGCACCACTCTCTCCATTGGAGAAAACCGATTCAACACCCGCTCGGTAATTGTTGATATTTTCACGTTCAGACAGATAGACTTACCAGGAATGTATATATTTCTTTCCATATTTAATGATGATACCTAAATGAGTTATGGAATTAAACGTTTCTCATGAACCACTCTGTCTATTGGTGCGAAAAGATTCAACATCCGTTCAGTAGTTGTTGAGATTTTCACGTTCAGGCAGACAGACTTACAAGGAAGGGATATATTTGATGTCTAATGGTGCGAACCGATTCAACATCCGTTCAGTAGTTGTAGAGATTTTCACGTTCAGACAGATAGACTTACAAGGAAGGGATATATTTTTCCATATTTAATGACGATACCACAATGAACAACGGAAATAAAGCTTCCTCATGCACCACTCTCTCCATTGGAGAAAACCGATTCGACACCCGCTCAGTAGTTGTTGAGATTTTCACGTTCAGGTAGATAGACTTACAAGGAAGGGATATATTTTTTCCATATTTAATGATGATACCTAAATGAGTTATGGAATTAAACCTTTCTCATGAACCACTCTCTCTAATGGTGCGAACCGATTCAACATCCGTTCAGTAGTTGTTGAGATTTTCACGTTCAGACAGATAGACTTACAAGGAAGGGACATATTTTTTCCATATTCAATGACGAAACCACAATGAACAACGGAAATAAAACTTCCTCATGCACCACTGTCTCCATTGGAGAAAACCGATTCAACACCCGCTCAGTAGTTGTTGAGATTTTCACGTTCAGGCAGATAGACTTACAGGGAAGGGATATATTTTTTCTAAATTTAATGATGATACCTAAATGAGTTATGGAATTAAACCTCTCTCCTGAACCACTCTGTCTATTGGTGCGAACCGATTCAACATCCGTTCAGTAGGTGTTGAGATTTTCACGTTCAGACAGATAGACTTACAAGAAAGGGATATATTTTTTCCATATCTAATGCCGATACCACAATGAACAACGGAAATAAAGCTTCCTCATGCACCACTCTCTCCATTGGAGAAAACCGTTTCAACACCCGCTCAGTAGTTGTTGAGATTTTCACGTTCAGGCAGATAGACTTACAGGCAAGGGATATATTTTTTCCATATTTAATGATGATACCTAAATGAGTTATGGAATTAAACCTTTCTCATGAACCACTCTGTCTATTGGTGCGAACCGATTCAACATCCGCTCAGTAGTTGTTGAGATTTTCACGTTCAGACAGATAGACTTACAAGGAATGGATATATTTTTTTCCATATTTAATGATGATACCTAAATGAGTTATGGAATTAAAAATTTCTCATGAACCACTCTTTCTATTGGTGCGAACCGTTTCAACATCCGTTCAGTAGTTGTTGAGATTTTTTCGTTCACGCAGATAGACTTACAAGGAAGGGATATATTTTTCCATATTTAATGACGATACCACAATGAACAACGGAAATAAAGCTTCCTCATGCACCACTCTCTCCATTGGAGAAAACCGATTCTCCGACGCTCAGTAGTTGTTGAGATTTTCACGTTCAGGTAGATAGACTTACAAGGAAGGGATATATTTTTTCCATATTTAATGACGATACCACAAGGTATTATGGAATTAAACCTTTCTCATGAACCACTCTGTCTATTGGTGCGAACCGATTCAACATCCGTTCAGTAGTTGTTGAGATTTTCACGTTCAGACAGATAGAATTACAAGGAATGGATATATTTTGTTCCATATTTAATGATGATACCTAAATGAGTTATGGAATTAAACCTTTCTCATGAACCACTCTGTCCATTGGTGCGAACCGATTCAACATCCGTTCAGTAGTTGTTGAGATTTTCACATTCAGGCAGATAGACTTACAAGGAAGGGATATATTTTTCCATATTTAATGACGATACCACAATGAACAACGGAAATAAAGCTTCCTCATGCACCACTCTCTCCATTGGAGAAAACCGATTCGACACCCGCTCAGTAGTTGTTGAGATTTTCACGTTCAGGCAGATAGACTTACAAGGAAGGGATATATTTTTTCCATATTTAATGACGATACCACAAGGTATTATGGAATTAAACCTTTCTCATGAACCACTCTGTCTATTGGTGCGAACCGATTCAACATCCGTTCAGTAGTTGTTGAGATTTTCACGTTCAGACAGATAGAATTACAAGGAATGGATATATTTTGTTCCATATTTAATGATGATACCTAAATGAGTTATGGAATTAAACCTTTCTCATGAACCACTCTGTCTATTGCTGCGAACCGATTCAACATCCGTTCAGTAGTTGTTGAGATTTTCACGTTCAGGCAGATAGACTTACAAGGAAGGGATATATTTTTTCCATATTTAATGACGATACCACAATGAACAACGAAAATAAAGCTTCCTCATGCATCACTCTCTCCATTGGAGAAAACCGATTCAACACCCGCTCAGTAGTTGTTGAGATTTTCACGTTCAGACAGATAGACTTACAAGGAATGGATATATTTATTCCATATTTAATGACGATATCACAATGATCAACGGAAATAAAGCTTCCTCATGCACCACTCTCTCCATTGGAGAAAACCGATTCAACACCCGCTCAGTAGTTGTTGAGATTTTCACGTTCAGGCAGATAGACTTACAAGGAAGGGATATATTTTCTCCATATTTAATGACGATACCACAATGAACAACGGAAATAAAGCTTCCTCATGCACCACTCTCTCCATTGGAGAAAACCGATTCAACACCCGCTCAGTAGTTGAGATTTTCACGTTCAGGCAGATAGACTTACAAGGAAGGGATATATTTTTTCTATATTTAATGACGATCCCACAATGTATTATGGAATTAAACCTTTCTCATGAACCACTCTGTCTATTGGTGCTAACCGATTCAACATCCGTTCAGTAGTTGTTGAGATTTTCACGTTCAGACAGATAGACTTACAAGGAATGGATATATTTATTCCATATTTAATGACGATACCACAATGATCAACGGAAATAAAGCTTCCTCATGTACCACTCTCTCCATTGGAGAAAACCGATTCAACACCCGCTCAGTAGTTGTTGAGATTTTCACGTTCAGGCAGATAGACTTACAAGGAAGGGATATATTTCCTCCATATTTAATGACGATACCACAATGAACAACGGAAATAAAGCTTTCTCATGCACCACTCTCTCCATTGGAGAAAACCGATTCAACACCCGCTCAGTAGTTGCTGAGATTTTTACCTTCAGACAGATAGACTTACAAGGAATGGATATATTTATTCCCTATTTAATGACGATACCACAATGATCAACGGAAATAAAGCTTCCTCATGTACCACTCTCTCCATTGGAGAAAACCGATTCAACACCCGCTCAGTAGTTGTTGAGATGTTCACGTTCAGGCAGATAGACTTACAAGGAAGGGATATATTTTCTCCATATTTAATGACGATACCACAATGAACAACGGAAATAAAGCTTCCTCATGCACCACTCTCTCCATTGGAGAAAACCGATTCAACACCCGCTCAGTAGTTGTTGAGATTTTCACGTTCAGGCAGATAGACTTACAAGGAAGGGATATATTTTTTCTATATTTAATGACGATACCACAATGTATTATGGAATTAAACCTTTCTCATGAATCAGTCTGTCTATTGGTGCGAACCGATTCAACATGCGTTCAGTAGTTGTTGAGATTTTCATTTTCAGACAGATAGACTTATAAGGAAGGGATATATTTGTTCCATATTTAATGACGATACCACAATGAACAACGGAAATAAAGCTTCCTCATGCACCACTCTCTCCATTGGAGAAAACCGATTCAACACCCGCTCAGTAGTTGTTGAGATTTTCACGTTCAGGCAGATAGACTTACAGGAAAAGGATATATTTTTTCCATATTTAATGATGATACCTAAATGAGTTATGGAATTAAACCTCTCTCATGAACCACTCTGTCTATCCGTTCAGTAGTTGTTGAGATTTTCACGTTCAGACAGATAGACTTACAAGGAAGGGATATGTTTTTTCCATATCTAATGCCGATACCACAATGAACAACGGAAATAAAGCTTCCTCATGCACCACTCTCTCCATTGGAGAAAAAAGATTCAACACCCGTTCAGTAGTTGTTGAGATTTTCACGTTCAGACAGATAGACTTACAGGGAAGGGATATATTTTTTCCATATTTAATGATGATACCTAAATGAGTTATGGAATTAAACCTTTCTCATGAACCACTCTGTCTATTGGTGCGAACCGATTCAACATCCGTTCAGTAGTTGTTGAGATTTTCACGTTCAGACAGATAGACTTACAAGGAATGGATATATTTTTTTCCATATTTAATGATGATACCTAAATGAGTTATGGAATTAAACCTTTCTCATGAACCACTCTGTCTATTGGTGCGAACCGATTCAACATCCGTTCAGTAGTTGTTGAGATTTTCACGTTCAGGCAGATAGACTTACAAGGAATGGATATATTTTTTTCCATATTTAATGATGATACCTAAATGAGTTATGGAATTAAACCTTTCTCATGAACCACTCTGTCTATTGGAGAAAACCGCTTCAACACCCGCTCGGTAATTGTTGATATTTTCACGTTCAGACAGATAGACTTACCAGGAATGTATATATTTTTTTCCATATTTAATGATGATACCTAAATGAGTTATGGAATTAAACGTTTCTCATGAACCACTCTGTCTATTGGTGCGAACCGATTCAACATCCGTTCAGTAGTTGTTGAGATTTTCACGTTCAGGCAGACAGACTTACAAGGAAGGGATATGTTTTTTCCATATCTAATGCCGATACCACAATGAACAACGGAAATAAAGCTTCCTCATGCACCACTCTCTCCATTGGAGAAAAAAGATTCAACACCCGTTCAGTAGTTGTTGAGATTTTCACGTTCAGACAGATAGACTTACAGGGAAGGGATATATTTTTTCCATATTTAATGATGATACCTAAATGAGTTATGGAATTAAACCTTTCTCATGAACCACTCTGTCTATTGGTGCGAACCGATTCAACATCCGTTCAGTAGTTGTTGAGATTTTCACGTTCAGACAGATAGACTTACAAGGAATGGATATATTTTTTTCCATATTTAATGATGATACCTAAATGAGTTATGGAATTAAACCTTTCTCATGAACCACTCTGTCTATTGGTGCGAACCGATTCAACATCCGTTCAGTAGTTGTTGAGATTTTCACGTTCAGGCAGATAGACTTACAAGGAATGGATATATTTTTTTCCATATTTAATGATGATACCTAAATGAGTTATGGAATTAAACCTTTCTCATGAACCACTCTGTCTATTGGAGAAAACCGCTTCAACACCCGCTCGGTAATTGTTGATATTTTCACGTTCAGACAGATAGACTTACCAGGAATGTATATATTTCTTTCCATATTTAATGATGATACCTAAATGAGTTATGGAATTAAACGTTTCTCATGAACCACTCTGTCTATTGGTGCGAACCGATTCAACATCCGTTCAGTAGTTGTTGAGATTTTCACGTTCAGGCAGACAGACTTACAACAAAGGGATATATTTGATGTCTAATGGTGCGAACCGATTCAACATCCGTTCAGTAGTTGTAGAGATTTTCACGTTCAGACAGATAGACTTACAAGGAAGGGATATATTTTTCCATATTTAATGACGATACCACAATGAACAACGGAAATAAAGCTTCCTCATGCACCACTCTCTCCATTGGAGAAAACCGATTCGACACCCGCTCAGTAGTTGTTGAGATTTTCACGTTCAGGTAGATAGACTTACAAGGAAGGGATATATTTTTTCCATATTTAATGATGATACCTAAATGAGTTATGGAATTAAACCTTTCTCATGAACCACTCTGTCTATTGGTGCGAACCGATTCAACATCCGTTCAGTAGTTGATAGACAGATAGACTTACAAGGAAGGGATATATTTTTTCCATATTTGATGACGATACCACAATGAACAACGGAAATAAAACTTCCTCATTCACCACTCTCTCCATTGGAGAAAACCGATTCAACACCCGCTCGGTAATTGTTGAGATTTTCACGTTCAGACAGATAGACTTACAAGCAATGGATATATTTTTTTCCATATTTAATGATGATACCTAAATGAGTTATGGAATTAAACCTTTCTCATGAACCACTCTGTCTAATGGTGCGAACCGATTCAACATCCGTTCAGTAGTTGTTGAGATGTTCACGTTCAGACAGATAGACTTACAAGGAAGGGATATATTTTTTCCATATTTAATGACGAAACCACAATGAACAACGGAAATAAAACTTCCTCATGCACCACTGTCTCCATTGGAGGAAACCGATTCAACACCCGCTCAGTAGTTGTTGAGGTTTTCACGTTCAGGCAGATAGACTTACAGGGAAGGGATATATTTTTTCCATATTTAATGATGATACCTAAATGAGTTATGGAATTAAACGTTTCTCATGAACCACTCTGTCTATTGGTGCGAACCGATTCAACATCCGTTCAGTAGTTGTTGAGATTTTCACGTTCAGGCAGACAGACTTACAACAAAGGGATATATTTGATGTCTAATGGTGCGAACCGATTCAACATCCGTTCAGTAGTTGCAGAGATTTTCACGTTCAGACAGATAGACTTACAAGGAAGGAATATATTTTTCCATATTTAATGACGATACCACAATGAACAACGGAAATAAAGCTTCCTCATGCACCACTCTCTCCATTGGAGAAAACCGATTCAACACCCGCTCGGTAATTGTTGAGATTTTCACGTTCAGACAGATAGACTTACAAGCAATGGATATATTTTTTCCATATTTAATGATGATACCTAAATGAGTTATGGAATTAAACCTTTCTCATGAACCACTCTGTCTAATGGTGCGAACCGATTCAACATCCGTTCAGTAGTTGTTGAGATGTTCACGTTCAGACAGATAGACTTACAAGGAAGGGATATATTTTTTCCATATTTAATGACGAAACCACAATGAACAACGGAAATAAAACTTCCTCATGCACCACTGTCTCCATTGGAGAAAACCGATTCAACACCCGCTCAGTAGTTGTTGAGGTTTTCACGTTCAGGCAGATAGACTTACAGGGAAGGGATATATTTTTTCCATATTTAATGATGATACCTAAATGAGTTATGGAATTAAACCTCTCTCATGAACCACTCTGATTATTGGTGCGAACCGATTCAACATCCGTTCAGTAGTTGTTGAGATTTTCACGTTCAGACAGATAGACTTACAAGAAAGGGATATATTTTTTCCATATCTAATGCCGATACCACAATGAACAACGGAAATAAAGCTTCCGCATGCACCACTCTCTCCATTGGAGAAAACCGATTCAACACCCGCTCAGTAGTTGTTGAGATTTTCACGTTCAGGCAGATAGACTTACAGGCAAGGGATATATTTTTTCCATATTTAATGATGATACCTAAATGAGTTATGGAATTAAACCTTTCCCATGAACCACTCTGTCTATTGGTGCGAACCGATTCAACATCCGTTCAGTAGTTGTTGAGCTTTTCACGTTCAGACAGATAGACTTACAAGGAATGGATATATTTTTTTCCATATTTAATGATGATACCTAAATGAGTTATGGAATTAAACCTTTCTCATGAACCACTCTGTCTATTGGTGCGAACCGATTCAACATCCGTTCAGTAGTTGTTGAGATTTTCACGTTCAGGCAGATAGACTTACAAGGAAGGGATATATTTTTTCCATATCTAATGCCGATACCACAATGAACAACGGAAATAAAGCTTCCTCATGCACCACTCTCTCCATTGGAGAAAACCGATTCAACACCCGCTCGGTAATTGTTGATATTTTCACGTTCAGAGAGATAGACTTACAAGGAATGGATATATTTTTTTCCATATTTAATGATGATACCTAAATGAGTTATGGAATTAAACCTTTCTCATGAACCACTCTGTCTATTGGTGCGAACCGATTCAACATCCGTTCAGTAGTTGTTGAGATTTTCACGTTCAGACAGATAGACTTACAAGGAATGGATATATTTATTCCATATTTAATGACGATACCACAATGAACAACGGAAATAAAACTTCCTCATGCACCACTGTCTCTATTGGAGAAAACCGATTCAACACCCGCTCAGTAGTTGTTGAGATTTTCACGTTCAGGCAGATAGACTTACAGGGAAGGGATATATTTTTTCCATATTTAATGATGATACCTAAATGAGTTATGGAATTAAACCTCTCTCATGAACCACTCTGTCTATTGGTGCGAACCGATTTAACATCCGTTCAGTAGTTGTTGAGATTTTCACGTTCAGGCAGATAGACTTACATGGAAGGGATATATTTTTTCCATATCTAATGCCGATACCACAATGAACAACGGAAATAAAGCTTCCTCATGCACCACTCTCTCCATTGGAGAGAACCGATTCAACACCCGCTCGGTAATTGTTGAGATTTTCACGTTCAGACAGATAGACTTACAAGGAATCCATATTTAATGATGATACCTAAATGAGTTATGGAATTAAACCTTTCTCATGAACCACTCTGTCTATTGGTGCGAACCGATTCAACATCCGTTCAGTAGTTGTTTAGCTTTTCACGTTCAGACAGATAGACTTACAAGGAATGGATATATTTTTTTCCATATTTAATGATGATACCTAAATGAGTTATGGAATTAAACCTTTCTCATGAACCACTCTGTCTATTGGTGCGAACCGATTCAACATCCGTTCAGTAGTTGTTGAGATTTTCACGTTCAGGCAGATAGACTTACAAGGAAGGGATATATTTTTTCCATATCTAATGCCGATACCACAATGAACAACGGAAATAAAGCTTCCTCATGCACCACTCTCTCCATTGGAGAAAACCGATTCGACACCCGCTCGGTAATTGTTGATATTTTCACGTTCAGACAGATAGACTTACAAGGAATGGATATATTTTTTTCCATATTTAATGATGATACCTAAATGAGTTATGGAATTAAACTTTTCTCATGAACCACTCTGTCTATTGGTGCGAACCGATTCAACATCCGTTCAGTAGTTGTTGAGATTTTCACGTTCAGACAGATAGACTTACAAGGAATGGATATATTTATTCCATATTTAATGACGATACCACAATGAACAACGGAAATAAAACTTCCTCATGCACCACTGTCTCTATTGGAGAAAACCGATTCAACACCCGCTCAGTAGTTGTTGAGATTTTCACGTTCAGGCAGATAGACTTACAGGGAAGGGATATATTTTTTCCATATTTAATGATGATACCTAAATGAGTTATGGAATTAAACCTCTCTCATGAACCACTCTGTCTATTGGTGCGAACCGATTTAACATCCGTTCAGTAGTTGTTGAGATTTTCACGTTCAGACAGATAGACTTACAAGAAAGGGATATATTTTTTCCATATCTAATGACGGTACCACAATGAACAACGGAAATAAAGCTTCCTCATGCACCACTCTCTCCATTGGAGAAAACCGATTCAACACCCGCTCGGTAATTGTTGAGATTTTCACGTTCAGACAGATAGACTTACAAGGAATGGATATATTTTTTTCCATAGTTAATGATGATACCTAAATGAGTTATGGAATTAAACCTTTCTCATGAACCACTCTGTCTATTGGTGCGAACCGATTCAACATCCGTTCAGTAGTTGTTGAGATTTTCACGTTCAGACAGATAGACTTACAAGGAATGGATATATTTTTTCCAATATTTAATAATGATACCTAAATGAGTTATGGAATTAAACTTTTCTCATGAACCACTCTGTCTATTGGTGCGAACCGATTCAACATCCGTTCAGTAGTTGTTGAGATTTTCACGTTCAGGCAGATAGACTTACATGGAAGGGATATATTTTTTCCATATCTAATGCCGATACCACAATGAACAACGGAAATAAAGCTTCCTCATGCACCACTCTCTCCATTGGAGAAAACCGATTCAACACCCGCTCGGTAATTGTTGAGATTTTCACGTTCAGACAGATAGACTTACAAGGAATGGATATATTTTTTTCCATATTTAATGATGATACCTAAATGAGTTATGGAATTAAACCTTTCTCATGAACCACTCTGTCTATTGGTGCGAACCGATTCAACATCCGTTCAGTAGTTGTTGAGATTTTCACGTTCAGACAGATAGACTTACAAGGAATGGATATATTTTTTCCAATATTTAATGATGATACCTAAATGAGTTATGGAATTAAACTTTTCTCATGAACCACTCTGTCTATTGGTGCGAACCGATTCAACATCCGTTCAGTAGTTGTTGAGATTTTCACGTTCAGGCAGATAGACTTACAAGGAAGGGATATATTTTCTCCATATTTAATGACGACACCACAATGAACAACGGATATAAAGCTTCCTCAAGCACCACTCTCTCCATTGGAGAAAACCGATTCAACACCCGCTCAGTAGTTGTTGAGATTTTCACGTTCAGGCAGATAGACTTACAAGGAAGGGATATATTTTTTCTATATTTAATGACGATACCACAATGTATTATGGAATTAAACCTTTCTCATGAACCACTCTGTCTATTGGTGCGAACCGATTCAACATCCGTTCAGTAGTTGTTGATATTTTCACGTTCAGACAGATAGACTTATAAGGAAGGAATATATTTTTTCCATATTTAATGACGATACCACAATGAACAACGGGAATAAAGCTTCCTCAGGCACCACTCTCTCCATTGGAGAAAACCGATTCAACACCCGCTCAGTAGTTGTAGAGATTTTCACGTTCAGGCAGATAGACTTACAGGCAAGGGATATATTTTTTCCCATATTTAATGATGATACCTAAATGAGTTATGGAATTAAACCTTTCTCATGAACCACTCTGTCTATTGGTGCGAACCGATTCAACATCCGTTCAGCAGTTGTTGAGATTTTCACGTTCAGACAGATAGACTTACAAGGAAGGGATATATTTTTTCCATATTTAATGACGATACCACAATGAACAACGGAAATAAAGCTTCCTCATGCACCACTCTCTCCATTGGAGAAAACCGATTCAACACCCGCTCGGTAATTGTTGAGATTTTCACGTTCAGACAGATAGACTTACAAGGAATGGATATATTTTTTTCCATATTTAATGATGATACCTAAATGAGTTATGGAATTAAACCTTTCTCATGAACCACTCTGTCTATTGGTGCGAACCGATTCAACATCCGTTCAGTAGTTGTTGAGATTTTCACGTTCAGGCAGATAGACTTACAAGGAAGGGATATATTTTTTCCATATTTAATGACGATACCACAATGAACAACGGGAATAAAGCTTCCTCATGCACCACTCTCTCCATTGGAGAAAACCGATTCAACACCCGCTCGGTAATTGTTGAGATTTTCACGTTCAGACAGATAGACTTACCAGAAATGTATATATTTTTTTCCATATTTAATGATGATACCTAAATAAGTTATGGAATTAAACGTTTCTCATGAACCACTCTGTCTATTGGTGCGAACCGATTCAACATCCGTTCAGTAGTTGTTGAGATTTTCACGTTCAGGCAGACAGACTTACAAGGAAGGATATATTTGATGTCTAATGGGGCGAACCGATTCAACATCCGTTCAGTAGTTGTAGAGATTTTCACGTTCAGACAGATAGACTTACAAGGAAGGGATATATTTTTCCATATTTAATGACGATACCACAATGAACAACGGAAATAAAGCTTCCTCATGCACCACTCTCTCCATTGGAGAAAACCGATTCGACACCCGCTCAGTAGTTCTTGAGATCTTCACGTTCAGGTAGATAGACTTACAAGGAAGGGATATATTTTTTCCATATTTAATGACGATACCACAATGAACAACGGAAATAAAACTTCCTCATGCACCACTGTCTCTATTGGAGAAAACCGATTCAACACCCGCTCAGTAGTTGTTGAGATTTTCACGTTCAGGCAGATAGACTTACAGGGAAGGGATATATTTTTTCCATATTTAATGATGATACCTAAATGAGTTATGGTATTAAACCTCTCTCATGAACCACTCTGTCTATTGGTGCGAACCGATTTAACATCCGTTCAGTAGTTGTTGAGATTTTCACGTTCAGACAGATAGACTTACAAGAAAGGGATATATTTTTTCCATATCTAATGACGGTACCACAATGAACAACGGAAATAAAGCTTCCTCATGCACCACTCTCTCCATTGGAGAAAACCGATTCAACACCCGCTCGGTAATTGTTGAGATTTTCACGTTCAGACAGATAGACTTACAAGGAATGGATATAATTTTTTCCATAGTTAATGATGATACCTAAATGAGTTATGGAATTAAACCTTTCTCATGAACCACTCTGTCTATTGGTGCGAACCGATTCAACATCCGTTCAGTAGTTGTTGAGATTTTCACGTTCAGACAGATAGACTTACAAGGAATGGATATATTTTTTCCAATATTTAATGATGATACCTAAATGAGTTATGGAATTAAACTTTTCTCATGAACCACTCTGTCTATTGGTGCGAACCGATTCAACATCCGTTCAGTAGTTGTTGAGATTTTCACGTTCAGGCAGATAGACTTACATGGAAGGGATATATTTTTTCCATATCTAATGCCGATACCACAATGAACAACGGAAATAAAGCTTCCTCATGCACCACTCTCTCCATTGGAGAAAACCGATTCAACACCCGCTCGGTAATTGTTGAGATTTTCACGTTCAGACAGATAGACTTACAAGGAATGGATATATTTTTTTCCATATTTAATGATGATACCTAAATGAGTTATGGAATTAAACCTTTCTCATGAACCACTCTGTCTATTGGTGCGAACCGATTCAACATCCGTTCAGTAGTTGTTGAGATTTTCACGTTCAGACAGATAGACTTACAAGGAATGGATATATTTATTCCATATTTAATGACGATACCACAATGAACAACGGAAATAAAACTTCCTCATGCACCACTGTCTCCATTGGAGAAAACCGATTCAACACCCGCTCAGTAGTTGTTGAGATTTTCACGTTCAGGCAGATAGACTTACAAGGAAGGGATATATTTTCTCCATATTTAATGACGATACCACAATGAACAACGGAAATAAAGCTTCCTCATGCACCACTCTCTCCATTGGAGAAAACCGATTCAACACCCGTTCAGTAGTTGTTGAGATTTTCACGTTCAGACAGATAGACTTACAAGGAATGGATATATTTATTCCATATTTAATGACGATACCAAAATGATCAACGGAAATAAAGCTTCCTCATGCACCACTCTCTCCATTGGAGAAAACCGATTCAACACCCGCTCAGTAGTTGTTGAGATTTCCACGTTCAGGCAGATAGACTTACAAGGAAGGGATATATTTTCTCCATATTTAATGACGATACCACAATGAACAACGGAAATAAAGCTTCCTCATGCACCACTCTCTCCATTGGAGAAAACCGATTCAACACCCGCTCAGTAGTTGTTGAGATTTTCACGTTCAGGCAGATAGACTTACAAGGAAGGGATATATTTTTTTCCATATTTAATGACGATACCACAATGTATTATGGAATTAAACCTTTCTCATGAACCACTCTGTCTATTGGTGCTAACCGATTCAACATCCGTTCAGTAGTTGTTGAGATTTTCACGTTCAGACAGATAGACTTATAAGGAAGGGATATATTTTTTCCATATTTAATGACGATACCACAATGAACAATGGAAATAAAGCTTCCTCATGCACCACTCTCTCCATTGGAGAAAACCGATTCAACACCCGCTCAGTAGTTGTTGAGATTTTCACGTTCAGACAGATAGACTTACAAGGAATGGATATATTTATTCCATATTTAATGACGATACCACAATGATCAACGGAAATAAAGCTTCCTCATGTACCACTCTCTCCATTGGAGAAAACCGATTCAACACCCGCTCAGTAGTTGTTGAGATTTTCACGTTCAGGCAGATAGACTTACAAGGAAGGGATATATTTTCTCCATATTTAATGACGATACCACAATGAACAACGGATATAAAGCTTCCTCAAGCACCACTCTCTCCATTGGAGAAAACCGATTCAACACCCGCTCAGTAGTTGTTGAGATTTTCACGTTCAGGCAGATAGACTTACAAGGAAGGGATATATTTTTTCCACATTTAATGACGATACCACAATGTATTATGGAATTAAACCTTTCTCATGAACCACTCTGTCTATTGGTGCGAACCGATTCAACATCCGTTCAGTAGTTGTTGAGATTTTCACGTTCAGACAGATAGACTTATAAGGAAGGGATATATTTTTTTAATATTTAATGACGATACCACAATGAACAACGGGAATAAAGCTTCCTCAGGCACCACTCTCTCCATTGGAGAAAACCGATTCAACACCCGCTCAGTAGTTGTAGAGATTTTCACGTTCAGGCAGATAGACTTACAGGCAAGGGATATATTTTTTCCCATATTTAATGATGATACCTAAATGAGTTATGGAATTAAACCTTTCTCATGAACCACTCTGTCTATTGGTGCGAACCGATTCAACATCCGTTCAGCAGTTGTTGAGATTTTCACGTTCAGACAGATAGACTTACAAGGAATGGATATATTTTTTCCATATTTAATGACGATACCACAATGAACAACGGAAATAAAGCTTCCTCATGCACCACTCTCTCCATTGGAGAAAACCGATTCAACACCCGCTCGGTAATTGTTGAGATTTTCACGTTCAGACAGATAGACTTACAAGGAATGGATATTTTTTTTTCCATATTTAATGATGATACCTAAATGAGTTATGGAATTAAACCTTTCTCATGAACCACTCTGTCTATTGGTGCGAACCGATTCAACATCCGTTCAGTAGTTGTTGAGATTTTCACGTTCAGGCAGATAGACTTACAAGGAAGGGATATATTTTTTCCATATTTAATGACGATACCACAATGAACAACGGGAATAAAGCTTCCTCATGCACCACTCTCTCCATTGGAGAAAACCGATTCAACACCCGCTCGGTAATTGTTGAGATTTTCACGTTCAGACAGATAGACTTACCAGAAATGTATATATTTTTTTCCATATTTAATGATGATACCTAAATAAGTTATGGAATTAAACGTTTCTCATGAACCACTCTGTCTATTGGTGCGAACCGATACAACATCCGTTCAGTAGTTGTTGAGATTTTCACGTTCAGGCAGACAGACTTACAAGGAAGGATATATTTGATGTCTAATGGTGCGAACCGATTCAACATCCGTTCAGTAGTTGTTGAGATTTTCACGTTCAGACAGATAGAATTACAAGGAATGGATATATTTTGTTCCATATTTAATGATGATACCTAAATGAGTTATGGAATTAAACCTTTCTCATGAACCACTCTGTCTATTGGTGCGAACCGATTCAACATCCGTTCAGTAGTTGTTGAGATTTTCACGTTCAGGCAGATAGACTTACAAGGAAGGGATATATTTTTTCCATATTTAATGACGATACCACAATGAACAACGGAAATAAAGCTTCCTCATGCATCACTCTCTCCATTGGAGAAAACTGATTCAACATCCGTTTAGTAGTTGTTGAGATTTTCACGTTCAGGCAGATAGACTTACAAGGAAGGGATATATTTTTCCATATTTAATGACGATACCACAATGAACAACGGAAATAAAGCTTCCTCATGCACCACTCTCTCCATTGGAGAAAACCGATTCGACACCCGCTCAGTAGTTCTTGAGATTTTCACGTTCAGGTAGATAGACTTACAAGGAAGGGATATATTTTTTCCATATTTAATGACGATACCTCAATGTATTATGGAATTAAACCGTTCTCAGGAACCACTCTGTCTAATGGTGCGAACCGGTTCAAAATCCGTTCAGTAGTTGTTGAGATTTTCACGTTCAGACAGATAGACTTACAAGGAAGGGATATATTTTTTCCATATTTAATGACGATACCACAATGAACAACGGAAATAAAGCTTCCTCATGCACCACTCTCTCCATTGGAGAAAACCGATTCAACACCCGCTCAGTAGTTGTTGAGATTTTCACGTTCAGGCAGATAGACTTACAAGGAATGGATATATTTTTTTCCATATTTAACGATGGTACCTCAATGTATTATGGAATTAAACCGTTCTCATGAACCACTCTGTCTAATGGTGCGAACCGATTCAACATCCGTTCAGTAGTTGTTGAGATTTTCACGTTCAGACAGATAGACTTACAAGGAATGGATATATTTTTTTCCATATTTAACGATGGTACCTCAATGTATTATGGAATTAGACCGTTCTCATGAACCACTCTGTCTAATGGTGCGAACCGATTCAACATCCGTTCAGTAGTTGTTAAGATTTTCACGTTCAGGCAGATAGACTTAGAAGGAATGGATATTTTTTTTTCCATATTTAATGATGGTACCTCAATGTATTATGGAATTAAACCTTTCTCATGAACCACTCTGTCTATTGGTGCGAACCGATTCAACATCCGTTCAGTAGTTGTTGAGATTTTCACGTTCAGGCAGATAGACTTACATGGAAGGGATATATTTTTTCCATATTTAATGACGATACCACAATGTATTATGGAATTAAACCTTTCTCATGAACCACTCTGTCTATTGGTGCGAACCGATTCAACATCCGTTCAGTAGTTGTTGAGATTTTCACGTTCAGACAGATAGACTTATAAGGAAGGGATATATTTTTTCCATATTTAATGACGATACCACAATGAACAACGGAAATAAAGCTTCCTCATGCACCACTCTCTCCATTGGAGAAAACCGATTCAACACCCGCTCAGTAGTTGTTGAGATTTTCACGTTCAGGCAGATAGACTTACAACGAAGGGATATATTTTTTCCATATTTGATGACGGTACCACAATGTATTATGGAATTAAACCTTTCTCATGAACCACTCTGTCTATTGGTGCGAACCGATTCAAAATCCGTTCAGTAGTTGTTGAGATTTTCACGTTCAGACAGATAGACTTACAAGGAAGGGATATATTTTGTTCTATATTTAATGATGATACCTAAATGAGTTATGGAATTAAACCTTTCTCATGAACCACTCTGTTTATTGGTGCTAACCGATTTAACATCCGCTCAGTAGTTGTTGAGATTTTCACGTTCAGGCAGATAGACTTACAGGGAAGGGATATATTTTTTCCATATTTGATGACGATACCAGAATGAACAACGGAAATAAAGCTTCCTCATTCACCACTCTCTCCATTGGAGAAAACCGATTCAACACCCGCTCGGTAATTGTTGAGATTTTCACGTTCAGACAGATAGACTTACAAGGAATGGATATATTTTTTTCCATATTTAACGATGGTACCTCAATGTATTATGGAATTAAACCGTTCTCATGAACCACTCTGTCTAATGGTGCGAACCGATTCAACATCCGTTCAGTAGTTGTTGAGATTTTCACGTTCAGACAGATAGACTTACAAGGAAGGGATATATTTTGTTCCATATTTAATGATGATACCTAAATGAGTTATGGAATTAAACCTTTCTCATGAACCACTCTGTCTATTGGTGCGAACCGATTCAACATCCGCTCAGTAGTTGTTGAGATTTTCACGTTCAGGCAGATAGACTTACAGGGAAGGGATATATTTTTTCCATATTTGATGACGATACCACAATGAACAACGGAAATAAAGCTTCCTCATGCACCACTCTCTCCATTGGAGAAAACCGATTCAACACCCGCTCAGTAGTTGTTGAGATTTTCACGTTCAGACAGATAGACTTACAAGGAAGGGATATATTTTTTTCCATATTTAATGATGATACCTAAATGAGTTATGGAATTAAACCTTTCTCATGAACCACTCTGTCTATTGGTGCGAACCGATTCAACATCCGTTCAGTAGTTGTTGAGATTTTCACGTTCAGGCAGATAGACTTACCAGGAATGGATATATTTTTTTCCATATTTAATGATGATACCTAAATGAGTTATGGAATTAAACGTTTCTCATGAACCACTCTGTCTATTGGTGCGAACCGATTCAACATCCGTTCAGTAGTTGTTGAGATTTTCACGTTCAGGCAGACAGACTTACAAGGAAGGGATATATTTTTTCCATATTTAATGACGATACCACAATGTATTATGGAATTAAACCGTTCTCATGAACCACTCTGTCTATTGGTGCGAACCGATTCAACATCCGCTCAGTAGTTGTTGAGATTTTCACGTTCAGGCAGATAGACTTACAGGGAAGGGATATATTTTTTCCATATTTGATGACGATACCACAATGAACAACGGAAATAAAGCTTCCTCATTCACCACTCTCTCCATTGGAGAAAACCGATCCAACACCCGCTCGGTAATTGTTGAGATTTTCACGTTCAGACAGATAGACTTACAAGGAATGGATATATTTTTTTCCATATTTAACGATGGTACCTCAATGTATTATGGAATTAAACCGTTCTCATGAACCACTCTGTCTAATGGTGCGAACCGATTCAACATCCGTTCAGTAGTTGTTGAGATTTTCACGTTCAGACAGATAGACTTACAAGGAAGGGATATATTTTGTTCCATATTTAATGATGATACCTAAATGAGTTATGGAATTAAACCTTTCTCATGAACCACTCTGTCTATTGGTGCGAACCGATTCAACATCCGCTCAGTAGTTGTTGAGATTTTCACGTTCAGGCAGATAGACTTACAGGGAAGGGATATATTTTTTCCATATTTGATGACGATACCACAATGAACAACGGAAATAAAGCTTCCTCATGCACCACTCTCTCCATTGGAGAAAACCGATTCAACGCCCGCTCAGTAGTTGTTGAGATTTTCACGTTCAGACAGATAGACTTACAAGGAAGGGATATATTTTGTTCTATATTTAATGATGATACCTAAATGAATTATGGAATTAAACCTTTCTCATGAACCACTCTGTCTATTGGTGCGAACCGATTCAACATCCGTTCAGTAGTTGTTGAGATTTTCACGTTCAGACAGATAGACTTACCAGGAATGGATATATTTTTTTCCATATTTAATGATGATACCTAAATGAGTTATGGAATTAAACGTTTCTCATGAACCACTCTGTCTATTGGTGAGAACCGATTCAACATCCGTTCAGTAGTTGTTGAGATTTTCACGTTCAGGCAGACAGACTTACAAGGAAGGGATATATTTTTTCCATATTTAATGACGATACCACAATGTATTATGGAATTAAACCGTTCTCATGAACCACTCTGTCTAATGGTGCGAACCGATTCAACATCCGTTCAGTAGTTGTTGAGATTTTCACGTTCAGACAGATAGACTTATAAGGAAGGGATATATTTTTTCCATATTTAATGACGATACCACAATGAACAACGGAAATAAAGCTTCCTCATGCACCACTCTCTCCATTGGAGAAAACCGATTCAACACCCGCTCAGTAGTTGTTGAGATTTTCACGTTCAGGCAGATAGACTTACAAGGAATGGATATATTTTTTTCCATATTTAACGATGGTACCTCAATGTATTATGGAATTAAACCGTTCTCATGAACCACTCTGTCTAATGGTGCGAACCGATTCAACATCCGTTCAGTAGTTGTTGAGATTTTCACGTTCAGACAGATAGACTTACAAGGAATGGATTATTATTTAATGATGATACCTAAATGAGTTAAGGAATTAAACCTTTCTCATGAACCACTCTGTCTAATGGTGCGAACCGATTCAACATCCGCTCAGTAGTTGTTGAGATTTTCACGTTCAGGCAGATAGACTTACAGGGAAGGGATATATTTTTTCCATATTTGATGACGATACCACAATGAACAACGGAAATAAAGCTTCCTCATGCACCACTCTCTCCATTGGAGAAAACCGATTCAACGCCCGCTCAGTAGTTGTTGAGATTTTCACGTTCAGACAGATAGACTTACAAGGAAGGGATATATTTTGTTCTATATTTAATGATGATACCTAAATGAATTATGGAATTAAACCTTTCTCATGAACCACTCTGTCTATTGGTGCGAACCGATTCAACATCCGTTCAGTAGTTGTTGAGATTTTCACGTTCAGGCAGATAGACTTACAAGGAAGGGATATATTTTTTCCATATTTAATGACGATACCACAATGAACAACGGAAATAAAGCTTCCTCATGCATCACTCTCTCCATTGGAGAAAACTGATTCAACATCCGTTTAGTAGTTGTTGAGATTTTCACGTTCAGGCAGATAGACTTACAAGGAAGGGATATATTTTTCCATATTTAATGACGATACCACAATGAACAACGGAAATAAAGCTTCCTCATGCACCACTCTCTCCATTGGAGAATACCGATTCGACACCCGCTCAGTAGTTCTTGAGATTTTCACGTTCAGGTAGATAGACTTACAAGGAAGGGATATATTTTTTCCATATTTAATGACGATACCTCAATGTATTATGGAATTAAACCGTTCTCAGGAACCACTCTGTCTAATGGTGCGAACCGGTTCAAAATCCGTTCAGTAGTTGTTGAGATTTTCACGTTCAGACAGATAGACTTACAAGGAAGGGATATATTTTTTCCATATTTAATGACGATACCACAATGAACAACGGAAATAAAGCTTCCTCATGCACCACTCTCTCCATTGGAGAAAACCGATTCAACACCCGCTCAGTAGTTGTTGAGATTTTCACGTTCAGGCAGATAGACTTACAAGGAATGGATATATTTTTTTCCATATTTAACGATGGTACCTCAATGTATTATGGAATTAAACCGTTCTCATGAACCACTCTGTCTAATGGTGCGAACCGATTCAACATCCGTTCAGTAGTTGTTGAGATTTTTACGTTCAGACAGATAGACTTACAAGGAATGGATATATTTTTTTCCATATTTAACGATGGTACCTCAATGTATTATGGAATTAGACCGTTCTCATGAACCACTCTGTCTAATGGTGCGAACCGATTCAACATCCGTTCAGTAGTTGTTAAGATTTTCACGTTCAGGCAGATAGACTTAGAAGGAATGGATATATTTTTTTCCATATTTAATGATGGTACCTCAATGTATTATGGAATTAAACCTTTCTCATGAACCACTCTGTCTATTGGTGCGAACCGATTCAACATCCGTTCAGTAGTTGTTGAGATTTTCACGTTCAGGCAGATAGACTTACATGGAAGGGATATATTTTTTCTATGTTTAATGACGATACCACAATGTATTATGGAATTAAACCTTTCTCATGAACCACTCTGTCTATTGGTGCGAACCGATTCAACATCCGTTAAGTAGTTGTTGAGATTTTCACGTTCAGACAGATAGACTTATAAGGAAGGGATATATTTTTTCCATATTTAATGACGATACCACAATGAACAACGGAAATAAAGCTTCCTCATGCACCACTCTCTCCATTGGAGAAAACCGATTCAACACCCGCTCAGTAGTTGTTGAGATTTTCACGTTCAGGCAGATAGACTTACAAGGAAGGGATATATTTTTTCCATATTTGATGACGATACCACAATGTATTATGGAATTAAACCTTTCTCATGAACCACTCTGTCTATTGGTGCGAACCGATTCAAAATCCGTTCAGTAGTTGTTGAGATTTTCACGTTCAGACAGTTAGACTTACAAGGAAGGGATATATTTTGTTCTATATTTAATGATGATACCTAAATGAGTTATGGAATTAAACCTTTCTCATGAACCACTCTGTTTATTGGTGCTAACCGATTTAACATCCGCTCAGTAGTTGTTGAGATTTTCACGTTCAGGCAGATAGACTTACAGGGAAGGGATATATTTTTTCCATATTTGATGACGATACCAGAATGAACAACGGAAATAAAGCTTCCTCATTCACCACTCTCTCCATTGGAGAAAACCGATTCAACACCCGCTCGGTAATTGTTGAGATTTTCACGTTCAGACAGATAGACTTACAAGGAATGGATATATTTTTTTCCATATTTAACGATGGTACCTCAATGTATTATGGAATTAAACCGTTCTCATGAACCACTCTGTCTAATGGTGCGAACCGATTCAACATCCGTTCAGTAGTTGTTGAGATTTTCACGTTCAGACAGATAGACTTACAAGGAAGGGATATATTTTTTTCCATATTTAATGATGATACCTAAATGAGTTATGGAATTAAACCTTTCTCATGAACCACTCTGTCTATTGGTGCTAACCGATTCAACATCCGCTCAGTAGTTGTTGAGATTTTCACGTTCAGGCAGATAGACTTACAGGGAAGGGATATATTTTTTCCATATTTAATGACGATACCACAATGAACAACGGAAATAAAGCTTCCTCATGCACCACTCTCTCCATTGGAGAAAACCGATTCAACACCCGCTCAGTAGTTGTTGAGATTTTCACGTTCAGACAGATAGACTTACAAGGAAGGGATATATTTTTTTCTATATTTAATGATGATACCTAAATGAATTATGGAATTAAACCTTTCTCATGAACCACTCTGTCTATTGGTGCGAACCGATTCAACATCCGTTCAGTAGTTGTTGAGATTTTCACGTTCAGACAGATAGACTTACCAGGAATGGATATATTTTTTTCCATATTTAATGATGATACCTAAATGAGTTATGGAATTAAACGTTTCTCATGAACCACTCTGTCTATTGGTGCGAACCGATTCAACATCCGTTCAGTAGTTGTTGAGATTTTCCCGTTCAGGCAGACAGACTTACAAGGAAGGGATATATTTTTTCCATATTTAATGACGATACCACAATGTATTATGGAATTAAACCGTTCTCATGAACCACTCTGTCTATTGGTGCGAACCGATTCAACATCCGCTCAGTAGTTGTTGAGATTTTCACGTTCAGGCAGATAGACTTACAGGGAAGGGATATATTTTTTCCATATTTGATGACGATACCACAATGAACAACGGAAATAAAGCTTCCTCATTCACCACTCTCTCAATTGGAGAAAACCGATCCAACACCCGCTCGGTAATTGTTGAGATTTTCACGTTCAGACAGATAGACTTACAAGGAATGGATATATTTTTTTCCATATTTAACGATGGTACCTCAATGTATTATGGAATTAAACCGTTCTCATGAACCACTCTGTCTAATGGTGCGAACCGATTCAACATCCGTTCAGTAGTTGTTGAGATTTTCACGTTCAGACAGATAGACTTACAAGGAAGGGATATATTTTGTTCTATATTTAATGATGATACCTAAATGAGTTATGGAATTAAACCTTTCTCATGAACCACTCTGTCTATTGGTGCTAACCGATTCAACATCCGCTCAGTAGTTGTTGAGATTTTCACGTTCAGGCAGATAGACTTACAGGGAAGGGATATATTTTTTCCATATTTGATGACGATACCACAATGAACAACGGAAATAAAGCTTCCTCATGCACCACTCTCTCCATTGGAGAAAACCGATTCAACGCCCGCTCAGTAGTTGTTGAGATTTTCACGTTCAGACAGATAGACTTACAAGGAAGGGATATATTTTGTTCTATATTTAATGATGATACCTAAATGAGTTATGGAATTAAACCTTTCTCATGAACCACTCTGTCTATTGGTGCGAACCGATTCAACATCCGTTCAGTAGTTGTTGAGATTTTCACGTTCAGGCAGATAGACTTACCAGGAATGGATATATTTTTTTCCATATTTAATGATGATACCTAAATGAGTTATGGAATTAAACGTTTCTCATGAACCACTCTGTCTATTGGTGAGAACCGATTCAACATCCGTTCAGTAGTTGTTGAGATTTTCACGTTCAGGCAGACAGACTTACAAGGAAGGGATATATTTTTTCCATATTTAATGACGATACCACAATGTATTATGGAATTAAACCGTTCTCATGAACCACTCTGTCTAATGGTGCGAACCGATTCAACATCCGTTCAGTAGTTGTTGAGATTTTCACGTTCAGACAGATAGACTTACAAGGAATGGATTATTATTTAATGATGATACCTAAATGAGTTAAGGAATTAAACCTTTCTCATGAACCACTCTGTCTAATGGTGCGAACCGATTCAACATCCGTTCAGTAGTTGTTGAGATTTTCACGTTCTGACAGATAGACTTACAAGGAAAGGATATATTTTTTTCCATATTTAATGATGATACCTAAATGAGTTATGGAATTAAACCTTTCTCATGAACCACTCTGTCTAATGGTGCGAACCGATTCAACATCCGTTCAGTAGTTGTTGAGATTTTCACGTTCTGACAGATAGACTTACAAGGAAGGGATATATTTTTTCCATATTTAATGACGATACCACAATGTATTATGGAATCAAACCTTTCTCATGAACCACTCTGTCTATTGGTGCGAACCGATTCAACATCCGCTCAGTAGTTGTTGAGATTTTCACGTTCAGACAGATAGACTTACAAGGAATGGATATATTTTTTTCCATATTTAATGATGATACCTAAATGAGTTATGGAATTAAACCTTTCTCATGAACCACTCTGTCTAATGGTGCGAACCGATTCAACATCCGTTCAGTAGTTGTTGAGATTTTCACGTTCAGGCAGATAGACTTACAGGGAAGGGATATATTTTTTCCATATTTAATGATGATACCTAAATGAGCTACGGAATTAAACCTTTCTCATGAACCACTCTGTCTATTGGTGCGAACCGATTCAACATCCGTTCAGTAGTTGTTGAGATTTTCACGTTCAGACAGATAGACTTACAAGGAATGGATATATTTTTTTCCATATTTAATGATGTTATGGAATTAAACCTTTCTCATGAACCACTTTGTCTATTGGTACGAACCGATTCAACATCTGTTCAGTAGTTGTTGAGATTTTCACGTTCAGGCAGATAGACTTACAAGGAAGGGATATATTTTTTCCATATTTAATGACGATACCACAATGAACAACGGAAATAAAGCTTCCTCATGCACCACTCTCTCCACCGGAGAAAACCGATTCAACACCCGCTCGGTAATTGTTGAGATTTTCACGTTCAGACAGATAGACTTACCAGGAATGGATATATTTTTTTTTCCATATTTAATGATGATACCTAAATGAGTTATGGAATTAAACGTTTCTCATGAACCACTCTGTCTATTGGTGCGAACCGATTCAACATCCGTTCAGTAGTTGTTGAGATTTTCACGTTCAGGCAGACAGACTTACAAGGAAGGGATATATTTTTTCCATATTTAATGACGATACCACAATGTATTATGGAATTAAACCGTTCTCATGAACTACTCTGTCTAATGGTGCGAACCGATTCAACATCCGTTCAGTAGCAGTTGCGATTTTCACGTTCAGACAGATAGACTTACAAGGAAGGGATATATTTTTTCCATATTTAATGACGATACCACAATGTATTATGGAATTAAACCGTTCTCATGAACTACTCTATCTAATGGTGCGAACCGATTCAACATCCGTTCAGTAGTTGTTGACATTTTCACGTTCAGACAGATAGACTTACAAGGAAGGGATATATTTTGCCATATTTAATGACGATACCACTACGCACCACTCTCTCCATTGGAGAAAACCGATTCAACACCCGCTCAGTAGTTGTTGAGATTTTCACGTTCAGGCAGATAGACTTACAAGGAAGGGATATATTTTTTCCATATTTAATGACGATACCACAATGTATTATGAAATTAAACCTTTCTCATGAACCACTCTGTCTATTGGTGCGAACCGATTCAACATCCGTTCAGTAGTTGTTGAGATTTTCACGTTCAGACAGATAGACTTACAAGGAATGGTTATATTTTTTTCCATATTTAATGATGATACCTAAATGAGTTATGGAATTAAACCTTTCTCATGAACCACTCTGTCTATTGGTGCGAACCGATTCAACATCCGTTCAGTAGTTGTTGAGATTTTCACGTTCAGGCAGATAGACTTACAAGGAAGGGATATATTTTTTTCCATATTTAATGATGATACCTAAATGAGTTATGGAATTAAACTTTTCTCATGAACCACTCTGCCTATTGGTGAGAACCGATTCAACATCCGTTCAGTAGTTGTTGAGATTTTCACGTTCAGGCAGATAGACTTACAAGGAAGGGATATATTTTTTCCATATTTAATGACGATACCACAATGAACAACGGAAATAAAGCTGTCTAATGCACCACTCTCTCCATTGGAGAAAACCGATTCGACACCCGCTCAGTAGTTGTTGAGATTTTCACGTTCAGGCAGATAGAGTTACAAGGAAGGGATATATTTTTTCCATATTTAATGACGATACCACAATGTATTATGTAATTAAACCTTTCTCTTGAACCACTCTGTCTATTGGTGCGAACCGATTCAACATACGTTCAGTAGTTGTTGAGATTTTCACGTTCAGACAGATAGACTTACAAGGAATGGATATATTTTTTTCCATATTTAATGATGATACCTAAATGAGTTATGGAATTAAACCTTTCTCATGAACCACTCTGCCTATTGGTTCGAACCGATTCAACATCCGTTCAGTAGTTGTTGAGATTTTCACGTTCAGGCAGATAGACTTACAAGGAAGGGATATATTTTTTCCATATTTAATGACGATACCACAATGAACAATGGAAATAAAGCTTCCTCATGCACCACTCTCTCCATTGGAGAAAACCGATTAAACACCCGCTCAGTAGATGTTGAGATTTTCACGTTCAGACAGATAGACTTACAATAAAGGGATATATTTTTTTCCATATTTAATGATGATACCTCAATGTATTATGGAATTAAACCGTTCTCATGAACCACTCTGCCTATTGGTTCGAACCGATTCAACATCCGTTCAGTAGTTGTTGAGATTTTCACGTTCAGGCAGATAGACTTACAAGGAAGGGATATATTTTTTCCATATTTAATGACGATACCACAATGAACAACGGAAATAAAGCTTCCTCATGCACCACTTTCTCCATTGGAGAAAACCGATTCAACACCCGCTCAGTAGTTGTTGAGATTTTCACGTTCAGGCAGATAGCCTTACAGGGAAGGGATATATTTTTTCCATATTTAATGATGATACCTAAATGAGTTATGGAATGAACGTGAAAATCTCAACAACTACTGAACGGATGTTGAATCGGTTCGCACCATTAGACAGAGTGGTTCATGAGAACGGTTTAATTCCATAATACATTGTGGTATCGTCATTAAATATGGAAAAAATATACCCCTTCCTTGTAAGTCTGTCTGCCTGAACGTGAAAGTCTCAACAACTACTGAACGGATGTTGAATCGGTTCGCACCAATAGACAGAGTGGTTCATGAGAAAGGTTTAATTCCATAACTCATTTAGGTATCATCATTAAATATGGAAAAAAATATATCCATTCCTTGTAAGTCTATCTGTCTGAACGTGAAAATCTCAACAACTACTGAACGGATGTTGAATCGGTTCGCACCAATATACAGAGTGGTTCATGAGACCACTCTGTTTATTGGTGCTACTGAACTACTGGTGGTTCATGAGACCACTCTGTCTATTGGTGCGAACCGATTCAACATCCGTTCAGTAGTTGTTGGTCTCATGAACCACTCTATCTATTGGTGCGAACCGATTCAACATACGTTCAGTAGTTGTTGAGATTTTCACGTTCAGACAGATAGACTTACAATGAATGGATATATTTTTTTCCATATTTAATGATGATACCTAAATGAGTTATGGAATTAAACCTTTCTCATGAACCACTCTGTCTATTGGTGCGAACCGATTCAACATCCGTTCAGTAGTTGTTGAGATTTTCACTTTCAGGCAGACAGACTTACAATGAAGGGATATATTTTTTCCATATTTAATGACGATACCACAGTGTATAATGGAATTAAACCGTTCTCATGAACCACTCTGTCTAATGGTGCGAACCGATTCAACATCCGTTCAGTATTTGTTGAGATTTTCACGTTCAGACAGATAGACTTATAAGGAAGGGATATATTTTTTCCATATTTAATGACGATACCACAATGAACAACGGAAATAAAGCTTCCTCAAGCACCACTCTCTCCATTGGAGAAAACCGATTCAACACCCGCTCAGTAGTTGTTGAGATTTTCACGTTCAGGCAGATAAACTTACAAGGAATGGATATATTTTTTTCCATATTTAACGATGGTACCTCAATGTATTATGGAATTAAACCGTTCTCATGAACCACTCTGTCTATTGGTGCGAACCGATTCAACATCCGTTCAGTAGTTGTTGAGATTTTCACTTTCAGGCAGACAGACTTACAATGAAGGGATATATTTTTTCCATATTTAATGACGATACCACAGTGTATAATGGAATTAAACCGTTCTCATGAACCACTCTGTCTAATGGTGCGAACCGATTCAACATCCGTTCAGTAGTTGTTGAGATTTTCACGTTCAGACAGATAGACTTACAAGGAAGGGATATATTTTTTCCATATTTAATGACGATACCACAATGAACAACGGAAATAAAGCTTTCTCATGCACCACTCTCTCCATTGGAGAAAACCGATTCAACACCCGATCGGTAGTTGTTGAGATTTTCACGTTCAGACAGATAGACTTACCAGGAATGCATATATTTTTTTCCATATTTAATGATGATACCTAAATGAGTTATGGAATTAAACGTTTCTCATGAACCATTCTGTCTATTGGTGCGAACCGATTCAACATCCGTTCAGTAGTTGTTGAGATTTTCACTTTCAGGCAGATAGACTTACAAGGAAGGGATATATTTTTTCCATATTTAATGACGATACCACAATGAACAACGGAAATAAAGCTTTCTCATGCACCACTCTCTCCATTGGAGAAAACCGATTCAACACCCGCTCAGTAGTTGTTGAGATTTTCACGTTCAGACAGATAGACTTACAAGGAAGGGATATATTTTTTCCATATTTAATGACGATACCACAATGAACAACGGAAATAAAGCTTTCTCATGCACCACTCTCTCCATTGGAGAAAACCGATTCAACACCCGATCGGTAGTTGTTGAGATTTTCACGTTCAGACAGATAGACTTACCAGGAATGCATATATTTTTTTCCATATTTAATGATGATACCTAAATGAGTTATGGAATTAAACGTTTCTCATGAACCATTCTGTCTATTGGTGCGAACCGATTCAACATCCGTTCAGTAGTTGTTGAGATTTTCACTTTCAGGCAGATAGACTTACAAGGAAGGGATATATTTTTTCCATATTTAATGACGATACCACAATGTATTATGTAATTAAACCTTTCTCTTGAACCACTCTGTCTATTGGTGCGAACCGATTCAACATACGTTCAGTAGTTGTTGAGATTTTCACGTTCAGACAGATAGACTTACAAGGAATGGATATATTTTTTTCCATATTTAATGATGATACCTAAATGAGTTATGGAATTAAACCTTTCTCATGAACCACTCTGCCTATTGGTTCGAACCGATTCAACATCCGTTCAGTAGTTGTTGAGATTTTCACGTTCAGGCAGATAGACTTACAAGGAAGGGATATATTTTTTCCATATTTAATGACGATACCACAATGAACAATGGAAATAAAGCTTCCTCATGCACCACTCTCTCCATTGGAGAAAACCGATTCAACACCCGCTCAGTAGTTGTTGAGATTTTCACGTTCAGACAGATAGACTTACAAGAAAGGGATATATTTTTTTCCATATTTGATGATGATACCTCAATGTATTATGGAATTAAACCGTTCTCATGAACCACTCTGCCTATTGGTTCGAACCGATTCAACATCCGTTCAGTAGTTGTTGAGATTTTCACGTTCAGGCAGATAGACTTACAAGGAATGGATACATTTTTTTCCATATTTAATTATGGTACCTAAATGAGTTATGGAATTAAACCTTTCTCATGAACCACTCTGTCTATTGGTGCGAACCGATTCAACATCCGTTCAGTAGTTGTTGGTCTCATGAACCACTCTATCTATTGGTGCGAACCGATTCAACATACGTTCAGTAGTTGTTGAGATTTTCACGTTCAGACAGATAGACTTACAATGAATGGATATATTTTTTTCCATATTTAATGATGATACCTAAATGAGTTATGGAATTAAACCTTTCTCATGAACCACTCTGTCTATTGGTGCGAACCGATTCAACATCCGTTCAGTAGTTGTTGAGATTTTCACTTTCAGGCAGACAGACTTACAATGAAGGGATATATTTTTTCCATATTTAATGACGATACCACAATGCATTATGGAATTAAACCGTTCTCATGAACCACTCTGTCTAATGGTGCGAACCGATTCAACATCCGTTCAGTATTTGTTGAGATTTTCACGTTCAGACAGATAGACTTATAAGGAAGGGATATATTTTTTCCATATTTAATGACGATACCACAATGAACAACGGAAATAAAGCTTCCTCAAGCACCACTCTCTCCATTGGAGAAAACCGATTCAACACCCGCTCAGTAGTTGTTGAGATTTTCACGTTCAGGCAGATAGACTTACAAGGAATGGATATATTTTTTTCCATATTTAACGATGGTACCTCAATGTATTATGGAATTAAACCGTTCTCATGAACCACTCTGTCTAATGGTGCGAACCGATTCAACATCCGTTCAGTAGTTGTTGAGATTTTCACGTTCAGACAGATAGACTTACAAGGAAGGGATATATTTTTTCCATATTTAATGACGATACCACAATGAACAACGGAAATAAAGCTTTCTCATGCACCACTCTCTCCATTGGAGAAAACCGATTCAACACCCGATCGGTAGTTGTTGAGATTTTCACATTCAGACAGATAGACTTACCAGGAATGCATATATTTTTTTCCATATTTAATGATGATACCTAAATGAGTTATGGAATTAAACGTTTCTCATGAACCATTCTGTCTATTGGTGCGAACCGATTCAACATCCGTTCAGTAGTTGTTGAGATTTTCATTTTCAGGCAGATAGACTTACAAGGAAGGGATATATTTGTTCCATATTTAATGACGATACCACAATGAACAACGGAAATAAAGCTTCCTCATGCACCACTCTCTCCATTGGAGAAAACCGATTCAACACCCGCTCAGTAGTTGTTGAGATTTTCACGTTCAGGCAGATAGACTTACAGGGAAGGGATATATTTGTTCCATATTTAATGATGATACCTAAATGAGTTATGGAATTAAACCTTTCTCATGAACCACTCTGTCTATTGGTGTGAACCGATTCAACATCCGTTCAGTAGTTGTTAAGATTTTCACGTTCAGACAGATAGACTTACAAGGAATGGATATATTTTTTCCATATTTAATGACGATACCACAATGTATTATGGAATTAAACCGTTCTCATGAACCACTCTGTCTAATGGTACGAACCGATTCAACATCCGTTCAGTAGTTGTTGAGATTTTCACGTTCAGACAGATAGACTTATAAGGAAGGGATATACTTTTTCCATATTTAATGACGATACCACAATGAACAACGAAAATAAAGCTTCCTCATGCACCACTCTCTCCATTGGAGAAAACCGATTCAACACCCGCTCAGTAGTTGTTGAGAATTTCACGTTCAGGCAGATAGACTTACAAGGAATGGATATATTTTTTTCCATATTTAACGATGGTACCTCAATGTATTATGGAATTAAACCGTTCTCATGAACTACTCTGTCTAATGGTGCGAACCGATTCAACATCCGTTCAGTAGTTGTTGAGATTTTCACGTTCAGGCAGATAGACTTACAGGGAAGGGATATATTTTTTCCATATTTAATGATGATACCTAAATGAGTTATGGAATTAAACGTTTCTCATGAACCACTCTGTCTATTGGTGCGAACCGATTCAACATCCGTTCAGTAGTTGTTGAGATTTTCACGTTCAGACAGATAGACTTACAAGGAACGGATACATTTTTTTCCATATTTAATTATGATACCTAAATGAGTTATGGAATGAAACCTTTCTCATGAACCACTCTGTCTATTGGTGCGAACCGATTCAACATCCGTTCAGTAGTTGTTGAGATTTTCACGTTCAGGCAGATAGACTTACAAGGAAGGGATATATCTTTTCCATATTTAATGACGATACCACAATGAACAACGGAAATAAAGCTTCCTTATGCACCACTCTCTCCATTGGAGAAAACCGATTCAACACCCGCTCGGTAGTTGTTGAGATTTTCACGTTCAGACAGATAGACTTACCAGGAATGGATATATTTTTTTCCATATTTAATGATGATACCTAAATGAGTTATGGAATTAAACGTTTCTCATGAACCATTCTGTCTATTGGTGCGAACCGATTCAACATCCGTTCAGTAGTTGTTGAGATTTTCACGTTCAGGCAGATAGACTTACAAGGAAGGGATACATTTTTTCCATATTTAATGACGATACCACAATGAACAACGGAAATAAAGCTTCCTTATGCACCACTCTCTCCATTGGAGAAAACCGATTCAACACCCGCTCAGTAGTTGTTGAGATTTTCACGTTCAGGCAGATAGACTTACAGGGAAGGGATATATTTTTTCCATATTTAATGATGATACCTAAATGAGTTATGGAATTAAACCTTTCTCATGAACCACTCTGTCTATTGGTGCGAACCGATTCAACATCCGTTCAGTAGTTGTTGAGATTTTCACGTTCAGACAGATAGACTTACAAGGAATGGATATATTTTTTTCCATATTTAATGATGTTATGGAATTAAACCTTTCTCATGAACCACTCTGTCTATTGGTGTGAACCGATTCAACATCTGTTCAGTAGTTGTTGAGATTTTCACGTTCAGGCAGATAGACTTACAAGGAAGGGATATATTTTTTCCATATTTAATGACGATACCACAATGAACAACGGAAATAAAGCTTCCTCATGCACCACTCTCTCCACCGGAGAAAACCGATTCAACACCCGCTCGGTAATTGTTGAGATTTTCACGTTCAGACAGATAGACTTACCAGGAATGGATATATTTTTTTTCCATATTTAATGATGATACCTAAATGAGTTATGGAATTAAACGTTTCTCATGAACCACTCTGTCTATTGGTGCGAACCGATTCAACATCCGTTCAGTAGTTGTTGAGATTTTCACGTTCAGGCAGACAGACTTACAAGCAAGGGATATATTTTGTCCATATTTAATGACGATACCACAATGTATTATGGAATTAAACCGTTCTCATGAACTACTCTGTCTAATGGTGCGAACCGATTCAACATCCGTTCAGTAGCAGTTGAGATTTTCACGTTCAGACAGATAGACTTACAAGGAAGGGATATATTTTTTCCATATTTAATGACGATACCACAATGTATTATGGAATTAAACCGTTCTCATGAACTACTCTGTCTAATGGTGCTAACCGATTCAACATCCGTTCAGTAGTTGTTGACATTTTCACGTTCAGACAGATAGACTTACAAGGAAGGGATATATTTTGCCATATTTAATGACGATACCACAATGAACAACGGCAATAAAGCTGTCTAATGCACCACTCTCTCCATTGGAGAAAACCGATTCGACACCCGCTGAGTAGTTGTTGAGATTTTCACGTTCAGGCAGATAGACTTACAAGGAAGGGATATATTTTTTCCATATTTAATGACGATACCACAATGTATTATGTAATTAAACCTTTCTCATGAACCACTCTGTCTATTGGTGCGAACCGATTCAACATCCGTTCAGTAGTTGTTGAGATTTTCACGTTCAGACAGATAGACTTACAAGGAATGGTTATATTTTTTCCATATTTAATGATGATACCTAAATGAGTTATGGAATTAAACCTTTCTCATGAACCACTCTGTCTATTGGTGCGAACCGATTCAACATCCGTTCAGTAGTTGTTGAGATTTTCACGTTCAGGCAGATAGACTTACAAGGAAGGGATATATTTTTTTCCATATTTAATGATGATACCTAAATGAGTTATGGAATTAAACTTTTCTCATGAACCACTCTGCCTATTGGTGCGAACCGATTCAACATCCGTTCAGTAGTTGTTGAGATTTTCACGTTCAGACAGATAGACTTACAAGGAAGGGATATATTTTTTCCATATTTAATGACGATACCACAATGAACAACGGAAATAAAGCTGTCTAATGCACCACTCTCTCCATTGGAGAAAACCGATTCGACACCCGCTCAGTAGTTGTTGAGATTTTCACGTTCAGGCAGATAGACTTACAAGGAAGGGATATATTTTTTCCATATTTAATGACGATACCACAATGTATTATGTAATTAAACCTTTCTCATGAGACCACTCTGTCTATTGGTGCGAACCGATTCAACATCCGTTCAGTAGTTGTTGGTCTCATGAACCACTCTATCTATTGGTGCGAACCGATTCAACATACGTTCAGTAGTTGTTGAGATTTTCACGTTCAGACAGATAGACTTACAATGAATGGATATATTTTTTTCCATATTTAATGATGATACCTAAATGAGTTATGTCTAATGGTGCGAACCGATTCAACATCCGTTCAGTATTTGTTGAGATTTTCACGTTCAGACAGATAGACTTATAAGGAAGGGATATATTTTTTCCATATTTAATGACGATACCACAATGAACAACGGAAATAAAGCTTCCTCAAGCACCACTCTCCCCATTGGAGAAAACCGATTCAACACCCGCTCAGTAGTTGTTGAGATTTTCACGTTCAGGCAGATAAACTTACAAGGAATGGATATATTTTTTTCCATATTTAACGATGGTACCTCAATGTATTATGGAATTAAACCGTTCTCATGAACCACTCTATCTAATGGTGCGAACCGATTCAACATCCGTTCAGTAGTTGTTGAGATTTTCACGTTCAGACAGATAGACTTACAAGGAAGGGATATATTTTTTCCATATTTAATGACGATACCACAATGAACAACGGAAATAAAGCTTTCTCATGCACCACTCTCTCCATTGGAGAAAACCGATTCAACACCCGATCGGTAGTTGTTGAGATTTTCACGTTCAGACAGATAGACTTACCAGGAATGCATATATTTTTTTCCATATTTAATGATGATACCTAAATGAGTTATGGAATTAAACGTTTCTCATGAACCATTCTGTCTATTGGTGCGAACCGATTCAACATCCGTTCAGTAGTTGTTGAGATTTTCACTTTCAGGCAGATAGACTTACAAGGAAGGGATATATTTGTTCCATATTTAATGACGATACCACAATGAACAACGGAAATAAAGCTTCCTCATGCACCACTCTCTCCATTGGAGAAAACCGATTCAACACCCGCTCAGTAGTTGTTGAGATTTTCACGTTCAGGCAGATAGACTTACAGGGAAGGGATATATTTGTTCCATATTTAATGATGATACCTAAATGAGTTATGGAATTAAACCTTTCTCATGAACCACTCTGCCTATTGGTACGAACCGATTCAACATCCGTTCAGTAGTTGTTGAGATTTTCACATTCAGGCAGATAGACTTACAAGGAATGGATATATTTTTTTCCATATTTAATGATGATACCTAAATGAGTTATGGAATTAAACCTTTCTCATGAACCACTCTGTCTATTGGTGCGAACCGATTCAACATCCATTCAGTAGTTGTTGAGATTTTCACGTTCAGGCAGATAGACTTACAAGGAAGGGATATATCTTTTCCATATTTAATGACGATACCACAATGAACAACGAAAATAAAGCTTCCTCATGCACCACTCTCTCCATTGGAGAAATCCGATTCAACACCCGCTCGGTAGTTGTTGAGATTTTCACGTTCAGACAGATAGACTTACCTGGAATGGATATATTTTTTTCCATATTTAATGATGATACCAAAAAGAGTTATGGAATTAAACGTTTCTCATGAACCACTCTGTCTATTGGTGCGAACCGATTCAACATCCGTTCAGTAGTTGTTGAGATTTTCACGTTCAGGCAGATAGAATTACAACGAAGGGATATATTTTTTCCATATTTAATGACGATACCACAATGTATTATGGAATTAAACCGTTCTCATGAACCACTCTGTCTAATGGTGCGAACCGATTCAACACCCGCTCAGTAGTTGTTGAGATTTTCACGTTCAGGCAGATAGACTTACAAGGAAGGGATATATTTTTTCCATATTTAATGACGATACCACAATGAACAACGGAAATAAAGCTTCCTCATGCACCACTCTCTCCATTGGAGAAAACCGATTCGCACCGTTCTCATGAACCACTCTGTCTAATGGTGCGAACCGATTCAACATCCGTTCAGTAGTTGTTGAGATTTTCACGTTCAGACAGATAGACTTACAAGGAAGGGATATATTTTTTCCATATTTAATGACGATACCACAATGAACAAGGGAAGTAAAGCTTCCTCATGCCCCACTCTCTCCATTGGAGAAAACCGATTCAACACCCGCTCAGTAGTTGTTGAGATTTTCACGTTCAGGCAGATAGACTTACAAGGAAGTGATATATTTTTTCCATATTTAATGATGATACCTAAATGAGTTATGGAATTAAGCCTTTCTCATGAACCACTCTGTCTATTGGTGCGAACCGATTCAACATCCGTTCAGTAGTTGTTGAGATTTTCACGTTCAGACAGATAGACTTATAAGGAATGGATATATTTTTTTCCATATTTAATGATGATACCTAAATGAGTTATGGAATTAAACCTTTCTCATGAACCACTCTGTCTATTGGTGCGAACCGATTCAACATCCGTTCAGTAGTTGTTGATATTTTCACGTTCAGACAGATAGACTTACAAAGAAGGGATATATTTTTTCCAAATTTAATGACGATACCACAATGAACAACGGAAATAAAGCTTCCTCATGCACCACTCTCTCCATTGGAGAAAACCGATGCAACACCCGCTCAGTTGTTGTTGAGATTTTCACGTTCAGGCAGATAGACTTACAAGGAAGGGATATATTTTTTCCATATTTAATGACGTTACCACAATGAACAACGGAATTAAAGCTTCCTCATACACCACTCTCTCCATTGGAGAAAACCGATTCGCACCGTTCTCATGAACCACTCTGTCTAATGGTGCGAACCGATTCAACATCCGTTCAGTAGTTGTTGAGATTTTCACGTTCAGACAGATAGACTTACAAGGAATGGATATATTTTTTTCCATATTTAATGATGATACCTAAATGAGTTATGGAATTAAACCTTTCTCATGAACCACTCTGTCTATTGGTGCGAACCGATTCAACATCCGTTCAGTAGTTGTTGAGATTTTCACGTTCAGACAGATAGACTTACAAGGAATGGATATATTTTTTTCCATATTTAATGATGTTATCTAATTAAACCTTTCTCATGAACCACTCTGTCTATTGGTGTGAACCGATTCAACATCTGTTCAGTAGTTGTTGAGATTTTCACGTTCAGGCAGATAGACTTACAAGGAAGGGATATATTTTTTCCATATTTAATGACGATACCACAATGAACAACGGAAATAAAGCTTCCTCATGCACCACTCTCTCCACCGGAGAAAACCGATTCAACACCCGCTCGGTAATTGTTGAGATTTTCACGTTCAGACAGATAGACTTACCAGGAATGGATATATTTTTTTTCCATATTTAATGATGATACCTAAATGAGTTATGGAATTAAACGTTTCTCATGAACCACTCTGTCTATTGGTGCGAACCGATTCAACATCCGTTCAGTAGTTGTTGAGATTTTCACGTTCAGACAGATAGACTTACAAGGAATGGATATATTTTTTTCCATATTTAATGATGATACCTCAACGGATTATGTAAATAAACCTTTCTCATGAACCACTCTGTCTATTGGTGCGAACCGATTCAACACCCGCTCACTAGTCGTTGAGATTTTCACGTTCAGACAGATAGACTTACAAGGAATGGATATATTTTTTTCCATATTTAATGATAGTACCTCAATGTATTATGGAATTAAACCGTTCTCATGAACCACTCTGTCTAATGGTGCGAACCGATTCCACATCCGTTCAGTAGTTGTTGAGATTTTCACGTTTAGACAGATAGACTTACAAGGAAGGGATATATTTTTTCCATATTTAATGACGATACCACAATGAAATAAAGCTTCCTCATGCACCACTCTCTCCATTGGAGAAAACCGATTCAACACCCGCTCAGTAGTTGTTGAGATTTTCACGTTCAGGCAGATAGACTTACAAGGAAGTGATATATTTTTTCCATATTTAATGATGATACCTAAATGAGTTATGGAATTAAACCTTTCTCATGAACCACTCTGTCTATTGGTGCGAACCGATTCAACACCCGCTCACTAGTCGTTGAGATTTTCACGTTCAGACAGATAGACTTACAAGGAATGGATACATTTTTTTCCATATTTAATGATAGTACCTCAATGTATTATGGAATTAAACCGTTCTCATGAACCACTCTGTCTAATGGTGCGAACCGATTCCACATCCGTTCAGTAGTTGTTGAGATTTTCACGTTTAGACAGATAGACTTACAAGGAAGGGATATATTTTTTCCATATTTAATGACGATACCATAATGAAATAAAGCTTCCTCATGCACCACTCTCTCCATTGGAGAAAACCGATGCAACACCCGCTCAGTTGTTGTTGAGATTTTCACGTTCAGGCAGATAGACTTACAAGGAAGGGATATATTTTTTCCATATTTAATGACGTTACCACAATGAACAACGGAATTAAAGCCTCCTCATACACCACTCTCTCCATTGGAGAAAACCGATTCGCACCGTTCTCATGAACCACTCTGTCTAATGGTGCGAACCGATTCAACATCCGTTCAGTAGTTGTTGAGATTTTCACGTTCAGACAGATAGTCTTACAAGGAAGGGATATATTTTTTCCATATTTAATGACGATACCACAATGAACAACGGAAATAAAGCTTCCTCATGCACCACTCTCTCCATTGGAGAAAACCGATTCAACACCCGCTCAGCAGTTGTTGAGATTTTCACGTTCAGGCAGATAGACTTACAAGGAAGTGATATATTTTTTCCATATTTAATGACGATACCTAAATGAGTTATGGAATTAAGCCTTTCTCATGAACCACTCTGTCTATTGGTGCGAACCGATTCAACATCCGTTCAGTAGTTGTTGAGATTTTCACGTTCAGACAGATAGACTTACAAGGAATGGATATATTTTTTTCCATATTTAATGATGATACCTAAATGAGTTATGGAATTAAACCTTTCTCATGAACCACTCTGTCTATTGGTGCGAACCGATTCAACACCCGCTCACTAGTCGTTGAGATTTTCACGTTCAGACAGATAGACTTACAAGGAATGGATATATTTTTTTCCATATTTAATGATAGTACCTCAATGTATTATGGAATTAAACCGTTCTCATGGACCACTCTGTCTAATGGTGCGAACCGATTCCACATCCGTTCAGTAGTTGTTGAGATTTTCACGTTTAGACAGATAGACTTACAAGGAAGGGATATATTTTTTCCATATTTAATGACGATACCACAATGAAATAAAGCTTCCTCATGCACCACTCTCTCCATTGGAGAAAACCGATTCAACACCCGCTCAGTAGTTGTTGAGATTTTCACGTTCAGGCAGATAGACTTACAAGGAAGTGATATATTTTTTCCATATTTAATGATGATACCTAAATGAGTTATGGAATTAAACCTTTCTCATGAACCACTCTGTCTATTGGTGCGAACCGATTCAACATCCGTTCAGTAGTTGTTGAGATTTTCACGTTCAGACAGATAGACTTACAAGGAATTAATTTATTTTTTTCCATATTTAATGATGGTACCTAAATGAGTTATGGAATTAAACCTTTCTCATGAACCACTCTGTCTATTGGTGCGAACCGATTCAACATCCGTTCAGTAGTTGTTCAGATTTTCACGTTCAGGCAGATAGACTTACAAGGAAGGGATATATTTTTTCCATATTTAATGACGATACCACAATGAACAACGGAAATAAAGCTTCCTCATGCACCACTCTCTCCATTGGAGAAAACCGATACAACACCCGCTCAGTAGTTGTTGAGATTTTCACGTTCAGACAGATAGACTTACAAGGAATGGATATATTTTTTTCCATATTTAATGATGATACCTAAATGCGTTATGGAATTAAACGT
The DNA here is from genome assembly GCA_907269125.1 of Eristalis pertinax. Lineage (NCBI taxonomy): Eukaryota > Metazoa > Arthropoda > Insecta > Diptera > Syrphidae > Eristalis > Eristalis pertinax. The sequence goes on from CAJSMF010000061.1 coordinate 2,068,992, forward strand.
TTCTCATGGACCACTCTGTCTATTGGTGCGAAACGATTCAACATCCGTTCAGTAGTTGTTGAGATTTTCACGTTCAGGCAGATATATATACTTACAAGGATATACTTACAAGGAATGGATATATTTTTTTCCGTATTTAATTATGGTAGCTAAATGAGTTATGGAATTAAACCTTTCTCATGAACCACTCTGTCTATTGGTGAGAACAGATTCAACATCTGTTCAGTATTTGTTGCGATTTTCACGTTCAGACAGATAGACTTACAAGGAATGGATATATTTTTTTCCATATTTAATGATGATACCTAAATGAGTTATGGAATTAAACCTTTCTCATGAACCACTCTGTCTATTGGTGCGAACCGATTCAACACCCGCTCACTAGTCGTTGAGATTTTCACGTTCAGACAGATAGACTTACAAGGAATGGATATATTTTTTTCCATATTTAATGATAGTACCTCAATGTATTATGGAATTAAACCGTTCTCATGGACCACTCTGTCTAATGGTGCGAACCGATTCCACATCCGTTCAGTAGTTGTTGAGATTTTCACGTTTAGACAGATAGACTTACAAGGAAGGGATATATTTTTTCCATATTTAATGACGATACCACAATGAAATAAAGCTTCCTCATGCACCACTCTCTCCATTGGAGAAAACCGATTCAACACCCGCTCAGTAGTTGTTGAGATTTTCACGTTCAGGCAGATAGACTTACAAGGAAGTGATATATTTTTTCCATATTTAATGATGATACCTAAATGAGTTATGGAATTAAACCTTTCTCATGAACCACTCTGTCTATTGGTGCGAACCGATTCAACATCCGTTCAGTAGTTGTTGAGATTTTCACGTTCAGACAGATAGACTTACAAGGAATTAATTTATTTTTTTCCATATTTAATGATGGTACCTAAATGAGTTATGGAATTAAACCTTTCTCATGAACCACTCTGTCTATTGGTGCGAACCGATTCAACATCCGTTCAGTAGTTGTTCAGATTTTCACGTTCAGGCAGATAGACTTACAAGGAAGGGATATATTTTTTCCATATTTAATGACGATACCACAATGAACAACGGAAATAAAGCTTCCTCATGCACCACTCTCTCCATTGGAGAAAACCGATACAACACCCGCTCAGTAGTTGTTGAGATTTTCACGTTCAGACAGATAGACTTACAAGGAATGGATATATTTTTTTCCATATTTAATGATGATACCTAAATGCGTTATGGAATTAAACGTTTCTCATGAACCACTCTGTCTATTGGTGCGAAACGATTCAACATCCGTTCAGTAGTTGTTGAGATTTTCACGTTCAGGCAGATATATATACTTACAAGGATATACTTACAAGGAATGGATATATTTTTTTCCGTATTTAATTATGGTAGCTAAATGAGTTATGGAATTAAACCTTTCTCATGAACCACTCTGTCTATTGGTGAGAACAGATTCAACATCTGTTCAGTATTTGTTGCGATTTTCATGTTCAGACAGATATACTTACAATTAATGGATATATTTTTTTCCATATTTAATTATGGTACCTAAATAAGTTATGGAATTAAACCTTTCTCATGAACCACTCTGTCTATTGGTGCGAACCGATTCAACACCCGCTCAGTAGTTGTTGAGATTTTCACGTTCAGACAGATAGACTTACAAGGAATGGATATATTTTTTTCCATATTTAATGATAGTATCTCAATGTATTATGGAATTAAACCGTTCTCATGAACCACTCTGTCTAATGGTGCGAACCGATTCAACATCCGTTCAGTAGTTGTTGAGATTTTCACGTTTAGACAGATAGACTTACAAGGAAGGGATATATTTTTTCCATATTTAATGACGATACCGCAATGAACAACGGAAATAAAGATTCCTCATGCACCACTCTCTCCATTGGAGAAAACTGATTCAACACCCGCTCAGTAGTTGTTGAGATTTTCACGTTCAGACAGATAGACTTACAAGGAATGGATATATTTTTTTCCATATTTAATGATCCGATTCAACATCTGTTCAGTATTTGTTGCGATTTTCACGTTCAGACAGATATACTTACAATTAATGGATATATTTTTTTCCATATTTAATTATGGTACCTAAATAAGTTATGGAATTAAACCTTTCTCATGAACCACTCTGTCTATTGGTGCGAACCGATTCAACACCCGCTCAGTAGTTGTTGAGATTTTCACGTTCAGACAGATATACTTACAATTAATGGATATATTTTTTTCCATATTTAATGATGATACCTAAATGCGTTATGGAATTAAACGTTTCTCATGAACCACTCTGTCTATTGGTGCGAACCGATTCAACATCCGTTCAGTAGTTGTTGAGATTTTCACGTTCAGGCAGATATATATACTTACAAGGATATACTTACAAGGAATGGATATATTTTTTTCCATATTTAATTATGATAGCTAAATGAGTTATGGAATTAAACCTTTCTCATGAACCACTCTGTCTATTGGTGAGAACCGATTCAACATCTGTTCAGTATTTGTTGCGTATTTCACGTTCAGACAGATATACTTACAATTAATGGATATATTTTTTTCCATATTTAATTATGGTACCTAAATGAGTTATGGAATTAAACCTTTCTCATGAACCACTCTGTCTATTGCTGCGAACCGATTCAACATCCGTTCAGTAGTTGTTGAGATTTTCACGTTCAGACAGATAGACTTACAAGGAATATATTTTTTTCCATATTTAATGATGATACCTAAATGAGTTATGGAATTAAACCTTTCTCATGAACCACTCTGTCTATTGGTGCGAACCGATTCAACATCCGTCCAGTAGTTGTTGAGATTTTCACGTTCAGACAGATATACTTACAATTAATGGATATATTTTTTTCCATATTTAATTATGGTGCCTAAATAAGTTCTGGAATTAAACCTTTCTCATGAACCACTCTGTCTATTGGTGAGAACCGATTCAACATCTGCTCAGTAGTTGTTGCGATTTTCACGTTCAGACAGATAGACTTAAAAGGAATGGATATATTTTTGTCCATATTTAATGACGATACCTCAACGGATTATGTAAATAAACCTTTCTCATGAACCACTCTGTCTATTGGTGCGAACCGATTCAACACCCGCTCAGTAGTCGTTGAGATTTTCACGTTCAGACAGATAGACTTACAAGGAATGGATATATTTTTTTCCATATTTAATGATGATACCTCAACGGATTATGTAAATAAACCTTTCTCATGAACCACTCTGTCTATTGGTGCGAACCATACTTACAATTAATGGATATATTTTTTTCCATATTTAATTATGGTGCCTAAATAAGTTATGGAATTAAACCTTTCTCATGAACCACTCTGTCTATTGGTGAGAACCGATTCAACATCTGCTCAGTAATTGTTGCGATTTTCACGTTCAGACAGATAGACTTAAAAGGAATGGATATATTTTTGTCCACATTTAATGACGATACCTCAACGGATTATGTAAATAAACCTTTCTCATGAACCACTCTGTCTATTGGTGCGAACCGATTCAACACCCGCTCAGTAGTCGTTGAGATTTTCACGTTCAGACAGATAGACTTACAAGGAATGGATATATTTTTTTCCATATTTAATGATGATACCTCAACGGATTATGTAAATAAACCTTTCTCATGAACCACTCTGTCTATTGGTGCGAACCATACTTACAATTAATGGATATATTTTTTTCCATATTTAATTATGGTGCCTAAATAAGTTATGGAATTAAACCTTTCTCATGAACCACTCTGTCTATTGGTGAGAACCGATTCAACATCTGCTCAGTAATTGTTGCGATTTTCACGTTCAGACAGATAGACTTAAAAGGAATGGATATATTTTTGTCCACATTTAATGACGATACCTCAACGGATTATGTAAATAAACCTTTCTCATGAACCACTCTGTCTATTGGTGCGAACCGATTCAACACCCGCTCAGTAGTCGTTGAGATTTTCACGTTCAGGCAGATAGACTTACAAGGAACGGATATATTTTTTCCATATTTAATGACGATACCACAATGAACAACGGAAATAAAGCTTCCTCATGCACCACTCTCTCCAATGGAGAAAACCGATTCAACACCCGCTCAGTAGTTGTTGAGATTTTCACGTTCAGACAGATAGACTTACAAGGAATGGATATATTTTTTTCCATATTTAATTATGGTACCTAAATGAGTTATGGAATTAAACCTTTCTCATGAACCACTCTGTCTATTGGTGCGAACCGATTCAACATCCGTTCAGTAGTTGTTGAGATTTTCACGTTCAGGCAGATAGACTTACAAGGAACGGATATATTTTTTCCATATTTAATGACGATACCACAATGAACAACGGAAATAAAGCTTCCTCATGCACCACTCTCTCCAATGGAGAAAACCGATTCAACACCCGCTCAGTAGTTGTTGAGATTTTCACGTTCAGACAGATAGACTTACAAGGAATGGATATATTTTTTTCCATATTTAATTATGGTACCTAAATGAGTTATGGAATTAAACCTTTCTCATGAACCACTCTGTCTATTGGTGCGAACCGATTCAACATCCGTTCAGTAGTTGTTGAGATTTTCACGTTCAGGCAGATATATATACTTACAAGGATATACTTACAAGGAATGGATATATTTTTTTTCCATATTTAATTATGGTAGCTAAATGAGTTATGGAATTAAACCTTTCTCATGAACCACTCTGTCTATTGGTGAGAACCGATTCAACATCTGTTCAGTATTTGTTGCGATTTTCACGTTCAGACAGATATACTTACAATTAATGGATATATTTTTTTCCATATTTAATTATGGTACCTTAATGAGTTATGGAATTAAACCTTTCTCATGAACCACTCTGTCTATTGGTGCGAACCGATTCAACATCCGTTCAGTAGTTGTTGAGATTTTCACGTTCAGACAGATAGACTTACAAGGAATGGATATATTTTTTTCCATATTTAATTATGGTGCCTAAATAAGTTATGGAATTAAACCTTTCTCATGAACCACTCTGTCTATTGGTGAGAACCGATTCAACATCTGTTCAGTAGTTGTTGCGATTTTCACTTTCAGACAGATAGACTTAAAAGGAATGGATATATTTTTGTCCATATTTAATGATGATACCTCAACGGATTATGTAAATAAACCTTTCTCATGAACCACTCTGTCTATTGGTGCCAACCGATTCAACACCCGCTCAGTAGTTGTTGAGATTTTCACGTTCAGACAGATAGACTTACAAGGAATGGATATATTTTTTTCCATATTTAATGATGGTACCTCAATGTATTATGGAATTAAACCGTTCTCATGAACCACTCTGTCTAATGGTGCGAACCGATTCCACATCCGTTCAGTAGTTGTTGAGATTTTCACGTTTAGACAGATAGACTTACAAGGAAATGATATATTTTTTCCATATTTAATGACGATACCACAATGAAATAAAGCTTCCTCATGCACCACTCTCTCCATTGGAGAAAACCGATTCAACACCCGCTCAGTAGTTGTTGAGATTTTCACGTTCAGGCAGAGAGACTTACAAGGAAGTGATATATTTTTTCCATATTTAATGAGGGTACCTAAATGAGTTATGGAATTAAACCTTTCTCATGAACCACTCTGTCTATTGGTGCGAACCGATTCAACATCCGTTCAGTAGTTGTTGAGATTTTCACGTTCAGGCAGATAGACTTACAAGGAAGGGATATATTTTTTCCATATTTAATGACGATACCACAGTGAACAACGGAAATAAAGCTTCCTCATGCACCACTCTCTCCATTGGAGAAAACCGATTCAACACCCGCTCAGTAGTTGTTGAGATTTTCACGTTCAGACAGATAGACTTACAAGGAATGGATATATTTTTTTCCATATTTAATGATCCGATTCAACATCTGTTCAGTATTTGTTGCGATTTTCACGTTCAGACAGATATACTTACAATTAATGGATATATTTTTTTCCATATTTAATTATGGTACCTAAATAAGTTATGGAATTAAACCTTTCTCATGAACCACTCTGTCTATTGGTGCGAACCGATTCAACACCCGCTCAGTAGTTGTTGAGATTTTCACGTTCAGACAGATATACTTACAATTAATGGATATATTTTTTTCCATATTTAATGATGATACCTAAATGCGTTATGGAATTAAACGTTTCTCATGAACCACTCTGTCTATTGGTGCGAACCGATTCAACATCCGTTCAGTAGTTGTTGAGATTTTCACGTTCAGGCAGATATATATACTTACAAGGATATACTTACAAGGAATGGATATATTTTTTTCCATATTTAATGATAGTACCTCAATGTATTATGGAATTAAACCGTTCTTATGAACCACTCTGTCTAATGGTGCGAACCGATTCCACATCCGTTCAGTAGTTGTTGAGATTTTCACGTTTAGACAGATAGACTTACAAGGAAGGGATATATTTTTTCCATATTTAATGACGATACCACAATGAAATAAAGCTTCCTCATGCACCACTCTCTCCATTGGAGAAAACCGATTCAACACCCGCTCAGTAGTTGTTGAGATTTTCACGTTCAGGCAGATAGACTTACAAGGAAGTGATATATTTTTTCCATATTTAATGATGATACCTAAATGAGTTATGGAATTAAACCTTTCTCATGAACCACTCTGTCTATTGGTGCGAACCGATTCAACATCCGTTCAGTAGTTGTTGAGATTTTCACGTTCAGGCAGATAGACTTACAAGGAACGGATATATTTTTTCCATATTTAATGACGATACCACAATGAACAACGGAAATAAAGCTTCCTCATGCACCACTCTCTCCAATGGAGAAAACCGATTCAACACCCGCTCAGTAGTTGTTGAGATTTTCACGTTCAGACAGATAGACTTACAAGGAATGGATATATTTTTTTCCATATTTAATTATGGTACCTAAATGAGTTATGGAATTAAACCTTTCTCATGAACCACTCTGTCTATTGGTGCGAACCGATTCAACATCCGTTCAGTAGTTGTTGAGATTTTCACGTTCAGGCAGATAGACTTACAAGGAACGGATATATTTTTTCCATATTTAATGACGATACCACAATGAACAACGGAAATAAAGCTTCCTCATGCACCACTCTCTCCAATGGAGAAAACCGATTCAACACCCGCTCAGTAGTTGTTGAGATTTTCACGTTCAGACAGATAGACTTACAAGGAATGGATATATTTTTTTCCATATTTAATTATGGTACCTAAATGAGTTATGGAATTAAACCTTTCTCATGAACCACTCTGTCTATTGGTGCGAACCGATTCAACATCCGTTCAGTAGTTGTTGAGATTTTCACGTTCAGGCAGATATATATACTTACAAGGATATACTTACAAGGAATGGATATATTTTTTTTCCATATTTAATTATGGTAGCTAAATGAGTTATGGAATTAAACCTTTCTCATGAACCACTCTGTCTATTGGTGAGAACCGATTCAACATCTGTTCAGTATTTGTTGCGATTTTCACGTTCAGACAGATATACTTACAATTAATGGATATATTTTTTTCCATATTTAATTATGGTACCTTAATGAGTTATGGAATTAAACCTTTCTCATGAACCACTCTGTCTATTGGTGCGAACCGATTCAACATCCGTTCAGTAGTTGTTGAGATTTTCACGTTCAGACAGATAGACTTACAAGGAATGGATATATTTTTTTCCATATTTAATTATGGTGCCTAAATAAGTTATGGAATTTAACATTTCTCATGAACCACTCTGTCTATTGGTGAGAACCGATTCAACATCTGCTCAGTAATTGTTGCGATTTTCACGTTCAGACAGATAGACTTAAAAGGAATGGATATATTTTTGTCCATATTTAATGACGATACCTCAACGGATTATGTAAATAAACCTTTCTCATGAACCACTCTGTCTATTGGTGCCAACCGATTCAACACCCGCTCAGTAGTTGTTGAGATTTTCACGTTCAGACAGATAGACTTACAAGGAATGGATATATTTTTTTCCATATTTAATGATGGTACCTCAATGTATTATGGAATTAAACCGTTCTCATGAACCACTCTGTCTAATGGTGCGAACCGATTCCACATCCGTTCAGTAGTTGTTGAGATTTTCACGTTTAGACAGATAGACTTACAAGGAAATGATATATTTTTTCCATATTTAATGACGATACCACAATGAAATAAAGCTTCCTCATGCACCACTCTCTCCATTGGAGAAAACCGATTCAACACCCGCTCAGTAGTTGTTGAGATTTTCACGTTCAGGCAGAGAGACTTACAAGGAAGTGATATATTTTTTCCATATTTAATGAGGGTACCTAAATGAGTTATGGAATTAAACCTTTCTCATGAACCACTCTGTCTATTGGTGCGAACCGATTCAACATCCGTTCAGTAGTTGTTGAGATTTTCACGTTCAGGCAGATAGACTTACAAGGAAGGGATATATTTTTTCCATATTTAATGACGATACCACAGTGAACAACGGAAATAAAGCTTCCTCATGCACCACTCTCTCCATTGGAGAAAACCGATTCAACACCCGCTCAGTAGTTGTTGAGATTTTCACGTTCAGACAGATAGACTTACAAGGAATGGATATATTTTTTTCCATATTTAATGATCCGATTCAACATCTGTTCAGTATTTGTTGCGATTTTCACGTTCAGACAGATATACTTACAATTAATGGATATATTTTTTTCCATATTTAATTATGGTACCTAAATAAGTTATGGAATTAAACCTTTCTCATGAACCACTCTGTCTATTGGTGCGAACCGATTCAACACCCGCTCAGTAGTTGTTGAGATTTTCACGTTCAGACAGATATACTTACAATTAATGGATATATTTTTTTCCATATTTAATGATGATACCTAAATGCGTTATGGAATTAAACGTTTCTCATGAACCACTCTGTCTATTGGTGCGAACCGATTCAACATCCGTTCAGTAGTTGTTGAGATTTTCACGTTCAGGCAGATATATATACTTACAAGGATATACTTACAAGGAATGGATATATTTTTTTCCATATTTAATTATGATAGCTAAATGAGTTATGGAATTAAACCTTTCTCATGAACCACTCTGTCTATTGGTGAGAACCGATTCAACATCTGTTCAGTATTTGTTGCGTATTTCACGTTCAGACAGATATACTTACAATTAATGGATATATTTTTTTCCATATTTAATTATGGTACCTAAATGAGTTATGGAATTAAACCTTTCTCATGAACCACTCTGTCTATTGCTGCGAACCGATTCAACATCCGTTCAGTAGTTGTTGAGATTTTCACGTTCAGACAGATAGACTTACAAGGAATATATTTTTTTCCATATTTAATGATGATACCTAAATGAGTTATGGAATTAAACCTTTCTCATGAACCACTCTGTCTATTGGTGCGAACCGATTCAACATCCGTCCAGTAGTTGTTGAGATTTTCACGTTCAGACAGATATACTTACAATTAATGGATATATTTTTTTCCATATTTAATTATGGTGCCTAAATAAGTTCTGGAATTAATACTTTCTCATGAACCACTCTGTCTATTGGTGAGAACCGATTCAACATCTGCTCAGTAATTGTTGCGATTTTCACGTTCAGACAGATAGACTTAAAAGGAATGGATATATTTTTGTCCATATTTAATGACGATACCTCAACGGATTATGTAAATAAACCTTTCTCATGAACCACTCTGTCTATTGGTGCGAACCGATTCAACACCCGCTCAGTAGTCGTTGAGATTTTCACGTTCAGACAGATAGACTTACAAGGAATGGATATATTTTTTTCCATATTTAATGATGATACCTCAACGGATTATGTAAATAAACCTTTCTCATGAACCACTCTGTCTATTGGTGCGAACCATACTTACAATTAATGGATATATTTTTTTCCATATTTAATTATGGTGCCTAAATAAGTTATGGAATTAAACCTTTCTCATGAACCACTCTGTCTATTGGTGAGAACCGATTCAACATCTGCTCAGTAATTGTTGCGATTTTCACGTTCAGACAGATAGACTTAAAAGGAATGGATATATTTTTGTCCACATTTAATGACGATACCTCAACGGATTATGTAAATAAACCTTTCTCATGAACCACTCTGTCTATTGGTGCGAACCGATTCAACACCCGCTCAGTAGTCGTTGAGATTTTCACGTTCAGACAGATAGACTTACAAGGAATGGATATATTTTTTTCCATATTTAATGATGATACCTCAACGGATTATGTAAATAAACCTTTCTCATGAACCACTCTGTCTATTGGTGCGAACCGATTCAACACCCGCTCAGTAGTCGTTGAGATTTTCACGTTCAGACAGATAGACTTACAAGGAATGGATATATTTTTTTCCATATTTAATTATGGTACCTAAATGAGTTATGGAATTAAACCTTTCTCATGAACCACTCTGTCTATTGCTGCGAACCGATTCAACATCCGTTCAGTAGTTGTTGAGATTTTCACGTTCAGACAGATAGACTTACAAGGAATATATTTTTTTCCATATTTAATGATGATACCTAAATGAGTTATGGAATTAAACCTTTCTCATGAACCACTCTGTCTATTGGTGCGAACCGATTCAACATCCGTCCAGTAGTTGTTGAGATTTTCACGTTCAGACAGATATACTTACAATTAATGGATATATTTTTTTCCATATTTAATTATGGTGCCTAAATAAGTTCTGGAATTAAACCTTTCTCATGAACCACTCTGTCTATTGGTGAGAACCGATTCAACATCTGCTCAGTAATTGTTGCGATTTTCACGTTCAGACAGATAGACTTAAAAGGAATGGATATATTTTTGTCCATATTTAATGACGATACCTCAACGGATTATGTAAATAAACCTTTCTCATGAACCACTCTGTCTATTGGTGCGTACCGATTCAACACCCGCTCAGTAGTCGTTGAGATTTTCACGTTCAGACAGATAGACTTACAAGGAATGGATATATTTTTTTCCATATTTAATGATGATACCTCAACGGATTATGTAAATAAACCTTTCTCATGAACCACTCTGTCTATTGGTGCGAACCATACTTACAATTAATGGATATATTTTTTTCCATATTTAATTATGGTGCCTAAATAAGTTATGGAATTAAACCTTTCTCATGAACCACTCTGTCTATTGGTGAGAACCGATTCAACATCTGCTCAGTAGTTGTTGCGATTTTCACGTTCAGACAGATAGACTTAAAAGGAATGGATATATTTTTGTCCACATTTAATGACGATACCTCAACGGATTATGTAAATAAACCTTTCTCATGAACCACTCTGTCTATTGGTGCGAACCGATTCAACACCCGCTCAGTAGTCGTTGAGATTTTCACGTTCAGACAGATAGACTTACAAGGAATGGATATATTTTTTTCCATATTTAATGATGATACCTCAACGGATTATGTAAATAAACCTTTCTCATGAACCACTCTGTCTATTGGTGCGAACCGATTCAACACCCGCTCAGTAGTCGTTGAGATTTTCACGTTCAGACAGATAGACTTACAAGGAATGGATATATTTTTTTCCATATTTAATGATAGTACCTCAATGTATTATGGAATTAAACCGTTCTTATGAACCACTCTGTCTAATGGTGCGAACCGATTCCACATCCGTTCAGTAGTTGTTGAGATTTTCACGTTTAGACAGATAGACTTACAAGGAAGGGATATATTTTTTCCATATTTAATGACGATACCACAATGAAATAAAGCTTCCTCATGCACCACTCTCTCCATTGGAGAAAACCGATTCAACACCCGCTCAGTAGTTGTTGAGATTTTCACGTTCAGGCAGATAGACTTACAAGGAAGTGATATATTTTTTCCATATTTAATGATGATACCTAAATGAGTTATGGAATTAAACCTTTCTCATGAACCACTCTGTCTATTGGTGCGAACCGATTCAACATCCGTTCAGTAGTTGTTGAGATTTTCACGTTCAGACAGATAGACTTACAAGGAACGGATATATTTTTTCCATATTTAATGACGATACCACAATGAACAACGGAAATAAAGCTTCCTCATGCACCACTCTCTCCAATGGAGAAAACCGATTCAACACCCGCTCAGTAGTTGTTGAGATTTTCACGTTCAGACAGATAGACTTACAAGGAATGGATATATTTTTTTCCATATTTAATTATGGTACCTAAATGAGTTATGGAATTAAACCTTTCTCATGAACCACTCTGTCTATTGGTGCGAACCGATTCAACATCCGTTCAGTAGTTGTTGAGATTTTCACGTTCAGGCAGATAGACTTACAAGGAACGGATATATTTTTTCCATATTTAATGACGATACCACAATGAACAACGGAAATAAAGCTTCCTCATGCACCACTCTCTCCAATGGAGAAAACCGATTCAACACCCGCTCAGTAGTTGTTGAGATTTTCACGTTCAGACAGATAGACTTACAAGGAATGGATATATTTTTTTCCATATTTAATTATGGTACCTAAATGAGTTATGGAAACCTTTCTCATGAACCACTCTGTCTATTGGTGAGAACCGATTCAACATCTGTTCAGTATTTGTTGCGATTTTCACGTTCAGACAGATAGACTTACAAGGAATGGATATATTTTTTTCCATATTTAATGATGATACCTAAATGAGTTAAGGAATTAAACCTTTCTCATGAACCACTCTTACAAGGAAGGGATATATTTTTTCCATATTTAATGACGATACCACAGTGAACAACGGAAATAAAGCTTCCTCATGCACCACTCTCTCCATTGGAGAAAACCGATTCAACACCCGCTCAGTAGTTGTTGAGATTTTCACGTTCAGACAGATAGACTTACAAGGAATGGATATATTTTTTTCCATATTTAATTATGGTACCTAAATAAGTTATGGAATTAAACCTTTCTCATGAACCACTCTGTCTATTGGTGCGAACCGATTCAACATCCGTTCAGTAGTTGTTGAGATTTTCACGTTCAGGCAGATATATATACTTACAAGGATATACTTACAAGGAATGGATATATTTTTTTTCCATATTTAATTATGGTAGCTAAATGAGTTATGGAATTAAACCTTTCTCATGAACCACTCTGTCTATTGGTGAGAACCGATTCAACATCTGTTCAGTATTTGTTGCGATTTTCACGTTCAGACAGATAGACTTACAAGGAATGGATATATTTTTTTCCATATTTAATGATGATACCTAAATGAGTTAAGGAATTAAACCTTTCTCATGAACCACTCTGTCTATTGGTGCGAACCGATTCAACATCCGTTCAGTAGTTGTTGAGATTTTCACGTTCAGGCAGATAGACTTACAAGGAAGGGATATATTTTTTCCATATTTAATGACGATACCACAATGAACAACGGAAATAAAGCTTCCTCATGCACCACTCTCTCCAGTGGAGAAAACCGATTCAACACCCGCTCAGTAGTTGTTGAGATTTTCAAGTTCAGACAGATAGACTTACAAGGAATGGATATATTTTTTTCCATATTTAATGATGATACCTAAATAAGTTATGGAATTAAACCTTTCTCATGAACCACTCTGTCTATTGGTGCGAACCGATTCAACATCCGTCCAGTAGTTGTTGAGATTTTCACGTTCAGACAGATATACTTACAATTAATGGATATATTTTTTTCCATATTTAATTATGGTACCTAAATAAGTTATGGAATTAAACCTTTCTCATGAACCACTCTGTCTATTGGTGAGAACCGATTCAACATCTGCTCAGTAATTGTTGCGATTTTCACGTTCAGACAGATAGACTTAAAAGGAATGGATATATTTTTGTCCATATTTAATGACGATACCTCAACGGATTATGTAAATAAACCTTTCTCATGAACCACTCTGTCTATTGGTGCGAACCGATTCAACACCCGCTCAGTAGTTGTTGAGATTTTCACGTTCAGACAGATAGACTTACAAGGAATGGATATATTTTTTTCCATATTTAATGATAGTACCTCAATGTATTATGGAATTAAACCGTTCTCATGAACCACTGTGTCTAATGGTGCGAACCGATTCAACATCCGTTCAGTAGTTGTTGAGATTTTCACCTTTAGCCAGATAGACTTACAAGGAAGGGATATATTTTTTCCATATTTAATGACGATACCACAATGAACAACGGAAATAAAGATTCCTCATGCACCACTCTCTCCATTGGAGAAAACCGATTCAACACCCGCTCAGTAGTTGTTGAGATTTTCACGTTCAGGCAGATAGACTTACAAGGAAGTGATATATTTTTTCCATATTTAATGATGATACCTAAATGAGTTATGGAATTAAACCTTTCTCATGAACCACTCTGTCTATTGGTGCGAACCGATTCAACATCCGTTCAGTAGTTGTTGAGATTTTCACGTTCAGAGAGATAGACTTACAAGGAATGGATTTATTTTTTTCCATATTTAATGATGATACCTAAATGAGTTATGGAATTAAACCTTTCTCATGAACCACTCTGTCTATTGGTGCGAACCGATTCAACATCCATTCAGTAGTTGTTGAGATTTTCACGTTCAGGCAGATAGACTTACAAGGAAGGGATATATTTTTTCCATATTTAATGACGATACCACAATGAACAACGGAAATAAAGCTTCCTCATGCACCACTCTCTCCATTGGAGAAAACCGATTCAACACCCGCTCAGTAGTTGTTGAGATTTTCACGTTCAGACAGATAGACTTACAAGGAATGGATATATTTTTTCCATATTTAGTGATGATACCTAAATGCGTTATGGAATTAAACGTTTCTCATGAACCACTCTGTCTATTGGTGCGAAACGATTCAACATCCGTTCAGTAGTTGTTGAGATTTTCACGTTCAGGCAGATAGACTTACAAGGAAGGGATATATTTTTTCCATATTTAATGACGATACCACAATGAACAACGGAAATAAAGCTTCCTCATGCACCACTCTCTCCATTGGAGAAAACCGATTCAACACCCGCTCAGTAGTTGTTGAGATTTTCACGTTCAGACAGATAGACTTACAAGGAATGGATATATTTTTTTCCATATTTAATGATGATACCTAAATGCGTTATGGAATTAAACGTTTCTCATGAACCACTCTGTCTATTGGTGCGAAACGATTCAACATCCGTTCAGTAGTTGTTGAGATTTTCACGTTCAGCCAGATATATATACTTACAAGGATATACTTACAAGGAATGGATATATTTTTTTCCATATTTAATTATGGTAGCTAAATGAGTTATGGAATTAAACCTTTCTCATGAACCACTCTGTCTATTGGTGAGAACCGATTCAACATCTGTTTAGTATTTGTTGCAATTTTCACGTTCAGACAGATATACTTACAAAAAGGTCAGTGTCATTTGACCTGTCAAGCGGTTTAGATCGTTCGCGTCAAATCATTTGTTCTTATTTTTTTTTAATATAAATAAATTAATTAAAATACTCGAAAATGGTGGATAATTGTAGTGAATGTGATACTGGCATTCTGTCTGCAGAATTTATTAGCTGCGGAGGATTTTGCTGCAGAAAGTTTCACACCAAGTGTGTTGAATTGTCTGCGACAACCCTCCAGCTCATTAAATCAACAGACAGTGTATGCTACAAGTGCAAAATCTGCAATAATGTTCCATTTTTGGGATTGATAAATAAGCTCACTTCTATGACAAAGGAATTGAGCATAATAAAATCGGAAATTCGTGAAATGAAGTGTAATTCTTCACAGAACACGAATGCCAGTGAAACGCCATTGGTAACGGACGGCTCAGTTGAACCACCCGTTGCCCCAACATCGGGAATTAATGAAAACGCGGAAAAATGGGAGAAGGTTTTGCCGAAAAAACCTCGAAAAAAATCTAAACGCGAAAAAAAACATAAACAAATCGTAGGCAACGACGCGTCTGCTTCCGATCTTGTCGCGACTCCCACGAAAGAGATTCACGCAGCTGGTTTTCATGTTAAAACTACGGAAACTGCTGTGAAGAATTACATTTCATCCAAATTGAACTCGCCGGACGGTGGCATTAAATGTATTAAACTTGTTAAGTCAACCGCGGACTGAAACAAATTAAACTTTATTAATTTTAAAATAACTCTGCCCGAAAGTGCATACGCCCGCGCATTAGATCCGTCAAATTGGCCGTCGGGAATTAAAATAAAAAAATTCATTAAAAAAAACGGAGTTGCTTTGCCCGTCGCAAAGATCAAAACATAAACACTGATCAGCTGCGAGGGCAAGGCACCTCCGTTAAAACCTATTCTCTGTATTATCAAAATGTTGGTGGTATGAGAACGAAATTAAAAGAAATTTTCATTTCTCTCTCTGACCACCAATATGATATTGTTGTTTTAACAGAGACTTGGTTATACCCACACATCTGTTCTGCAGAAATTTTTGATCACTCATACGTTGTTTACCGGAATGATCGCTGCAGATCTAGTGAGGAGAGAGGTGGGGGAGTTTTAATAGCTGTCTCATCTCGTCTACTCAGCCGGCAAGTTATGTTGGTGCATCAAACAATTGATGTAGAGCAGATGTGTGTGTCTATTGATTTTGTTGATGACCTCCGTTATCAGATGTTTATTTTCGTCTCCTACGTTCCACCAAAAAGTGTTGCCAATGTGTATCAAAAACACATTGATAACATTAGTAGTGTCGTTACTCGTCTTGAAGCCAATCAATTACCTTGTATATTGGGGGACTTTAATATTGGTGACGTTACTTGGAGGAACGTGGATGGTGATGATAATTTAATCCCATTTAATGTTATTCATGAATGGGAGCGCTTGATAATAGATGGTCTCTTATCTTTGAGCTTATTTCAAGTAAACAATATTCGAAATAGTTTAGATCGAATTTTAGATTTAGTATTCTTAAACAATGAAGTAAACTTTATAATATCAGAAGCCTTGAATGTGATCGATTCGAATAAAATTCATCACAAGGCCTTACTTTTGGATTTAAAATTTTTTTGTTACGGAAATTGTAGTAATGTCGATACCGGCTTAACTTATAAATTCGCTAAGACCAATTTTGTTGCACTGAATGAGTACCTAAATCAATTCAATTGGGATGACTTGTTGGATTCCCCCAATTTGAAAGGTAACTATGATATAATCATGAATGAAATTATTCCTGGTGTAGAGTCATTTGTTCCTAAAACGCGTCATAGAAATCGATTTAGAATTCCATGGACAAACAAAAGCTTAGTAAATCTACGAAATGTTAAAAGGAAAGCATATTCAAACTATGTTTCAAATAAAACGAGTTTAAATCGTGAACGGTTTTTGAGATTCAGGAAAGAATATGAGTTCTTGAATAGATTTTTATATAAACAATACATCTTGTCCGTAGAAACTTCGGTAAGGAACAATGGTGCATCATTTTGGAATTACGTTAATTCAAAAAGAAATTCCTTGGGCTTGCCCAAGGTAATGGAATTTGGTAACGTAACTTCAACAAACTTGGATGAAACCTGTGACCTATTTGCCAACTTTTTTGAGTCTGTCTATAATGGGTCTCCGGTCCAGACAACGATGAACCATTACTCTAATATACCCGAGGTTCTGGATATAGGTGTATTGGAATTTACGGATCAGGATGTAATAAATGCCTTAACTAATCTTAAAGTAAATTACAGCCCAGGCCCCGATGGGGTCCCGGCTGGTATTATAAAAAAAAGTTGGAATTCGCTTTATCGTCCACTAAGAATTGTCTTTAATCAATCCCTAAAAATGGTAGAATTTTTAAATGAATGGAAGTATTCTTTTCTGACGCCTATATATAAAAGTGGTTTTAGGCAAAAAGTAGAAAACTATCGACCAATATCCAAGCTTTCAAGTATTGTAAAAGAAAAATTATATTTCATGGTAAAAGAAATTATTTCTAATAACCAGCATGGCTTTATGAAAGGCAGGTCTTGTACAACTAATTTATCATTATTTTCAAATTACATTTATACAAATTTAGAAAATCAATAACAAGTTGATGTACTTTACACCGATTTCTCGAAAGCCTTCGATAAAGTACATCACACTTTGCTTTTAAACAAACTAAAGTCTTTGGGATTCCATTCGTCAATGTTAGAGTGGTTTTCCAATTACTTTTCCAAAGGCAGGATGCAATTGGTAATGATCGATAGTTTTAGATCTCGAGTAATAAAAGTTACATCGGGCGTTCCACAAGGTAGCCCTATGGGGCCATTACTCTTTCTATTGTTTATAAACGATGTTCACGAAATTTTCAAATATTGTAAAATTCTAACATTCGCAGACGACTTTAAATTGTATTTATCTATTAATAGTTTAACTGATTGTAATAATTTCCAATTGGATATACATGCACTAGTGGAATGGTGCAAGCACAATGGACTAGAGCTGAATATTCAAAAATGTAATATCTTTACGGCATATCGAATTACATCCCCGATTGTCTATGATTATTTCATAAATGATCATAGACTTAGTCGCCTAGAAGAGGTTAAAGATCTGGGTGTAATTTTTGATACTAACTTAAATTTTGCATCACATTATGATTATACAATTGCGAAGTCTAATGCTATGTTAGGTTTTCTGAAAAGAAGTAGTAGAGATTTTCGGGATATAACTAGTCTTAAGTCCATCTATTGTTCGTTAGTCAGACCGTATTTAGAATATTCTTCCATCATTTGGGATTCGCCATATGATACACAAGAACTCAGATTCGAAAGAGTACAAAAAAATTTCACGAGATATGCTGTCCGTAAATTGTACTCCTTCGAAGAACTCCCTAAATATGACGATAGATGTAAAATAATAGGCTTACAAACCTTAAGTTTCAGGCGTAAGGCAGCGTCAGCCATGTTCATCCGCGATATTATTAATTGCCGTGTAAATTCACCAGACTTACTTTTTCTCATGAATATATATGCTCCCCAAAGATCTCTTCGGATGAGAAATTTACTATATGATAAGAGGCATAGAACCAACTATGGTTGTAATGAACCTATTACAAGGTGTATAAACACTTTTAATGAACTTTGCAACGAAATTGATTTTAGCTTGTCTCGATTGGAGTTTAAAAAATTGATCAATGCACTATGCTATAATTAATATTGTTTATTTGATGTAATCTGTGAGATGCAAAATCGGTAGATGATCCTTAGTCGCGCAGCAAAATCTGCTGTGTAAAGCGATACTGAGAGTTAACACTTAGAGAACGTAGTGTTTTGTGTACTCTGTGATGGAATTAATGGATATATTTTTTTACATATTTAATTATGGTACCTAAATGAGTTATGGAATTAAACCTTTCTCATAAACCACTCTGTCTATTGGTGCGAACCGATTCAACATCCGTTCAGTAGTTGTTGAGATTTTCACGTTCAGACAGATAGACTAACAAGGAAGGGATATATTTTTTCCATATTTAATGACGATACCACAATGAACAACGGAAATAAAGCTTCCTCATGCACCACTCTCTCCATTGGAGAAAACCGATTCAACACCCGCTCAGTAGTTGTTGAGATTTTCACGTTCAGACAGATAGACTTAAAAGGAATGGCGATATTTTTGTCCATATTTTATGATGATACCTCAACGGAATATGTAAATAAACCTTTCTCATGAACCACTCTGTCTATTGGTGCGAACCGATTCAACATCCGTTCAGTAGTTGTTGAGATTTTCACGTTCAGACAGATAGACTTACAAGGAATGGATATATTTTTTTCCATATTTAATGATGATACCTAAATGAGTTATGGAATTAAACCTTTCTCATGAACCACTCTGTCTATTGGTGCGAACCGATTCAACATCCGTTCAGTAGTTGTTGAGATTTTCACGTTCAGGCAGATAGACTTACAATTAAGGGATATATTTTTTCCATATTTAATGACGGTACCACAATGAACAACGGAAATAAAGCTTCCTCATGCACCACTCTCTCCATTGGAGAAAACCGATTCAACACCCGCTCAGTAGTTGTTGAGATTTTCACGTTCAGGCAGATAGACTTACAAGGAAGGGATATATTTTTTTCATATTTAATGATGATACCTAAATGAGTTATGGAATTAAACCTTTCTCATGAAATACTCTGTCTATTGGTGCGAACCGATTCAACATCCGTTCAGTAGTTGTTGAGATTTTCACGTTGAGACAGATAGACTTACAAAGAATGTATACATTTTTTTCCATATTTAATGATGATACCTAAATGAGTTATGGAATTAAACCTTTCTCGTGAACCACTCTGTCTATTGGTGCGAACCGATTCAACATCCGTTCAGTAGTTGTTGAGATTTTCACGTTCAGACAGATAGACTTACAAGGAAGGGATATATTTTTTCCATATTTAATGATGATACCACAATGAACAACGGAAATAAAGCTTCCTCGTGCACCACTCTCTCCATTGGAGAAAACCGATTCAACACCCGCTCAGTAGTTGTTGAGATTTTCACGTTCAGACAGATATACTTACAAGGAATGGATATATTTTATTCCATATGTAATTATGGTACCTAAATTAGTTATGGAATTAAACCTTTCTCATGGACCACTCTGTCTATTGGTGAGAACCGATTCAACATACGTTCAGTAGTTGTTGAGATTTTCACGTTCAGGCAGAAAGACTTACAAGGAAGGGATATATTTTTTCCATATTTAATGACGATACCACAATGAACAACGGAAATAAAGCTTCCTCATGCACCACTCTCTCCATTGGAGAAAAAAGATTCAACACCCGCTCAGTAGTTGTTGAGATTTTCACGTTCAGACAGATAGACTTAAAAGGAATGGCGATATTTTTGTCCATATTTTATGATGATACCTCAACGGAATATGTAAATAAACCTTTCTCATGAACCACTCTGTCTATTGGTGCGAACCGATTCAACATCCGTTCAGTAGTTGTTGAGATTTTCACGTTCAGACAGATAGACTTACAAGGAATGGATATATTTTTTTCCATATTTAATGATGATACCTAAATGAGTTATGGAATTAAACCTTTCTCATGAACCACTCTGTCTATTGGTGCGAACCGATTCAACATCCGTTCAGTAGTTGTTGAGATTTTCACGTTCAGGCAGATAGACTTACGAGGAAGGGATATATTTTTTCAATATTTAATGACGATACCACAATGAACAACGGAAATAAAGCTTCCTCATGCACCACTCTATCCATTGGAGAAATCCGATTCAACACCCGCTCAGTAGTTGTTGAGATTTTCACGTTCAGACAGATATACTTACAAGGAATGGATATATTTTTTTCCATATTTAATTATGGTACCTAAATGAGTTATGGAATTAAACCTTTCTCATGAACCACTCTGTCTATTGGTGAGAACCGATTCAACATCTGTTCCGTATTTGTTGCGATTTTCACGTTCAGACAGATATACTTACAATTAATGGATATATTTTTTTCCATATTTAATTATGGTACCTAAATGAGTTATGGAATGAAACCTTTCTCATGAACCACTCTGTCTATTGGTGAGAACCGATTCAATATCTGTTCAGTAGTTGTTGCGATTTTCACGTTCAGACAGAAAGACTTAAAAGGACTGAATATATTTTTGTCCATATTTAATGATGATACCTCAACGGATTATGTAAATAAACCTTTCTCATGAACCACTCTGTCTATTCGTGCGAACCGATTCAACACCCGTTCAGTAGTTGTTGAGATTTTCACGTTCAGGCAGATAGACTTACAAGGAAGGGATATATTTTTTCCATATTTAATGATGATACCTAAATTAGTTATGGAATTAAACCTTCCTCACGCACAACTCTCTCCATTGGAGAAAACCGATTCAACATGCGTTCAGTAGTTGTTGAGATTTTCACGTTCAGACAGATATACTTACAGGGAATGGATATATTTTTTTCCATATTTAATTATGGTACCTAAATGAGTTATGGAATTAAACCTTTCTCATGAACCACTCTGTCTATTGGTGAGAACCGATTCAACATCTGTTCAGTATTTGTTGCGATTTTCACGTTCAGACAGATATACTTACAATTAATGGATATATTTTTTTCCATATTTAATCATGGTATCTAAATGAGTTATGGAATTAAACCTTTCTCATGAACGACTCTGTCTATTGGTGAGAACCGATTCAACATCTGTTCAGTAGTTGCTGCGATTTTCACGTTCAGACAGATAGACTTACAAAGAATGGATATATTTTTTTCCATATTTAATTATGATACCTAAATGAATTATGGAATTAAACCTTTCTCATGAACCACTCTGTCTATTGGTGCGAACCGATTCAACATCCGTTCAGTAGTTGTTGAGATTTTCACGTTCAGGCAGATAGACTTACAAGGAATGGATATATTTTTTTCCATATTTAATTACGGTACCACAATGAACAACGGAAATAAAGCTTCCTCATGCACCACTCTATCCATTGGAGAAAACCGATTCAACACCCGCTCAGTAGTTGTTGAGATTTTCACGTTCAGACAGATATACTTACAAGGAATGGATATATTTTTTTCCATATTTAATTATGGTACCTAAATGAGTTATGGAATTAAACCTTTCTCATGAACCACTCTGTCTATTGGTGAGAACCGATTCAACATCTGTTCAGTATTTGTTGCGATTTTCACGTTCAGACAGATATACTTACAATTAATGGATATATTTTTTTCCATATTTAATTACGGTACCACAATGAACAACGGAAATAAAGCTTCCTCATGCACCACTCTCTCCATTGGAGAAAACCGATTCAACACCCGCTCAGTAGTTGTTGAGATTCTCACGTTCAGACAGATATACTTACAAGGAATGGATATATTTTTTTCCATATGTAATTATGGTACCTAAATGAGTTATGGAATTAAACCTTTCTCATGAACCACTCTGTCTATTGGTGAGAACCGATTCAACATCCGTTCAGTAGTTGTTGAGATTTTCACGTTCAGGCAGAGAGACTTACCAGGAAGGGATATATTTTTTCCATATTTAATTATGGTACCTAAATGAGTTATGGAATTAAACCTTTCTCATGAACCACTCTGTCTATTGGTGCGAACCGATTCAACATCCGTTCAGTAGTTGTTGAGATTTTCACTTTCAGGCAGATAGACATACAAGGAAGGGTTATATTTTTTCCATATTTAATGACGATACCACAATGAACAACGGAAATAAAGCTTCCTCATGCACCACTCTCTCCATTGGAGAAAACCGATTCAACACCCGCTCAGTAGTTGTTGAGATTTTCACGTTCAGGCAGATAGACTTACAAGGAATGGATATATTTTTGTCCATATTTAATGATGATACCTCAACGGATTATGTAAATAAACCTTTCTCATGAACCACTCTGTCTATTGGTGCGAACCGATTCAACATCCGTTCAGTAGTTGTTGAGATTTTCACGTTCAGACAGATATACTTACAGGGAATGGATATATTTTTTTCCATATTTAATTATGGTACCTAAATGAGTTATGGAATTAAACCTTTCTCATGAACCACTCTGTCTATTGGTGAGAACCGATTCAACATCTGTTCAGTATTTGTTGCGATTTTCACGTTCAGACAGATATACTTACAATTAATGGATATATTTTTTTCCATATTTAATTATGGTATCTAAATGAGTTATGGAATTAAGCCTTTCTCATGAACGACTCTGTCTATTGGTGAGAACCGATTCAACATCTGTTCAGTAGTTGCTGCGATTTTCACGTTCAGACAGATAGACTTACAAAGAATGGATATATTTTTTTCCATATTTAATTATGATACCTAAATGAATTATGGAATTAAACCTTTCTCATGAACCACTCTGTCTATTGGTGCGAACCGATTCAACATCCGTTCAGTAGTTGTTGAGATTTTCACGTTCAGGCAGATAGACTTACGAGGAAGGGATATATTTTTTCAATATTTAATGACGATACCACAATGAACAACGGAAATAAAGCTTCCTCATGCACCACTCTATCCATTGGAGAAAACCGATTCAACACCCGCTCAGTAGTTGTTGAGATTTTCACGTTCAGACAGATATACTTACAAGGAATGGATATATTTTTTTCCATATTTAATTATGGTACCTAAATGAGTTATGGAATTAAATCTTTCTCATGAACCACTCTGTCTATTGGTGAGAACCGATTCAACATCTGTTCAGTATTTGTTGCGATTTTCACGTTCAGACAGATATACTTACAATTAATGGATATATTTTTTTCCATATTTAATTATGGTACCTAAATGAGTTATGGAATGAAACCTTTCTCATGAACCACTCTGTCTATTGGTGAGAACCGATTCAATATCTGTTCAGTAGTTGTTGCGATTTTCACGTTCAGACAGAAAGACTTAAAAGGACTGAATATATTTTTGTCCATATTTAATGATGATACCACAACGGATTATGTAATTAAACCTTTCTCATGAACGACTCTGTCTATTGGTGAGAACCGATTCAACATCTGTTCAGTAGTTGCTGCGATTTTCACGTTCAGACAGATAGACTTACAAAGAATGGATATATTTTTTTCCATATTTAATTATGATACCTAAATGAATTATGGAATTAAACCTTTCTCATGAACCACTCTGTCTATTGGTGCGAACCGATTCAACATCCGTTCAGTAGTTGTTGAGATTTTCACGTTCAGGCAGATAGACTTACAAGGAAGGGATATATTTTTTCAATATTTAATGACGATACCACAATGAACAACGGAAATAAAGCTTCCTCATGCACCACTCTATCCATTGGAGAAAACCGATTCAACACCCGCTCAGTAGTTGTTGAGATTTTCACGTTCAGACAGATATACTTACAAGGAATGGATATATTTTTTTCCATATTTAATTATGGTACCTAAATGAGTTATGGAATTAAACCTTTCTCATGAACCACTCTGTCTATTGGTGAGAACCGATTCAACATCTGTTCAGTATTTGTTGCGATTTTCACGTTCAGACAGATATACTTACAATTAATGGATATATTTTTTTCCATATTTAATTACGGTACCACAATGAACAACGGAAATAAAGCTTCCTCATGCACCACTCTCTCCATTGGAGAAAACCGATTCAACACCCGCTCAGTAGTTGTTGAGATTCTCACGTTCAGACAGATATACTTACAAGGAATGGATATATTTTTTTCCATATGTAATTATGGTACCTAAATGAGTTATGGAATTAAACCTTTCTCATGAACCACTCTGTCTATTGGTGAGAACCGATTCAACATCCGTTCAGTAGTTGTTGAGATTTTCACGTTCAGGCAGAGAGACTTACCAGGAAGGGATATATTTTTTCCATATTTAATTATGGTACCTAAATGAGTTATGGAATTAAACCTTTCTCATGAACCACTCTGTCTATTGGTGCGAACCGATTCAACATCCGTTCAGTAGTTGTTGAGATTTTCACTTTCAGGCAGATAGACATACAAGGAAGGGATATATTTTTTCCATATTTAATGACGATACCACAATGAACAACGGAAATAAAGCTTCCTCATGCACCACTCTCTCCATTGGAGAAAACCGATTCAACACCCGCTCAGTAGTTGTTGAGATTTTCACGTTCAGGCAGATAGACTTACAAGGAATGGATATATTTTTGTCCATATTTAATGATGATACCTCAACGGATTATGTAAATAAACCTTTCTCATGAACCACTCTGTCTATTGGTGCGAACCGATTCAACATCCGTTCAGTAGTTGTTGAGATTTTCACGTTCAGGCAGATATACTTACAAGGAATGGATAATTTTTTTTTCATATTTAATTATGGTACCTAAATGAGTTATGGAATTAAACCTTTCTCATGAACCACTCTGTCTATTGGTGAGAACCGATTCAACATCTGTTCAGTAGTTGTTGCGATTTTCACGTTCAGACAGATAGACTTAAAAGGAATGGATATATTTTTGTCCATATTTAATGATGATACCTCAACGGATTATGTAAATAAACCTTTCTCATGAACCACTCTGTCTATTGGTGCGAAACGATTCAACACCCGCTCAGTAGTTGTTGAGATTTTCACGTTCAGACAGATAGACTTACAAAGAATGAAAATATTTTTTTCCATATTTAATGATGATACCTAAATTAATTATGGAATTAAACCTTTCTCATGAACCACTCTGTCTATTGGTGCGAACCGATTCAACATCCGTTCAATAGTTGTTGAGATTTTCACGTTCAGGCAGATAGACTTACAAGGAAGGGATATATTTTTTCCATATTTAATGACGATACCTAAATGAACAACGGAAAAAAAGCTTCCTCATGCACCACTCTCTCCATTGGAGAAAACCGATTCAACATGCGTTCAGTAGTTGTAGAGATTTTTACTTTGAGACAGATATACTTACAAGGAATGGATATATTTTTGTCCATATTTAATGATGATACCTCAACGGATTATGTAAATAAACCTTTCTCATGAACCACTCTGTCTATTGGTGCGAACCGATTCAACACCCGTTCAGTAGTTGTTGAGATTTTCACGTTCACGCAGATAGACTTACAAGGAAGGGATATATTTTTTCCATATTTAATGATGATACCTAAATTAGTTATGGAATTAAACCTTTCTCATGAACCACTCTGTCTATTGGTGAGAACCGATTCAACATCTGTTCAGTATTTGTTGCGATTTTCACGTTCAGACAGATATACTTACAATTAATGGATATATTTTTTTCCATATTTAATTATGGTACCTAAATGAGTTATGGAATTAAACCTTTCTCATGAACCACTCTGTCTATTGGTGAGAACCGATTCAACATCCGTTCAATAGTTGTTGAGATTTTCACGTTCAGGCAGATAGACTTACAAGGAAGGGATATATTTTTTCCATATTTAATGACGATACCACAATGAACAACGGAAAAAAAGCTTCCTCATGCACCACTCTCTCCATTGGAGAAAACCGATTCAACATGCGTTCAGTAGTTGTAGAGATTTTTACGTTGAGACAGATATACTTACAAGGAATGGATATATTTTTGTCCATATTTAATGATGATACCTCAACGGATTATGTAAATAAACCTTTCTCATGAACCACTCTGTCTATTGGTGCGAACCGATTCAACACCCGTTCAGTAGTTGTTGAGATTTTCACGTTCAGGCAGATAGACTTACAAGGAAGGGATATATTTTTTCCATATTTAATGATGATACCTAAATTAGTTATGGAATTAAACCTTCCTCACGCACCACTCTCTCCATTGGAGAAAACCGATTCAACATGCGTTCAGTAGTTGTTGAGATTTTCACGTTCAGACAGATATACTTACAGGGAATGGATATATTTTTTTCCATATTTAATTATGGTACCTAAATGAGTTATGGAATTAAACCTTTCTCATGAACCACTCTGTCTATTGGTGAGAACCGATTCAACATCTGTTCAGTATTTGTTGCGATTTTCACGTTCAGACAGATATACTTACAATTAATGGATATATTTTTTTCCATATTTAATTATGGTATCTAAATGAGTTATGGAATTAAGCCTTTCTCATGAACGACTCTGTCTATTGGTGAGAACCGATTCAACATCTGTTCAGTAGTTGCTGCGATTTTCACGTTCAGACAGATAGACTTACAAAGAATGGATATATTTTTTTCCATATTTAATTATGATACCTAAATGAATTATGGAATTAAACCTTTCTCATGAACCACTCTGTCTATTGGTGCGAACCGATTCAACATCCGTTCAGTAGTTGTTGAGATTTTCACGTTCAGGCAGATAGAGTTACAAGGAAGGGATATATTTTTTCCATATTTAATGATGATACCTAAATTAGTTATGGAATTAAACCTTCCTCACGCACCACTCTCTCCATTGGAGAAAACCGATTCAACATGCGTTCAGTAGTTGTAGAGATTTTTACGTTGAGACAGATATACTTACAAGGAATGGATATATTTTTTTCCATATTTAATTATGGTACCTAAATGAGTTATGGAATTAAACCTTTCTCATGAACCACTCTGTCTATTGGTGAGAACCGATTCAACATCTGTTCAGTATTTGTTGCGATTTTCACGTTCAGACAGATATACTTACAATTAATGGATATATTTTTTTCCATATTTAATTATGGTACCTAAATGAGTTATGGAATGAAACCTTTCTCATGAACCACTCTGTCTATTGGTGAGAACCGATTCAATATCTGTTCAGTAGTTGTTGCGATTTTCACGTTCAGACAGAAAGACTTAAAAGGACTGAATATATTTTTGTCCATATTTAATGATGATACCTCAACGGATTATGTAAATAAACCTTTCTCATGAACCACTCTGTCTATTGGTGCGAACCGATTCAACACCCGTTCAGTAGTTGTTGAGATTTTCACGTTCAGGCAGATAGACTTACAAGGAAGGGATATATTTTTTCCATATTTAATGATGATACCTAAATTAGTTATGGAATTAAACCTTCCTCACGCACAACTCTCTCCATTGGAGAAAACCGATTCAACATGCGTTCAGTAGTTGTTGAGATTTTCACGTTCAGACAGATATACTTACAGGGAATGGATATATTTTTTTCCATATTTAATTATGGTACCTAAATGAGTTATGGAATTAAACCTTTCTCATGAACCACTCTGTCTATTGGTGAGAACCGATTCAACATCTGTTCAGTATTTGTTGCGATTTTCACGTTCAGACAGATAGACTTACAAGGAAGGGATATATTTTTTCAATATTTAATGACGATACCACAATGAACAACGGAAATAAAGCTTCCTCATGCACCACTCTATCCATTGGAGAAAACCGATTCAACACCCGCTCAGTAGTTGTTGAGATTTTCACGTTCAGACAGATATACTTACAAGGAATGGATATATTTTTTTCCATATTTAATTATGGTACCTAAATGAGTTATGGAATTGAACCTTTCTCATGAACCACTCTGTCTATTGGTGAGAACCGATTCAACATCTGTTCAGTATTTGTTGCGATTTTCACGTTCAGACAGATATACTTACAATTAATGGATATATTTTTTTCCATATTTAATTATGGTACCACAATGAAAAACGGAAATAAAGCTTCCTCATGCACCACTCTCTCCATTGGAGAAAACCGATTCAACACCCGCTCAGTAGTTGTTGAGATTCTCACGTTCAGACAGATATACTTACAAGGAATGGATATATTTTTTTCCATATGTAATTATGGTACCTAAATGAGTTATGGAATTAAACCTTTCTCATGAACCACTCTGTCTATTGGTGAGAACCGATTCAACATCTGTTCAGTAGTTGTTGCGATTTTCATGTTCAGACAGATAGACTTACAAGGAATGGATATATCTGTTTCCATATTTAATGATGATACCTCAACGGATTATGTAAATAAACCTTTCTCATGAACCACTCTGTCTATTGGTGCGAACCGATTCAACACCCGTTCAGTAGTTGTTGAGATTTTCACGTTCAGGCAGATAGACTTACAAGGAAGGGATATATTTTTTCCATATTTAATGATGATACCTAAATGAGTTATGGAATTAAACCTTTCTCATGAACCACTCTGTCTATTGGTGCGAACCGATTCAACATCCGTTCAGTAGTTGTTGAGATTTTCACGTTCAGGCAGATAGACTTAGAAGGAAAGGATATATTTTTTCCATATTTAATTATGGTACCTAAATGAGTTATGGAATTAAACCTTTCTCATGAACCACTCTGTCTATTGGTGAGAACCGATTCAACATCTGTTCAGTATTTGTTGCGATTTTCACGTTCAGACAGATATACTTACAATTAATGGATATATTTTTTTCCATATTTAATTATGGTACCTAAATGAGTTATGGAATGAAACCTTTCTCATGAACCACTCTGTCTATTGGTGAGAACCGATTCAATATCTGTTCAGTAGTTGTTGCGATTTTCACGTTCAGACAGAAAGACTTAAAAGGACTGAATATATTTTTTTCCATATTTAATGATGATACCTCAACGGATTATGTAAATAAACCTTTCTCATGAACCACTCTGTCTATTGGTGCGAACCGATTCAACATCCGTTCAGTAGTTGTTGAGATTTTCACGTTCAGGCAGATAGAGTTACAAGGAAGGGATATATTTTTTCAATATTTAATGACGATACCACAATGAACAACGGAAATAAAGCTTCCTCATGCACCACTCTATCCATTGGAGAAAACCGATTCAACACCCGCTCAGTAGTTGTTGAGATTTTCACGTTCAGACAGATATACTTACAAGGAATGGATATATTTTTTTCCATATTTAATTATGGTACCTAAATGAGTTATGGAATTAAACCTTTCTCATGAACCACTCTGTCTATTGGTGAGAACCGATTCAACATCTGTTCAGTATTTGTTGCGATTTTCACGTTCAGACAGATATACTTACAATTAATGGATATATTTTTTTCCATATTTAATTATGGTACCTAAATGAGTTATGGAATGAAACCTTTCTCATGAACCACTCTGTCTATTGGTGAGAACCGATTCAATATCTATTCAGTAGTTGTTGCGATTTTCACGTTCAGACAGAAAGACTTAAAAGGACTGAATATATTTTTGTCCATATTTAATGATGATACCTCAACGGATTATGTAAATAAACCTTTCTCATGAACCACTCTGTCTATTGGTGCGAACCGATTCAACACCCGTTCAGTAGTTGTTGAGATTTTCACGTTCAGGCAGATAGACTTACAAGGAAGGGATATATTTTTTCCATATTTAATGATGATACCTAAATTAGTTATGGAATTAAACCTTCCTCACGCACAACTCTCTCCATTGGAGAAAACCGATTCAACATGCGTTCAGTAGTTGTTGAGATTTTCACGTTCAGACAGATATACTTACAGGGAATGGATATATTTTTTTCCATATTTAATTATGGTACCTAAATGAGTTATGGAATTAAACCTTTCTCATGAACCACTCTGTCTATTGGTGAGAACCGATTCAACATCTGTTCAGTATTTGTTGCGATTTTCACGTTCAGACAGATAGACTTACAAGGAAGGGATATATTTTTTCAATATTTAATGACGATACTACAATGAACAACGGAAATAAAGCTTCCTCATGCACCACTCTATCCATTGGAGAAAACCGATTCAACACCCGCTCAGTAGTTGTTGAGATTTTCACGTTCAGACAGATATACTTACAAGGAATGGATATATTTTTTTCCATATTTAATTATGGTACCTAAATGAGTTATGGAATTGAACCTTTCTCATGAACCACTCTGTCTATTGGTGAGAACCGATTCAACATCTGTTCAGTATTTGTTGCGATTTTCACGTTCAGACAGATATACTTACAATTAATGGATATATTTTTTTCCATATTTAATTATGGTACCACAATGAACAACGGAAATAAAGCTTCCTCATGCACCACTCTCTCCATTGGAGAAAACCGATTCAACACCCGCTCAGTAGTTGTTGAGATTCTCACGTTCAGACAGATATACTTACAAGGAATGGATATATTTTTTTCCATATGTAATTATGGTACCTAAATGAGTTATGGAATTAAACCTTTCTCATGAACCACTCTGTCTATTGGTGAGAACCGATTCAACATCTGTTCAGTAGTTGTTGCGATTTTCATGTTCAGACAGATAGACTTACAAGGAATGGATATATCTGTTTCCATATTTAATGATGATACCTCAACGGATTATGTAAATAAACCTTTCTCATGAACCACTCTGTCTATTGGTGCGAACCGATTCAACACCCGTTCAGTAGTTGTTGAGATTTTCACGTTCAGGCAGATAGACTTACAAGGAAGGGATATATTTTTTCCATATTTAATGATGATACCTAAATGAGTTATGGAATTAAACCTTTCTCATGAACCACTCTGTCTATTGGTGCGAACCGATTCAACATCCGTTCAGTAGTTGTTGAGATTTTCACGTTCAGGCAGATAGACTTAGAAGGAAAGGATATATTTTTTCCATATTTAATGACGATACCACAATGAACAACGGAAATAAAGCTTCCTCATGCACCACTCTCTCCATTGGAGAAAACCGATTCAACATGCGTTCAGTAGTTGTTGAGATTTTCACGTTCAGACAGATATACTTACAAGGAATGGATATATTTTTTTCCATATTTAATTATGGTACCTAAATGAGGTACGGAATTAAACCTTTCTCATGAACCACTCTGTCTATTGGTGAGAACCGATTCAACATCTGTTCAGTATTTGTTGCAGTTTTCACGTTCAGACAGATATACTTACAATTAATGGATATATTTTTTTCCATATTTAATTATGGTACCTAAATGAGTTATGGAATTAAACCTTTCCCATGAACCACTCTGTCTATTGGTGAGAACCGATTCAACATCTGTTCAGTAGTTGCTGCGATTTTCACGTTCAGACAGATAGACTTAAAAGGAATGGACATACTTTTGTCCATATTTAATGATGATACCTCAACGGATTATGTAAATAAACCTTTCTCATGAACCACTCTGTCTATTGGTGCGAACCGATTCAACACCCGTTCAGTAGTTGTTGAGATTTTCACGTTCAGGCAGATAGACTTACAAGGAAGGGATATATTTTTTCCATATTTAATGATGATACCTAAATGAGTTATGGAATTAAACCTTTCTCATGAACCACTCTGTCTATTGGTGCGAACCGATTCAACATCCGTTCAGTAGTTGTTGAGATTTTCACGTTCAGGCAGATAGACTTACAAGGAAAGGATATATTTTTTCCATATTTAATGACGATACCACAATGAACAACGGAAATAAAGCTTCCTCATGCACCACTCTCTCCATTGGAGAAAACCGATTCAACATGCGTTCAGTAGTTGTTGAGATTTTCACGTTCAGACAGATATACTTACAAGGAATGGATATATTTTTTTCCATATTTAATTATGGTACCTAAATGAGTTACGGAATTAAACCTTTCTCATGAACCACTCTGTCTATTGGTGAGAACCGATTCAACATCTGTTCAGTATTTGTTGCGGTTTTCACGTTCAGACAGATATACTTACAATTAATGGATATATTTTTTTCCATATTTAATTATGGTACCTAAATGAGTTATGGAATTAAACCTTTCCCATGAACCACTCTGTCTATTGGTGAGAACCGATTCAACATCTGTTCAGTAGTTGCTGCGATTTTCACGTTCAGACAGATAGGCTTAAAAGGAATGGACATACTTTTGTCCATATTTAATGATGATAGCTCAACGGATTATGTAAATAAACCTTTCTCATGAACCACTCTGCCTATTGGTGCGAACCGATTCAACACCCGCTCAGTAGTTGTTGAGATTTTCACGTTCAGGCAGATAGACTTACAAAGAATGGATATATTTTTTTCCATATTTAATGATGATAACTAAATGAATTATGGAATTAAACCTTTCTCATGAACCACTCTGTCTATTGGTGCGAACCGATTCAACATCCGTTCAGTAGTTGTTGATATTTTCACGTTCAGGCAGATAGACTTACAAGGAAGGGATATATTTTTTCAATATTTAATGACGATACCACAATGAACAACGGAAATAAAGCTTCCTCATGCACCACTCTATCCATTGGAGAAAACCGATTCAACACCCGCTCAGTAGTTGTTGAGATTTTCACGTTCAGGCAGATAGACTTACAAGGAAGGGATATATTTTTTCCATATTTAATGATGATACCTAAATGAGTTATGGAATTAAACCTTTCTCATGAACCACTCTGTCTATTGGTGCGAACCGATTCAACATCCGTTCAGTAGTTGTTGAGATTTTCACGTTCAGGCAGATAGACTTACAAGGAAGGGATATATTTTGTCCATATTTAATGATGATACCTAAATGAGTTATGGAATTAAACCTTTCTCAAGAACCAATCTGTCTATTGGTGCGAACCGATTCAACATCCGTTCAGTAGTTGTTGAGATTTTCACGTTCAGACAGATAGACTTACAAGGAATGGATATTTTTTTTTCCATATTTAATGATGATACCTAAATGAGTTATGGAATTAAACCTTTCTCATGAACCACTCTGTCTATTGGTGGGAACCGATTCAACATCCGTTCAGTAGTTGTTGAGATTTTCACGATCAGGCAGATAGACTTACAAGGAAGGGATATATTTTTTCCATATTTAATGACGATACCACAATGAACAATGGAAATAAAGCTTCCTCATGCATCACTCTCTCCATTGGAGAAAACCGATTCAACACCCGCTCAGTAGTTGTTGAGATTTTCACGTTCAGACAGATATACTTACAAGGAATGGATATATTTTTTTCCGTATTTAATTATGGTACCTAAATGAGTTATGGAATTAAACCTTTCTCATGAACCACTCTGTCTATTGGTGCGAACCGATTCAACATCCGTTCAGTAGTTGTTGAGATTTTCACGTTCAGGCAGATAGGCTTACAAGGAAGGGATATATTTTTTCCATATTTAATGACGATACCACAATGAACAACGGAAATAAAGCTTCCTCATGCACCACTCTCTCCATTGGAGAAAACCGATTCAACACCCGCTCAGTAGTTGTTGAGATTTTCACGTTCAGACAGATAGACTTAAAAGGAATGGACATACTTTTGTCCATATTTAATGATGATACCTCAACGGATTATGTAAATAAACCTTTCTCATGAACCACTCTGTCTATTGGTGCGAACCGATTCAACACCCGCTCAGTAGTTGTTGAGATTTTCACGTTCAGACAGATAGACTTACAAAGAAGGGATATATTTTTTTCAATATTTAATGACGATACCACAATGAACAACGGAAATAAAGCTTCCTCATGCACCACTCTCGCCATTGGAGAAAACCGATTCAACATGCGTTCAGTAGTTGTTGAGATTTTCACGTTCAGACAGATATACTTACAAGGAATGGATATATTTTTGTCCATATTTAATGATGATACCTCAACGGATTATGTAAATAAACCTTTCTCATGAACCACTCTGTCTATTGGTGCGAACCGATTCAACACCCGTTCAGGAGTTGTTGAGATTTTCACGTATAGGCAGATAGACTTACAAGGAAGGGAAATATTTTTTCCATATTTAATGATGATACCTAAATGAGTTATGGAATTAAACCTTTCTCATGAACCGCTCTGTCTATTGGTGCGAACCGATTCAACATCCGTTCAGTAGTTGTTGAGATTTTCACGTTCAGACAGATAGACTTACAATGAAGGGATATATTTTTTTTATATTTAATGACGATACCACAATGAACAACGGAAATAAAGCTTACTCATGCACCACTCTCTCCATTGGAGAAAACCGATTCCACACCCGCTCAGTAGTTGTTGAGATTTTCACGTTCAGACAGATATACTTACAAGGAATGGATATATTTTTTTCCATATTTAATTATGGTACCTAAATGAGTTATGGAATTAAACCTTTCTCATGAACCACTCTGTCTATTGGTGCGAACCGATTCAACATCCGTTCAGTAGTTGTTGAGATTATCACGTTCAGGCAGATAGACTTACAAGGAAGGGATATATTTTTTCCATATTTAATGACGATACCACAATGAACAACGGAAATAAAGCTTCCTCATGCACCACTCTCTCCATTGGAGAAACCGATTCAACATGCGTTCAGTAGTTGTTGAGATTTTCACGTTCAGACAGATATACTTACAAGGAATGGATATATTTTTTTCCATATTTAATTATGGTACCCAAATGAGTTATGGAATTAAACCTTTCTCATGAACCACTCTGTCTATTGGTGCGAACCGATTCAACATCCGTTCAGTAGTTGTTGAGATTTTCTCGTTCAGGCAGATAGACTTACAAGGAAGGGATATATTTTTTCCATATTTAATGACGATACCGCAATGAACAACGGAAA
This sequence comes from Eristalis pertinax, assembly GCA_907269125.1. Taxonomy (NCBI): domain Eukaryota; kingdom Metazoa; phylum Arthropoda; class Insecta; order Diptera; family Syrphidae; genus Eristalis; species Eristalis pertinax. Next base: position 2,105,057 of record CAJSMF010000061.1, read on the forward strand.
TAAAGCTTCCTCATGCACCACTCTCGCCATTGGAGAAAACCGATTCAACACCCGCTCAGTAGTTGTTGAGATTATCACGTTCAGACAGATAGACTTAAAAGGAATGGACATACTTTTGTCCATATTTAATGATGATACCTCAACGGATAGACTTACAAGGAAGATATATATTTTTTCCATATTTAATGACGATACCACAATGAACAACGGAAATAAAGCTTCCTCATGCAACACTCTCTCCATTGGAGAAAACCGATTCAACATGCGTTCAGTAGTTGTTGAGATTTTCACGTTCAGACAGATATACTTACAAGGAATGGATATATTTTTGTCCATATTTAATGATGATACCTCAACGGATTATGTAAATAAACCTTTCTCATGAACCACTCTGTCTATTGTTGCGAACCGATTCAACACCCGTTCAGTAGTTGTTGAGATTTTCACGTTCAGGCAGATAGACTTACAAGGAAGGGATATATTTTTTCCACATTTAATGATGATACCTAAATGAGTTATGGAATCAAACCTTTCTCATGAACCACTCTGTCTATTGGTGCGAACCGATTCAACATCCGTTCAGTAGTTGTTGAGATTTTCACGTTCAGGCAGATAGACTTACAAGGAAGGGATATATTTTTTCCATATTTAATGACGATACCACAATGAACAACGGAAATAAAGCTTCCTCATGCACCACTCTCTCCATTGGAGAAAACAGATTCAACATGCGTTCAGTAGTTGTTGAGATTTTCACGTTCAGACAGATATACTTACAAGGAATGGATATATTTTTGTCCATATTTAATGATGATACCTCAACGGATTATGTAAATAAACCTTTCTCATGAACCACTCTGTCTATTGGTGCGAACCGATTCAACACCCGTTCAGTAGTTGTTGAGATTTTCACGTTCAGGCAGATAGACTTACAAGGAAGGGATATATTTTTTCCATATTTAATGATGATACCTAAATGAGTTATGGAATTAAACCTTTCTCATGAACCACTCTGTCTATTGGTGCGAACCGATTCAACATCCGTTCAGTAGTTGTTGAGATTTTCACGTTCAGGCAGATAGACTTACAAGGAAGGGATATATTTTTTCCATATTTAATGACGATACCACAATGAACAACGGAAATAAAGCTTCCTCATGCACCACTCTCTCCATTGGAGAAAACCGATTCAACATGCGTTCAGTAGTTGTTGAGATTTTCACGTTCAGACAGATATACTTACAAGGAATGGATATATTTTTTTCCATATTTAATTATGGTACCTAAATGAGTTATGGAATTAAACCTTTTTCATGAACCACTCTGTCTATTGGTGCGAACCGATTCAACATCCGTTCAGTAGTTGTTGAGATTTTCACGTTCAGGCAGATAGACTTACAAGGAAGGGATATATTTTTTCCATATTTAATGACGATACCACAATGAACAAAGGAAATAAAGCTTCCTCATGCACCACTCTCTCCATTGGAGAAAACCGATTCAACACCCGCTCAGTAGTTGTTGAGATTTTCACGTTCAGACAGATAGACTTAAAAGGAATGGACATACTTTTGTCCATATTTAATGATGATACCTCAACGGATTATGTAAATAAACCTTTCTCATGAGCCACTCTGTCTATTGGTGCGAACCGATTCAACACCCGCTCAGTAGTTGTTGAGATTTTCACGTTCAGACAGATAGACTTACAAAGAATGGATATATTTTTTTCCATATTTAATGATGATACCTAAATGAATTATGGAATTAAACCTTTCTCATGAACCACTCTGTCTATTGGTGCGAACCGATTCAACATCCGTTCAGTAGTTGTTGAGATTTTCACGTTCAGGCAGATAGACTTACAAGGAAGGGATATATTTTTTCAATATTTAATGACGATACCACAATGAACAACGGAAATAAAGCTTCCTCATGCACCACTCTCTCCATTGGAGAAAACCGATTCAACATGCGTTCAGTAGTTGTTGAGATTTTCACGTTCAGACAGATATACTTACAAGGAATGGATATATTTTTGTCCATATTTAATGATGATACCTCAACGGATTATGTAAATAAACCTTTCTCATGAACCACTCTGTCTATTGGTGCGAACCGATTCAACACCCGTTCAGTAGTTGTTGAGATTTTCACGTACAGGCAGATAGACTTACAAGGAAGGGATATATTTTTTCCATATTTAATGATGATACCTAAATGAGTTATGGAATTAAGCCTTTCTCATGAACCACTCTGTCTATTGGTGCGAACCGATTCAACATCCGTTCAGCAGTTGTTGAGATTTTCATGTTCAGACAGATAGACTTACAAGGAAGGGATATATTTTTTCCATATTTAATGACGATACCACAATGAACAACGGAAATAAAGCTTCCTCATGCACCACTCCCTCCATTGGAGAAAACTGATTCAACATGCGTTCAGTAGTTGTTGAGATTTTCACGTTCAGACAGATATACTTACAAGGAATGGATATATTTTTGTCCATATTTAATGATGATACCTCAACGGATTATGTAAATAAACCTTTCTCATGAACCACTCTGTCTATTGGTGCGAACCGATTCAACACCCGTTCAGTAGTTGTTGAGATTTTAACGTTCAGGCAGATAGACTTACAAGGAAGGGATATATTTTTTCCATATTTAATGATGATACCTAAATGAGTTATGGAATTAAGCCTTTCTCATGAACCACTCTGTCTATTGGTGCGAACCGATTCAACATCCGTTCAGTAGTTGTTGAGATTTTCACGTGCAGACAGATAGACTTACAATGAAGGGATATATTTTTTCCATATTTAATGACGATACCACAATGAACAACGGAAATAAAGCTTCCTCATGCACCACTCTCTCCATTGGAGAAAACCGATTCAACATGCGTTCAGTAGTTGTTGAGATTTTCACGTTCAGACAGATATACTTACAAGGAATGGATATATTTTTGTCCATATTTAATGATGATACCTCAACGGATTATGTAAATAAACCTTTCTCATGAACCACTCTGTCTATTGGTGCGAACCGATTCAACACCCGTTCAGTAGTTGTTGAGATTTTAACGTTCAGGCAGATAGACTTACAAGGAAGGGATATATTTTTTCCACATTTAATGATGATACCTAAATGAGTTATTTAATCAAACCTTTCTCATGAACCACTCTGTCTATTGGTGCGAACCGATTCAACATCCGTTCAGTAGTTGTTGAGATTTTCACGTTCAGGCAGATAGACTTACAAGGAAGGGATATATTTTTTCCATATTTAATGACGATACCACAATGAACAACGGAAATAAAGCTTCCTCATGCACCACTCTCTCCATTGGAGAAAACCGATTCAACATGCGTTCAGTAGTTGTTGAGATTTTCACGTTCAGACAGATAGACTTAAAAGGAATGGACATACTTTTGTCCATATTTAATGATGATACCTCAACGGATTATGTAAATAAACCTTTCTCATGAACCACTCTGTCTATTGGTGGGAACCGATTCAACACCCGTTCAGTAGTTGTTGAGATTTTCACGTTCAGGCAGATAGACTTACAAGCAAGGGATATATTTTTTCCATATTTAATGATGATACCTAAATGAGTTATGGAATTAAACCTTTCTCATGAACCACTCTGTCTATTGGTGCGAACCGATTCAACATCCGTTCAGTAGTTGTTGAGATTTTCACGTTCAGGCAGATAGAGTTACAAGGAAGGGATATATTTTTTCCATATTTAATGACGATACCACAATGAACAACGGAAATAAAGCTTCCTCATGCACCACTCTCTCCATTGGAGAAAACCGATTCAACATGCGTTCAGTAGTTGTTGAGATTTTCACGTTCAGACAGATATACTTACAAGGAATGGATATATTTTTTTCCATATTTAATTATGGTACCTAAATGAGTTATGGAATTAAACCTTTCTCATGAACCACTCTGTCTATTGGTGAGAACCGATTCAACACCTGTTCAGTATTTGTTGCGATTTTCACGTTCAGACAGATATACTTACAATTAATGGATATATTTTTTTCCATATTTAATTATGGTACCTAAATGAGTTATGGAATTAAACCTTTCCCATGAACCACTCTGTCTATTGGTGCGAACCGATTCAACATCCGTTCAGTAGTTGTTGAGATTTTCACGTTCAGACAGATGGACTTACAATGAAGGGATATATTTTTTCCATATTTAATGACGCTACCACAATGAACAACGGAAATTAAGCTTCCTCATGCACCACTCTCTCCATTGGAGAAAACTGATTCAACACCCGCTCAGTAGTTGTTGAGATTTTCACGTTCAGACAGATATACTTACAAGGAATGGATATATTTTTTTCCATATTTAATTATGGTACCTAAGTGAGTTATGGAATTAAACCTTTCTCAGGAACCACTCTGTCTATTGGTGCGAACCGATTCAACATCCGTTCAGTAGTTGTTGAGATTATCACGTTCAGGCAGATAGACTTACAATGGAGAAAACCGATTCAGCACCTGCTCAGTAGTTGTTGAGATTTTCACGTTCAGGCAGATAGACTTACAAGGAAGGGATATATTTTTTCCATATTTAATGATGATACCTCAATGAATTATGGAATTAAACCTTTCTCATGAACCACTCGGTCTATTGGTGCGAACCGATTCAACATCCGTTCAGTACTTGTTGAGATTTTCACGTTCAGACAGATAGACTTACAAGGAAGGGATATATTTTTTTCCATATTTAATGATGATACTTAAATGAGTTATGGAATTAAATCTTTCTCATGAACCACTCTGTCTATTGGTGCGAACCGATTCAACATCCGTTCAGTAGTTGTTGCGATTTTCACGTTCAGACAGATAGACCTAAAAGGAATGGATATATTTTTTTCCATATTTAATGATGATACATCAACGGATTATGTAAATAAACCTTTCTCATGAACCACGCTGTCTATTGGTGCGAACCGATTCAACATCCGTTCAGTAGTTGTTGAGATTTTCACGTTCAGACAGATAGACTTACAAGGAATGGATATATTTTGTTCCATATTTAATGATGGTACCCCAATGTGTTATGGAATTAAACCGTTCTCATGAACCACTCTGTCTATTGGTGCGAACCGATTCAACATCCGTTCAGTAGTTGTTGCGATTTTCCGTTCAGACAGCTAGACTTACAAGGAAGGGATATATTTTTTTCCATATTCAATGACGATACCACAATGAACAACGGAAATAAAGCTTCAGACAGATATACTTACAAGGAATGGATATATTTGTTTCCATATTTAATTATGGTAGCTAAATGAGTTATGGAATTAAACCTTTCTCATGAACCACTCTGTCTATTGGTGCGAACCGATTCAACATCCGTTCAGTAGTTGTTGAGATTTTCACGTTCAGGCAGATAGGCTTACAAGGAAGGGATATATTTTTTGCATATTTAATGACGATACCACAATGAACAACGGAAATAAAGCTTCCTCCTGCACCACTCTCTCCATTGGAGAGAACCGATTCAACACCCGCTCAGTAGTTGTTGACATTTTCACGTTCAGACAGATATACTTACAAGGAATGGATATATTTTTTTCCATATTTAATGATGATACCTCAACGGATTATGTAAATAAACCTTTCTCATGAACCACTCTGTCTATTGGTGCGAACCGATTCAACACCCGTTCAGTAGTTGTTGAGATTTTAACGTTCAGGCAGATAGACTTACAAGGAAGGGATATATTTTTTCCACATTTAATGATGATACCTAAATGAGTTATGGAATCAAACCTTTCTCATGAACCACTCTGTCTATTGGTGCGAACCGATTCAACATCCGTTCAGTAGTTGTTGAGATTTTCACGTTCAGGCAGATAGACTTACAAGGAAGGGATATATTTTTTCCATATTTAATGACGATACCACAATGAACAACGGAAATAAAGCTTCCTCATGCACCACTCTCTCCATTGGAGAAAACCGATTCAACATCCGTTCAGTAGTTGTTGAGATTTTCACGTTCAGGCAGACAGACTTACAAGGAAGGGATATATTTTTTGCATATTTAATGACGATACCACAATGAACAACGGAAATAAAGCTTCCTCCTGCACCACTCTCTCCATTGGAGAGAACCGATTCAACACCCGCTCAGTAGTTGTTGACATTTTCACGTTCAGACAGATATACTTACAAGGAATGAATATATTTTTTTCCATATTTAATTATGGTACCTAAATGAGTTATGGAATTAAACCTTTCTCGTGAACCACTCTGTCTATTGGTGAGAACCGATTCAACATCTGTTCAGTATTTGTTGCGATTTTCACGTTCAGACAGATATACTTACAATTAATGGATATATTTTTTTCCATATTTAATTATGGTACCTAAATGAGTTATGGAATTAAACCTTTCTCATGAACCACTCTGTCTATTGGTGAGAACCGATTCAACATCTGTTCAGTAGTTGTTGAGATTTTCACGGTCAGGCAGATAGACTTACAAGGAATGTATATATTTTTTTCCATATTTAATGATGATACCTAAATGAGTTATGGAATTAAACCTTTCCCAAGAACCACTCTGTCTATTGGTGCGAACCGATTCAACATCCGTTCAGTAGTTATTGAAATGCTCACGTTCAGACAGATAGACTTACAAAGAAGGGATATATTTTTTCCATATTTCATGATGATACCACAATGAACAACGGAAATAAAGCTTCCTCACGCACCACTTTCTCCATTGGAGAAAACCGATTCAACACCCGCTCAGTAGTTGTTGAGATTTTCACGTTCAGACAGATATACTTACAAGGAATGGATATAATTTTTTCCATATTTAATGATGATACCTAAATGAGTTATGGAATTAAACCTTTCTCATGAACCACTCTGTCTATTGGTGCGAACCGATTCAACATCCGTTCAGTAGTTGTTAAGATTTTCACGTTCAGACAGATAGACTTACAATGAAGGGATATATTTTTTCCATATTTAATGACGATACCACAATGAACAACGGAAATAAAGCTTCCTCATGCACCACTCTCTCCATTGCAGAAAAACCGATTCAACACCCGCTCAGTAGTTGTTGAGATTTTCACGTTCAGACAGATATAATTACAAGGAATGGATATATTTTTTCCCATATTTAATGATGATACCTAAATGAGTTATGGAATTAAACCTTTCTCATGAACCACTCTGTCTATTGGTGCGAACCGATTCAACATCCGTTCAGTAGTTGTTAAGATTTTCACGTTCAGACAGATAGACTTACAATGAAGGGATATATTTTTTCCATATTTAATGACGATACCACAATGAACAACGGAAATAAAGCTTCCTCATGCACCACTCTCTCCATTGGAGAAAAACCGATTCAACACCCGCTCAGTAGTTGTTGAGATTTTCACGTTCAGACAGATAGACTTACAAGGAATGGATATATTTTTTTCCATATTTAATAATGATACCTAAATGAGTTATGGAATTAAACCTTTCTCATGAACCACTCTGTCTATTGGTTCGAACCGATTCAACATCCGTTCAGTACTTGTTGAGATTTTCACGTTCAGACAGATAGACTTACAAGGAAGGGATATATTTTTTCCATATTTAATGACGATACCACAATGAACAAAGGAAATAAAGCTTTCTCATGCACCACTCTCTCCAATGGAGAAAACCGATTCAGCACCTGCTCAGTAGTTGTTGAGATTTTCACGTTCAGGCAGATAGACTTACAAGGAAGGGATATATTTTTTCAATATTTAATGATGATACCTCAATGAATTATGGAATTAAACCTTTCTCATGAACCTCTCGGTCTATTGGTGCGAACCGATTCAACATCCGTTCAGTAGTTGTTGCGATTTTCACGTTCAGACAGATAGACCTAAAAGGAATGGATATATTTTTTTCCATATTTAATGATGATACTTAAATGAGTTATGGAATTGAATCTTTCTCATGAGCCACTCTGTCTATTGGTGCGAACCGATTCAACATCCGTTCAGTAGTTGTTGCGATTTTCACGTTCAGACAGATAGACCTAAAAGGAATGGATAAATTTTTTTCCATATTTAATGATGATACATCAACGGATTATGTAAATAAACCTTTCTCATGAACCACGCTGTCTATTGGTGCGAACCGATTCAACATCCGTTCAGTATTTGTTGAAATTTTCACGTTCAGACAGATAGACTTACAAGGAATGGATATATTTTGTTCCATATTTAATGATGGTACCCCAATGTGTTATGGAATTAAACCGTTCTCATGAACCACTCTGTCTATTGGTGCGAACCGATTCAACATCCGTTCAGTAGTTGTTGCGATTTTCCGTTCAGACAGATAGACTTACAAGGAAGGGATATATTTTTTCCATATTCAATGACGATACCACAATGAACAATGGAAATAAAGCTTCAGACAGATATACTTACAAGGAATGGATATATTTTTTTCCATATTTAATTATGGTAGCTAAATGAGTTATGGAATTAAACCTTTCTCATGAACCACTCTGTCTATTGGTGCGAACCGATTCAACATCCGTTCAGTAGTTGTTGAGATTTTCACGTTCAGGCAGATAGACTTACAAGGAAGGGATATATTTTTTCCATATTTAATGACGATACCACAATGAACAACGGAAATAAAGCTTCCTCCTGCACCACTCTCTCCATTGGAGAGAACCGATTCAACACCCGCTCAGTAGTTGTTGACATTTTCACGTTCGGACAGATATACTTACAAGGAATGAATATATTTTTTTCCATATTTAATTATGGTACCTAAATGAGTTATGGAATTAAACCTTTCTCATGAACCACTCTGTCTATTGGTGAGAACCGATTCAACATCTGTTCAGTAGTTGTTGAGATTTTCACGTTCAGGCAGATAGACTTAAAAGGAAGGGATATATTTTTTTCCATATTTAATTATGGTACCTAAATGAGTTATGGAATTAAACCTTTCTCGTGAACCACTCTGTCTATTGGTGAGAACCGATTCAACATCTGTTCAGTATTTGTTGCGATTTTCACGTTCAGACAGATATACTTACAATTAATGGATATATTTTTTTCCATATTTAATTATGGTACCTAAATGAGTTATGGAATTAAACCTTTCTCATGAACCACTCTGTCTATTGGTGAGAACCGATTCAACATCTGTTCAGTAGTTGTTGCGATTTTCACGTTCAGACAGATAGACTTAAAAGGACTGGATATATTTTTGTCCATATTTAATGATGATACCTCAACGGATTATGTAAATAAACCTTTCTCATGAACCACTCTGTCTATTGGTGCGTTCAACACCCGCTCAGTAGTTGTTGAGATTTTCACGTTCAGACAGATAGACTTACAAAGAATGGATATATTTTTTTTCCATATTGAATTATGATACCTAAATGAATTATGGAACTAAACCTTTGTCATGAACCACTCTGTCTATTGGTGCGAACCGATTCAACATCCGTTCAGTAGTTATTGAAATGCTCACGTTCAGACAGATAGACTTACAAAGAAGGGATATATTTTTTCCATATTTCATGATGATACCACAGTGAACAACGGAAATAAAGCTTCCTCACGCACCACTTTCTCCATTGGAGAAAACCGATACAACACCCGCTCAGCAGGTATTGAGATTTTCACGTTCAGACAGATAGATTTAAAAGGAATGGATATATTTTTGTTCCATATTTAATGGTGATACCTCAATCAATTATGGAATTAAGCCTTTCTATGAACCACTCTGTCTATTGGTGAGAACCGATTCAATATCTGTTCAGTAGTTGTTGCGATTTTCACGTTCAGACAGATATACTTACAAGGAATGGATATATTTTTTTCCATATTTAATGATGATACCTAAATGAGTTATGGAATTAAACCTTTCTTATGAACCACTCTGTCTATTGGTGCGAACCGATTCAACATCCGTTCAGTAGTTGTTGAGATTTTCACGTTCAGGCAGATAGACTTGCAATGAAGTGATATATTTTTTCCATATTTAATGACGATACCACAATGAACAACGGAAATAAAGCTTCCTCATGCACCACTCTCTCTATTGGAGAAAACCGATTCAACACCCGCTCAGTAGTTGTTGAGATTTGCACGTTCAGACAGATATACTTACAAGGAATGAATATATTTTTTCCATATTTAGTTATGGTACCTAAATGAGTTATGGAATTAAACCTTTCTCATGAACCACTCTGTCTATTGGTGAGAACCGATTCAACATCTGTTCAGTAGTTGTTGAGATTTTCACGTTCAGGCAGATAGACTTACAAGGAAGGGATATATTTTTTCCATATTTAATGATGATACCTAAATGAGTTATGTAAATAAACCTTTCTCATGAACCACTCTGTCTATTGGTGCGTTCAACACCCGCTCAGTAGTTGTTGAGATTTTCACGTTCAGACAGATAGACTTACAAAGAATGGATATATTTTTTTTCCATATTAAATGATGATACCTAAATGAATTATGGAATTAAACCTTTCTCATGAACCACTCTGTCTATTGGTGCGAACCGATTCAACATCCGTTCAGTAGTTGTTGAGATTTTCACGTTCAGGCAGATAGACTTACAAGGAAGGGATATATTTTTTCCATATTTAATGACGATACCACAATGAACAACGGAAATAAAGCTTCCTCATGCACCACTCTCTCCATTGGAGAAAACCGATTCAACATCCGCTCAGTAGTGGTTGAGATTTTCACGTTCAGACAGATAGACCTAAAAGGAATGGATATATTTTGTTCCATATTTAATGATGGTACCCCAATGTATTATGGAATTAAACCGTTCTCATGAACCACTCTGTCTATTGGTGCGAACCGATTCAACATCCGTGCAGTAGTTGTTGCGATTTTCCGTTCAGACAGATAGACTTACAAGGAATGGATATATTTTGTTCCATATTTAATGATGGTACCCCAATGTATTATGGAATTTAACCGTTCTCATGAACCACTCTGTCTATTGGTGAGAACCGATTCAATATCTGTTCAGTAGTTGCTTCGATTTTCACGATATACTTACAAGGAATGGATATATTTTTTTCCATATTTAATGATGATACCTAAATGAGTTATGGAATTAAACCTTTCTCATGAACCACTCTGTCTATTGGTGCGAACCGATTCAACATCCGTTCAGTAGTTTTTGAGATTTTCACGTTCAGGCAGATAGACTTACAAGGAAGGGATATATTTTTTCCATATTTAATGACGATACCACAATGAACAACGGAAATAAAGCTTCCTCCTGCACCACTCTATCCATTGGAGAAAACCGATTCAACACCCGCTCAGTAGTTGTTGAGATTTTCACGTTCAGACAGATATACTTACAAGGAATGAATATATTTTTTTCCATATTTAATTATGGTACCTAAATGAGTTATGGAATTAAACCTTTCCCATGAACCACTCTGTCTATTGGTGAGAACCGATTCAATATCTGTTCAGTAGTTGCTTCGATTTTCACGATATACTTACAATGAAGTGATATATTTTTTCCATATTTAATGACGATACCACAATGAACAACGGAAATAAAGCTTCCTCATGCACCACTCTCTCCGTTGGAGAAAACCGATTCAACACCCGCTCAGTAGTTGTTGAGATTTGCACGTTCAGACAGATATACTTACAAGAAATGAATATATTTTTTCCATATTTAGTTATGGTACCTAAATGTGTTATGGAATTAAACCTTTCTCATGAACCACTCTGTCTATTGGTGCTAACCGATTCAACATCCGTTCAGTAATTTTTGCGATTTTCACGTTCAGACAGATAGACCTAAAAGGAATGGATATATTTTTTTCCATATTTAATGATGATACATCAACGGATTATGTAAATAAACCTTTCTCATGAACCACGCTGTCTATTGGTGCGAACCGATTCAACATCCGTTCAGTAGTTGTTGAGATTTTCACGTTCAGACAGATAGACTTACAAGGAATGGATATATTTTGTTCCATATTTAATGATGGTACCCCAATGTATTATGGAATTAAACCGTTCTCATGAACCACTCTGTCTATTGGTGCGAACCGATTCAACATCCGTTCAGTAGTTGTTGCGATTTTCCGTTCAGACAGATAGACTTACAAGGAATGGATATATTTTGTTCCATATTTAATGATGGTACCCCAATGTATTAAGGAATTAAACCGTTCTCATGAACCACTCTGTCTATTGGTGAGAACCGATTCAATATCTGTTCAGTAGTTGCTTCGATTTTCACGATATACTTACAAGGAATGGATCTATTTTTTTCCATATTTAATGATGATACCTAAATGAGTTATGGAATTAAACCTTTCTCATGAACCACTCTGTCTATTGGTGCGAACCGATTCAACATCCGTTCAGTAGTTTTTGAGATTTTCACTTTCAGGCAGATAGACTTACAAGGAAGGGATATATTTTTTCCATATTTAATGACGATACCACAATGAACAACGGAAATAAAGCTTCCTCCTGCACCAATCTCTCCATTGAAGAAAACCGATTCAACACCCGCTCAGTAGTTGTTGAGATTTTCACGTTCAGGCAGATAGACTTACAAGGAAGGGATATATTTTTTTCCATATTTAATTATGGTACCTAAATGAGTTATGGAATTAAACCTTTCTCATGAACCACTCTGTCTATTGGTGAGAACCGATTCAATATCTGTTCAGTAGTTGCTTCGATTTTCACGATATACTTACAATGAAGTGATATATTTTTTCCATATTTAATGACGATACCACAATGAACAACGGAAATAAAGCTTCCTCATGCACCACTCTCTCCATTGGAGAAAACCGATTCAACACTCGCTCAGTAGTTGTTGAGATTTGCACGTTCAGACAGATATACTTACAAGGAATGAATATATTTTTTCCATATTTAGTTATGGTACCTAAATGAGTTATGGAATTGAACCTTTCTCATGAACAACTCTGTCTATTGGTGAGAACCGATTCAACATCTGTTCAGTAGTTGTTGAGATTTTTACGTTCAGGCAGATAGACTTACAAGGAAGGGATATATTTTTTCCATATTTAATGATGATACCTAAATGAGTTATGGAAAAAAATATATCCATTCCTTGTAAGTATATCGTGAAAATCGAAGCAACTACTGAACAGATATTGAATCGGTTCTCACCAATAGACAGAGTGGTTCATGAGAAAGGTTTAATTCCATAACTCATTTAGCTACCATAATTAAATATGGAAAAAAATGTATCCATTCCTTGTAAGTATATCTGTCTGAACGTGAAAATCTCAACAACTACTGAGCGGGTGTTGAACGCACCAATAGACAGAGTGGTTCATGAGAAAGGTTTATTTACATAACTCATTTAGGTATCATCATTAAATATGGAAAAAATATATCCCTTCCTTGTAAGTCTATCTGCCTGAACGTAAAAATCTCAACAACTACTGAACAGATGTTGAATCGGTTCTCACCAATAGACAGAGTGGTTCATGAGAAAGGTTTAATTCCATAACTCATTTAGGTACCATAATTAAATATGGAAAAAAATATATCCCTTCCTTGTAAGTCTATCTGCCTGAACGTGAAAATCTCAACAACTACTGAGCGGGTGTTGAATCGGTTTTCTTCAATGGAGAGATTGGTGCAGGAGGAAGCTTTATTTCCGTTGTTCATTGTGGTATCGTCATTAAATATGGAAAAAATATATCCCTTCCTTGTAAGTCTATCTGCCTGAAAGTGAAAATCTCAAAAACTACTGAACGGATGTTGAATCGGTTCGCACCAATAGACAGAGTGGTTCATGAGAAAGGTTTAATTCCATAACTCATTTAGCTACCATAATTAAATATGGAAAAAAATATATCCATTCCTTGTAAGTATATCTGTCTGAAGCTTTATTTCCGTTGTTCATTGTGGTATCGTCATTGAATATGGGAAAAATATATCACTTCATTGTAAGTATATCGTGAAAATCGAAGCAGCTACTGAACAGATATTGAATCGGTTCTCACCAATAGACAGAGTGGTTCATGAGAAAGGTTTAATTCCATAACTCATTTAGGTACCATAATTAAGTATGGAAAAAATATATCCCTTCCTTGTAAGTCTATCAGCCTGAACGTGAAAATCTCAGCAACTACTGAACAGATGTTGAATCGGTTCTCACCAATAGACAGAGTGGTTCATGGGAAAGGTTTAATTCCATAACTTATTTAGGGTACCATAATTAAATATGGAAAAAAATATATTCATTCCTTGTAAGTATATCTGTCTGAACGTGAAAATCTCAACAACTACTGAGCGGGTGTTGAATCGGTTTTCTCCAATGGAGAGAGTGGTGCAGGAGGAAGCTTTATTTCCGTTGTTCATTGTGGTATCGTCATTAAATATGGAAAAAATATATCCCTTCCTTGTAAGTCTATCTGCCTGAACGTGAAAATCTCAAAAACTACTGAACGGATGTTGAATCGGTTCGCACCAATAGACAGAGTGGTTCATGAGAAAGGTTTAATTCCATAACTCATTTAGGTATCATCATTAAATATGGAAAAAAAATAGATCCATTCCGTGTAAGTATATCGTGAAAATCGAAGCAACTACTGAACAGATATTGAATCGGTTCTCACCAATAGACAGAGTGGTTCATGAGAACGGTTTAATTCCATAATACATTGGGGTACCATCATTAAATATGGAACAAAATATATCCATTCCTTGTAAGTCTATCTGTCTGAACGGAAAATCGCAACAACTACTGAACGGATGTTGAATCGGTTCGCACCAATAGACAGAGTGGTTCATGAGAACGGTTTAATTCCATAATACATTGGGGTACCATCATTAAATATGGAACAAAATATATCCATTCCTTGTAAGTCTATCTGTCTGAACGTGAAAATCTCAACAACTACTGAACGGATGTTGAATCGGTTCGCACCAATAGACAGCGTGGTTCATGAGAAAGGTTTATTTACATAATCCGTTGATGTATCATCATTAAATATGGAAAAAAATATATCCATTTCTTTTAGGTCTATCTGTCTGAACGTGAAAATCGCAACAACTACTGAACGGATGTTGAATTTTTCCATATTTAATTATGGTACCTAAATGAGTTATGGAATTAAACCTTTCTCATGAACCACTCTGTCTATTGGTGAGAACCGATTCAATATCTGTTCAGTAGTTGCTTCGATTTTCACGATATACTTACAATGAAGTGATATATTTTTTCCATATTCAATGACGATACCACAATGAACAACGGAAATAAAGCTTCAGACAGATATACTTACAAGGAATGGATATATTTTTTTCCATATTTAATTATGGTAGCTAAATGAGTTATGGAATTAAACCTTTCTCATGAACCACTCTCTCTATTGGTGAGAACCGATTCAATATCTGTTCAGTAGTTGCTTCGATTTTCACGATATACTTACAAGGAATGGATATATTTTTTTCCATATTTAATGATGATACCTAAATGAGTTATGGAATTAAACCTTTCTCATGAACCACTCTGTCTATTGGTGCGTTCAACACCCGCTCAGTAGTTGTTGAGATTTTCACGTTCAGACAGATAGACTTACAAAAAATGGATATATTTTTTTTCCATATTTAATGATGATGCCTAAATGAATTATGGAATTAAACCTTTCTCATGAACCACTCTGTCTATTGGTGCGAACCGATTCAACATCCGTTTAGTAGTTGTTGAGATTTTCACGTTCAGGCAGATAGACTTACAAGGAAGGGATATATTTTTTCCATATTTAATGACGATACCACAATGAACAACGGAAATAAAGCTTCCTCATGCACCACTCTCTCCATTGGAGAAAACCGATTCAACAC
Source organism: Eristalis pertinax (assembly GCA_907269125.1). Lineage (NCBI taxonomy): Eukaryota > Metazoa > Arthropoda > Insecta > Diptera > Syrphidae > Eristalis > Eristalis pertinax. The sequence continues at coordinate 2,120,977 of CAJSMF010000061.1, forward strand.
CCGCTCAGTAGTTGTTGAGATTTTCACGTTCAGGCAGATAGACTTACAACGAAGGGATATATTTTTTCCATATTTAATGATGATACCTAAATGAGTTATGGAATTAAACCTTTCTCATGAACCACTCTGTCTATTGGTGCGAACCGATTCAACATCCGTTCAGTAGTTGTTGAGATTTTCACGTTCAGACAGATAGACTTACAAGGAATGGATATATTTTTTTCCATATTTAATGATGATACCTAAATGAGTTATGGAATTAAACCTTTCTCATGAACCACTCTGTCTATTGGTGCGAACCGATTCAACATCAGTTCAGTAGTTGTTGAGATTTTCACGTTCAGGCAGATAGACTTACAAGGAAGGGATATATTTTTTCCATATTTAATGACGATACCACAATGAACAACGGAAATAAAGCTTCCTCATGCACCACTCTCTCCATTGGAGGAAACCGATTCAACACCCGCTCAGTAGTTGTTGAGATTTGCACGTTCAGACAGATATACTTACAAGGAATGAATATATTTTTTCCATATTTAGTTATGGTACCTAAATGAGTTATGGAATTAAACCTTTCCCATGAATCACTCTGTCTATTGGTGAGAACCGATTCAACATCTGTTCAGTAGTTGTTGAGATTTTCACGTTCAGGCAGATAGACTTACAAAGAATGGATATATTTTTTTTCCATATTTAATGATGATACCTAAATGAATTATGGAATTAAACCTTTCTCATGAACCACGCTGTCTATTGGTGCGAACCGATTCAACATCCGTTCAGTAGTTGTTGAGATTTTCACGTTCAGGCAGATAGACTTACAAGGAAGGGATATATTTTTTCCATATTTAATGACGATACCACAATGAACAACGGAAATAAAGCTTCCTCATGCACCACTCTCTCCATTGGAGAAAACCGATTCTATACCCGCTCAGTAGTTGTTGAGATTTTCACGTTCAGGCAGATAGACTTACAAGGAAGGGATATATTTTTTCCATATTTAATGATGATACCTAAATGAGTTATGGAATTAAACCTTTCTCATGAACCACTCTGTCTATTGGTGCGAACCGATTCAACATCCGTTCAGTAGTTGTTGAGATTTTCACGTTCAGACAGATAGACTTACAAGGAATGGATATATTTTTTTCCATATTTAATGATGATACCTAAATGAGTTATGGAATTAAACCTTTCTCATGAACCACTCTGTCTATTGGTGCGAACCGATTCAACATCCGTTCAGTAGTTGTTGAGATTTTCACGTTCAGGCAGATAGACTTACAAGGAAGGGATATATTTTTTCCATATTTAATGACGATACCACAATGAACAACGGAAATAAAGCTTCCTCATGCACCACTCTCTCCATTGGAGAAAACCGATTCAACACCCGCTCAGTAGTTGTTGAGATTTTCACGTTCAGGCAGATAGACTTACAAGGAAGGGATATATTTTTTCCATATTTAATGATGATACCTAAATGAGTTATGGAATTAAAAATTTCTCATGAACCACTCTGTCTATTGGTGCGAACCGATTCAACATCCGTTCAGTAGTTGTTGAGATTTTCACGTTCAGACCGATAGACTTACAAGGAATGGATATATTTTTTTCCATATTTAAAGATGATACCTAAATGAGTTATGGAATTAAACCTTTCTCATGAACCACTCTGTCTATTGGTGCGAACCGATTCAACATCCGTTCAGTAGTTGTGAGATTTTCACGTTCAGGCAGATAGACTTACAAGGAAGGGATATATTTTTTCCATATTTAATGACGATACCACAATGAACAATGGAAATAAAGCTTCCTCATGCACCACTCTCTCCATTGGAGAAATCCGATTCAACACCCGCTCAGTAGTTGTTGAGATTTTCACGTTCAGGCAGATAGACTTACAAGGAAGGGATATATTTTTTCCATATTTAATGATGATACCTAAATGAGTTATGGAATTAAACCTTTCTCATGAACCAATCTGTCTATTAATGCGAACCGATTCAACACCCGCTCAGTAGTTGTTGAGATTTTCAAGTTCAGACAGATATACTTACAAGGAATGGATATATTTTTTTCCATATGTAATTATGGTACCTAAATGAGTTATGGAATTAAACCTTTCTCATGAACCACTCTGTCTATTGGTGAGAACCGATTCAACATCTGTTCAGTAGTTGTTGCGATTTTCACGTTCAGACAGATAGACTTAAAATGAATGGATATATTTTTATCCATATTTAATGATGATACCTCAACAGATTACGTAAATAAACCTATCTCATGAACCACTCTGTCTATTGGTGCGAACCGATTCAACACCCGCTCAGTAGTTGTTGAGATTTTCACGTTCAGACAGATATACTTACAAGGAATGGATATATTTTTTTCCATATGTAATTATGGTACCTAAATGAGTTATCTAATTAAACCTTTCTCATGAACCACTCTGTCTATTGGTGCGAACCGATTCAACATCCGTTGAGTAGTTATTGAAATGTTCACGTTCAGGCAGATAGATTTACAAAGAAGGGATATATTTTTTCCATATTTCATGATGATACCACAATGAACAACGGAAATAAAGCTTCCTCACGCACCACTTTCTCCATTGGAGAAAACCGATACAACACCCGCTCAGCAGGTATTGAGATTTTCACGTTCAGACAGATAGATTTAAAAGGATGGATATATTTTTGTTCCATATTTAATGGTGATACCTCAATCAATTATGGAATTAAGCCTCTGTCTATTGGTGAGAACCGATTCAATATCTTGTCAGTAGTTGTTGCGATTTTCACGTTCAGACAGATATACTTACAAGGAATGGATATATTTTTTTCCCTATTTAATGATGATACCAAAATGAGTTATGGAATTAAACCTTTCTTATGAACCACTCTGTCTATTGGTGCGAACCGATTCCACATCCGTTCAGTAGTTCTTGAGATTTTCACGTTCAGGCAGATAGACTTACAATGAAGGGATATATTTTTTCCATATTTAATGACGATACCACAATGAACAACGGAAATAAAGCTTCCTCATGCACCACTCTCTCCATTGGAGAAAACCGATTCAACACCCGCTCAGTAGTTGTTGAGATTTGCACTTTCAGACAGATATACTTACAAGGAATGAATATATTTTTTCCATATTTAATTATGGTACCTAAATGAGTTATGGAATTAAACCTTTCTCATGAACCACTCTGTCTATTGGTGAGAACCGATTCAACATCTGTTCAGTAGTTGTTGAGATTTTCACGTTCAGGCAGATAGACTTACAAAGAATGGATATATTTTTTTTCCATATTTAATGATGATACCTAAATGAATTATGGAATTAAACGTTTCTCATGAACCACTCTGTCTATTGTTGCGAACCGATTCAACATCCGTTCAGTAGTTGTTGAGATTTTCACGTTCAGGCAGATAGACTTACAAGGAAGGGATATATTTTTTCCATATTTAATGATGATACCACAATGAACAACGGAAATAAAGCTTCCTCATGCACCACTCTCTCCATTGGAGAAAACCGATTCTACACCCGCTCAGTAGTTGTTGAGATTTTCACGTTCAGGCAGATAGACTTACAAGGAAGGGATATATTTTTTCCATATTTAATGACGATACCACAATGAACAACGGAAATAAAGCTTCCTCATGCACAACTCTCTCCATTGGAGAAAACCGATTCAACACCCGCTCAGTAGTTGTTGAGATTTTCACGTTCAGGCAGATAGACTTACAAGGAAGGGCTATATTTTTTCCATATTTAATGATGATACCTAAATGAGTTATGGAATTAAAAATTTCTCATGAACCACTCTGTCTATTGGTGAGAACCGATTCAACATCTGTTCAGTAGTTGTTGAGATTTTCACGTTCAGGCAGATAGACTTACAAAGAATGGATATATTTTTTTTCCATATTTAATGATGATACCTAAATGAATTATGGAATTAAACCTTTCTCATGAACCACTCTGTCTATTGGTGCGAACCGATTCAACATCCGTTCAGTAGTTGTTGAGATTTTCACGTTCAGGCAGATAGGCTTACAAGGAAGGGATATATTTTTTCCATATTTAATGACGATACCACAATGAACAACGGAAATAAAGCTTCCTCATGCACCACTCTCTCCATTGGAGAAAACCGATTCTACACCCGCTCAGTAGTTGTTGAGATTTTCACGTTCAGGCAGATAGACTTACAAGGAAGGGATATATTTTTTCCATATTTAATGATGATACCTAAATGAGTTATGGAATTAAACCTTTCTCATGAACCACTCTGTCTATTGGTGCGAACCGATTCAACATCCGTTCAGTACTTGTTGAGATTTTCACGTTCAGACAGATAGACTTACAAGGAATGGATATATTTTTTTCCATATTTAATGATGATACCTAAATGAGTTATGGAATTAAACCTTTACTCATGAACCACTCTGTCTATTGGTGCGAACCGATTCAACATCCGTTCAGTAGTTGTTGAGGTTTTCACGTTCAGGCAGATAGACTTACAAGGAAGGGATATATTTTTTCCATATTTAATGACGATACCACAATGAACAACGGAAATAAAGCTTCCTCATGCACCACTCTCTCCATTGGAGAAAACCGATTCAACACCCGCTCAGTAGTTGTTCAGATTTTCACGTTCAGGCAGATAGACTTACAAGGAAGGGATATATTTTTTCCATATTTAATGATGATACCTAAATGAGTTATGGAATTAAACCTTTCTCATGAACCACTCTGTCTATTGGTGCGAACCGATTCAACATCCGTTCAGTAGTTGTTGAGATTTTCACGTTCAGACAGATAGACTTACAAGGAATGGATATATTTTTTTCCATATTTAATGATGATACCTAAATGAGTTATGGAATTAAACCTTTCTCATGAACCACTCTGTCTATTGGTGCGAACCGATTCAACATCCGTTCAGTAGTTGTTGAGATTTTCACGTTCAGACAGATAGACTTACAAGGAATGGATATATTTTTTTCCATATGTAATTATGGTACCTAAATGAGTTATGGAATTAAACCTTTCTCATGAACCACTCTGTCTATTGGTGAGAACCGATTCAACATCTGTTCAGTAGTTGTTGAGATTTTCACGTTCAGGCAGATAGACTTACAAAGAATGGATATATTTTTTTTCCATATTTAATGATGATACCTAAATGAATTATGGAATTAAACCTTTCTCATGAACCACTCTGTCTATTGGTGCGAACCGATTCAACATCCGTTCAGTAGTTGTTGAGATTTTCACGTTCAGGCAGATAGACTTACAAGGAAGTGATATATTTTTTCCATATTTAATGACGATACCACAATGAACAACGGAAATAAAGCTTCCTCATGCACCACTCTCTCCATTGGAGAAAACCGATTCTACACCCGCTCAGTAGTTGTTGAGATTTTCACGTTCAGGCAGATAGACTTACAAGGAAGGGATATATTTTTTCCATATTTAATGATGATACCTAAATGAGTTATGGAATTAAACCTTTCTCATGAACCACTCTGTCTATTGGTGCGAACCGATTCAACATCCGTTCAGTAGTTGTTGAGATTTTCACGTTCAGACAGATAGACTTACAAGGAATGGATATATTTTTTTCCATATTTAATGATGATACCTAAATGAGTTATGGAATTAAACCTTTCTCATGAACCACTCTGTCTATTGGTGCGAACCGATTCAACATCCGTTCAGTAGTTGTTGAGATTTTCACGTTCAGGCAGATAGACTTACAAGGAAGGGATGTATTTTTTCCATATTTAATGACGATACCACAATGAACAACGGAAATAAAGCTTCCTCATGCACCACTCTCTCCATTGGAGAAAACCGATTCAACACCCGCTCAGTAGTTGTTGAGATTTTCACGTTCAGGCAGATAGACTTACAAGGAAGGGATATATTTTTTCCATATTTAATGATGATACCTAAATGAGTTATGGAATTAAACCTTTCTCATGAACCACTCTGTCTATTGGTGCGAACCGATTCAACATCCGGTCAGTAGTTGTTGAGATTTTCACGTTCAGACAGATAGACTTACAAGGAATAGATATATTTTTTTCCATATGTAATTATGGTACCTAAATGAGTTATGGAATTAAACCTTTCTCATGAACCACTCTGTCTATTGGTGAGAACCGATTCAACATCTGTTCAGTAGTTGTTGCGATTTTCACGTTCAGACAGATAGACTTAAAATGAATGGATATATTTTTATCCATATTTAATGACGATACCACAATGAACATTGGAAATAAAGCTTCCTCATGCACCACTCTCTCCATTGGAGAAAACCGATTCAACACCCGCTCAGTAGTTGTTGAGATTTTCACGTTCAGGCAGATAGACTTACAAGGAAGGGATATATTTTTTCCATATTTAAAGATGATACCTAAATGAGTTATGGAATTAAACCTTTCTCATGAACCACTCTGTCTATTGGTGCGAACCGATTCAACATCCGGTCAGTAGTTGTTGAGATTTTCACGTTCAGGCAGATAGACTTACAAGGAAGGGATGTATTTTTTCCATATTTAATGACGATACCACAATGAACAACGGAAATAAAGCTTCCTCATGCACCACTCTCTCCATTGGAGAAAACCGATTCAACACCCGCTCAGTAGTTGTTGAGATTTTCACGTTCAGGCAGATAGACTTACAAGGAAGGGATATATTTTTTCCATATTTAATGATGATACCTAAATGAGTTATGGAATTAAACCTTTCTCATGAACCACTCTGTCTATTGGTGCGAACCGATTCAACATCCGGTCAGTAGTTGTTGAGATTTTCACGTTCAGACAGATAGACTTACAAGGAATGGATATATTTTTTTCCATATGTAATTATGGTACCTAAATGAGTTATGGAATTAAACCTTTCTCATGAACCACTCTGTCTATTGGTGAGAACCGATTCAACATCTGTTCAGTAGTTGTTGCGATTTTCACGTTCAGACAGATAGACTTAAAATGAATGGATATATTTTTATCCATATTTAATGACGATACCACAATGAACATTGGAAATAAAGCTTCCTCATGCACCACTCTCTCCATTGGAGAAAACCGATTCAACACCCGCTCAGTAGTTGTTGAGATTTTCACGTTCAGGCAGATAGACTTACAAGGAAGGGATATATTTTTTCCATATTTAAAGATGATACCTAAATGAGTTATGGAATTAAACCTTTCTCATGAACCACTCTGTCTATTGGTGCGAACCGATTCAACATCCGTTCAGTAGTTGTTGAGATTTTCACGTTCAGACAGATAGACTTACAAGGAATGGATATATTTTTTTCCATATTTAATGATGATACCTAAATGAGTTATGGAATTAAACATTTCTCATGAACCACTCTGTCTATTGGTGCGAACCGATTCAACATCCGTTCAGTAGTTGTGAGATTTTCACGTTCAGGCAGATAGACTTACAAGGAAGGGATATATTTTTTCCATATTTAATGATGATACCTAAATGAGTTATGGAATTAAACCTTTCTCATGATTCACTCTGTCTATTGGTGCGAACCGATTCAACATCCGTTCAGTAGTTGTTGAGATTTTCACGTTCAGACAGATAGACTTACAAGGAATGGATATATTTTTTTCCATATTTAATGATGATACCTAAATGAGTTATGGAATTAAACCTTTCTCATGAACCACTCTGTCTATTGGTGCGAACCGATTCAACACCCGCTCAGTAGTTGTTGAGATTTTCACGTTCAGACAGATATACTTACAAGGAATGGATATATTTTTTTCCATATGTAATTATGGTACCTAAATGAGTTATGGAATTAAACCTTTCTCATGAACCACTCTGTCTATTGGTGAGAACCGATTCAACATCTGTTCAGTAGTTGTTGCGATTTTCACGTTCAGACAGATAGACTTAAAATGAATGGATATATTTTTATCCATATTTAATGATGATACCTCAACAGATTACGTAAATAAACCTATCTCATGAACCACTCTGTCTATTGGTGCGAACCGATTCAACACCCGCTCATTAGTTGTTGAGATTTTCACGTTCAGACAGATAGACTTACAAGGAATGGATATATTTTTTTCCATATTTAATGATGATACCTAAATGAGTTATGGAATTAAACCTTTCCCATGAACCACTCTGTCTATTGGTGCGAACCGATTCAACATCCGTTCAGTAGTTATTGAAATGTTCACGTTCAGACAGATAGACTTACAAAGAAGGGACATATTTTTTCCATATTTCATGATGATACCACAATGAACAACGGAAATAAAGCTTCATATTTAATGGTGATGCCTCAATCAATTATGGAATTAAGCCTTTCTATGAACCACTCTGTCTATTGCTGAGAACCGATTCAATATCTGTTCAGTAGTTGTTGCGATTTTCACGTTCAGACAGATATACTTACAAGGAATGGATATATTTTTTTCCATATTTAATGATGATACCTAAATGAGTTATGGAATTAAACCTTTCTCATGAACCACTCTCTCCATTGGAGAAAACCGATTCAACACCCGCTCAGTAGTTGTTGAGATTTTCACATTCAGGCAGATAGACTTACAAGGAAGGGATATATTTTTTCCATATTTAAAGATGATACCTAAATGAGTTATGGAATTAAACCTCTCTTATGAACCACTCTGTCTATTGGTGCGAACTGATTCAACATCCGTTCAGTAGTTGTTGAGATTTTCACGTTCAGGCAGATAGACTTACAAGGAAGGGATGTATTTTTTCCACATTTAATGACGATACCACAATGAACAACGGAAATAAAGCTTCCTCATGCACCACTCTCTCCATTGGAGAAAACCGATTCAACACCCGCTCAGTAGTTGTTGAGATTTTCACGTTCAGGCAGATAGACTTACAAGGAAGGGATATATTTTTTCCATATTTAATGATGATACCTAAATGAGTTATGGAATTAAACCTTTCTCATGAACCACTCTGTCTATTGGTGCGAACCGATTCAACATCCGGTCAGTAGTTGTTGAGATTTTCACGTTCAGACAGATAGACTTACAAGGAATGGATATATTTTTTTCCATATGTAATTATGGTACCTAAATGAGTTATGGAATTAAACCTTTCTCATGAACCACTCTGTCTATTGGTGAGAACCGATTCAACATCTGTTCAGTAGTTGTTGCGATTTTCACGTTCAGACGGATAGACTTAAAATGAATGGATATATTTTTATCCATATTTAATGACGATACCACAATGAACATTGGAAATAAAGCTTCCTCATGCACCACTCTCTCCATTGGAGAAAACCGATTCAACACCCGCTCAGTAGTTGTTGAGATTTTCACATTCAGGCAGATAGACTTACAAGGAAGGGATATATTTTTTCCATATTTAAAGATGATACCTAAATGAGTTATGGAATTAAACCTTTCTCATGAACCACTCTGTCTATTGGTGCGAACCGATTCAACATCCGTTCAGTAGTTGTGAGATTTTCACGTTCAGGCAGATAGACTTACAAGGAAGGGATATATTTTTTCCATATTTAATGACGATACCACAATGAACAATGGAAATAAAGCTTCCTCATGCACCACTCTCTCCATTGGAGAAAACCGATTCAACACCCGCTCAGTAGTTGTTGAGATTTTCACGTTCAGGCAGATAGACTTACAAGGAAGGGATATATTTTTTCCATATTTAATGATGATACCTAAATGAGTTATGGAATTAAACCTTTCTCATGAACCACTCTGTCTACTGGTGCGAACCGATTCAACATCCGTTCAGTAGTTGTTGAGATTTTCACGTTCAGACAGATAGACTTACAAGGAATGGATATATTTTTTTCCCTATTTAATGATGATACCTAAATGAGTTATGGAATTAAACCTTTCTCATGAACCACTCTGTCTATTGGTGCGAACCGATTCAACACCCACTCAATAGTTGTTGAGATTTTCACGTTCAGACAGATATACTTACAAGGAATGGATATATTTTTTTCCATATGTAATTATGGTACCTAAATGAGTTATGGAATTAAACCTTTCTCATGAACCACTCTGTCTATTGGTGAGAACCGATTCAACATCTGTTCAGTAGTTGTTGCGATTTTCACGTTCAGACAGATAGACTTAAAATGAATGGATATATTTTTATCCATATTTAATGATGATACCTCAACAGATTACGTAAATAAACCTATCTCATGAACCACTCTGTCTATTGGTGCGAACCGATTCAACACCCGCTCATTAGTTGTTGAGATTTTCACGTTCAGACAGATAGACTTACAAGGAATGGATATATTTTTTTCCATATTTAATGATGATACCTAAATGAGTTATGGAATTAAACCTTTCCCATGAACCACTCTGTCTATTGGTGCGAACCGATTCAACATCCGTTCAGTAGTTATTGAAATGTTCACGTTCAGACAGATAGACTTACAAAGAAGGGATATATTTTTTCCATATTTCATGATGATACCACAATGAACAACGGAAATAAAGCTTCCTCACGCACCACTTTCCCCATTGGAGAAAACCGATACAACACCCGCTCAGCAGGTATTGAGATTTTCACGTTCAGACAGATATACTTACAAGGAATGGATATATTTTTTTCCATATTTAATGATGATACCTAAATGAGTTATGGAACTAAACCTCTCTTATGAACCACTCTGTCTATTGGTGCGAACCGATTCAACATCCGTTCAGTAGTTGTTGAGATTTTCACGTTCAGGCAGATAGACTTACAATGAAGGGATATATTTTTTCCATATTTAATGACGATACCACAATGAACAACGGAAATAAAGCTTCCTTATGCACCACTCTCTCCATTGGAGAAAACCGATTCAGCACCCGCTCAGTAGTTGTTGAGATTTTCACGTTCAGGCAGATAGACTTACAAGGAAGGGATATATTTTTTCCATATTTAATGATGATACCTCAATGAATTATGGAATTAAACCTTTCTCATGAACCACTCGGTCTATTGGTGCGAACCGATTCAACATCTGTTCAGTAGTTGTTGAGATTTTCACGTTCAGGCAGATAGACTTACAAGGAAGGGATATATTTTTTCCATATTTAATGACGATACCACAATGAACAACGGAAATAAAGCTTCCTCATGCACCACTCTCTCCATTGGAGAAAACCGATTCAACACCCGCTCAGTAGTTGTTGAGATTTTCACGTTCAGACAGAAATACTTACAAGGAATGGATATATTTTTTTTCATATTTAATTATGGTACCTAAATGAGTTATGGAATTAAACCTTTCTCATAAACCACTCTGTCTATTGGTGAGAACCGATTCAATATCTGTTCTGTAGTTGCTGCGATTTTCACGTTCAGACAGATATACTTACAAGGAATGTTTATATTTTTTTCCATATTTAATGATGATACCTAAATGAGTTATGGGATTACACCTTTCTCATGAACCACTCTGTCTATTGGTGCGAACCGATTCAACATCCGTTCAGTAGTTGTTGAGATTTTCACGTTCAGGCAGATAGACTTACAAGGAAGGGATATATTTTTTCCATATTTAATGACGATACCACAATGAACAACGGAAATAAAGCTTCCTCATGCACCACTCTCTCCAGTGGAGAAAACCGATTCAACACCCGCTCAGTAGTTGTTGAGATTTTCACGTTCAGGCCGATAGACTTTCAAGGAAGGGATATATTTTTTCCATATTTAATGATGATACCTCAATGAATTATGGAATCAAACCTTTCTCATGAACCACTCGGTCTATTGGTGCGAACCGATTCAACATCCGTTCAGTAGTTGTTGCGATTTTCACGTTCAGACAGATAGACCTAAAAGGAATGGATATATTTTTTTCCATATTTAATGATGATATCTTAATGAGTTATGGAATTAAACCTTTCTCATGAACCACTCTGTCTATTGGTGCGAACCGATTCAACATCCGTTCAGTAGTTGTTGAGATTTTCACGTTCAGACAGATAGACTTACAAGGAAGGGATATATTTTTTCCATATTTAATGACGATACCACAATGAACAACGGAAATAAAGCTTCCTCATGCACCACTCTCTCCAATGGAGAAAACCGATTCAGCACCCGCTCAGTAGTTGTTGAGATTTTCACGTTCAGGCAGATAGACTTACAAGGAAGGGATATATTTTTTCCATATTTAATGATGATACCTCAATGAATTATGGAATTAAACCTTTCTCATGAACCACTCGGTCTATTGGTGCTAACCGATTCAACATCTGTTCAGTAGTTGTTGAGATTTTCACGTTCAGGCAGATAGACTTGCAAGGAAGGGATATATTTTTTCCATATTTAATGACGATACCACAATGAACAACGGAAATGAAGCTTCCTCATGCACCACTCTCTCCATTGGAGAAAACCGATTCAACACCCGCTCAGTAGTTCTTGAGATTTTCACGTTCAGACAGATATACTTACAAGGAATGGATATATTTTTTTCCATATTTAATTATGGTACCTAAATGAGTTATGGAATTAAACCTTTCTCATGAACCACTCTGTCTATTGGTGAGAACCGATTCAACATCTGTTCAGTAGTTGTTGCGATTTTCACGTTCAGACAGATAGACTTACAAGGAATGGATTTATTTTTTTCCATATTTAATGATGATACCTCAATGGATTATGTAAATAAACCTTTCTCATGAACCACTCTGTCTATTGGTGCGAACCGATTCAACATCCGTTCAGTAGTTGTTGAGATTTTCACGTTCAGACAGATAGACTTACAAGGAAGGGATATATTTTTTCCATATTTAATGATGATATCTAAATGAGTTATGGAATTAAACCTTTCTCATGAACCACTCTGTCTATTGGTGCGAACCGATTCAACATCCGTTCAGTAGTTGTTGAGATTTTCACGTTCAGACAGATAGACTTACAAGGAAGGGATATATTTTTTCCATATTTAATGCTGAAACCACAATGAACAACGCAAATAAAGCTTCCTCATGCACCACTCTCTCCAATGGAGAAAACCGATTCAGCACCCGCTCAGTAGCTGTTGAGATTTTCACGTTCAGGCAGATAGACTTACAAGGAAGGGATATATTTTTTCCATATTTAATGATGATACCTCAATGAATTATGGAATTAAACCTTTCTCATGAACCACTCGGTCTATTGGTGCGAACCGATTCAACATCTGTTCAGTAGTTGTTGAGATTTTCACTTTCAGGCAGATAGACTTACAAGGAAGGGATTTATTTTTTCCATATTTAATGCTGATACCACAATGAACAACGCAAATAAAGCTTCCTCATGCACCACTCTCTCCATTGGAGAAAACCGATTCAACACCCGCTCAGTAGTTGTTGAGATTTTCATGTTCAGGCAGATAGACTTTCAAGGAAGGGATATATTTTTTCCATATTTAATGATGATACCTCAATGAATTATGGAATTAAACCTTTCTCATGAACCACTCTGTCTATTGGTGCGAACCGATTCAAAATCCGTTCAGTAGTTGTTGCGATTTTCACGTTCAAACAGATAGACTTACAAGGAAGGGATATATTTTTTCCATATTTAATGACGATACCACAATGAACAACGGAAATAAAGCTTCCTCATGCACCACTCTCTCCAATGGAGAAAACCGATTCAGCACAGACTCAGTAGTTGTTGAGATTTTCACGTTCAGGCAGATAGACTTACAAGGAAGGGATATATTTGTTCCATATTTAATGATGATACCTCAATGAATTATGGAATTAAACCTTTCTCATGAACCACTCGGTCTATTGGTGCGAACCGATTCAACATCTGTTCAGTAGTTGTTGAGATTTTTACGTTCAGGCAGATAGACTTACAAGGAAGGGATTTATTTTTTCCATATTTAATGCTGATACCACAATGAACAACGCAAATAAAGCTTCCTCATGCACCACTCTCTCCATTGGAGAAAACCGATTCAACACCCGCTCAGTAGTTGTTGAGATTTTCACGTTCAGGCAGATAGACTTTCAAGGAAGGGATATATTTTTTCCATATTTAATGATGATATCTAAATGAGTTATGGAATTAAACCTTTCTCATGAACCACTCTGTCTATTGGTGCGAACCGATTCGACATCCGTTCAGTAGTTGTTGAGATTTTCACGTTCAGACAGATAGACTTACAAGGAAGGGATATATTTTTTCCATATTTAATGACGATACCACAATGAACAACGGAAATAAAGCTTCCTCATGCACCACTCTCTCCAATGGAGAAAACCGATTCAGCACCCGCTCAGTAGTTGTTGAGATTTTCACGTTCAGGCAGATAGACTTACAAGGAAGGGATATATTTTTTCCATATTTAATGATGATACCTCAATGAATTATGGAATTAAACCTTTCTCATGAACCACTCGGTCTATTGGTGAGAACCGATTCAACATCTGTTCAGTAGTTGTTGAGATTTTCACGTTCAGGCATATAGACTTACAAGGAAGGAATATATTTTTTCCATATTTAATGATGATACCTCAATGAATTATGGAATTAAACCTTTCTCATGAACCACTCTGTCTATTGGTGCGAACCGATTCAACATCCGTTCAGTTGTTGTTGAGACTTTCACATTCAGGCAGATAGACTTACAAGGAATGGATATATTTTTTCCATATTTAATGATGATACCTCAATGAATTATGGAATTAAACCTTTCTCATGAACCACTCTGTCTATTGGTGCGAACCGATTCGAAATCCGTTCAGTAGTTGTTGCGATTTTCACGTTCAAACAGATAGACCTAAAAGGAATGGATATATTTTTTTCCATATTTAATGATGATACTTAAATGAGTTATGGAATTAAACCTTTCTCATGAACCACTCTGTCTATTGGTGCGAACCGATTCAACATCCGTTCAGTTGTTGTTGAGATTTTCACGTTCAGGCAGATAGACTTACAAGGAAGGGATATATTTTTTCCATATTTAATGATGATATCTAAATGAGTTATGGAATTAAACCTTTCTCATGAACCACTCTGTCTATTGGTGCGAACCGATTCAACATCCGTTCAGTAGTTGTTGAGATTTTCACGTTCAGACAGATAGACTTACAAGGAAGGGATATATTTTTTCCATATTTAATGACGATACCACAATGAACAACGGAAATAAAGCTTCCTCATGCACCACTCTCTCCAATGGAGAAAACCGATTCAGCACCCGCTCAGTAGTTGTTGAGATTTTCACGTTCAGGCAGATAGACTTACAAGGAAGGGATATATTTTTTCAATATTTAATGATGATACCTCAATGAATTATGGAATTAAACCTTTCTCATGAACCACTCGGTCTATTGGTGAGAACCGATTCAACATCTGTTCAGTAGTTGTTGAGATTTTCATGTTCAGGCATATAGACTTACAAGGAAGGAATATATTTTTTCCATATTTAATGATGATACCTCAATGAATTATGGAATTAAACCTTTCTCATGAACCACTCTGTCTATTGGTGCGAACCGATTCAACATCCGTTCAGTTGTTGTTGAGACTTTCACATTCAGGCAGATAGACTTACAAGGAATGGATATATTTTTTTCCATATTTAATTATGGTACCTAAATGAGTTATGGAATTAAACCTTTCTCATGAACCACTCTGTCTATTGGTGAGAACCGATTCAATATCTGTTCAGTAGTTGCTGCGATTTTCAGCTTCAGACAGATATACTTACAAGGAATGTTTATATTTTTTTCCATATTTAATGATGATACCTAAATGAGTTATGGGATTAAACCTTTCTCATGAACCACTCTGTCTATTGGTGCGAACCGATTCAACATCCGTTCAGTAGTTGTTGAGATTTTCACGTTCAGGCAGATAGACTTACAAGGAAGGGATATATTTTTTCCATATTTAATGACGATACCACAATGAACAACGGAAATAAAGCTTCCTCATGCACCACTCTCTCCATTGGAGAAAACCGATTCAACACACGCTCAGTAGTTGTTGAGATTTTCACGTTCAGGCAGATATACTTACAAGGAATGAATATATTTTTTTCCATATTTAATTATGGTACCTAAATGAGTTATGGAATTAAACCTTTCTCATGAACAACTCTGTCTATTGGTGAGAACCGATTCAACATCTGTTCAGTAGTTGCTGCGATTTTCAGGTTCAGACAGATATACTTACAAGGAATGTTTATATTTTTTTCCATATTTAATGATGATACCTAAATGAGTTATGGGATTAAGCCTTTCTCATGAACCACTCTGTCTATTGGTGCGAACCGATTCAACATCCGTTCAGTAGTTGTTGAGATTTTCACGTTCAGGCAGATAGACTTACAAGGAAGGGATATATTTTTTCCATATTTAATGACGATACCACAATGAACAACGCAAATAAAGCTTCCTCATGCACAACTCTCTCCATTGGAGAAAACCGATTCAACACCCGCTCAGTAGTTGTTGAGATTTTCACGTTCAGGCGGATAGACTTTCAAGGAAGGGATACATTTTTTCCATATTTAATGATGATACCTCAATGAATTATGGAATTAAGCCTTTCTCATGAACCACTCGGTCTATTGGTGCGAACCGATTCAACATCCGTTCAGTAGTTGTTGCGATTTTCACGTTCAGACAGATAGACCTAAAAGGAATGGATATATTTTTTTCCATATTTAAAGATGATACCTAAATGAGTTATGGAATTAAACCTTTCTCATGAACCACTCTGTCTATTGGTGCGAACCGATTCAAAATCCGTTCAGTAGTTGTTGAGATTTTCACGTTCAGGCAGATAGACTTACAAGGAAGGGATATATTTTTTCCATATTTAATGACGATACCACAATGAACAACGGAAATAAAGCTTCCTCATGCACCACTCTCTCCATTGGAGAAAACCGATTCAACACCCGCTCAGTAGTTGTTGAGATTTTCACGTTCAGACAGATATACTTACAAGGAATGAATATATTTTTTTCCATATTTAATTATGGTACCTAAATGAGTTATGGAATTAAACCTTTCTCATGAACAACTCTGTCTATTGGTGAGAACCGATTCAACATCTGTTCAGTAGTTGCTGCGATTTTCAGGTTCAGACAGATATACTTACAAGGAATGTCTATATTTTTTTCCATATTTAATTATGGTACCTAAATGAGTTATGGAATTAAACCTTTCTCATGAACCACTCTGTCTATTGGTGAGAACCGATTCAACATCTGTTCAGTAGTTGTTGCGATTTTCACGTTCAGACAGATAGACTTACAAGGAATGGATTTATTTTTTTCCATATTTAATGATGATACCTCAATGGATTATGTAAATAAACCTTTCTCATGAACCACTCTGTCTATTGGTGCGAACCGATTCAACATCCGTTCAGTTGTTGTTGAGATTTTCACGTTCAGGCAGATAGACTTACAAGGAAGGGATATATTTTTTCCATATTTAATGATGATACCTCAATGAATTATGGAATTAAACCTTTCTCATGAACCACTCGGTCTATTGGTGAGAACCGATTCAACATCTGTTCAGTAGTTGTTGAGATTTTCACGTTCAGGCAGATAGACTTACAAGGAAGGGATTCATTTTTTCCATATTTAATGCTGATACCACAATGAACAACGCAAATAAAGCTTCCTCATGCACCACTCTCTCCATTGGAGAAAACCGATTCAACACCCGCTCAGTAGTTGTTGAGATTTTCATGTTCAGGCAGATAGACTTTCAAGGAAGGGATATATTTTTTCCATATTTAATGATGCTACCTCAATGAATTATGGAATTAAACCTTTCTCATGAACCACTCTGTCTATTGGTGCGAACCGATTCAAAATCCGTTCAGTAGTTGTTGCGATTTTCACGTTCAAACAGATAGACTTACAAGGAAGGGATATATTTTTTCCATATTTAATGATGATATCTAAATGAGTTATGGAATTAAACCTTTCTCATGAACCACTCTGTCAGATTTTCACGTTCAGACAGATAGACTTACAAGGAAGGGATATATTTTTTCCATATTTAATGACGATACCACAATGAACAACGGAAATAAAGCTTCCTCATGCACCACTCTCTCCAATGGAGAAAACCGATTCAGCACCCGCTTAAATGAGTTGTGGAATTAAACCTTTCTCATGAACCACTCTGTCTATTGGTGAGAACCGATTCAACATCCGTTCAGTAGTTGTTGAGATTTTCACGTTTAGGCAGATAGACTTACAAGGAAGGGATATATTTTTTCCATAGTTAATGACGATACCACAATGAACAACGGAAATAAAGCTTCCTCATGCACCACTCTCTCCAATGGAGAAAACCGATTCAGCACCCACTCAGTAGTTGTTGAGATTTTCACGTTCAGGCAGATAGACTTACAAGGAAGGGATTTATTTTTTCCATATTTAATGCTGATACCACAATGAACAACGCAAATAAAGCTTCCTCATGCACCACTCTCTCCAATGGAGAATACCGATTCAGCACCCACTCAGTAGTTGTTGAGATTTTCACGTTCAGACAGATATACTTACAAGGAATGAATATATTTTTTTCCATATTTAATTATGGTACCTAAATGAGTTATGGAATTAAACCTTTCTCATGAACAACTCTGTCTATTGGTGAGAACCGATTCAACATCTGTTCAGTAGTTGTTGAGATTTTCACGTTCAGACAGATAGACTTACAAGGAAGGGATATATTTTTTCCATATTTAATGACGATACCACAATGAACAACGGAAATAAAGCTTCCTCATGCACCACTCTCTCCAATGGAGAAAACCGATTCAGCACCCGCTCAGTAGTTGTTGAGATTTTCACGTTCAGGCAGATAGACTTACAAGGAAGGGATATATTTTTTCCATATTTAATGATGATACCTCAATGAATTATGGAATTAAACCTTTCTCATGAACCACTCGGTCTACTGGTGAGAACCGATTCAACATCTGTTCAGTAGTTGTTGAGATTTTCACGTTCAGGCAGATAGACTTACAAGGAAGGGATATATTTTTTCCATATTTAATGATGATACCTCAATGAATTATGGAATTAAACCTTTCTCTTGAACCACTCTGTCTATTGGTGCGAACCGATTCAACATCCGTTCAGTTGTTGTTGAGATTTTCACGTTCAGGCAGATATACTTACAAGGAATGGATATATTTTTTTCCATATTTAATTATGGTACCTAAATGAGTTATGGAATTAAACCTTTCTCATGAACCACTCTGTCTATTGGTGAGAACCGATTCAATATCTGTTCAGTAGTTGCTGCAATTTTCACGTTCAGACAGATATACTTACAAGGAATGTTTATATTTTTTTCCATATTTAATGATGATATCTAACTGAGTTATGGGATTAAACCTTTCTCATGAACCACTCTGTCTATTGGTGCGAACCGATTCAACATCCGTTCAGTAGTTGTTGAGATTTTCACGTTTAGGCAGATAGACTTACAAGGAAGGGATATATTTTTTCCATAGTTAATGACGATACCACAATGAACAACGGAAATAAAGCTTCCTCATGCACCACTCTCTCCATTGGAGAAAACCGATTCAACACCCGCTCAGTAGTTGTTGAGATTTTCACGTTCAGACAGATATACTTACAAGGAATGAATATATTTTTTTCCATATTTAATTATGGTACCTAAATGAGTTATGGAATTAAACCTTTCTCATGAACAACTCTGTCTATTGGTGAGAACCGATTCAACATCTGTTCAGTAGTTGTTGAGATTTTCACGTTCAGGCAGATAGACTTACAAGGAAGGGATTTATTTTTTCCATATTTAATGCTGATACCACAATGAACAACGCAAATAAAGCTTCCTCATGCACCACTCTCTCCATTGGAGAAAACCGATTCAACACCCGCTCAGTAGTTGTTGAGATTTTCACGTTCAGGCAGATAGACTTTCAAGGAAGGGATACATTTTTTCCATATTTAATGATGATACCTCAATGAATTATGGAATTAAGCCTTTCTCATGAACCACTCTGTCTATTGGTGCGAACCGATTCAACATCCGTTCAGTAGTTGTTGAGATTTTCACGTTCAGACAGATAGACTTACAAGGAATGGATTTGTTTTTTTCCATATTTAATGATGATACCTCAATGGATTATGTAAATAAACCTTTCTCATGAACCACTCTGTCTATTGGTGCGAACCGATTCAACATCCGTTCAGTTGTTGTTGAGATTTTCACGTTCAGGCAGATAGACTTACAAGGAAGGGATATATTTTTTCCATATTTAATGATGATATCTAAATGAGTTATGGAATTAAACCTTTCTCATGAACCACTCTGTCTATTGGTGCGAACCGATTCAACATCCGTTCAGTAGTTGTTGAGATTTTCACGTTCAGACAGATAGACTTACAAGGAAGGGATATATTTTTTCCATATTTAATGACGATACCACAATGAACAACGGAAATAAAGCTTCCTCATGCACCACTCTCTCCAATGGAGAAAACCGATTCAGCACCCGCTCAGTAGTTGTTGAGATTTTCACGTTCAGGCAGATAGACTTACAAGGAAGGGATATATTTTTTCCATATTTAATGATGATACCTCAATGAATTATGGAATTAAACCTTTCTCATGAACCAGTCGGTCTACTGGTGAGAACCGATTCAACATCTGTTCAGTAGTTGTTGAGATTTTCACGTTCAGGCAGATAGACTTACAAGGAAGGGATATATTTTTTCCATATTTAATGATGATACCTCAATGAATTATGGAATTAAACCTTTCTCATGAACCACTCTGTCTATTGGTGCGAACCGATTCAACATCCGTTCAGTTGTTGTTGAGATTTTCACGTTCAGGCAGATATACTTACAAGGAATGGATATATTTTTTTCCATATTTAATTATGGTACCTAAATGAGTTATGGAATTAAACCTTTCTCATGAACCACTCTGTCTATTGGTGAGAACCGATTCAATATCTGTTCAGTAGTTGCTGCGATTTTCACGTTCAGACAGATATACTTACAAGGAATGTTTATATTTTTTTCCATATTTAATGATGATATCTAACTGAGTTATGGGATTAAACCTTTCTCATGAACCACTCTGTCTATTGGTGCGAACCGATTCAACATCCGTTCAGTAGTTGTTGAGATTTTCACGTTTAGGCAGATAGACTTACAAGGAAGGGATATATTTTTTCCATAGTTAATGACGATACCACAATGAACAACGGAAATAAAACTTCCTCATGCACCACTCTCTCCATTGGAGAAAACCGATTCAACACCCGCTCAGTAGTTGTTGAGATTTTCACGTTCAGACAGATATACTTACAAGGAATGAATATATTTTTTTCCATATTTAATTATGGTACCTAAATGAGTTATGGAATTAAACCTTTCTCATGAACAACTCTGTCTATTGGTGAGAACCGATTCAACATCTGTTCAGTAGTTGTTGAGATTTTCACGTTCAGCCAGATAGACTTACAAGGAAGGGATTTATTTTGTCCATATTTAATGCTGATACCACAATGAACAACGCAAATAAAGCTTCCTCATGCACCACTCTCTCCATTGGAGAAAACCGATTCAACACCCGCTCAGTAGTTGTTGAGATTTTCACGTTCAGGCAGATAGACTTTCAAGGAAGGGATACATTTTTTCCATATTTAATGATGATACCTCAATGAATTATGGAATTAAGCCTTTCTCATGAACCACTCTGTCTATTGGTGCGAACCGATTCAACATCCGTTCAGTAGTTGTTGAGATTTTCACGTTCAGACAGATAGACTTACAAGGAATGGATTTGTTTTTTTCCATATTTAATGATGATACCTCAATGGATTATGTAAATAAACCTTTCTCATGAACCACTCTGTCTATTGGTGCGAACCGATTCAACATCCGTTCAGTTGTTGTTGAGATTTTCACGTTCAGGCAGATAGACTTACAAGGAAGGGATATATTTTTTCCATATTTAATGATGATATCTAAATGAGTTATGGAATTAAACCTTTCTCATGAACCACTCTGTCTATTGGTGCGAACCGATTCAACATCCGTTCAGTAGTTGTTGAGATTTTCACGTTCAGACAGATAGACTTACAAGGAAGGGATATATTTTTTCCATATTTAATGACGATACCACAATGAACAACGGAAATAAAGCTTCCTCATGCACCACTCTCTCCAATGGAGAAAACCGATTCAGCACCCGCTCAGTAGTTGTTGAGATTTTCACGTTCAGGCAGATAGACTTACAAGGAAGGGATATATTTTTTCCATATTTAATGATGATACCTCAATGAATTATGGAATTAAACCTTTCTCATGAACCACTCGGTCTATTGGTGAGAACCGATTCAACATCCGTTCAGTAGTTGTTGCGATTTTCACGTTCAGACAGATAGACCTAAAAGGAATGGATATATTTTTTTCCATATTTAAAGATGATACCTAAATGAGTTATGGAATTAAACCTTTCTCATGAACCGCTCTGTCTATTGGTGCGAACCGATTCAAAATCCGTTCAGTAGTTGTTGAGATTTTCACGTTCAGGCAGATAGACTTACAAGGAAGGGATATATTTTTTCCATATTTAATGACGATACCACAATGAACAACCTAAATAAAGCTTCCTCATGCACCACTCTCTCCATTGGAGAAAACCGATTCAACACCCGCTCAGTAGTTGTTGAGATTTTCACGTTCAGACAGATATACTTACAAGGAATGGATATATTTTTTTCCATATTTAATTATGGTACCTAAATGAGTTATGGAATTAAACCTTTCTCATGAACCACTCTGTCTATTGGTGAGAACCGATTCAACATCTGTTCAGTAGTTGTTGCGATTTTCACGTTCAGACAGATAGACTTACAAGGAATGGATTTGTTTTTTTCCATATTTAATGATGATACCTAAATGGATTATGTAAATAAACCTTTCTCATGAACCACTCTGTCTATTGTGCGAACCGATTCAACATCCGTTCAGTTGTTGTTGAGATTTTCACGTTCAGGCAGATAGACTTACAAGGAAGGGATATATTTTTTCCATATTTAATGATGATATCTAAATGAGTTACGGAATTAAACCTTTCTCATGAACCACTCGGTCTATTGGTGAGAACCGATTCAACATCTGTTCAGTAGTTGTTGAGATTTTCGCGTTCAGGCAGATAGACTTGCAAGGAAGGGATTTATTTTTTCCATATTTAATGCTGATACCACAATGAACAACGCAAATAAAGCTTCCTCATGCACCACTCTCTCCATTGGAGAAAACTGATTCAACACCCGCTCAGTAGTTGTTGAGATTTTCACGTTCAGGCAGATAGACTTTCAAGGAAGGGATATATTTTTTCCATATTTAATGATGATACCTCAATGAATTATGGAATTAAACCTTTCTCATGAACCACTCTGTCTATTGGTGCGAACCGATTCGAAATCCGTTCAGTAGTTGTTGCGATTTTCACGTTCAAACAGATAGACCTAAAAGGAATGGATATATTTTTTTCCATATTTAATGATGATACTTAAATGAGTTATGGAATTAAATCTTTCTCATGAACCACTCTGTCTATTGGTTCGAACCGATTCAACATCCGTGCAGTAGTTGTTGCGATTTTCACGTTCAGACAGATAGACCTAAAAGGAATGGATATATTTTTTTCCATATTTAATGATGATACCTCAACGGATTATGTAAATAAACCTTTCTCATGAACCACGCTGTCTATTGGTGCGAACCGATTCAACATCCGTTCAGTAGTTGTTGCGATTTTCACGTTCAGACAGATAGACCTAAAAGGAATGGATATATTTTTTTCCATATTTAAAGATGATACCTAAATGAGTTATGGAATTAAACCTTTCTCATGAACCACTCTGTCTATTGGTGTGAACCGATTCAACATCCGTTCAGTAGTTGTTGAGATTTTCACGTTCAGGCAGAGAGACTTACCAGGAAGGGATATATTTTTTCCATATTTAATGACGATACCACAATGAACAGCGGAAATAAAGCTTCCTCATGCACCACTCTCTCCATTGGAGAAAACCGATTCAACACCCGCTCAGTAGTTGTTGAGATTTTCACGTTCAGACAGATAGACTTACAAGGAATTGATATATTTTTTCCATATTTAATAATGATACCTAAATGAGTTATAGAATTAAACCTTTCTCATGAACCACTCTGTCTATTGGTGCGAACCGATTCAACATCCGTTCCGTAGTTGTTGAGATTTTCACGTTCAGACAGATAGACTTACAAGGAAGGGATATATTTTTTCCATATTTAATGACGATACCACAATGAACAACGGAAATAAAGCTTCCTCATGCACCACTCTCTCCAATGGAGAAAACCGATTCAGCACCCGCTCAGTAGTTGTTGAGATTTTCACGTTCAGGCAGATAGACTTACAAGGAAGGGATATATTTTTTCCATATTTAATGATGATACCTCAATGAATTATGGATTTAAACCTTTCTCATGAACCACTCGGTCTATTGGTGCGAACCGATTCAACATCTGTTCAGTAGTTGTAGAGATTTTCACGTTCAGGCAGATAGACTTACAAGGAAGGGATACATTTTTTCCATATTTAATGACGATACCACAATGAACAACGGAAATAAAGCTTCCTCATGCACCACTCTCTCCAATGGAGAAAACCGATTCAGCACCCGCTCAGTAGTTGTTGAGATTTTCACGTTCAGGCAGATAGACTTACAAGGAAGGGATATATTTTTTCCATATTTAATGATGATACCTCAATGAATTATGGAATTAAACCTTTCTCATGAACCACTCGGTCTATTGGTGAGAACCGATTCAACATCTGTTCAGTAGTTGTTGAGATTTTCACGTTCAGGCAGATAGACTTGCAAGGAAGGGATTTATTTTTTCCATATTTAATGCTGATACCACAATGAACAACGCAAATAAAGCTTCCTCATGCACCACTCTCTCCATTGGAGAAAACTGATTCAACACCCGCTCAGTAGTTGTTGAGATTTTCACGTTCAGGCAGATAGACTTTCAAGGAAGGGATATATTTTTTCCATATTTAATGATGATACCTCAATGAATTATGGAATTAAACCTTTCTCATGAACCACTCTGTCTATTGGTGCGAACCGATTCGAAATCCGTTCAGTAGTTGTTGCGATTTTCACGTTCAAACAGATAGACCTAAAAGGAATGGATATATTTTTTTCCAGATTTAATGATGATACTTAAATGAGTTATGGAATTAAATCTTTCTCATGAACCACTCTGTCTATTGGTGCGAACCGATTCAACATCCGTTCAGTACTTGTTGCGATTTTCACGTTCAGACAGATAGACCGAAAAGGAATGGATATATTTTTTTCCATATTTAATGATGATACCTCAACGGATTATGTAAATAAACCTTTCTCATGAACCACGCTGTCTATTGGTGCGAACCGATTCAACATCCGTTCAGTAGTTGTTGCGATTTTCACGTTCAGACAGATAGACCTAAAAGGAATGGATATATTTTTTTCCATATTTAAAGATGATACCTAAATGAGTTATGGAATTAAATCTTTCTCATGAACCACTCTGTCTATTGGTGCGAACCGATTCAACATCCGTTCAGTAGTTGTTGAGATTTTCACGTTCAGGCAGAGAGACTTACCAGGAAGGGATATATTCTTTCCATATTTAATGACGATACCACAATGAACAGCGGAAATAAAGCTTCCTCATGCACCACTCTCTCCATTGGAGAAAACCGATTCAACACCCGCTCAGTAGTTGTTGAGATTTTCACGTTCAGACAGATAGACTTACAAGGAATTGATATATTTTTTCCATATTTAATAATGATACCTAAATGAGTTATAGAATTAAACCTTTCTCATGAACCACTCTGTCTATTGGTGCGAACCGATTCAACATCCGTTCCGTAGTTGTTGAGATTTTCACGTTCAGACAGATAGACTTACAAGGAAGGGATATATTTTTTCCATATTTAATGACGATACCACAATGAACAACGGAAATAAAGCTTCCTCATGCACCACTCTCTCCAATGGAGAAAACCGATTCAGCACCCGCTCAGTAGTTGTTGAGATTTTCACGTTCAGGCAGATAGACTTACAAGGAAGGGATATATTTTTTCCATATTTAATGATGATACCTCAATGAATTATGGATTTAAACCTTTCTCATGAACCACTCGGTCTATTGGTGCGAACCGATTCAACATCTGTTCAGTAGTTGTAGAGATTTTCACGTTCAGGCAGATAGACTTACAAGGAAGGGATACATTTTCTCCATATTTAATGACGATACCACAATGAACAACGGAAATAAAGCTTCCTCATGCACCACTCTCTCCAATGGAGAAAACCGATTCAGCACCCGCTCAGTAGTTGTTGAGATTTTCACGTTCAGGCAGATAGACTTACAAGGAAGGGATATATTTTTTCCATATTTAATGATGATACCTCAATGAATTATGGAATTAAACCTTTCTCATGAACCACTCGGTCTATTGGTGCGAACCGATTCAACATCTGTTCAGTAGTTGTAGAGATTTTCACGTTCAGGCAGATAGACTTACAAGGAAGGGATTTATTTTTTCCATATTTAATGCTGATACCACAATGAACAACGCAAATAAAGCTTCCTCATGCACCACTCTCTCCATTGGAGAAAACCGATTCAACACCCGCTCAGTAGTTGTTGAGATTTTCACGTTCAGGCAGATAGACTTTCAAGGAAGGGATATATTTTTTCCATATTTAATGATGATACCTCAATGAATTATGGAATTAAACCTTTCTCATGAACCACTCTGTCTATTGGTGCGAACCGATTCGAAATCCGTTCAGTAGTTGTTGCGATTTTCACGTTCAAACAGATAGACCTAAAAGGAATGGATATATTTTTTTCCATATTTAATGATGATACTTAAATGAGTTATGGAATTAAATCTTTCTCATGAACCACTCTGTCTATTGGTGCGAACCGATTCAACATCCGTTCAGTAGTTGTTGCGATTTTCACGTTCAGACAGATAGACCTAAAAGGAATGGATATATTTTTTTCCATATTTAATGATGATACCTCAACGGATTATGTAAATAAACCTTTCTCATGAACCACGCTGTCTATTGGTGCGAACCGAATCAACATCCGTTCAGTAGTTGTTGAGATTTTCACGTTCAGAGAGATATACTTACAAGGAATGGATATATTTTTTTCCATATTTAATTATGGTACCTAAATGAGTTATGGAATTAAACCTTTCTCATGAACCACTCGGTCTATTGGTGCGAACCGATTCAACATCCGTTCAGTAGTTGTTGCGATTTTCACGTTCAGACAGATAGACCTAAAAGGAATGGATATATTTTTTTCCATATTTAAAGATGATACCTAAATGAGTTATGGAATTAAACCTTTCTCATGAACCACTCTGTCTATTGGTGCGAACCGATTCAACATCTGTTCAGTAGTTGTAGAGATTTTCACGTTCAGGCAGATAGACTTACAAGGAAGGGATTTATTTTTTCCATATTTAATGCTGATACCGCAATGAACAACGCAAATAAAGCTTCCTCATGCACCACTCTCTCCATTGGAGAAAACCGATTCAACACCCGCTCAGTAGTTGTTGAGATTTTCACGTTCAGGCAGATAGACTTTCAAGGAAGGGATATATTTTTTCCATATTTAATGATGATACCTCAATGAATTATGGAATTAAACCTTTCTCATGAACCACTCTGTCTATTGGTGCGAACCGATTCGAAATCCGTTCAGTAGTTGTTGCGATTTTCACGTTCAAACAGATAGACCTAAAAGGAATGGATATATTTTTTTCCATATTTAATGATGATACCTAAATGAGTTATGGAATTAAACCTTTCTCATGAACCACTCTGTCTATTGGTGCGAACCGATTCAAAATCCGTTTAGTAGTTGTTGAGATTTTCACGTTCAGGCAGATAGACTTACAAGGAAGGGATATATTTTTTCCATATTTAATGACGATACCACAATGAACAACGGAAATAAAGCTTCCTCATGCACCACTCTCTCCATTGGAGAAAACCGATTCAACACCCGCTCAGTAGTTGTTGAGATTTTCACGTTCAGACAGATATACTTACAAGGAATGGATATATTTTTTTCCATATTTAATTATGGTACCTAAATGAGTTATGGAATTAAACCTTTCTCATGAACCGCTCTGTCTATTGGTGAGAACCGATTCAACATCTGTTCAGTAGTTGTTGCGATTTTCACGTTCAGACAGATAGACTTACAAGGAATGGATTTATTTTTTTCCATATTTAATGATGATACCTCAACGGATTATGTAAATAAACCTTTCTCATGAACCACGCTGTCTATTGGTGCGAACCGATTCAACATCCGTTCAGTAGTTGTTGAGATTTTCACGTTCAGAGAGATATACTTACAAGGAATGGATATATTTTTTTCCATATTTAATTATGGTACCTAAATGAGTTATGGAATTAAACCTTTCTCATTAACCACTCGGTCTATTGGTGCGAACCGATTCAACATCCGTTCAGTAGTTGTTGCGATTTTCACGTTCAGACAGATAGACCTAAAAGGAATGGATATATTTTTTTCCATATTTAAAGATGATACCTAAATGAGTTATGGAATTAAACCTTTCTCATGAACCACTCTGTCTATTGGTGCGAACCGATTCAACATCTGTTCAGTAGTTGTAGAGATTTTCACGTTCAGGCAGATAGACTTACAAGGAAGGGATTTATTTTTTCCATATTTAATGCTGATACCACAATGAACAACGCAAATAAAGCTTCCTCATGCACCACTCTCTCCATTGGAGAAAACCGATTCAACACCCGCTCAGTAGTTGTTGAGATTTTCACGTTCAGGCAGATAGACTTTCAAGGAAGGGATATATTTTTTCCATATTTAATGATGATACCTCAATGAATTATGGAATTAAACCTTTCTCATGAACCACTCTGTCTATTGGTGCGAACCGATTCGAAATCCGTTCAGTAGTTGTTGCGATTTTCACGTTCAAACAGATAGACCTAAAAGGAATGGATATATTTTTTTCCATATTTAATGATGATACTTAAATGAGTTATGGAATTGAATCTTTCTCATGAACCACTCTGTCTATTGGTGCGAACCGATTCAACATCCGTTCAGTAGTTGCTGCGATTTTCACGTTCAGACAGATAGACCTAAAAGAAATGGATATATTTTTTTCCATATTTAATGATGATACCTCAACGGATTATGTAAATAAACCTTTCTCATGAACCACGCTGTCTATTGGTGCGAACCGATTCAACATCCGTTCAGTAGTTGTTGAGATTTTCACGTTCAGACAGATATACTTACAAGGAATGGATATATTTTTTTCCATATTTAATTATGGTACCTAAATGAGTTATGGAATTAAACCTTTCTCATTAACCACTCGGTCTATTGGTGCGAACCGATTCAACATCCGTTCAGTAGTTGTTGCGATTTTCACGTTCAGACATATAGACCTAAAAGGAATGGATATATTTTTTTCCATATTTAAAGATGATACCTAAATGAGTTATGGAATTAAACCTTTCTCATGAACCACTCTGTCTATTGGTGCGAACCGATTCAAAATCCGTTTAGTAGTTGTTGAGATTTTCACGTTCAGGCAGATAGACTTACAAGTAAGGGATATTTTTTTTCCATATTTAATGTCGATACCACAATGAACAACGGAAATAAAGCTTCCTCATGCACCACTCTCTCCAATGGAGAAAACCGATTCAGCACCCGCTCAGTAGTTGTTGAGATTTTCATGTTCAGGCAGATAGACTTTCAAGGAAGGGATATATTTTTTCCATATTTAATGATGATACCTCAATGAATTATGGAATTAAACCTTTCTCATGAACCACTCGGTCTATTGGTGCGAACCGATTCAACATCTGTTCAGTAGTTGTTGAGATTTTCACGTTCAGGCAGATAGACTTACAAGGAAGGGATTTATTTTTTCCATATTTAATGCTGATACCACAATGAACAACGCAAATAAAGCTTCCTCATGCACCACTCTCTCCATTGGAGAAAACCGATTCAACACCCGCTCAGTAGTTGTTGAGATTTTCATGTTCAGGCAGATATACTTACAAGGAATGGATATATTTTTTTCCATATTTAATGATGATACCTCAATGAATTATGGAATTAAACCTTTCTCATGAACCACTCGGTCTATTGGTGCGAACCGATTCAACATCTGTTCAGTAGTTGTTGAGATTTTCACGTTCAGGCAGATAGACTTACAAGGAAGGGATACATTTTTTCCATATTTAATGACGATACCACAATGAACAACGGAAATAAAGCTTCCTCATGCACCACTCTCTCCATTGGAGAAAACCGATTTAACACCCGCTCAGTAGTTGTTGAGATTTTCACGTTCAGACAGATATACTTACAAGGAATGAATATATTTTTTTCCATATTTAATTATGGTACCTAAATGAGTTATGGAATTAAACCTTTCTCATGAACCACTCTGTCTATTGGTGAGAACCGATTCCACATCTGTTCAGTAGTTGTTGAGATTTTCACGTTGAGGTAGATAGACTTACAAGGAAGGGATTTATTTTTTCCATATTTAATGCTGATACCACAATGAACAACGCAAATAAAGCTTCCTCATGCACCACTCTCTCCATTGGAGAAAACCGATTCAACACCCGCTCAGTAGTTGTTGAGATTTTCACGTTCAGGCAGATAGACTTTCAAGGAAGGGATATATTTTTTCCATATTTAATGATGATACCTCAATGAATTATGGAATTAAACCTTTCTCATAAACCACTCTGTCTATTGGTGCGAACCGATTCGAAATCCGTTCAGTAGTTGTTGCGATTTTCACGTTCAAACAGATAGACCTAAAAGGAATGGATATATTTTTTTCCATATTTAATGATGATACTTAAATGAGTTATGGAATTGAATCTTTCTCATGAACCACTCTGTCTATTGGTGCGAACCGATTCAACATCCGTTCAGTAGTTGCTGCGATTTTCACGTTCAGACAGATAGACCTAACAGAAATGGATATATTTTTTTCCATATTTAATGATGATACCTCAACGGATTATGTAAATAAACCTTTCTCATGAACCACTCTGTCTATTGGTGCGAACCGATTCAACATCCGTTCCGTAGTTGTTGAGATTTTCACGTTCAGACAGATAGACTTACAAGTAAGGGATTTATTTTTTCCATATTTAATGCTGATACCACAATGAACAACGCAAATAGAGCTTCCTCATGCACCACTCTCTCCAATGGAGAAAACCGATTCAGCACCCGCTCAGTAGTTGTTGAGATCTTCACGTTCAGGCAGATAGACTTTCAAGGAAGGGATATATTTTTTTCCATATTTAATTATGGTACCTAAATGAGTTATGGAATTAAACCTTTCTCATGAACCGCTCTGTCTATTGGTGAGAACCGATTCAACATCTGTTCAGTAGTTGTTGCGATTTTCACGTTCAGACAGATAGACTTACAAGGAATGGATTTATTTTTTTCCATATTTAATGATGATACCTCAACGGATTATGTAAATAAACCTTTCTCATGAACCACGCTGTCTATTGGTGCGAACCGATTCAACATCCGTTCAGTAGTTGTTGAGATTTTCACGTTCAGAGAGATATACTTACAAGGAATGGATATATTTTTTTCCATATTTAATTATGGTACCTAAATGAGTTATGGAATTAAACCTTTCTCATGAACCACTCGGTCTATTGGTGCGAACCGATTCAACATCCGTTCAGTAGTTGTTGCGATTTTCACGTTCAGACAGATAGACCTAAAAGGAATGGATATATTTTTTTCCATATTTAAAGATGATACCTAAATGAGTTATGGAATTAAACCTTTCTCATGAACCACTCTGTCTATTGGTGCGAACCGATTCAACATCTGTTCAGTAGTTGTAGAGATTTTCACGTTCAGGCAGATAGACTTACAAGGAAGGGATTTATTTTTTCCATATTTAATGCTGATACCACAATGAACAACGCAAATAAAGCTTCCTCATGCACCACTCTCTCCATTGGAGAAAACCGATTCAACACCCGCTCAGTAGTTGTTGAGATTTTCACGTTCAGGCAGATAGACTTTCAAGGAAGGGATATATTTTTTCCATATTTAATGATGATACCTCAATGAATTATGGAATTAAACCTTTCTCATGAACCACTCTGTCTATTGGTGCGAACCGATTCGAAATCCGTTCAGTAGTTGTTGCGATTTTCACGTTCAAACAGATAGACCTAAAAGGAATGGATATATTTTTTTCCATATTTAATGATGATACTTAAATGAGTTATGGAATTGAATCTTTCTCATGAACCACTCTGTCTATTGGTGCGAACCGATTCAACATCCGTTCAGTAGTTGCTGCGATTTTCACGTTCAGACAGATAGACCTAAAAGAAATGGATATATTTTTTTCCATATTTAATGATGATACCTCAACGGATTATGTAAATAAACCTTTCTCATGAACCACGCTGTCTATTGGTGCGAACCGATTCAACATCCGTTCAGTAGTTGTTGAGATTTTCACGTTCAGACAGATATACTTACAAGGAATGGATATATTTTTTTCCATATTTAATTATGGTACCTAAATGAGTTATGGAATTAAACCTTTCTCATTAACCACTCGGTCTATTGGTGCGAACCGATTCAACATCCGTTCAGTAGTTGTTGCGATTTTCACGTTCAGACAGATAGACCTAAAAGGAATGGATATATTTTTTTCCATATTTAAAGATGATACCTAAATGAGTTATGGAATTAAACCTTTCTCATGAACCACTCTGTCTATTGGTGCGAACCGATTCAAAATCCGTTTAGTAGTTGTTGAGATTTTCACGTTCAGGCAGATAGACTTACAAGTAAGGGATATTTTTTTTCCATATTTAATGTCGATACCACAATGAACAACGGAAATAAAGCTTCCTCATGCACCACTCTCTCCAATGGAGAAAACCGATTCAGCACCCGCTCAGTAGTTGTTGAGATTTTCATGTTCAGGCAGATAGACTTTCAAGGAAGGGATATATTTTTTCCATATTTAATGATGATACCTCAATGAATTATGGAATTAAACCTTTCTCATGAACCACTCGGTCTATTGGTGCGAACCGATTCAACATCTGTTCAGTAGTTGTTGAGATTTTCACGTTCAGGCAGATAGACTTACAAGGAAGGGATTTATTTTTTCCATATTTAATGCTGATACCACAATGAACAACGCAAATAAAGCTTCCTCATGCACCACTCTCTCCATTGGAGAAAACCGATTCAACACCCGCTCAGTAGTTGTTGAGATTTTCATGTTCAGGCAGATATACTTACAAGGAATGGATATATTTTTTTCCATATTTAATGATGATACCTCAATGAATTATGGAATTAAACCTTTCTCATGAACCACTCGGTCTATTGGTGCGAACCGATTCAACATCTGTTCAGTAGTTGTTGAGATTTTCACGTTCAGGCAGATAGACTTACAAGGAAGGGATACATTTTTTCCATATTTAATGACGATACCACAATGAACAACGGAAATAAAGCTTCCTCATGCACCACTCTCTCCATTGGAGAAAACCGATTCAACACCCGCTCAGTAGTTGTTGAGATTTTCACGTTCAGACAGATATACTTACAAGGAATGAATATATTTTTTTCCATATTTAATTATGGTACCTAAATGAGTTATGGAATTAAACCTTTCTCATGAACCACTCTGTCTATTGGTGAGAACCGATTCCACATCTGTTCAGTAGTTGTTGAGATTTTCACGTTGAGGTAGATAGACTTACAAGGAAGGGATTTATTTTTTCCATATTTAATGCTGATACCACAATGAACAACGCAAATAAAGCTTCCTCATGCACCACTCTCTCCATTGGAGAAAACCGATTCAACACCCGCTCAGTAGTTGTTGAGATTTTCACGTTCAGGCAGATAGACTTTCAAGGAAGGGATATATTTTTTCCATATTTAATGATGATACCTCAATGAATTATGGAATTAAACCTTTCTCATAAACCACTCTGTCTATTGGTGCGAACCGATTCGAAATCCGTTCAGTAGTTGTTGCGATTTTCACGTTCAAACAGATAGACCTAAAAGGAATGGATATATTTTTTTCCATATTTAATGATGATACTTAAATGAGTTATGGAATTGAATCTTTCTCATGAACCACTCTGTCTATTGGTGCGAACCGATTCAACATCCGTTCAGTAGTTGCTGCGATTTTCACGTTCAGACAGATAGACCTAACAGAAATGGATATATTTTTTTCCATATTTAATGATGATACCTCAACGGATTATGTAAATAAACCTTTCTCATGAACCACTCTGTCTATTGGTGCGAACCGATTCAACATCCGTTCCGTAGTTGTTGAGATTTTCACGTTCAGACAGATAGACTTACAAGTAAGGGATTTATTTTTTCCATATTTAATGCTGATACCACAATGAACAACGCAAATAGAGCTTCCTCATGCACCACTCTCTCCAATGGAGAAAACCGATTCAGCACCCGCTCAGTAGTTGTTGAGATCTTCACGTTCAGGCAGATAGACTTTCAAGGAAGGGATATATTTTTTCCATATTTAATGATGATACCTCAATGAATTATGGAATTAAACCTTTCTCATAAACCACTCTGTCTATTGGTGCGAACCGATTCGAAATCCGTTCAGTAGTTGTTGCGATTTTCACGTTCAAACAGATAGACCTAAAAGGAATGGATATATTTTTTTCCATATTTAATGATGATACTTAAATGAGTTATGGAATTGAATCTTTCTCATGAACCACTCTGTCTATTGGTGCGAACCGATTCAAAATCCGTTCAGTAGTTGTTGCGATTTTCACGTTCAGACAGATAGACTTACAAGGATGGGATATATTTTTTCCATATTTAATGACGATACCACAATGAACAACGGAAATAAAGCTTCCTCATGCACCACTCTCTCCAATGGAGAAAACCGATTCAGCACCCGCTCAGTAGTTGTTGAGATCTTCACGTTCAGGCAGATAGACTTACAAGGAAGGGATATATTTTTTCCATATTTAATGATGATACCTCAATGAATAATGGAATTAAACCTTTCTCATGAACCACTCGGTCTATTGGTGCGAACCGATTCAACATCTGCTCAGTAGTTGTTGAGATTTTCACGTTCAGGCAGATAGACTTACAAGGAAGGGATTTATTTTTTCCATATTTAATGCTGATACCACAATGAACAACGCAAATAGAGCTTCCTCATGCACCACTCTCTCCATTGGAGAAAACCGATTCAACACCCGCTCAGTAGTTGTTGAGATTTTCACGTTCAGGCAGATAGACCTAAAAGGAATGGATATATTTTTTCCATATTTAATGATGATACCTCAATGAATTATGGAATTAAACCTTTCTCATGAACCACTCTGTCTATTGGTGCGAACCGATTCAACATCCGTTCAGTAGTTGTTGAGATTTTCACGTTCAGACAGATATACTTACAAGGAATGGATATATTTTTTTCCATATTTAATTATGGTACCTAAATGAGTTATGGAATTAAACCTTTCTCATGAACCACTCTGTCTATTGGTGCGAACCGATTCAACATCCGTTCAGTAGTTGTTGAGATTTTCACGTTCAGGCAGATAGACTTACAAGGAAGGGATACATTTTTTCCATATTTAATGACGATACCACAATGAACAACGGAAATAAAGCTTCCTCATGCACCACTCTCTCCATTGGAGAAAACCGATTCAACACCCGCTCAGTAGTTGTTGAGATTTTCACGTTCAGACAGATATACTTACAAGGAATGAATATATTTTTTTCCATATTTAATTATGGTACCTAAATGAGTTATGGAATTAAACCTTTCTCATGAACCACTCTGTCTATTGGTGAGAACCGATTCCACATCTGTTCAGTAGTTGTTGAGATTTTCACGTTGAGGTAGATAGACTTACAAGGAAGGGATTTCTTTTTTCCATATTTAATGCTGATACCACAATGAACAACGCAAATAAAGCTTCCTCATGCACCACTCTCTCCATTGGAGAAACCGATTCAACACCCGCTCAGTAGTTGTTGAGATTTTCACGTTCAGGCAGATAGACTTTCAAGGAAGGGATATATTTTTTCCATATTTAATGATGATACCTCAATGAGTTATGGAATTAAACCTTTCTCATGAACCACTCTGTCTATTGGTGCGAACCGATTCGAAATCCGTTCAGTAGTTGTTGCGATTTTCACGTTCAAACAGATAGACCTAAAAGGAATGGATATATTTTTTTCCATATTTAATGATGATACTTAAATGAGTTATGGAATTGAATCTTTCTCATGAACCACTCTGTCTATTGGTGAGAACCGATTCCACATCTGTTGAGTAGTTGTTGAGATTTTCACGTTGAGGTAGATAGACTTACAAGGAAGGGATTTCTTTTTTCCATATTTAATGCTGATACCACAATGAACAACGCAAATAAAGCTTCCTCATGCACCACTCTCTCCATTGGAGAAACCGATTCAACACCCGCTCAGTAGTTGTTGAGATTTTCACGTTCAGGCAGATAGACTTACAAGGAAGGGATACATTTTTTCCATATTTAATGACGATACCACAATGAACAACGGAAATAAAGCTTCCTCATGCACCACTCTCTCCATTGGAGAAAACCGATTCAACACCCGCTCAGTAGTTGTTGAGATTTTCACGTTCAGACAGATATACTTACAAGGAATGAATATATTTTTTTCCATATTTAATTATGGTACCTAAATGAGTTATGGAATTAAACCTTTCTCATGAACCACTCTGTCTATTGGTGAGAACCGATTCCACATCTGTTCAGTAGTTGTTGAGATTTTCACGTTGAGGTAGATAGACTTACAAGGAAGGGATTTCTTTTTTCCATATTTAATGCTGATACCACAATGAACAACGCAAATAAAGCTTCCTCATGCACCACTCTCTCCATTGGAGAAACCGATTCAACACCCGCTCAGTAGTTGTTGAGATTTTCACGTTCAGGCAGATAGACTTTCAAGGAAGGGATATATTTTTTCCATATTTAATGATGATACCTCAATGAGTTATGGAATTAAACCTTTCTCATGAACCACTCTGTCTATTGGTGCGAACCGATTCAACACCCGTTCAGTAGTTGCTGCGATTTTCACGTTCAGACAGATAGACCTAAAAGAAATGGATATATTTTTTTCAATATTTAATGATGATACCTCAACGGATTATGTAAATAAACCTTTCTCATGAACCACGCTGTCTATTGGTGCGAACCGATTCAACATCCGTTCAGTAGTTGTTGAGATTTTCACGTTCAGACAGATATACTTACAAGGAATGGATATATTTTTTTCCATATTTAATTATGGTACCTAAATGAGTTATGGAATTAAACCTTTCTCATGAACCACTCGGTCTATTGGTGCGAACCGATTCAACATCCGTTCAGTAGTTGTTGCGATTTTCACGTTCAGACAGATAGACCTAAAAGGAATGGATATATTTTTTTCCATATTTAAAGATGATACCTAAATGAGTTATGGAATTAAACCTTTCTCATGAACCACTCTGTCTATTGGTGCGAACCGATTCAAAATCCGTTTAGTAGTTGTTGAGATTTTCACGTTCAGGCAGATAGACTTACAAGGAAGGGATATATTTTTTCCATATTTAATGACGATACCACAATGAACAACGGAAATAAAGCTTCCTCATGCACCACTCTCTCCATTGGAGAAAACCGATTCAACACCCGCTCAGTAGTTGTTGAGA
The DNA here is from genome assembly GCA_907269125.1 of Eristalis pertinax. Taxonomy (NCBI): domain Eukaryota; kingdom Metazoa; phylum Arthropoda; class Insecta; order Diptera; family Syrphidae; genus Eristalis; species Eristalis pertinax. Next base: position 2,158,977 of record CAJSMF010000061.1, read on the forward strand.
TTTTCACGTTCAGACAGATATACTTACAAGGAATGGATATATTTTTTTCCATATTTAATTATGGTACCTAAATGAGTTATGGAATTAAACCTTTCTCATGAACCGCTCTGTCTATTGGTGAGAACCGATTCAACATCTGTTCAGTAGTTGTTGCGATTTTCACGTTCAGACAGATAGACTTACAAGGAATGGATTTATTTTTTTCCATATTTAATGATGATACCTCAATGGATTATGTAAATAAACCTTTCTCATGAACCACTCCGTCTATTGGTGGGAACCGATTCAACATCCGTTCTGTTGTTGTTGAGATTTTCACGTTCAGGCAGATAGACTTACAAGGAAGGGATATATTTTTTCCATATTTAATGATGATATCTAAATGAGTTATGGAATTAAACCTTTCTCATGAACCACTCTGTCTATTGGTGCGAACCGATTCAACATCCGTTCCGTAGTTGTTGAGATTTTCACGTTCAGACAGATAGACTTACAAGTAAGGGATATATTTTTTCCATATTTAATGACGATACCACAATGAACAACGGAAATAAAGCTTCCTCATGCACCACTCTCTCCAATGGAGAAAACCGATTCAGCACCCGCTCAGTAGTTGTTGAGATTTTCACGTTCAGGCAGATAGACTTACAAGGAAGGGATATATTTTTTCCATATTTAATGATGATACCTCAATGAATTATGGTATTAAACCTTTCTCATGAACCACTCGGTCTATTGGTGCGAACCGATTCAACATCTGTTCAGTAGTTGTTGAGATTTTCACGTTCAGGCAGATAGACTTACAAGGAAGGGATTTATTTTTTCCATATTTAATGCTGATACCACAATGAACAACGCAAATAAAGCTTCCTCATGCACCACTCTCTCCATTGGAGAAAACCGATTCAACACCCGCTCAGTAGTTGTTAAGATTTTCATGTTCAGGCAGATAGACTTTCAAGGAAGGGATATATTTTTTCCATATTTAATGATGATACCTCAATGAATTATGGAATTAAAACTTTCTCATGAACCGTTCAGTAGTTGTTGCGATTTTCACGTTCAGACAGATAGACTTACAAGGATGGGATATATTTTTTCCATATTTAATGACGATACCACAATGAACAACGGAAATAAAGCTTCCTCATGCACCACTCTCTCCAATGGAGAAAACCGATTCAGCACCCGCTCAGTAGTTGTTGAGATCTTCACGTTCAGGCAGATAGACTTACAAGGAAGGGATATATTTTTTCCATATTTAATGATGATACCTCAATGAATTATGGAATTAAACCTTTCTCATGAACCACTCTGTCTATTGGTGAGAACCGATTCAACATCTGTTCAGTAGTTGTTGAGATTTTCACGTTCAGGCAGATAGACTTACAAGGAAGGGATTTATTTTTTCCATATTTAATGCTGATACCACAATGAACAACGCAAATAGAGCTTCCTCATGCACCACTCTCTCCATTGGAGAAAACCGATTCAACACCCGCTCAGTAGTTGTTGAGATTTTCACGTTCAGGCAGATAGACTTTCAAGGAAGGGATATATTTTTTCCATATTTAATGATGATACCTCAATGAATTATGGAATTAAACCTTTCTCATGAACCACTCTGTCTATTGGTGCGAACCGATTCAACATCCGTTCAGTAGTTGTTGAGATTTTCACGTTCAGACAGATATACTTACAAGGAATGGATACATTTTTTTCCATATTTAATTATGGTACCTAAAAGAGTTATGGAATTAAACCTTTCTCATGAACCGCTCTGTCTATTGGTGAGAACCGATTCAACACCCGCTCAGTAGTTGTTGAGATTTTCACGTTCAGACAGATATACTTACAAGGAATGGATATATTTTTTTCCATATTTAATTATGGTACCTAAATGAGTTATGGAATTAAACCTTTCTCATGAACCGCTCTGTCTATTGGTGAGAACCGATTCAACATCTGTTCAGTAGTTGTTGCGATTTTCACGTTCAGACAGATAGACTTACAAGGAATGGATTTATTTTTTTCCATATTTAATGATGATACCTCAATGGATTATGTAAATAAACCTTTCTCATGAACCACTCCGTCTATTGGTGGGAACCGATTCAACATCCGTTCAGTTGTTGTTGAGATTTTCACGTTCAGGCAGATAGACTTACAAGGAAGGGATATATTTTTTCCATATTTAATGATGATATCTAAATGAGTTATGGAATTAAACCTTTCTCATGAACCACTCTGTCTATTGGTGCGAACCGATTCAACATCCGTTCCGTAGTTGTTGAGATTTTCACGTTCAGACAGATAGACTTACAAGTAAGGGATATATTTTTTCCATATTTAATGACGATACCACAATGAACAACGGAAATAAAGCTTCCTCATGCACCACTCTCTCCAATGGAGAAAACCGATTCAGCACCCGCTCAGTAGTTGTTGAGATTTTCACGTTCAGGCAGATAGACTTACAAGGAAGGGATATATTTTTTCCATATTTAATGATGATACCTCAATGAATTATGGTATTAAACCTTTCTCATGAACCACTCGGTCTATTGGTGCGAACCGATTCAACATCTGTTCAGTAGTTGTTGAGATTTTCACGTTCAGGCAGATAGACTTACAAGGAAGGGATTTATTTTTTCCATATTTAATGCTGATACCACAATGAACAACGCAAATAAAGCTTCCTCATGCACCACTCTCTCCATTGGAGAAAACCGATTCAACACCCGCTCAGTAGTTGTTAAGATTTTCATGTTCAGGCAGATAGACTTTCAAGGAAGGGATATATTTTTTCCATATTTAATGATGATACCTCAATGAATTATGGAATTAAAACTTTCTCATGAACCGTTCAGTAGTTGTTGCGATTTTCACGTTCAGACAGATAGACTTACAAGGATGGGATATATTTTTTTATATTTAATGACGATACCACAATGAACAACGGAAATAAAGCTTCCTCATGCACCACTCTCTCCAATGGAGAAAACCGATTCAGCACCCGCTCAGTAGTTGTTGAGATCTTCACGTTCAGGCAGATAGACTTACAAGGAAGGGATATATTTTTTCCATATTTAATGATGATACCTCAATGAATTATAGAATTAAACCTTTCTCATGAACCACTCTGTCTATTGGTGAGAACCGATTCAACATCTGTTCAGTAGTTGTTGAGATTTTCACGTTCAGGCAGATAGACTTACAAGGAAGGGATTTATTTTTTCCATATTTAATGCTGATACCACAATGAACAACGCAAATAGAGCTTCCTCATGCACCACTCTCTCCATTGGAGAAAACCGATTCAACACCCGCTCAGTAGTTGTTGAGATTTTCACGTTCAGGCAGATAGACTTTCAAGGAAGGGATATATTTTTTCCATATTTAATGATGATACCTCAATGAATTATGGAATTAAACCTTTCTCATGAACCACTCTGTCTATTGGTGCGAACCGATTCAACATCCGTTCAGTAGTTGTTGAGATTTTCACGTTCAGACAGATATACTTACAAGGAATGGATACATTTTTTTCCATATTTAATTATGGTACCTAAAAGAGTTATGGAATTAAACCTTTCTCATGAACCACTCTGTCTATTGGTGCGAACCGATTCAACATCCGTTCAGTAGTTGTTGAGATTGTCACGTTCAGGCAGATAGACTTACAAGGAAGGGATACATTTTTTCCATATTTAATGACGATACCACAATGAACAACGGAAATAAAGCTTCCTCATGCACCACTCTCTCCATTGGAGAAAACCGATTCAACACCCGCTCAGTAGTTGTTGAGATTTTCACGTTCAGACAGATATACTTACAGGGAATGAATATATTTTTTTCCATATTTAATTATGGTACCTAAATGAGTTATGGAATTAAACCTTTCTCATGAACCACTCTGTCTATTGGTGAGAACCGATTCCACATCTGTTCAGTAGTTGTTGAGATTTTCACGTTCAGACAGATAGACTTACAAGGAATTGATACATTTTTTTCCATATTTAATTATGTTACCTAAATGAGTTATGGAATTAAACCTTTCTCATGAACCACTCTGTCTATTGGTGAGAACCGATTCAACATCCGTTCAGTAGTTGTTGAGATTTTCACGTTCAGGCAGAGAGACTTTCCAGGAAGGGATATATTTTTTCCATATTTAATGACGATACCACAATGAACAACGGAAATAAAGCTTCCTCATGCACCACTCTCTCCATTGGAGAAAACCGATTCAACACCCGCTCAGTAGTTGTTGAGATTTTCACGTTCAGACAGATATACTTACAAGGAATGGATACATTTTTTTCCATATTTAATTATGGTACCTAAATGAGTTATGGAATTAAACCTTTCTCATGAACCACTCTGTCTATTGGTGAGAACCGATTCAACATCCGTTCAGTAGTTGTTGAGATTTTCACGTTCAGGCAGAGAGACTTACCAGGAAGGGATATATTTTTTCCATATTTAATGACGATACCACAATGAACAGCGGAAATAAAGCTTCCTCATGCACCACTCTCACTCTGAGATTAGATACAAGGAAGGGATATATTTTTTCCATATTTAATGATGATACCTCAATGAATTATGGAATTAAACCTTTCTCATGAACCACTCGGTCTATTGGTGCGAACCGATTCAACATCTGTTCAGTAGTTGTTGAGATTTTCACGTTCAGGCAGATAGACTTACAAGGAAGGGATTTATTTTTTCCATATTTAATGCTGATACCACAATGAACAACGCAAATAGAGCTTCCTCATGCACCACTCTCTCCATTGGAGAAAACCGATTCAACACCTGCTCAGTAGTTGTTGAGATTTTCACGTTCAGGCAGATAGACTTTCAAGGAAGGGATATATTTTTTCCATATTTAATGATGATACCTCAATGAATTATGGAATTAAACCTTTCTCATGAACCACTCTGTCTATTGGTGCGAACCGATTCAACATCCGTTCAGTAGTTGTTGAGATTTTCACGTTCAGACAGATATACTTACAAGGAATGGATATATTTTTTTCCATATTTAATTATGGTACCTAAATGAGTTATGGAATTAAACCTTTCTCATGAACCACTCTGTCTATTGGTGCGAACCGATTCAACATCCGTTCAGTAGTTGTTGAGATTTTCACGTTCAGGCAGATAGACTTACAAGGAAGGGATACATTTTGTCCATATTTAATGACGATACCACAATGAACAACGGAAATAAAGCTTCCTCATGCACCACTCTCTCCATTGGAGAAAACCGATTCAACACCCGCTCAGTAGTTGTTGAGATTTTCACGTTCAGACAGATATACTTACAAGGAATGAATATATTTTTTTCCATATTTAATTATGGTACCTAAATGAGTTATGGAATTAAACCTTTCTCATGAACCACTCTGTCTATTGGTGAGAACCGATTCCACATCTGTTCAGTAGTTGTTGAGATTTTCACGTTGAGGTAGATAGACTTACAAGGAAGGGATTTATTTTTTCCATATTTAATGCTGATACCACAATGAACAACGCAAATAAAGCTTCCTCATGCACCACTCTCTCCATTGGAAAAACCGATTCAACACCCGCTCAGTAGTTGTTGAGATTTTCACGTTCAGGCAGATAGACTTTCAAGGAAGGGATATATTTTTTCCATATTTAATGATGATACCTCAATGAATTATGGATTTAAACCTTTCTCATGAACCACTCTGTCTATTGGTGCGCACCGATTCGAAATCCGTTCAGTAGTTGTTGCGATTTTCACGTTCAAACAGATAGACCTAAAAGGAATGGATATATTTTTTTCCATATTTAATGATGATACTTAAATGAGTTATGGAATTGAATCTTTCTCATGAACCACTCTGTCTATTGGTGCGAACCGATTCAACATCCGTTCAGTAGTTGCTGCGATTTTCACGTTCAGACAGATAGACCTAAAAGAAATGGATATATTTTTTTCCATATTTAATGACGATACCACAATGAACAACGAAAATAAAGCTTCCTCATGCACCACTCTCTCCATTGGAGAAAACCGATTCAACACCCGCTCAGTAGTTGTTGAGATTTTCACGTTCAGACAGATATACTTACAAGGAATGGATACATTTTTTTCCATATTTAATTATGGTACCTAAATGAGTTATGGAATTAAACCTTTCTCATGAACCACTCTGTCTATTGGTGAGAACCGATTCAACATCCGTTCAGTAGTTGTTGAGATTTTCACGTTCAGGCAGAGAGACTTACCAGGAAGGGATATATTTTTTCCATATTTAATGACGATACCACAATGAACAGCGGAAATAAAGCTTCCTCATGCACCACTCTCTCCATTGGAGAAAACCGATTCAACACCCGCTCAGTAGTTGTTGAGATTTTCACGTTCAGACAGATATACTTACAAGGAATGGATACATTTTTTTCCATATTTAATTATGGTACCTAAATGAGTTATGGAATTAAACCTTTCTCATGAACCACTCTGTCTATTGGTGAGAACCGATTCAACATCCGTTCAGTAGTTGTAGAGATTTTCACGTTCAGGCAGAGAGACTTACCAGGAAGGGATATATTTTTTCCATATTTAATGACGATACCACAATGAACAGCGGAAATAAAGCTTCCTCATGCACCACTCTCTCCATTGGTGCGAACCGATTCAACATCCGTTCAGTAGTTGTTGAGATTTTCACGTTCAGACAGAAAGACTTACAAGGAATGGATACATTTTTTTCCATATTTAATTATGGTACCTAAATGAGTTATGGAATTAAACCTTTCTCATGAACCACTCTGTCTATTGGTGAGACCCGATTCAACATCCGTTCAGTAGTTGTTGAGATTTTCACGTTCAGGCAGAGAGACTTACCAGGAAGGGATATATTTTTTCCATATTTAATGACGATACCACAATGAACAGCGGAAATAAAGCTTCCTCATGCACCACTCTCTCCGTTGGAGAAAACCGATTCAACACCCGCTCAGTAGTTGTTGAGATTTTCACGTTCAGACAGATATACTTACAAGGAATGGATACATTTTTTTCCATATTTAATTATGGTACCTAAATGAGTTATGAAATTAAACCTTTCTCATGAACCACTCTGTCTATTGGTGAGAACCGATTCAACATCCGTTCAGTAGTTGTTGAGATTTTCACGTTCAGGCAGAGAGACTTACCAGGAAGGGATATATTTTTTCCATATTTAATGACGATACCACAATGAACAGCGGAAATAAAGCTTCCTCATGCACCACTCTCTCCATTGGAGGAAACCGATTCAACACCCGCTCAGTAGTTGTTGAGATTTTCACGTTCAGACAGATAGACTTACAAGGCATTGATATATTTTTTCCATATTTAATAATGATAAATGAGTTATAGAATTAAACCTTTCTCATGAACCACTCTGTCTATTGGTGCGAACCGATTCAACATCCGTTCAGTAGTTGTTGAGATTTTCACGGTCAGACAGAAAGACTTACAAGGAATGGATACATTTTTTCCATATTTAATTATGGTACCTAAATGAGTTATGGAATTAAACCTTTCTCATGAACCACTCTGTCTATTGGTGAGACCCGATTCAAAATCCGTTCAGTAGTTGTTGAGATTTTCACGTTCAGGCAGAGAGACTTACCAGGAAGGGATATATTTTTTCCATATTTAATGACGATACCACAATGAACAGCGGAAATAAAGCTTCCTCATGCACCACTCTCTCCATTGGAGAAAACCGATTCAACACCCGCTCAGTAGTTGTTGAGATTTTCACGTTCAGACAGATATACTTACAAGGAATGGATACATTTTTTTCCATATTTAATTATGGTACCTAAATGAGTTATGAAATTAAACCTTTCTCATGAACCACTCTGTCTATTGGTGAGAACCGATTCAACATCCGTTCAGTAGTTGTTGAGATTTTCACGTTCAGGCAGAGAGACTTACCAGGAAGGGATATATTTTTTCCATATTTAATGACGATACCACAATGAACAGCGGAAATAAAGCTTCCTCATGCACCACTCTCTCCATTGGAGGAAACCGATTCAACACCCGCTCAGTAGTTGTTGAGATTTTCACGTTCAGACAGATAGACTTACAAGGAATTGATATATTTTTTCCATATTTAATAATGATACCTAAATGAGTTATAGAATTAAACCTTTCTCATGAACCAGTCTGTCTATTGGTGCGAACCGATTCAACATCCGTTCAGTAGTTGTTGAGATTTTCACGTTCAGACAGATAGACTTACAAGGAATGGATATATTTTTTTCCATATTTAATGGTGATACCTAAATGAGTTATGGAATTAAACCTTTCTCATGAACCACTCTGTCTATTGGTGAGAACCGATTCAACATCCGTTCAGTAGTTGTTGAGATTTTCACGTTCAGGCAGAGAGACTTACCAGGAAGGGATATATTTTTTCCATATTTAATGACGATACCACAATGAAGAGCGGAAATAAAGCTTCCTCATGCACCACTCTCTCCATTGGAGAAAACCGATTCAACACCCGCTCAGTAGTTGTTGAGATTTTCACGTTCAGACAGATATACTTACAAGGAATGGATACATTTTTTTCCATATTTAATTATGGTACCTAAATGAGTTATGGAATTAAACCTTTCTCATGAACCACTCTGTCTATTGGTGAGAACCGATTCAACATCCGTTCAGTAGTTGTTGAGATTTTCACGTTCAGGCAGAGAGACTTACCAGGAAGGGATATATTTTTTCCATATTTAATGACGATACCACAATGAACAGCGGAAATAAAGCTTCCTCATGCACCACTCTCTCCATTGGAGAAAACCGATTCAACACCGATTCATTCCATACTTACAAGGAATGGATACATTTTTTTCCATATTTAATTATGGTACCTAAATGAGTTATGGAATTAAACCTTTCTCATGAACCACTCTGTCTATTGGTGAGAACCGATTCAACATCCGTTCAGTAGTTGTTGAGATTTTCACGTTCAGGCAGAGAGACTTACCAGGAAGGGATATATTTTTTCCATATTTAATGACGATACCACAATGAACAGCGGAAATAAAGCTTCCTCATGCACCACTCTCTCCATTGGAGAAAACCGATTCAACACCCGCTCAGTAGTTGTTGAGATTTTCACGTTCAGACAGATATACTTACAAGGAATGGATACATTTTTTTCCATATTTAATTATGGTACCTAAATGAGTTATGGAATTAAACCTTTCTCATGAACCACTCTGTCTATTGGTGAGAACCGATTCAACATCCGTTCAGTAGTTGTTGAGATTTTCAAGTTCAGGCAGAGAGACTTACCAGGAAGGGATATATTTTTTCCATATTTAATGACGATACCACAATGAACAGCGGAAATAAAGCTTCCTCATGCACCACTCTCTCCATTGGAGAAAACCGATTCAACACCCGCTCAGTAGTTGTTGAGATTTTCACGTTCAGACAGATATACTTACAAGGAATGGATACATTTTTTTCCATATTTAATTATGGTACCTAAATGAGTTATGGAATTAAACCTTTCTCATGAACCACTCTGTCTATTGGTGAGAACCGATTCAACATCCGTTCAGTAGTTGTTGAGATTTTCACGTTCAGGCAGAGAGACTTACCAGGAAGGGATATATTTTTTTCCATATTTAATGACGATACCACAATGAACAGCGGAAATAAAGCTTCCTCATGCACCACTCTCTCCATTGGAGAAAACCGATTCAACACCCGCTCAGTAGTTGTTGAGATTTTCACGTTCAGACAGATATACTTACAAGGAATGGATACATTTTTTTCCATATTTAATTATGTTACCTAAATGAGTTATGGAATTAAACCTTTCTCATGAACCACTCTGTCTATTGGTGAGAACCGATTCAACATCCGTTCAGTAGTTGTTGAGATTTTCACGTTCAGGCAGAGAGACTTACCAGGAAGGGATATATTTTTTCCATATTTAATGACGATACCACAATGAACAGCGGAAATAAAGCTTCCTCATGCACCACTCTCTCCATTGGAGAAAACCGATTCAACACCCGCTCAGTAGTTGTTGAGATTTTCACGTTCAGACAGATAGACTTACAAGGAATGGATATATTTTTTTCCATATTTAATGGTGATACCTAAATGAGTTATGGAATTAAACCTTTCTCATGAACCACTCTGTCTATTGGTGAGAACCGATTCAACATCCGTTCAGTAGTTGTTGAGATTTTCACGTTCAGGCAGAGAGACTTACCAGGAAGGGATATATTTTTTCCATATTTAATGACGATACCACAATGAACAGCGGAAATAAAGCTTCCTCATGCACCACTCTCTCCATTGGAGAAAACCGATTCAACACCCGCTCAGTAGTTGTTGAGATTTTCACGTTCAGACAGATATACTTACAAGGAATGGATACATTTTTTTCCATATTTAATTATGGTACCTAAATGAGTTATGGAATTAAACCTTTCTCATGAACCACTCTGTCTATTGGTGAGAACCGATTCAACATCCGTTCAGTAGTTGTTGAGATTTTCACGTTCAGGCAGAGAGACTTACCAGGAAGGGATATATTTTTTCCATATTTAATGACGATACCACAATGAACAGCGGAAATAAAGCTTCCTCATGCACCACTCTCTCCATTGGAGAAAACCGATTCAACACCCGCTCAGTAGTTGTTGAGATTTTCACGTTCAGACAGATATACTTACAAGGAATGGATACATTTTTTTCCATATTTAATTATGGTACCTAAATGAGTTATGGAATTAAACCTTTCTCATGAACCACTCTGTCTATTGGTGCGAACCGATTCAACATCCGTTCAGTAGTTGTTGAGATTTTCACGTTCAGACAGATAGACTTACAACGAATGGATATATTTTTTTCCATATTTAATGGTGATACCTAAATGAGTTATGGAATTAAACCTTTCTCATGAACCACTCTGTCTATTGGTGAGAACCGATTCAACATCCGTTCAGTAGTTGTTGAGATTTTCACGTTCAGGCAGAGAGACTTACCAGGAAGGGATATATTTTTTCCATATTTAATGACGATACCACAATGAACAGCGGAAATAAAGCTTCCTCATGCACCACTCTCTCCATTGGAGAAAACCGATTCAACACCCGCTCAGTAGTTGTTGAGATTTTCACGTTCAGACAGATAGACTTACAAGGAATTGATATATTTTTTCCATATTTAATAAGGATACCTAAATGAGTTATAGAATTAAACCTTTCTCATGAACCACTCTGTCTATTGGTGCGAACCGATTCAACATCCGTTCAGTAGTTGTTGAGATTTTCACGTTCAGACAGATAGACTTACAAGGAATGGATATATTTTTTTCCATATTTAATGGTGATACCTAAATGAGTTATGGAATTAAACCTTTCTCATGAACCACTCTGTCTATTGGTGAGAACCGATTCAACATCCGTTCAGTAGTTGTTGAGATTTTCACGTTCAGGCAGAGAGACTTACCAGGAAGGGATATATTTTTTCCATATTTAATGACGATATCACAATGAACAGCGGAAATAAAGCTTCCTCATGCACCACTCTCTCCATAGAAGAAAACCGATTCAACACCCGCTCAGTAGTTGTTGAGATTTTCACGTTCAGACAGATATACTTACAAGGAATGGATACATTTTTTTCCATATTTAATTATGGTACCTAAATGAGTTATGGAATTAAACCTTTCTCATGAACCACTCTGTCTATTGGTGAGAACCGATTCAACATCCGTTCAGTAGTTGTTGAGATTTTCACGTTCAGGCAGAGAGACTTACCAGGAAGGGATATATTTTTTCCATATTTAATGACGATACCACAATGAACAGCGGAAATAAAGCTTCCTCATGCACCACTCTCTCCATTGGAGAAAACCGATTCAACACCCGCTCAGTAGTTGTTGAGATTTTCACGTTCAGACAGATATACTTACAAGGAATGGATACATTTTTTTCCATATTTAATTATGGTACATAAATGAGTTATGGAATTAATCCTTTCTCGTGAACCACTCTGTCTATTGGTGAGAACCGATTCAACATCCGTTCAGTAGTTGTTGAGATTTTCACGTTCAGGCAGAGAGACTTACCAGGAAGGGATATATTTTTTCCATATTTAATGACGATACCACAATGAACAGCGGAAATAAAGCTTCCTCATGCACCACTCTCGCCATTGGAGAAAACCGATTCAACACCCGCTCAGTAGTTGTTGAGATTTTCACGTTCAGACAGATAAACTTACAAGGAATGGATACATTTTTTTCCATATTTAATTATGGTACCTAAATGAGGTATGGAATTAAACCTTTCTCATGAACCACTTTGTCTATTGGTGAGAACCGATTCAACATCCGTTCAGTAGTTGTTGAGATTTTCACGTTCAGGCAGAGAGACTTACCAGGAAGGGATATATTTTTTCCATATTTAATGACGATACCACAATGAACAGCGGAAATAAAGCTTCCTCATGCACCACTCTCTCCATTGGAGAAAACCGATTCAACACCCGCTCAGTAGTTGTTGAGATTTTCACGTTCAGACAGATATACTTACAAGGAATGGATACATTTTTTTCCATATTTAATTATGGTACCTAAATGAGTTATGGAATTAAACCTTTCTCATGAACCACTCTGTCTATTGGTGAGAACCGATTCAACATCCGTTCAGTAGTTGTTGAGATTTTCACGTTCAGGCAGAGAGACTTACCAGGAAGGGATATATTTTTTCCATATTTAATGACGATACCACAATGAACAGCGGAAATAAAGCTTCCTCATGCACCACTCTCTCCATTGGAGAAAACCGATTCAACACCCGCTCAGTAGTTGTTGAGATTTTCACGTTCAGACAGATATACTTACAAGGAATGGATACATTTTTTTCCATATTTAATTATGGTACCTAAATGAGTTATGGAATTAAACCTTTCTCATGAACCACTCTGTCTATTGGTGAGAACCGATTCAACATCCGTTCAGTAGTTGTTGAGATTTTCACGTTCAGGCAGAGAGACTTACCAGGAAGGGATATATTTTTTCCATATTTAATGACGATACCACAATGAACAGCGGAAATAAAGCTTCCTCATGCACCACTCTCTCCATTGGAGAAAACCGATTCAACACCCGCTCAGTAGTTGTTGAGATTTTCACGTTCAGACAGATAGACTTACAAGGAATGGATATATTTTTTTCCATATTTAGTTTTGATACCTAAATGAGTTATGGAATTAAACCTTTCTCATGAACCACTCTGTCTATTGGTGAGAACCGATTCAACATCCGTTCAGTAGTTGTTGAGATTTTCACGTTCAGGCAGAGAGACTTACCAGGAAGGGATATATTTTTTCCATATTTAATGACGATACCACAATGAACAGCGGAAATAAAGCTTCCTCATGCACCACTCTCTCCATTGGAGAAAACCGATTCAACACCCGCTCAGTATTTGTTGAGATTTTCACGTTTAGACAGATATACTTACAAGGAATGGATACATTTTTTTCCATATTTAATTATGGTACCTAAATGAGTTATGGAATTAAACCTTTCTCATGAACCACTCTGTCTATTGGTGAGAACCGATTCAACATCCGTTCAGTAGTTGTTGAGATTTTCACGTTCAGGCAGAGAGACTTACCAGGAAGGGATATATTTTTTCCATATTTAATGACGATACCACAATGAACAGCGGAAATAAAGCTTCCTCATGCACCACTCTCTCCATTGGAGAAAACCGATTCAACACCCGCTCAGTAGTTGTTGAGATTTTCACGTTCAGACAGATAGACTTACAAGGAATTGATATATTTTTTCCATATTTAATAATGATACCTAAATGAGTTATAGAATTAAACCTTTCTCATGAACCACTCTGTCTATTGGTGCGAACCGATTCAACATCCGTTCAGTAGTTGTTGAGATTTTCACGTTCAGACAGATAGACTTACAAGGAATGGATATATTTTCTTCCATATTTAATGGTGATACCTAAATGAGTTATGGAATTAAACCTTTCTCATGAACCACTCTGTCTATTGGTGAGAACCGATTCAACATCCGTTCAGTAGTTGTTGAGATTTTCACGTTCAGGCAGAGAGACTTACCAGGAAGGGATATATTTTTTCCATATTTAATGACGATACCACAATGAACAGCGGAAATAAAGCTTCCTCATGCACCACTCTCTCCATTGGAGAAAACCGATTCAACACCCGCTCAGTAGTTGTTGAGATTTTCACGTTCAGACAGATATACTTACAAGGAATGGATACATTTTTTTCCATATTTAATTATGGTACCTAAATGAGTTATGGAATTAAACCTTTCTCATGAACCACTCTGTCTATTGGTGAGAACCGATTCAACATCCGTTCAGTAGTTGTTGAGATTTTCACGTTCAGGCAGAGAGACTTACCAGGAAGGGATATATTTTTTCCATATTTAATGACGATACCACAATGAACAGCGGAAATAAAGCTTCCTCATGCACCACTCTCTCCATTGGAGAAAACCGATTCAACACCCGCTCAGTAGTTGTTGAGATTTTCACGTTCAGACAGATAAACTTACAAGGAATGGATACATTTTTTTCCATATTTAATTATGGTACCTAAATGAGTTATGGAATTAAACCTTTCTCATGAACCACTCTGTCTATTGGTGAGAACCGATTCAACATCCGTTCAGTAGTTGTTGAGATTTTCACGTTCAGGCAGAGAGACTTACCAGGAAGAGATATATTTTTTCCATATTTAATGACGATACCACAATGAACAGCGGAAATAAAGCTTCCTCATGCACCACTCTCTCCATTGGAGAAAACCGATTCAACACCCGCTCAGTAGTTGTTGAGATTTTCACGTTCAGACAGATATACTTACAAGGAATGGATACATTTTTTTCCATTTTTAATTATGGTACCTAAATGAGTTATGGAATTAAACCTTTCTCATGAACCACTCTGTCTATTGGTGAGCACCGATTCAACATCCGTTCAGTAGTTGTTGAGATTTTCACGTTCAGGCAGAGAGACTTACCAGGAAGGGATATATTTTTTCCATATTTAATGACGATACCACAATGAACAGCGGAAATAAAGCTTCCTCATGCACCACTCTCTCCATTGGAGAAAACCGATTCAACACCCGCTCAGTAGTTGTTGAGATTTTCACGTTCAGACAGATAGACTTACAAGGAATTGATATATTTTTTCCATATTTAATAATGATACCTAAATGAGTTATAGAATTAAACCTTTCTCATGAACCACTCTGTCTATTGGTGCGAACCGATTCAACATCCGTTCAGTAGTTGTTGAGATTTTCACGTTCAGACAGATAGACTTACAAGGAATGGATATATTTTTTTCCATATTTAATGGTGATACCTAAATGAGTTATGGAATTAAACCTTTCTCATGAACCACTCTGTCTATTGGTGAGAACCGATTCAACATCCGTTCAGTAGTTGTTGAGATTTTCACGTTCAGGCAGAGAGACTTACCAGGAAGGGATATATTTTTTCCATATTTAATGACGATACCACAATGAACAGCGGAAATAAAGCTTCCTCATGCACCACTCTCTCCATTGGAGAAAACCGATTCAACACGCGCTCAGTAGTTGTTGAGATTTTCACGTTCAGACAGATATACTTACAAGGAATGGATACATTTTATTCCATGTTTAATTATGGTACCTAAATGAGTTATGGAATTAAACCTTTCTCATGAACCACGCTGTCTATTGGTGAGAACCGATTCAACATCCGTTCAGTAGTTGTTGAGATTTTCACGTTCAGGCAGAGAGACTTACCAGGAAGGGATATATTTTTTCCATATTTAATGACGATACCACAATGAACAGCGGAAATAAAGCTTCCTCATGCACCACTCTCTCCATTGGAGAAAACCGATTCAACACCCGCTCAGTAGTTGTTGAGATTTTCACGTTCAGACAGATATACTTACAAGGAATGGATACATTTTTTTCCATATTTAATTATGGTACCTAAATGAGTTATGGAATTAAACCTTTCTCATGAACCACTCTGTCTATTGGTGAGAACCGATTCAACATCCGTTCAGTAGTTGTTGAGATTTTCACGTTCAGGCAGAGAGACTTACCAGGAAGAGATATATTTTTTCCATATTTAATGACGATACCACAATGAACAGCGGAAATAAAGCTTCCTCATGCACCACTCTCTCCATTGGAGAAAACCGATTCAACACCCGCTCAGTAGTTGTTGAGATTTTCACGTTCAGACAGATATACTTACAAGGAATGGATACATTTTTTTCCATATTTAATTATGGTACCTAAATGAGTTATGGAATTAAACCTTTCTCATGAACCACTCTGTCTATTGGTGAGCACCGATTCAACATCCGTTCAGTAGTTGTTGAGATTTTCACGTTCAGGCAGAGAGACTTACCAGGAAGGGATATATTTTTTCCATATTTAATGACGATACCACAATGAACAGGGGAAATAAAGCTTCCTCATGCACCACTCTCTCCATTGGAGAAAACCGATTCAACACCCGCTCAGTAGTTGTTGAGATTTTCACGTTCAGACAGATATACTTACAAGGAATGGATACATTTTTTTCCATATTTAATTATGGTACCTAAATGAGTTATGGAATTAAACCTTTCTCATGAACCACTCTGTCTATTGGTGAGAACCGATTCAACATCCGTTCAGTAGTTGTTGAGATTTTCACGTCATGAACCACTCTGTCTATTGGTGAGAACCGATTCAACATCCGTTCAGTAGTTGTGGAGATTTTCACGTTCAGGCAGAGAGACTTACCAGGACGGGATATATTTTTTCCATATTTAATGACGATACCACAATGAACACTCTCTCCATTGGAGAAAACCGATTCAACACCCGCTCAGTAGTTGTTGAGATTTTCACGTTCAGACAGATAGACTTACAAGGAATTGATATATTTTTTCCATATTTAATAATGATACCTAAAAGAGTTATAGAATTAAACCTTTCTCATGAACCACTCTGTCTATTGGTGCGAACCGATTCAACATCCGTTCAGTAGTTGTTGAGATTTTCACGTTCAGGCAGAGAGACTTACCAGGAAGGGATATATTTTTTCCATATTTAATGATGATACCACAATGAACAGCGGAAATAAAGCTTCCTCATGCACCACTCTCTCCATTGGAGAAAACCGATTCAACACCCGCTCAGTAGTTGTTGAGATTTTCACGTTCAGACAGATAGACTTACAAGGAATTGATATATTTTTTCCATATTTAATAATGATACCTAAATGAGTTATAGAATTAAACCTTTCTCATGAACCACTCTGTCTATTGGTGCGAACCGATTCAACATCCGTTCAGTAGTTGTTGAGATTTTCACGTTCAGACAGATAGACTTACAAGGAATGGATATATTTTTTTCCATATTTAATGGTGATACCTAAATCAGTTATGGAAATAAACCTTTCTCATGAACCACTCTGTCTATTGGTGAGAACCGATTCAACATCCGTTCAGTAGTTGTTGAGATTTTCACGTTCAGGCAGAGAGACTTACCAGGAAGGGATATATTTTTTCCATATTTAATGACGATACCACAATGAACAGCGGAAATAAAGCTTCCTCATGCACCACTCTCTCCATTGGAGAAAACCGATTCAACATCCGCTCAGTAGTTGTTGAGATTTTCACGTTCAGACAGATATACTTACAAGGAATGGATACATTTTTTTCCATATTTAATTATGGTACCTAAATGAGTTATGGAATTAAACCTTTCTCATGAACCACTCTGTCTATTGGTGAGAACCGATTCAACATCCGTTCAGTAGTTGTTGAGATTTTCACGTTCAGGCAGAGAGACTTATCAGGAAGGGATATATTTTTTCCATATTTAATGACGATACCACAATGAACAGCGGAAATAAAGCTTCCTCATGCACCACTCTCTCCATTGGAGAAAACCGATTCAACACCCGCTCAGTAGTTGTTGAGATTTTCACGTTCAGACAGATATACTTACAAGGAATGGATACATTTTTTTCCATATTTAATTATGGTACCTAAATGAGTTATGGAATTAAACCTTTCTCATGAACCACTCTGTCTATTGGTGAGAACCGATTCAACATCCGTTCAGTAGTTGGTGAGATTTTCACGTTCAGGCAGAGAGACTTACCAGGAAGGGATATATTTTTTCCATATTTAATGACGATACCACAATGAACAGCGGAAATAAAGCTTCCTCATGCACCACTCTCTCCATTGGAGAAAACCGATTCAACACCCGCTCAGTAGTTGTTGAGATTTTCACGTTCAGACAGATATACTTACAAGGAATGGATACATTTTTTTCCATATTTAATTATGGTACCTAAATAAGTTATGGAATTAAACCTTTCTCATGAACCACTCTGTCTATTGGTGAGAACCGATTCAACATCCGTTCAGTAGTTGTTGAGATTTTCACGTTCAGGCAGAGAGACTTACCAGGAAGGGATATATTTTTTCCATATTTAATGACGATACCACAATTAACAGCGGAAATAAAGCTTCCTCATGCACCACTCTCTCCATTGGAGAAAACCGATTCAACACCCGCTCAGTAGTTGTTGAGATTTTCACGTTCAGACAGATATACTTACAAGGAATGGATACATTTTTTTCCATATTTAATTATGGTACCTAAATGAGTTATGGAATTAAACCTTTCTCATGAACCACTCTGTCTATTGGTGAGAACCGATTCAACATCCGTTCAGTAGTTGTTGAGATTTTCACGTTCAGGCAGAGAGACTTACCAGGAAGGGATATATTTTTTCCATATTTAATGACGATACCACAATGAACAGCGGAAATAAAGCTTCCTCATGCATCACTCTCTCCATTGGAGAAAACCGATTCAACACCCGCTCAGTAGTTGTTGAGATTTTCACGTTCAGACAGATATACTTACAAGGAATGGATACATTTTTTTCCATATTTAATTATGGTACCTAAATAAGTTATGGAATTAAACCTTTCTCATGAACCACTCTGTCTATTGGTGAGAACCGATTCAACATCCGTTCAGTAGTTGTTGAGATTTTCACGTTCAGGCAGAGAGACTTACCAGGAAGGGATATATTTTTTCCATATTTAATGACGATACCACAATGAACAGCGGAAATAAAGCTTCCTCATGCACCACTCTCTCCATTGGAGAAAACCGATTCAACACCCGCTCAGTAGTTGTTGAGATTTTCACGTTCAGACAGATATACTTACAAGGAATGGATACATTTTTTTCCATATTTAATTATGGTACCTAAATGAGTTATGGAATTAAACCTTTCTCATGAACCACTCTGTCTATTTGTGAGAACCGATTCAACATCCGTTCAGTAGTTGTTGAGATTTTCACGTTCAGGCAGAGAGACTTACCAGGAACGGATATATTTTTTCCATATTTAATGACGATACCACAATGAACAGCGGAAATAAAGCTTCCTCATGCACCACTCTCTCCATTGGAGAAAACCGATTCAACACCCGCTCAGTAGTTGTTGAGATTTTCACGTTCAGACAGATAGACTTACAAGGAATTGATACATTTTTTCCATATTTAATAATGATACCTAAATGAGTTATAGAATTAAACCTTTCTCATGAACCACTCTGTCTATTGGTGCGAACCGATTCAACATCCGTTCAGTAGTTGTTGAGATTTTCACGTTCAGACAGATAGACTTACAAGGAATGGATATATTTTTTTCCATATTTAATGGTGATACCTAAATGAGTTATGGAATTAAACCTTTCTCATGAACCACTCTGTCTATTGGTGAGAACCGATTCAACATCCGTTCAGTAGTTGTTGAGATTTTCACGTTCAGGCAGAGAGACTTACCAGGAAGGGATATATTTTTTCCATATTTAATGACGATACCACAATGAACAGCGGAAATAAAGCTTCCTCATGCACCACTCTCTCCATTGGAGAAAACCGATTCAACACCCGCTCAGTAGTTGTTGAGATTTTCACGTTCAGACAGATATACTTACAAGGAATGGATACATTTTTTTCCATATTTAATTATGGTACCTAAATGAGTTATGGAATTAAACCTTTCTCATGAACCACTCTGTCTATTGGTGAGAACCGATTCAACATCCGTTCAGTAGTTGTTGAGATTTTCACGTTCAGACAGAGAAACTTACCAGGAAGGGATATATTTTTTCCATATTTAATGACGATACCACAATGAACAGCGGAAATAAAGCTTCCTCATGCACCACTCTCTCCATTGGAGAAAACCGATTCAACACCCGCTCAGTAGTTGTTGAGATTTTCACGTTCAGACAGATAGACTTACAAGGAATTGATATATTTTTTCCATATTTAATAATGATACCTAAATGAGTTATAGAATTAAACCTTTCTCATGAACCACTCTGTCTATTGGTGCGAACCGATTCAACATCCGTTCAGTAGTTGTTGAGATTTTCACGTTCAGACAGATAGACTTACAAGGAATGGATATATTTTTTTCCATATTTAATGGTGATACCTAAATGAGTTATGGAATTAAACCTTTCTCATGAACCACTCTGTCTATTGGTGAGAACCGATTCAACATCCGTTCAGTAGTTGTTGAGATTTTCACGTTCAGGCAGAGAGACTTACCAGGAAGGGATATATTTTTTCCATATTTAATGACGATACCACAATGAACAGCGGAAATAAAGCTTCCTCATGCACCACTCTCTCCATTGGAGAAAACCGATTCAACACCCGCTCAGTAGTTGTTGAGATTTTCACGTTCAGACAGATATACTTACAAGGAATGGATACATTTTTTTCCATATTTTATTATGGTACCTAAATGAGTTATGGAATTAAACCTTTCTCATGAACCACTCTGTCTATTGGTGAGAACCGATTCAACATCCGTTCAGTAGTTGTTGAGATTTTCACGTTCAGGCAGAGAGACTTACCAGGAAGGGATATATTTTTTCCATATTTAATGACGATACCACAATGAACAGCGGAAATAAAGCTTCCTCATGCACCACTCTCTCCATTGGAGAAAACCGATTCAACACCCGCTCAGTAGTTGTTGAGATTTTCACGTTCAGACAGATATACTTACAAGGAATGGATACATTTTTTTCCATATTTAATTATGGTACCTAAATGAGTTATGGAATTAAACCTTTCTCATGAACCACTCTGTCTATTTGTGAGAACCGATTCAACATCCGTTCAGTAGTTGTTGAGATTTTCACGTTCAGGCAGAGAGACTTACCAGGAACGGATATATTTTTTCCATATTTAATGGTGATACCTAAATGAGTTATGGAATTAAACCTTTCTCATGAACCACTCTGTCTATTGGTGAGAACCGATTCAACATCCGTTCAGTAGTTGTTGAGATTTTCACGTTCAGGCAGAGAGACTTACCAGGAAGGGATATATTTTTTCCATATTTAATGACGATACCACAATGAACAGCGGAAATAAAGCTTCCTCATGCACCACTCTCTCCATTGGAGAAAACCGATTCAACACCCGCTCAGTAGTTGTTGAGATTTTCACGTTCAGACAGATATACTTACAAGGAATGGATACATTTTTTTCCATATTTAATTATGGTACCTAAATGAGTTATGGAATTAAACCTTTCTCATGAACCACTCTGTCTATTGGTGAGAACCGATTCAACATCCGTTCAGTAGTTGTTGAGATTTTCACGTTCAGGCAGAGAGACTTACCAGGAAGGGATATATTTTTTCCATATTTAATGACGATACCACAATGAACAGCGGAAATAAAGCTTCCTCATGCACCACTCTCTCCATTGGAGAAAACCGATTCAACACCCGCTCAGTAGTTGTTGAGATTTTCACGTTCAGACAGATAGACTTACAAGGAATTGATATATTTTTTCCATATTTAATAATGATACCTAAATGAGTTATAGAATTAAACCTTTCTCATGAACCACTCTGTCTATTGGTGCGAACCGATTCAACATCCGTTCAGTAGTTGTTGAGATTTTCACGTTCAGACAGATAGACTTACAAGGAATGGATATATTTTTTTCCATATTTAATGGTGATACCTAAATGAGTTATGGAATTAAACCTTGCTCATGAACCACTCTGTCTATTGGTGAGAACTGATTCAACATCCGTTCAGTAGTTGTTGAGATTTTCACGTTCAGGCAGAGAGACTTACCAGGAAGGGATATATTTTTTCCATATTTAATGACGATACCACAATGAACAGCGGAAATAAAGCTTCCTCATGCACCACTCTCTCCATTGGAGATAACCGATTCAACACCCGCTCAGTAGTTGTTGAGATTTTCACGTTCAGACAGATAGACTTACAAGGAATTGATATATTTTTTCCATATTTAATAATGATACCTAAATGAGTTATAGAATTAAACCTTTCTCATGAACCACTCTGTCTATTGGTGCGAACCGATTCAACATCCGTTCAGTAGTTGTTGAGATTTTCACGTTCAGACAGATAGACTTACAAGGAATGGATGTATTTTTTTCCATATTTAATGGAGACTTACCAGGAAGGGATATATTTTTTCCATATTTAATGACGATACCACAATGAACAGCGGAAATAAAGCTTCCTCATGCACCACTCTCTCCATTGGAGAAAACCGATTCAACACCCGCTCAGTAGTTGTTGAGATTTTCACGTTCAGACAGATAGACTTACAAGGAATTGATATATTTTTTCCATATTTAATAATGATACCTAAATGAGTTATAGAATTAAACCTTTCTCATGAACCACTCTGTCTATTGGTGCGAACCGATTCAACATCCGTTCAGTAGTTGTTGAGATTTTCACGTTCAGACAGATAGACTTACAAGGAATGGATATATTTTTTTCCATATTTAATGGTGATATCTAAATGAGTTATGGAATTAAACCTTTCTCATGAACCACTCTGTCTATTGGTGAGAACCGATTCAACATCCGTTCAGTAGTTGTTGAGATTTTCACGTTCAGGCAGAGAGACTTACCAGGAAGGGATATATTTTTTCCATATTTAATGACGATACCACAATGAACAGCGGAAATAAAGCTTTCTCATGCACCACTCTCTCCATTGGAGAAAACCGATTCAACACCCGCTCAGTAGGTGTTGAGATTTTCTCGTTCAGACAGATATACTTACAAGGAATGGATACATTTTTTTCCATATTTAATTATGGTACCTAAATGAGTTATGGAATTAAACCTTTCTCATGAACCACTCTGTCTATTGGTGAGAACCGATTCAACATCCGTTCAGTAGTTGTTGAGATTTTCACGTTCAGGCAGAGAGACTTACCAGGAAGGGATATATTTTTTCCATATTTAATGACGATACCACAATGAACAGCGGAAATAAAGCTTCCTCATGCACCACTCTCTCCATTGGAGAAAACCGATTCAACATCCGCTCAGTAGTTGTTGAGATTTTCACGTTCAGACAGATATACTTACAAGGAAAGGGTACATTTTTTTCCATATTTAATTATGGTACCTAAATGAGTTATGGAATTAAACCTTTCTCATGAACCACTCTGTCTATTGGTGCGAACCGATTCAACATCCGTTCAGTAGTTGTTGAGATTTTCACGTTCAGACAGATAGACTTACAAGGAATGGATATATTTTTTTCCATATTTAATGGTGATACCTAAATGAGTTATGGAATTAAACCTTTCTCATGAACCACTCTGTCTATTGGTGAGAACCGATTCAACATCCGTTCAGTAGTTGTTGAGATTTTCACGTTCAGGCAGAGAGACTTACCAGGAAGGGATATATTTTTTCCATATTTAATGACGATACCACAATGAACAGCGGAAATAAAGCTTCCTCATGCACCACTCTCTCCATTGGAGAAAACCGATTCAACACCCGCTCAGTAGTTGTTGAGATTTTCACGTTCAGACAGATATACTTACAAGGAATGGATACATTTTTTTCCATATTTAATTATGGTACCTAAATGAGTTATGGAATTAAACCTTTCTCATGAACCACTCTGTCTATTGGTGAGAACCGATTCAACATCCGTTCAGTAGTTGTTGAGATTTTCACGTTCAGGCAGAGAGACTTACCAGGAAGGGATATATTTTTTCCATATTTAATGACGATACCACAATGAACAGCGGAAATAAAGCTTCCTCATGCACCACTCTCTCCATTGGAGAAAACCGATTCAACACCCGCTCAGTAGTTGTTGAGATTTTCACGTTCAGACAGATAGACTTACAAGGAATTGATTTATTTTTTCCATATTTAATAATGATACCTAAATGAGTTATAGAATTAAACCTTTCTCATGAACCACTCTGTCTATTGGTGCGAACCGATTCAACATCCGTTCAGTAGTTGTTGAGATTTTCACGTTCAGACAGATAGACTTACAAAGAATGGATATATTTTTTTCCATATTTAATGGTGATACCTAAATGAGTTATGGAATTAAACCTTTCTCATGAACCACTCTGTCTATTGGTGAGAACCGATTCAACATCCGTTCAGTAGTTGTTGAGATTTTCACGTTCAGGCAGAGAGACTTACCAGGAAGGGATATATTTTTTCCATATTTAATGACGATACCACAATGAACAGCGGAAATAAAGCTTCCTCATGCACCACTCTGTCCATTGGAGAAAACCGATTCAACACCCGCTCAGTAGTTGTTGAGATTTTCACGTTCAGACAGATATACTTACAAGGAATGGATACATTTTTTTCCATATTTAATTATGGTACCTAAATGAGTTATGGAATTAAACCTTTCTCATGAACCACTCTGTCTATTGGTGAGAACCGATTCAACATCCGTTCAGTAGTTGTTGAGATTTTCACGTTCAGGCAGAGAGACTTACCAGGAAGGGATATATTTTTTCCATATTTAATGACGATACCACAATGAACAGCGGAAATAAAGCTTCTTCATGCACCACTCTCTCCATTGGAGAAAACCGATTCAACACCCGTTCAGTAGTTGTTGAGATTTTCACGTTCAGACTGATAGACTTACAAGGAATTGATATATTTTTTCCATATTTAATAATGATACCTAAATGAGTTATATAATTAAACCTTTCTCATGAACCACTCTGTCTATTGGTGCGAACCGATTCAACATCCGTTCAGTAGTTGTTGAGATTTTCACGTTCAGACAGATAGACTTACAAGGAATGGATATATTTTTTTCCATATTTAATGGTGATACCTAAATGAGTTATGGAATTAAACCTTTGTCATGAACCACTCTGTCTATTGGTGAGAACCGATTCAACATCCGTTCAGTAGTTGTTGAGATTTTCACGTTCAGGCAGAGAGACTTACCAGGAAGGGATATATTTTTTCCATATTTAATGACGATACCACAATGAACAGCGGAAATAAAGCTTCCTCATGCACCACTCTCTCCATTGGAGAAAACCGATTCAACACCCGCTCAGTAGTTGTTGAGATTTTCACGTTCAGACAGATATACTTACAAGGAATGGATACATTTTTTTCCATATTTAATTATGGCACCTAAATGAGTTATGGAATTAAACCTTTCTCATGAACCACTCTGTCTATTGGTGAGAACCGATTCAACATCCGTTCAATATTTGTTGAGATTTTCACGTTCAGGCAGAGAGACTTACCAGGAAGGGATATATTTTTTCCATATTTAATGACGATATTACAATGAATAGCGGAAATAAAGCTTCCTCATGCACCACTCTCTCCATTGGAGAAAACCGATTCAACACCCGCTCAGTAGTTGTTGAGATTTTCACGTTCAGACAGATAGACTTACAAGGAATGGATATATTTTTTTCCATATTTAATGGTGATACCTAAATGAGTTATGGAATTAAACCTTTCTCATGAACCACTCTGTCTATTGGTGAGAACCGATTCAACATCCGTTCAGTAGTTGTTGAGATTTTCACGTTCAGACAGATAGACTTACAAGGAAGGGATATATTTTTTTCCATATTTAATGACGATACCACAATGAACAGCGGAAATAAAGCTTCCTCATGCACCACTCTCTCCATTGGAGAAAACCGATTCAACACCCGCTCAGTAGTTGTTGAGATTTTCACGTTCAGACAGATATACTTACAAGGAATGGATACATTTTTTTCCATATTTAATTATGTTACCTAAATGAGTTATGGAATTAAACCTTTCTCATGAACCACTCTGTCTATTGGTGAGAATCGATTCAACATCCGTTCAGTAGTTGTTGAGATTTTCACGTTCAGGCAGAGAGACTTACCAGGAAGGGATATATTTTTTCCATATTTAATGACGATACCACAATGAACAGCGGAAATAAAGCTTCCTCATGCACCACTCTCTCCATTGGAGAAAACCGATTCAACACCCGCTCAGTAGTTGTTGAGATTTTCACGTTCAGACAGATATACTTACAAGGAATGGATACATTTTTTTCCATATTTAATTATGGCACCTAAATGAGTTATGGAATTAAACCTTTCTCATGAACCACTCTGTCTATTGGTGAGAACCGATTCAACATCCGTTCAGTATTTGTTGAGATTTTCACGTTCAGGCAGAGAGACTTACCAGGAAGGGATATATTTTTTCCATATTTAATGACGATACCACAATGAATAGCGGAAATAAAGCTTCCTCATGCACCACTCTCTCCATTGGAGAAAACCGATTCAACACCCGCTCAGTAGTTGTTGAGATTTTCACGTTCAGACAGATAGACTTACAAGGAATGGATATATTTTTTTCCATATTTAATGGTGATACCTAAATGAGTTATGGAATTAAACCTTTCTCATGAACCACTCTGTCTATTGGTGAGAACCGATTCAACATCCGTTCAGTAGTTGTTGAGATTTTCACGTTCAGACAGATAGACTTACAAGGAAGGGATATATTTTTTTCCATATTTAATGACGATACCACAATGAACAGCGGAAATAAAGCTTCCTCATGCACCACTCTCTCCATTGGAGAAAACCGATTCAACACCCGTTCAGTAGTTGTTGAGATTTTCACGTTCAGACAGATAGACTTACAAGGAAGGGATATATTTTTTTCCATATTTAATGACGATACCACAATGAACAACGGAAATAAAGCTTCCTCACGCACCACTCTCTCCATTGGAGAAAACCGATTCAACAC